>OU896709.1:59482234-60690984 GCA_918026855.4 Phaedon cochleariae | reverse complement strand
CAATAATTCACAGAAGAATGAGGTTGTGTTTCAATATTTTGCCTCCAGGGTCGGTCATCTGACAGTTCTTGCACGCGACCTATAGTAAGATAGGTTATGGAAAGTTAGGTTATGCTAGGTTAGACTACATTGAGTTCTGCTTGTATGTATTCTCTCGTTTATTTGCATATCGATCTTTTTGTCTTACCACAGAGTACATCCATTGTATATTTTTTCATAAGAGGAATCACGTTTAGACATTTTTCATCAATTTTTGTTTCCAATACGTCAACTAGGTCATTTCCTATTTCTTCGAATACTCTGATGAAATTTTTTAGGAGATCCAAATTTCCAAAACAGACAGATAAAATTTTCTTACGTTCCCTCCACTTTGTGCCTGGAAATTGGAAGTTTTCAATGGATTTGTATGCATCACTGATCAAAATAGGAAACTTTTATTCAATCTAACAAGAATATCAATTATCTCACGTCCATCTTTGAACGTGCAATGGACGTTCATTTAACGACCATATACCTTCGGATTTTAAATGATTTCAAATAGATATTGAGCTTGAACAATTCTTAATATACTCATTCATTCTTCATCAATGAATACTCGAAGTTGGAATGGCCGTTAAATGGACGATTAAAGCTCAATTCGTATCATCCAATGTTCGTCCGTCTTTCTACATACAATGGATATTGATCGAACTTCCATGAGAGATTAGTCCTGGAGTCGACGTAAAATGGATGTAACAAACGTTAATTCTGAAACATACATTGTACGTCCATCTTCATGAGTATAATGAATGTACATTCTACGTACATGAATGATTCGACATTAAATGGACGTCCATTGGACAAACATACATTGTTTGTACGAAATTGGATATCTATTCAATGTCCATGGACATTTGGAATTGAAATGGACGTCTAATGGATGTCATGTGATGTGTGTGGTGGATGCTAAGAAAGTTTCATTAACTATATAGCAAATATTTGAATAAGTTCCATGATATTACCAATGTTGTTTGATACAACCGATTTAGACAAAGGTATCATAATACTGTGAACGATTAAGCTACCTTCACTGGTAAATAATCCTTCTTCCAGCCATGGCTTAATGAAATATGTGCAATGACCTTTAGCACCTTGAGTTTTCAGAACTGCTCTGATCACATTTTTATCTGTAGTCATCACAGCCATAGCAGGTGGTATAATCACTCTAATCAGGCCACCATTATCATTGATGATTTTTGTTGTTTCTGGGAAAATATCTGGAACAAGTAATTCGATTATTATAATAAAGTGCGAAATTGGCTACCTTCATGACTAAACATATTACTAGCAGAGGTGGGTGCATAAAAGATGACCTACACGTTGAAGGATCCGTCCGCCCACAATTTAAAAATGTCAAATATCAAAATAATAGGGAAATGTATAGTCCAATCATTAGAGGATTTTGCCTTGCAAAAGGTGGCCTGGATAATGAATCTGTAAGTTTTTGACTTGAGGGGGGTTCGGCGCGATCCGCCATCTTGGATTGAAAGTACAAAGGATTAGTTCTTCCTGAATGATTCCTCAACGAATGATCCGACAAGAACAAAGTTTGATACCAAATGAAAGGAGACCGAATTTCCAAAAATTTTCTGTGAAAACACATTTTTCCGTGAGTATTGGGTAAGGAGTTACAGCGGCGGAAATGTAAAATAATTCAGAAAAGCTTGTATAATCTAATTCTTTCATTGGAAAATTTTATAAAAATGTATGAAATTGCAATTATTCCACATTCCTTCACATATCACCATATAGTAATTTTTATAACAACGTATGAATTGATATATGAATTTTTCTACACATAATATAAGTAAGTAAAACGTAAAACGCTAAATGATCAATTAATCACCGATTGACGATCTGTGATTTATTTGAAAAATCAAACACATTTCCATGGCAACATGATTTTTTGAACACATTACCATGGCAACACAGTTTTTGAAACACATTTTGAATCGTTTGAGTCCTGTCCGGCCTGTCAATTGTAGGAACTGTCAACTGTCATTTTCGAATTTTGTTGCAATTTGTAATCGGTGACAATCAGAATTATTCATACAATTTCTGTTCGTATCAGAATTTTTCATTAAAAATACATGCCGAATGTAGGTACTTGCATTGTTTTTTATGTTTTGGTACCCACGAAAAGAGATATCATGTAATGTTCAGAGAACATCGTGAGAACCAAGGGAAATATAGTAGGAATTGGTGTTTTTCTTGAATTTCTGAAGGTTATATATGCCTCCGGGAACACCTCCCTTGGCAATGTGTTCCAGAGCCTCACTGTTCTTTGGATGAACGAATCTTTGGAAAGAGATGTTTTGCAGATCTCCAAAGTGACCACGAAGGGGTGCGAAGCCTCAACTCGAAGAGGTTGATCTCGCGAGGACTGCCAAGGGAGGAACAATTGTTGATATTTCAGAAGAGCATCATCCATGAAAATATCGATAAAAAAGAGCCAGATCGCCAACTTTTTTACGGTGTTCCAGAGAAATGAGTGAGTTTGTGAGCGAGGCATCACCCACGAGACGAATTGCCCTTTTTTGGACAGAGTACAACAGTTTCAGGGTATGTTTGGGTGCTGCACTCCAAATATGGGAGCAGTATTCTGGGACAGGTCGGATCTGTGCCTTATATATCATAAGCAGCTGACTGGAAGTGAAATAGCTCCTGGCCCGAAACAGCAAACCAAGTTTTTGGGATGCACTTTCAGCAATTGATCTCACGTGATTTTCCCTAGAAAGGTTATTGCTGATAGTAAATACCAAGCATCGAAATGGATGTCTTCAAAGGTATGGTTACTCCTGACAAGCTTATGTTGGGCACAGTGAGATCGGCTTTTCTAGAGAAAAGGCATAGCTGTGTTTTGTTAGCATTGAAATCTACCAAGTTATTGGATCCCCATTCGAGAATTGTTGCCAAGTCCATATTTATGTTGTCAACATTCCTCCCTCGTTCGTTTCTGATTTGCCTGGCTAGGGGTGGAGCCCTGGAAGAGAAGGCGGTATGGAGGGTACCTACTATCATCTGCACAGCTGAAGTTTTCCAATTTTGTCGAAATAATCATAAGCTCCAACCCCGAAAACCCCCAGCTATAAATTTCGAGTTGAATCGGATCCTAATTACAAGACTCGTCCGCCATATTGAATCATTTTGGATTGACAAATTTTGACGAAAGAATCATAATCGCTCTATCAATCGTACGTTAAATTTAATTTTTGCAACCCTTTACGGCAATACCAAGGCCATCTCCATCACTGAAAACCTGCGAGACCTCCCAATCAGTTTAGGGAGGAGGTAGGAGATAGCGATCTATCAATCGGACAACTAAATTTGTTGTCAGCTGCTAGAAGCCGTTATTTTGGTTTTTAGTATAACAAAAATTACATGATGCATGGCCACCACAATTATATACAGGGTGGGCCGAATTGGACAAAGTGAAAGTCCTATCCTCGAACTATATTTGAGAAAACTGATGTCGGTGCCTAATGGCCAATCCTCATGGAAAACTCAATGGTGAAAACCGCATTTCGATATCTGTCTTTGTTTCGGAGTTACAAGGTGTTTTTCAAAAATGGGTTTCTTTGGAAACTAGCTACAAATATTTTTTTGGCAAACAATGTCTGTTCTCATGAAAATAACTGCAAAGCATTGAGATTGTGATAAAAATTGAGCCCGATGCACTGAAATCGGCCTTACTCAATCTAAACTGCTGATCAATCGAACCGCATCAAGCACATTTTTGCTCTAAATTCAATATCGAATATTTTCGCGAAAATTCCACTTATTCGGATGCGGTTTCCTTCATTCTGAGGATCGATCCATTGGGTATATGACAGATAGATCGCTGATGGATATACATGGTAACCTCTGGCTATACAGGGTGACAAAACAAACCTCTGCAAAATATTGAAAAATTCTCCATACTCCCAATTTGATGGAAAGTTTTTGAGATTTTTTCCGAGCATATTTTCATAATTCTCAAGCATATTGATCGAAATGGTTTCGCAATTTCTCATCTTTCCAGATTTTCGAGAAAAAGATTTTTTTTTGAAAAATGTGATAATTTGTTCTACTGACCAGAAACATTCTCATTTCAAGCTCAAATATCACAGACTTTTTCTTGGATGAGCTATTGTGAACTTTATTGTATGAAATCTTATATTGTTTATATATACAGAGTGTTTGGCAACAATATTTGATTGATATTATCACAGGAAGACCGATATCGAATCAAATCGAAAATATCAATCAACTGATAACTGCCATTGAAGAGGAATGGAAGCGCATTCCACATGGATTCATATATAAGGAGTTTGATAGAAAGTATGCCGTGAAGTTGTGAAGAAGTGTTAAGGGTGCGAGGGGGACCTACCAAATACTGAACTATGATTTTTTGTCATTTCAGTTCTTATTGCTTCATCGTTTTCAATTAATACATCTCAGTTCTTGCCTTGTTTAACTCTTTGAGTAAACAAAGTCAACTTCTTCAAAATTTCTATTCAGAGGAATAAGCAGGTTATTGTGAATCACCTCGTATATTCTACACTGAGCAACATACCAATAATGAGTAAGAGTGAGAGAGATGACTAAGAATTCATTGATATATCACATACATTTTTGAACTCTCTAAGTTTCATTGCATAAAATTTCCATCAGTCTTGGTATATCACTCTGTATAATCTTCCTCCCGTTTTTTTTCTGCAACTTCAAGGAAAGTTGCTGTCATTCAATCTCGAACACTATACAAGTTTATCAATGTGTTGTGCACGGTCTTCGTGTAATAATATCTATCAAATATTGTTGCCAAACAATCTGTATATAAACAATATCAGATTTCATACAATAAAGGTTGCAATAGTTCATCCAAGGGAAAACCTGTGATATTTAAGCTACAAATGAGAATATTTCTGGTCAATAGTTACAAATTATCACATTTTTCGAAGAAGAATCTTTTTCTCGAAAATCTGGAAAGATAAGAGAGAAATTGCGGAACCATTTCGAGGTATATGCTTGGGAATTATGAAAATATGCTTGAAAAAAATGTCATAAATTTTCCATCAAATTGGGAGTATGGAGAATTTTTCAATATTTTGCAGAGGTTTGTTTGTCACCCTGTATAGCCAGAGGTTACCATGTATATCCATCAGCGATCTATCTGTCATATACCCAATGGATCAATCTTCAGAATGAAGAAAACCGCATCCGAATAAGTGGAATTTTCGAGAAAATATTCAATGTTGAATTTAGAGCAAAAACTGATTTCAATGCCTGAGGATCAATCTCCATGACCACATAATGCTTTGAAAATGTTCCCATGAAAACAAAGAATATTTGCCAAAAAAAAAAAAAGAATTTCAGCCACATTTCAAAAATTCACATTTTCGAAAAACACCTCGTTACTCTGCAACGAAGATAGATATCGATATGTAGTTTCCAATATCGAGTTTGTCATGTGAATTGACAGGCCCCGAATAGGACTTTCACTTTAAAAGTGTCCAATTTGACCCTTCCTGTACTTTTGCCAAATTTCAAACCAACCGGTCTGTTTGAAGTGGGTCAAAATTGAGTCCCAAGGAGTCGGTTACATCCATACATAGAGATGAAGATATATAAAAAAAAGGGAACACCCAGGATCTGTGACCATTTTGTGACTTATTATAAAAGTTTCTGTTATGAGAGGTTATAGAATAATATAATTATTTATTAGGAAGTTGTTTACCTTTGAATCCAGAAAAAGCTAAAGTGTGGCCAAGAAACCAGCTGCATGGTTGAGGTTTCGGTATTTCGCTCAAATATGAATTCAGTCTGTAAAGACCCAAGAGTATTTTGAGAATAAAAAAAACGAGGATTGCTGATATTATCAGCACCACATGAAACATGCTAGTTACAACACTAATGTTTGGTGAAAGACGAAATCTTATCTTTTCGAAAAGTATTTCAGTTTTCAACCTGATTCCTGAATCATCGTACTGATTGTTAACGAACAAGAGATAACGACGATTTGTAAATTACAGTGCTGATGATTATTTCAGGAAAGTAATTTTTAATTATCATTATCAGTACTCAACAACTTCTACGTATACGATATATGATGTTAATTTTTTGCCAGTGGTACCCTGATTTGATATTTTTCGATGAGCTCTTTCCGGAATATAACGTTATAAACTTACAGAGGTTTTCAGGTTATAATTTGAAGATAAATTTTGTATTGATTCTCCTTTTAGTAGGAATAATCAGAATATCAAGTTGGCACCACTCCAAAACCTTTCAATGACACCAATAAGTGATTTATTGATTTGTTGGTTGATTACTTGAACAAGGGTTGCAGGTTGATGTTATCTTCACCGATCTTGCTAAGGCCTTTGACTCAGTTGATCACACGCTACTC
Source organism: Phaedon cochleariae (assembly GCA_918026855.4). NCBI lineage: Eukaryota > Metazoa > Arthropoda > Insecta > Coleoptera > Chrysomelidae > Phaedon > Phaedon cochleariae. Next base: position 60,684,560 of record OU896709.1, on the reverse strand, counting down.
ATTTACAAATTAGAATTACTTGGTGTGGTTGGTAGTTATTTGAAACTCATTTCATATTATTTGAATAATCGTATTCAATATGTGAGAATTGGTAATTCACTATCTAAAATGATAAATGTTACTTCTGGTGTGCCTCAAGGATCTCACATAGGCCCAATACTTTTTTGTATTTCATTAATGACTTGAAATTCTTTAGGGTAGTTTCGTCCGAACAAGATTGTAATGTAATCCAAAATTAATTGGTTGAATTTACCAAATACTGTGAACTCAATTTATTGAAAATTAATGTAAATAAGTGTAGAATTATGCGTTTTTATAAAGTACATGTACCAACTATATTTAACTATTCAATTAATGATGTTGATTTGCAAGAGGTATCTAGTATCAGTGATTTAGGGGTAATGTTTGACAAAGAACTCACTTTTAACGACCATATTGATAGTATTTGTAACAAATCTCTGAGAATGGTAGGATTCATAAAAAGACAAGCTGAAAATATTTCTGACCTAGATGCAATCAAGACTTTATACATATCCCTGGTGCGGAGTGTTTTGGAAAATAATAGTATAATTTGGTCACCAGCATATAATTGTCATAAGCAGCGGTTGGAGATCGTCCAGGGGAGGTTCACTAATTTCCTTGTTTGGAAACATAGGCTATCTTTTAATGGATTTGATTCTTTGACAAGACAAGACAAGACATTATTTGATCTCCAAACTTTGGAAACTCGGAGAATGTTAGCTATGGCTCACTTTCTTTTCAAGATTGTGAATGGTGTTATTAATTGCAATCAAGTAATGGAATAATTATGTTTGTCATTTCATGCCAATCCCTGGACCACAAGAAATTGTCGAACCTTTTATGTTAGAACTCATCGTACTAACTATCGCCGCTCTGCATTTTGTTGCAGGCTTCAACAGAATTATAATGAAAATTTCCCTTTAGTCAATATTTTTGATATACCTTTTAATAAGTTTAAGAAGCAACTGACATCACTGTTGAAATTTTAATTTGTAACTTATTTCTATTTGTCTTGAATCTCTGTTTTTTTTTTACCATGTTATAGTATAGTCTCCATTGTTGTTTATGCATGTTTTTTATCATTATCATTTGTATTTTCACTTTGAGCGTATCATTTGGAATTTGTATTTAATTCTGTAGTATACTAGATGAAATAAATAATATTTTCGCAAAATATCTTTGAATTTGTTATGAATGAATTCCTACAGCGAGTTTCCAACGGTTAGAAGAGGATAGATGATTTCATCAAACATATCAAGGTACAGATTGCCAGTCAACTTCTTTTCAATGAATTCAATAAAGGACCAATAAAAGCATTTCCAAGAATACCGGCCAAAATAATAACTTTTTGTGGGTGTTAGGTATGTCCTTCATTTTTCACTGAACCAATTTTGTAATCAAGCACATCATATGGTGACTTACAAAACTCACATTACAATTTATATTTCTCAAATTGTGAAATTTTTCAGAAAATTATATTCTACTCATGTTTTGAATGTCAAGGACATATGGTAGGAACAACTTCAAAAACTGCTCCACAGTTCAGGGTTAAAGCACCATCTTGATTCATCAAATTTTGACAGAATTATTTATTATACAGAGGGTGTCTGTAAATGGTCTGTACAACATCTCTGCACATATTCCCAAATTCAAAATAAGCCGATTTAAAGCAACTTACTTCAGTCCGAAATTGCTCTGTTTCTGAGATACAGGGTGTTGAAAATGGTATACTAAAATCAACTAGTACACTCCAAGAAAGTATATCGAAGACTGGAACCTTTGGCACGATAATACACTACACTGTTTTACCACTAACCAAACCGATATTCAAAGAACACATAGCCCATTTAAAATATGGCAGGTTAGATAAATCTTGTGTAGCCGAACATATGTTCAATCACAATCATAACACACATATTACTAACCTAAAATTAGTTAAGCAAGTTAATAACATTAAAAAACTAGACGCATATGAAAGCTTAGAGATATTTAAGAATAGTAATAGAGTAATGAATAAGAATAATAGACCTATTCCATATAGCCCTCTATATAGTTTAGTAAAATAAAAATTGAGATTAACATGTGAACTCAACCATGACAAACATTAACTTGACGGTTAGTATTTTTCACAGTTGGGTGAACATATACCCAGTATATAAGCAGCACACTAGAATAGGATATTTAGTTTTAATCTTCTCCTGAAGATGCTAACATAGTTAGCGAAACACGTGTCGAGGCGTCAAAAAATCGGTTTGGTTAGTGGTAAAACAGTGTAGTGTCCAAGAAAGTATTTTGAAAAATCCATAATTGCACCGCTAATAGACTGACCGAATGACTTCTAAGCAAACGGACCACTTTAGCAGACTATCACAAAAGTTTTTTTTTTGCCTAAGAATGTTCAGATAAATATTTCCCCAATGAATGAAATGAGGAACTACACTGAGAAAAGAGTTATGATCATTCAAAACCATAAGAAGTGCATTTGTAAGCCCCCTCCAGAGATTATTAATCTCTGCCTTTTTTTTATCGCTTGGAGCGCACGAAAGGGAATCCCTATAATGTTCGAAGAACATCGTGCGTTCCTAGGGAGGATAGGGACAGGAGGTAGGTATTGGAATTTTTTTTGAACTTTTGGAGATTATATGTTGTTGGGAATACTTCCACAGGCAATGAATTCCAGAGCCTAGCCGTTCTATGGATGAAGGAGTCTTGATAAAGTGCTGTTCGACATCTTTCGAGGTTGACAACGAAAGGATGTGCTGACTGGGCTTGTCTAGTTCGTCTGATTGGTATTGCTAGTGAAAGGATGATAGCAGAGATTTCCGAAGAACATTTCCCGTGGAAGTATCGGGGGTAATACCACAAGAGCTCAGATTTAGCCGGATATTTTTTGTGGTTGTTTTCGAATACTTACTTTCATTGGCAATTTAACGAGAGCTGTTCTGACAAAATCACGAGAGCGAAGCTCGAGTGATTTTGTCCGAATAGATCGAGTTAAATTACCTATATGAAAGTAAGTATGAGAAAACCACCGTAAAATATATCCTGCTAGATCTGAGCTCGCGTGGTATTTGGTAAGACAATTCCATGAATAGAAAACTCAATTCAATTAAACTTTATTTAACCAACTAAAAGAACAACAAGTAAAAGAATAATGTTTAGAAAGAACAGTTGTTAAAAACACAATTATTATATACAATTGGTTCAGTAGACATTTGCTCCTTTACTGATGTAGATTTTGTGTTTGACATTGACATGGATGTGGACACTATGGCTGATTCATTATCCAAGGCTTTATTTAGAAGATTTGTTACAAGATGCGAATGATGCTCATTATCAAGTTGTAAATAAGGCTTTATGGACCTGGAAGAGGAATGTCCAGTTATTTTTATCAATTCTTGTTCATTGATACCTGCTTTAGCTAGAGTTGACACGGCGCTTGAGCGATGAGAATGATTAGAAATTTTTTTATTCTTTGTATCCAGTCCAATTTTTTCAGCTGAAATTTTCGTCCACTTGAGAATTTCGTTGACTCCTATAGGAACATTTTTGTACCAACTTTTCGGTGAATTACTTTTCCAAAACGGATTGGGGGTTATAAATAATCTATCAGTTGTAATATGGTTCGGTCTATGTGATAATATTTTATAAAACAATGTTACTGGGCATATGCTTGGGTTTTCTATGTTTTTTATTAGCCATTTACTGTCGCAGCATTTGTTTGAGCCGCCCTGACATGTTTTGGAAAAAACTGTATTATATTCAATGCGGCCAGTAAAATCACCATTATTTGATTTTTCTTCTTTAAAATAGTGTACTACACATTTTGCAGCTTCACCTCCTCGCCAAGCTAATTCATATGCAGCGATATGAAAAAATCTTTTTAAAAGACCTATAGGACTATTTTCATCCCATATCAATGCCATTTTAACAATTTCACTTTTAGTCAAGGCTGTTGAACTATTTTTACGTTTTTCTAAATTACCTTGTAAGTTCTTTCGCTTAGAATTACGTGCATCACGGGATTTCTTGAATGCCAAATCAGTGAAAGGATTGAAAATAACATTAAATTTTTCGAAATACATGCTTTGCAACATCTTCGCTGTTGTGTTCCACATTGTTTTCACCACGTATTCTTTATAATCTTCCCCATTCTGTTTCTTCATATTAAAGCCCCAGTCCATCAATATTCCTGCCACATTTTCCACTGACTGTTCGGTTTCCAAATTGAAGTTTCGTTGTTTACAAAATTCGCTGAATTGATTCCAAATGGAGGATTGACTTTTTTTTGTATTTTCTGGAGTTGATTTTTCAATCTCCCTCACTATTTCTGCCTCGCAAATGTTTCCAAATCTCGACATACTCACTGGAATATTATTTGCTGATTAATTCTGTTTTTGACATTTACAATTGTCAAACTGATGCGACGCGCAATAACTCTTGATGAACGAACAGTAAATACTAGCGTTGCTACGGTAACGTAATTTATCCGATTTTTTTATCCACTTGCATTTCTGTTCCTTCATATTTAGCCGATAGCAAACTACGATTTTTGTACTCGCAAATGGAAATTATTATACATGAGTGGAATTGTCGATAGAAAAGTGAAAGGTCGCCTCCTCTAATGGCCACAGTGAAAAGGTACCCGTTTTCGTGTTTCGCGTCCTAAAAAAACTCTAAATATCAATTTCTGAAGTAATACGTTCAGGAATGTCCATAATTCTGTCCCTCTGTATCTCGGAAACGAAGCTTATTTTGAACTTAGGAATATGTGCTGGGATATTGCACAGATCTTTCAGGTGTAGATTAGGAACATCAGGCGAATTGATCACGAAATCACGGAATCGTTCGCCATTTTGGAGAAGCTACCTTATAGAGGAGTCATCTTGAAAATGATGGAAACCTTATCAGGAGAATCATTTCTAATTACGACTCTTGATTCGTATTCCACGTTCCACGACTTGAAGAGGAGGAGGGTATGTATGTATGTGTGTGGGCGGTGCGGGACCTGACGCACTTAGGCCTCCCTTTTCGGGCCCATTGTGCACCCACATTCTTGGGATCGCAAGTCAGCCATGGAGAAGGCCGATCTCGCGAGAAAAAGAGACCAACTTTCGTGGCCAAATCTTTTTAACATCCTCTGGGTCCAGGATACTGCCCCCAAAATGAATATAGCCCTCGCTGCCACTACTGCCGGGCATTCAGTGAGGATGTGAGTAGAAGTCTCTTCATTCTCTAGGCACCATCTGCATTCAGGATCCTGCACAATCCCGATCGTGCTGAGATGTTTGTTCAAGTGGCAGTGCCCTGTCAGAAGGCCCACCACCAGTTTCAGCTCCTGACGGGTTTCCTATATGGAGTTTGGACTGCCTCATGCCATGAGCCTCTCTCCAGCTGTCCTGAAACCTTTCCGTCAGGATTTCCTTCAGCCTGAAGCTACAGGGTCGGGTGACCCCTAAGATTGGCTGTGGGCCAATCACTGAACCCTTCGCCCCCTTTCTGGCCAGACCATCGGACATTTCGTTACCTGGTACCCCTGAGTGTCCAGGGACCCACAAAAGACATCCTTTGTTCGTTGCTGACAGCCTTTGTAGGCTATCTATGCACTGACACCAAGGCGGAGGTCACTCTATACGCCTTGATCGCCGCCTGGCTGTCAGGAAATGAGCCATTTCGAATATCCCAATTTGTATGGAAATTTCTATTTCTGAACGTCGAAACCAGTAGATATGCATTTTCGGAAGAATCAGACGGGACATGACCAACTAATTCTGTTTGCTATATGAAGAACTGGAATTATACAGGGTGTCACGAAATAACAACCACAGATTCCACAACCACAGAAATGGCCCGCAGGGAAGTAGCCATCTGAAAGAGTGGCCGAGATGATGTTTTTTGTGAATATTTTCGAAACCCTCTGCGTTCAGATAACGATATATTGTTCATGTATATTACTTTGCAAGCCCAATTCGGAAATATTGAGAATTTTGCGAAATTTTGATCAAGGGCGTTAGAAATAGATTGTTATTGTTTTTGTTATTCGTCAACGATATCTGTAACTCAATTAGCTCTGACAAACTACTCTCTGCTGATGATCTGAAAATATTCAAAATCATACGTGATAACCATGATGTTAATATACTGCAAAAAGACCTCAACACTTTGACTGAATGGTGCACCTCCAACAATTTACCACTCAACGTAAACAAATGCAAAGTTATGACCTATGCAAGAATTTTTTCGCCGGTGGAACACAATTATTCGTTGAATAATATCATTATCGATCGGGTAAATGGATGTGAGGATCTGGGAGTAATCTTCGACATGAAATTGACATTTGCACCACATAGGAAATATTACATCAAAGTCTGCTCGGCTCTTAGGCTTCGTTATTCGCAACAGCAAAGAATTTTCTTGTATTGAAACAATGAAAGCTGTTCATTTTTCTTTAGTACGTTCTAAGCTTGAATACTGCAGCACTGTTTGGAATCCATACCAGAAAAAATATATCGACTCAATAGAGAAAATCCAGCATAAGTTTCTGAAGTTCCTATATTTCAAAAAACACAGAACATATCCAGTACTTCATAATGATCACCAGCTACTATCAGACGAATTCAAGCTGACAACTTTGAGGAAGCGTAGAGAGATCTCCGACCCTACATTCCTTTACAAAATCATCCACAATCTCATCGAATCATCAGAATTACTAGCATTGATTAATTTCTATGTACCGCGAATTACTTCGAGATCGAACATAACTTTTCATATAGATGTACCAAATTCCTTCCATCATTTTCATAGTTTTTTGTTTAATATATGTAGACATATTAAGTAGTGAACATTTGCACACCAATATTATCATAAAACTCATTGTTATATACTCCAGTAAGTGGATTTTCAATCTGTTTGGATGTATTATTAATAAATAAATAAATAAATAAATAGATAGATAGATAGATAAATAAATAGATGGGACTAGGGGCATTTCTTCCCCAGAATTCTTTTCTGTTCAATTTTTGGCAGATATGATCATTCCCCCCTAAAAATGATACTCTTATTCAGTTTTGATAGCACTCACCATTTTCGTGATAGGCAATTCAATTTTAAAAATCTGTTGCTCAATAAAAATATTAGGTACTTCTTCCTAATAGGGTACCTACCATAATATTTTTCGAATCATTATTTTCTTTGTTCCTCTTATATTTCGAGTCAAACATCACAGGTGAATGTTGAAAAAAGATATTTTATATCGAGGAATTATTTTTGAGAAAAGGAAAAGGAAGGAGCACTATTTTTTGATACCCAGCAGACTTTTGAAACCGATTTATCTCGAATATAGTAAGTGCTATCGAGACAAAACAGCATTATTTTTAAGTAAAACTCATGATATTTCCATATTTCTTGGTGAAAGTGACGAAAATTGCATAGAAAAAAGGTTGACCCTGATCAATATCCCGGACAATTCTTATCATTTCCGAATCGTGCATAAAAAGTAATGTACATGTACAAAATTCCGATATCTGAACACAGAAGGTATCGGAAATATTTACGAAATGACATTAGCTCCCCAGGAGGCAATGTCTTGGATCAAGGTTACATGAACTTTTTCTACTATTTTTCTGGTTGAAATCTTTCTATGTAATTTCGGGACACCATGTATAGACCTCAATTTGTTGACAACTTGACAAGGACTGGCCCGAAATTGACTCAATTGAAATTTACTATCAACAAAGGTACAAGCTAGGTATTATTGTCTCAAAGTCTTGCTATAGAGCTTTAGTATAAATTGATAATCAAACACGCTGTTCATTTATTCGATACAGAGATAGTTACTTATACATATAGGATATACAATATCAAACATATAAACAGGCAAGTACTAAATTACTTTATAGTTACCCCATCATAAAAACATTCAAAGGGTTATTTTAATGAAAATCTAAACCGGACTATGACATCCATTTTGTACACGCAATCATTCACTTTTATTTACACTTCAATAAAATTGTTGGAGTTGCAATATCAGTGAGTATACAAATATTGACTTGCATTCATAAAATATTTTTGAAGTTTCCAAAGAGAGTTTAGAGAGCAAAATCGAAATAGTGATAAATAATATTCATATGAACATGGTGTCTAGACTGTTGGACTTACGAATTATTCTTGAATTTGAATTTTTCTTTTCTGGGTCCCTCTAGGACCGGACCTTGCATAACTGATTAGGACATCCAGTTGAGTTGATGGTCCGTAGAAGGTCCCCAATAGATTCTGGAAAAGTTTCCCAAGGATGTCCAATGGACTTACGGGGGTATTTATAGCCTACGAGCAATCATTCGTCGGCGAGGTGTAAGTTAACGTCCTCGCAGAGACAACATATTGAAAGTACCGACTTGTACGTCCGTATAGGACGTTATTTCTAGGACATTGGAAGAGTACAAGTCATGTACCAATTGGTAAATCCGACGGATATCCTCAAGGGACATTCGAAGCATGTCCCTAGGGACATTTTGATTGTTATACGATCATGGAAATATTGAGGTCGTCTGTGCAGAGATATTTGAAGGAATGTACCATGCAGGAACATTTCATGGTTGTCTAGAAAGGACATTAAATAAGATCTGAAGTCATGCCAGAATATGTACTACTCGGGACATCCGATGGATGTCCCTTAAGGAACGTTCAAAATCATATCCTATCAGGGACATGCCAAGGACGTCGTTGCATGGACATTCTACAATATGTACCACGTGGGACGTGAAAGGGATGCTATTTCTAGGACATTTGAAATGATGTACCAGCTGGGACATTCCGTGGACGTCCTTGCTCGGACATTGCATGAGATGTAAGGGATGGGATGTCCCAAGGACACTTTATTTTTGGTCCAGGACATTCGGACTTGAATTGTACCAAATAGGGACACCCCTAGGACGTTGTGTGCTATTAGGGGAATAAACGCCATAAAAAACAAGCACTAAAGCATCAGGAATCGATCAAATCAAACCGTGATTTGTGAAGCTTGACAGAAGTCAGTTTATCAGCTGTTTTTGTTAATTGGTTGGTTAATAGCATATACGTATTAATAATCAATACGGATAATCTCTATCTGTTTCCATAGCGAAACATCAAGCCGATTTTTGAAGACAAATGACTATCCATAAGGAAAAGTGAGATACGATCAGACACACACTGCTTTGATTGAAAGGCTAGTAAACGTCATTGTCCACCGAAACGCATGTCTTTGCCAAATCCTTATGGATATTCATTTGTTTCATATTTTTGGCTTCATCCTGGCACCCGTTATGATCCGTATATGGTTAATAGTAGCATAGATGTAGTGAATACTAATATTTCGAATAAGAAATTCATTCGCTACGTACATATTCACAATGAATGAAATATTTATGCTCGAAGTATAATCATATTTTCTTATCAATTATATACCCTCAGATTCTAACAACAACAAAAGCCCAATCCAGTGCCTTGACTACTTCGTGAACTACATCAGTGAGCTGGTTAGTGTGGTTGGTTAACTATATTACGTCATAGTTTGGGATACATTTCGAGGAAAATTGCATGGTCAACTTTTTGTTGACCCAGTCTGTGTGGTTTACTTCGAGGAAAAATGGCTCATATGGCACATGCAACACACCATGGAGCATTGAATTCCGGTTTTTCGGCATACTCACATCGTCCCCCACATACCGTAGAATGGGGATACTTGGAACTGCGGGGTAAATTGGAACAAAACTTCATATTTTCAAATTACCTCCTGAAATCTCCAGCTGATTTCATATTGAAACATCGTATCGTGCATAATTGTTCAGTATGGTTATATACTTGTCGATTAAAGATAAGTGGCGTTTTAATATTGTTTTGAGAATGTTATTTATCATATTGAAACTATAAACAGGGATATGACCGAAAAAATAGCATTGAAAACTTCAAGTCGGAAGACATGATCGATTCAATATACGGCGTTCATTCCAAATAACTTATGTTCAGTAACCAATCCACTAGCGAAATGCTGTGACACTGCTCAACTTTGAATATTGTTGCCAATATTTTTTTTGTCATTACGAAAAATTCGCCAAAAACAGGCCCGAATGATTGTTCTTATCTGTTTGTAATCACAAAGGTACCAGATAAGACTCTCCCTCCATCCATCATCCCACGCTCAACATTGAATTACATCAGTGGCGTAATTGAAGGGGGGGTCCATGGGGTCTGGAACCCCCATCCCAGAGCTGTATCAAATACCGAAACAATCTGGTGAACAATTTTGATGATGGAGAAAATACATGTGTATAGAAAATATCACGAGAATCCGGAGGTTATTTATTGTCATTGAACACGTAAGATTATAGTTTTGGAGTGATGGGAAAAATGAGAAAAACCATCAATTTCATGTGGTCATTGCCCACGACTGCAAAATGTGTACCAGTTTCTTTTAAACATCCATATAAAGGATGATTCAAAATTCAATTTGAGTATTTTGAGGACATATTGATGGGGTCAAAATATGACTTTTTCTCCATATAAACATGATTCTTGAAATGCACCCCCTCCTAACTACAGCCACTGTGAGTTGGGTAAAAATCTATGGATAACAAAAAAAGATTATCTAAAAAAACGGATTCCCCTCAGGGGCTCACGACTTGTGAGTACGGGAATGGCAATTCCGAGGTACCCTAGCCGGATACTCATTGATCTTCAACTTGTCTTTGATGGTATCCTCTTCACTCTTCAGTTTCCAATTTTTTTCTTCATCGGCCTCCCTTGGTCACTTGTCCTCTTTTCCTTCTCCCCTAAAGCCTAATCTCACCATAGTGCGGGGAGGACAAGCCGCGGCTGCTCGGCAGATTGAGCATTTTGGGAACATCTTTGCTGTCATCATCAGGATGGGGCAATTTGTGAACATCTGCTTATGTGGCGGCGGATTGATAACGAGGCTTTGGCAATCCCCTCAGGGGCTCAAAACTTGTGAGTACGGGAATGGTGAACCCGAGGTACCCTAACCGGATATTCACCATACTTCAACTTGCCTTGGGTGATATCCTCTTCTCTCTTCCGTTTTCAATCTCTCTATCGGCCTTTCTTGGTCAACTTCTCTTTTCCTCTTCCCCTCCAAGCCCAACCTCACCATCAAGTGGTGTTTGGAAGGCAGGCCGCGGCCGCTTGGCAGATGAAGCATTTGGGGACCATCTTTGCTATCTTCTGCCAGATGGGACAATTTGTGGACATCTGTGGCAGGGATGGGGCGATTTGCTGATGTTTGTCTAGGTGGTCGAGGACTGGTCAACGGGGCTCTGGCAACCTAATCCAAGCTGTGGGAACCCGTGGATGGATGGCACCAAGGAATGGTGTCGCTAACGGGGCCTCTGGGAAACAGGGCGACATTCCAGAGTAAACAGCCTTAGCCCTGTGCAGGGGGCACCACAGGGCTGGACCAACCCCTTCCCCCGTCACTCGTAGGAGAAGGAAAACTTTTGGCCTTCTTCGTAGACGAGAACAGGGATCGGAAGAGCAATCTTCAGGAACCTGAACGAAAAGGGTCTTTCATATTGAAGTGGCCCTTATTAGGCACCATGAGTCGTATGTGGTAAAATTGATAACGGCATGTAGGTGAGATACAATGGGCCACTAGGCCTAAGTGTCGTCGGAGCCTACAACGTGGTGGAGTGTTTAGTGGGTATACCATGGAGGGGACTCCTACACTTTCATATGGGGGATTGGACCCATATGATGTCTATAAAAGATTTCAACCACCTCGCCGAAAAAAAAAACGGATTACATCTTCTGAAAATTGGCATGCTCTCGTGTTTTTAGACATTCATCTATTTCCTTCTTGCTTTGAAATCATGTAAACCCATCAGTTTAGAGTTCTGACTTTGAAATCCATGATCTTGTGGGCCATAAAAAAATTCAAGAATCCGGTAGGTATCTTGCAATTTCTCATACAACTAACCGCTTTCCAGAAAATCGTAATCAACAAAAGGGGTCACGGCATCGGTTTCTAACGCAATGGGTTGAATGCTTACATACGGAGGTGATCGCATGTCGGAACGCATTTGAAACTGCTATTTCAGAGGCGTGCGGTACTGCAATACTTGCACTTGATTCGTAATTATGATCACAATTTCAGAAAATCTTTTGTGATTGTGCATTTTAGGCCACATCATTATATGAAGAAAAAGTTTCGTTTTGATCTCAACAATACGTATATAAAAGATATTTACATCGAATTCTGCAGCACCTTGAATATTGAATAGGTAGTTTTTTCTCATTTTCTCCATCTCCCTAGAAGTACTCACTTGATTCCAACAAAAAATGCAACAGTTCACATTTTTTTATTCTTCAGTAACTGAATAAGTCGAATTTTTTTCTCCTTATATTGTTTTTTTGTTTCTATATCAATGTTTGTACCTGTTGATATGTGATATTATTTGATTATTTATCAATACTTTTTTCTTTATTTTGTTATTGGTTCCATGATGCACACATTTATTGAAACCATCGTGAGTTACCTATTGCCTTTCTTTTTCCTAAATATTGGATATTGAATTACATCCTCCCGAAATCTGTGCATCGACTCGTATTATAAGTATAAGTATTCGTTTATACGAGCCGATGCATAGATTTCGGGAGGATGTAATTCAATGTTCTGTGTGGCATTAGCCAGGAAAGTAGTTGTTTTCCTCCCGAAATCTACCATTGTTGTTCATTTTATGAACATTGTGTGGAAATGACTTCGAGCTTCTCGTATTTATTCAGCATTTCATTCCAGTTTGAGAATTGTGGCTATTTCGTAGTTGAAATTACGCCAGTCGGGCAACCAGCCACTCCCGTATGGAAATTTTCATTTTGGAGTGTGTCTTTCCTTCTTTTCTTCTCAGATGGCGTTGCTTTAATATTGCCTATGGAGGACGCCTCTGAGGGAATATATTGCCGACTTGATTCATGTTTGGCTAGGCCAGATCCAGTAACGCAGACATGACAGTACGATACCTACAAGAACATATTGACACACTAGAAACCTGGTTCAATAACTGGAAGATAGAAATAAACGCAGAGAAAAGCCAAGCTGTTCTCTTCACTAGACGACGTACCAAACCTACAGGACACGTAATACTAAACGACATACAGATACCATGGGCAAACGAGGCAAAATATCTAGGGGTAACCCTAGATAACAAACTCACTTTCAGACAGCATATTACGACACGACTAAACCTGGATAAAGCCGCAAGGCAAAACCTACAGCCTCTAATAGGTCGCAGGAGCAACATGACTCTAGAGTTGAAGCTGCGCCTAATAAGAACCATTCTACTTCCAATAATTTTGTATGCATCAAGTGCATGGGGCCAATGCGCAGAAACATACAAACAAGCGAATACAGGCATTTCTAAATGTCTCAATAAGAATGGCAGTAAACGCCCCATGGTATATCCCAAATAGATTTATCTATAGGGACCTGAACATAAACCCAGACTACATAGACAACTACATAAGACAATACGCGGAGACTATATTCGGATGAACGGAAACCCACGAGAACCCGCTACTGCACGACCTGACCATCAGCCAATTAAATCAAGATCCGCGCTTCGGAAGAATAAAGTACAGGCGCCCAATTCACCAAATATAAGATAAAAGAACGAAATTAAATCAATATCAATAAAAGTTGCATAATAATCATCAGATAATTAAACAAAAGAGTCTCTCCTTTGAAACCCTATAAAAAAAGTGAACCAATAATAATAAGACATAAACTCAATTTTGGTTCCCATTAGGGTAGGGAACCACCACGCAAAGTCAGGCTAGGAAACACACATTAGACAAAAAGGTTTAAAAGTCGGGAGACTGAAACCAAGTAAGGGGTTTTATGGAACATATGCAGATTGCCAAATGCATAAGGTCTTAGGACTGCTGACTGGAGACTGCCCTGCACTGATGAGAGTCAAAGAGCTCGAAACCGGTCTGTAGGTGTCTAGCGTCTGGAAAAATCTAAATCAATAGGCATTCAGGAAAGAATCACCTGTATTAATATTCGTGTATACGAGTCGATGCATAGATTTCGGCAGGATGTATTTCAATGTTCTGCGTGGCATTAGCTAGGAAAGTAGTTGTTTTTCTCCCGAAATCTACCATTGTTGTTCATTTTGTGGAAATGACTTTGGAGCTTTTTGTATTTATTTGAATTGAATAGCATTAATGAGACAGCTAGGCTGTCACCTATATGTAATTAATTATTTTAATGAAGGTAGTTCAATTTTCAATAACCGTTATTCAATTATTTTCTCAGTGTGGCATCCAAAATATCGATATCAATTAGCTCCCCTACTATTTTCATTTCGTTTTTGACACTATCAAAAACACCATTGATGTAGTCATCTCAGTTGAGATCATTGCTTTAAGTACATCTATAAATTACGACATTTTATATAAGTTTATAGCGACGTGATTTCAGTATAGGTACTAACATCGCTGATAGTTTAGTTGGTAGCAGTTAAAGTTTTATTTGATGGCTTTCGGTCCACATCAACTCTCTAATTAGTAATAAATTTGATATGGGGATAAATGACCCAGAGAAGTAAATCCTTCGGAATTGCCTATCAAACATTGCATCTATGTGATCAAAGTTGTTCAAAGAATCCAAAATCTTCCTAAACATTTACCAAAAGGATTTGATTTTCTCATAATAAGTTCCACGAAACATTTTTATTGAAGATGTCATTCAAAGTATTTATTTGAATTCTCCTTAAACTTTTGGACGTTAGAAGGTCTTGGAAACACTTCCTTGGCACAACATTTCAAAACCTTCGCCGTTCTGTGGACACACGAGTTTTGATAGAGATTTCTTCAATATATTCCGATGTTGACCAGGAGAGAATGTTCTGACTGAGCTTGATGAGTTCTGACTTCGGATTGTTTTCGATGAATCTGTGATCGGTAATATGGAGAAAAAAAAAACGAATCTTCAGAATGAAAAATTAGTAGGTAGATACATATTTCTTTTCTAGATTTTTCTATCTGGATAACCATGGATGATTTCTGTGGTTTCAGTTGAATGATACGCCCTCAGAAAAACAATTTCGAGGTTTTTCGAAAACATTTATAATTATTTTCTTAAATGTATAAGTACTGCAGGTATTCTTATATCTCCTGACCTACATTGATATTGGTATATAAAATTAATTTCGAGTGAATATGACATGATGATTTGGATATGCACTAGCAATTAACCTTCCAATTGGAAACTTATGAATATATGCATCCTCTGATTTCCATTTACTGAGAATGTATACCGGGTGGTTCACTAGAGACTATCCACCTGAATTGAACTTCTTCTTCTTTGCGAATTTGAATTATGGATGAAAAGTTCAATGTTTGCACATGGAACACGTGGTTAATTCATTCGTGGTATAAGATTTGATCTTGATGTTTAATAAAAATATGTAAATATCACACTCACAAAGTATTTTTCTATCCTTACCTAAAGAACCAGGCCATTTTTTTTAGTTCTGGTTCCCACGATAAGGGATAGCATGTAATGTTAAGGGAATATCGTGAGAACCAAGCGAGGAACCAAGGGAAATAAGGTAGGAATTGGTGTTCTTTTGAAATTTCTGGAGGTTATATGCCTCGGGGAACACCTCCCATGGCAATGTGTTGGATGAACTTGGAAAGAGATGTTCTGCAGGTCACCAAAGTGACCACGAAGGAGTGCGAAGCCTCAACTCGACGAGTTAAACTCGCGGGAACTGCCAAGGAAGGAACAATTGTTGATATATACGGTGTTTGAGTGAGTGAATTTGTGAGCGAGTCATCACCCACGAGACGAATTGCCTTTTTTGGACAGAATCCAAGTTTCAGGGTATGTTTGGGTGCTGCACTCCAAATATAGTAACAGTATTCCAGGACAGGTCGGATCTGTGTCTTATAGTCCATAAGCAGCTGACTGGAAGTGAAATAGCTCCTGGCCCGAAACAGAGAGCCAAGTTTTTGGGATGCACTTTTAGCAATTGATCTGAAGTGATTTTCCCCAGAAAGGTTATTGCTGATAGTAATACCAAGCATCGAAATGGATATCTTCAAAGGTATGGATACTCCTGACAAGCTTATTTTGGGCACAGTGGGATCAGCTTTCCTAGAGAAGAGGCATGCTTGTGTTTTGTTTGCATCGAAATCTACCAAGTTATTGGATCCCCATTCGAGAATTGTTGCCAAGTCCATATTTATGTTGTCAACATTTCTTCCTCGTTCGTTTCTGATTTGCCTGGCTGGTATTGGAGCCCTGGAAGAGAAGCCGGTATGGAGGGTACTATCATCCGCGAAGCTGTGTACTAGACATGAAGTTGCTTCCAACAAATCGTTGATATGGAGTAAAAATATTGTTGGAGCTTGAAATTATCCTCGCGGATTTTTCAATAGATTGCTGCCATATACGTGAGACATAAGCGAGCAGGTCACCAGTTGATCTCTGATGACGAAAGCCATATTACCTATCGTTGATAATATCTGAATGAAAATTGATACAATATTGGTATCAAGCTGAATTAGTGCACAATAATTGTAGAGTCAAAATCTCCCAGAGAACCACCCGTTCATACGACGAAAGTAAGTATTGAAAAAATATTATATATTTTGGTATACGTGAATCATAGGTTAACTTCCATACTGATGGTGTAGTTTCAAACATCTCTTGGTTTTGATATTTTGTATAGCTTTGTCATTGTGTTATGTGTCATTACTGACGTTTGACCTCTCACAGCTGATGATTTGACATGGTCAGACATCTCGTGCCATGGGCTGTGGAGTGTGGAACGGATTCTACCATTCAAACTTTGACATCTCTCCTTGCACAAGATGACGTTCTGGAAGCAGAAAAATCGTCCTCCTTAATTTGAATTCCCATGATTGTGGGTTGGGACTTCTTGAAAAACCCTATTTTATCAATAATCTGAAAAAAAAAGTATCATAACCTTCTCATTTCCATGTGAATAAAAAAAAAAAAATTCCATATACAGGGTGTCCCGTAAAGACCACGTCAAACCTAGGGAGAATGTAGATCAAAGAATAATTCACCTTCTATGACAAAATTTCCATTATGAAAGTCTTACCGTTTTCGAGATTTTTTGTTGTTGAAAATATTGAATTTTTGCCCCTTTCAATGATTTTGTCTGTACGTTTGGTACAATTTTACTCCTTCTGGTTCATTTTTCAGTGAATATTGCTGAAATAGATATTTACGTTACTAGTCCGGTAAGTACACTTTTACAGTACGAGTGATATGTTTACGGACGAGGCGCAAGCCGAGTCCGGAATTTCGAAACGAGTACTGTAAAAGTTTACCGGACGTGTGACGTATAACATTTTATTTCATACTGCTAAAAAACAAAGGGTAGGCATTCATTCTATTGCAGATGCACCCAAAAAAATAGCGACATTTCTGGGGCTGCCTGAAGCAGATCAGTTTACGGGGCATTGCTTTAGAAGAACATCTGCCACAATACTGGCTGATGCTGGAGCCGATCTTCTGGTACTTAAGAGACACGGGGGATGGAAGAGCTCTTCCGTGGCGGAAAAATATATCTAGGATTCGATCGAGGGGAAAACAGGGTATCTCGCATGATTCAACATGGAGAAAACTTTGTTGAAGTGCTACAACAAAAAAATGGGAATGTATCAGCAAGTAGCAACTCCCTAATAAATAAATCATCCAATTAAGCTCCTGGTATCCATATTCATGGGAACGAAAGTTTAACGGTTAATATTAATATTAGCAATAAGTGATTTCTGTGTATTGTTTTGCTGTTGAATTTTTAATAAATGTATTCATGCTCTTGACGCATAACTGAGTTTTCAATATTTACAATCCGGTAAAATTTCATTACGGGATAGTAGCACGTAATGAAATATTATACGTGCGCCTATCCTGTAAAAGTCTATTTTCCGGATTGAAATCAGGTACGTAAAGGTATGTTCTATGATGCAGTGTGAAATAAAATGATTTTACGGTATACATTAAAAACATTCTTCGAACATTTTGAAGGGGGGCTGTGAGAAATATTTTTATTGAAAACTTTGGTAGTGGATATTTTCAACAAAAATCTCGAAAACTGTAAGACTTTTATAATGGGAATTTTGTCATATGCAGGTGGGTTATCCATTGATCTACATTCTCCCTAGGTTTGACGTGGTCTTTACGGGACAACCGTATGATGTATCTCCTTGTATTATAGGACTTCTTAGCATAGGCTGAAGATAGACATTGCATTTAATGTTCAATTTGATGTTTTCAAATCAAAAAGTCGTGAAAATAACTTTGTGCTTCTCTCATTGAATAGGAAAAATAATATTAAATACTGTATGTAGGTTAATCGAGAAGGTGGTACATTCATTATTCCAGATTTTTTTGGATTTCCTCCCCTCGTCTCTCTGTAGTAGGGAAAAATCATATGAGCCTAAAAGAAAACTTCACTAGCTCGTCAGTGACAATTTGTATTGCTTCCTGTTCAGTGGATATAGATGGTATTCACTACTGAAATCTGAAAATGAAAATGGTAAATTCATGATTAATTAATGAAAACATCCTGTAACTCATTTGATTGCCAACGTCACCAATTGTTATTGAGATCTGAGAAGTGTCAAGACGAATACGAATTTGCCATACAAAAATCGATTTTTTATGTTGAAAACGGAAGCAGATTCGTTCCCGAAACGTCCAAAGATAAGTGAAAATTTGATATTTTTTCTATGTACCTTTATTTCCTACTGACAAGCTAGTGGTTTTTTCTTTCAGGCTCTCATTGGAAGATTCTTCAAACACAGTGACATTTTTGGGCAAATCATCTGATTTGTCCTTACTATACGTATATTGAAAAATAATATTCATATTTTTATTTTACAGAGACCAGGAGAGAAAGTCCTTAAGAAACTGGAATAATAAACTTAATATTATTCTGGTAGCAATGTACAGGGTGTCCCAGAACTACGTACCATTATTTCTACAGGATGAGCTAGAGAGCAAACTAGGCCCATTGAAATCAACTTACGACCTCTTTAAGAAAATGGACCATCGAGCCATGAGAAGGCTTTAAAGAATAATATTTTAGGTCCTGATTCCTGATTTTCTTCAATATTTCGAAATCCTTCGAGGTTACTGCTCTGACTGTACTATCGTGAATATGTGCATGAAAATATGTCATATTAGTTTAATCTCACAGAGAGATAGGTATTTCTCTTTGATGAAAATTGATAACTTTTTTGAAGTAGGTAGGCTACTGATCATATTCATCAGGTATCTAACATTTTTTCGACTGCTGTTTTTTCATATATTTTTCTGGTTTCACATATAATAAATTTTGGCGCTTCTCCAATCTCCATGATAATTGTTCCTGGTGTGTCAGGATTATCATGTTTTGCAAGTTTTTACTTTATATGTTATGCGCTATTGAGCACAATAATCATGTTTTTCCACCACCAGCTAAAAAAAATACCATTATTTACTCCTTTTTGGGGCTTAAGGTGTGTTTTTATTATGAAGGTAGTTTTCGTCATTTTATAATCCACTAGTCAATAAAGACATATAGCCACCTCAGTTGTAATTAACCCGAATGCACTGTTCCGATCAGAGATTCGCAGGAATGGCACTGAAAATTAGTAGGTATTTATCAATAGGTCGCGTGCACGATGACCGACCCTGGAGGCAAATTATTGAAACACAACCTCATTCTTCTGTGAATTATTGAAATACAACCTCACTTTTTTGTTTGGTTACAGAGGAATCAGAGAATTGAAATAGTTTTTCACAATATTTTGGCATAGGAATCGTGTTTTTTGCGCTATCCGTTAATTCGAGCATGCCTTCGCATTGTGCTGTTGTACAATGCACAAAAAATGCAGCAAGAGACTAAAGAATATGATTTTTCAGGTACATAGTAATCTCACATAGTTATCATTATGAAATGTTGTCATTCCTTATAAAATTCCTTCTGCCGTCTGTCACTTCTGCAATACAAGCTGATACTGCTAATAAATTGAAAATGTCTACAACACACACGATCGTCAGCATGTCAGACCAGTCCTCCCGATTGATTGCATGAATCCAATTTTCTTGCATTATTTTAGAAATTTCAGATTTATTTCTATTAGCTCTTATCGCAAAATGAATTCCGATGAGAAATCAGAGAAATTACCAAATTTCAAAAATGAAAACTAGTGACTATTTATAGTAGGTACTTACTTTTAAATCATATTGTACCAACCGGATTACTTCGTCTTCCGCTTCAGTTTTTGTGCATTTCACAACAGCATAATGTGATGGCATAAGCGAATTGATGAGTAGCGCAAAAATACGATTCGTATGCCAAAATAATTGTGAAAAACTATTTCGATCTCTTGTAAACAAATAAGTAAAGTGACGTTGTGTTTCAATGTTTTGCCTCCAGTGTCGGTCATCCGACAGTTCTTGCACGCAACCAATAACGACTTGTCATCTGCTGTCATGCTAATCATTGAAAATGAGTGCTTTCATAGTGACAATAGGTGCATATTTTGGTGTCACAGAACTAAAATGCTATATTGCTATTGGTGTAAAAATTTTTATATAAACTTGGTAGTTGGTAGTGAAAAATATCACTACCGCGGGACATTCTTTACTACCTTGGTGTATAAATAACTATCATGAACTACTTTAGCATATGAAATATATATATAGTCATCTTCAAATTGATTTTTGTTCATCGAAGAAAGTTTTTTGCAAAAAAAATGACATTTGGAAACGACCAGCTCCCAGATATGATGATGGGCTTGCAACACGAATGAGGAAGAAATGTGCAAAATATGATAGGTAATCTTGATATAAACACGTATGGAAGAGCACCAAAATGAGTTTTTCTGCAACCGACACAAAAGTCGTCCATTTTGATACCAAAATTAGCTCTTAAATTGACGTTTCTATTACTGACCCAAAAATAGGTATGTTGCTAGGCAACATATTTGGATCCTAGTAGCTGAAGTTGAATTTTAGTTCCTAGGAGCTAAAGTTGAACTTTATCTCCTAGTAACTAAAAAGGATGTACTGGGCTTCATCAAGAATAAACAACATTGTGACGGTTGGTTATTTGGGTTGAGACGCATACCTGATTTGTTTCCGATTTCAGCAGATTTGGCATTTCATACCCATGCTGGAGATATAAATACACCTTATTATAGTTTATTATTGGAATTATGAACATCTCAGTTAAGTATTTTTGTTTTGATCAGGGAAGCATTCAAGATTCAAATACTTGCTTGATCTCTATTTCATTCGTTATTCTCGGGATGGATAACTTGTTTTTGAATAATCACGGCAAGCAATAGTTTTTTTGTCTCAAACAACGATATTGTTTAGCTTCATTTGATTATCAAGTCAAACACAGTGTAGTATGAGGAGGAATAAATAATCACTATTATCATTGTTGATATGCTCACTAACCTAACATTTTCCACGTCTTGTTCCTATAGCTGGAACTGGTGCGGTATTTGCCATTAGAGCACCTGGTCCATACACAAATATGTCACTCTGTGGTTGTATTTATATTGACACTACAATTCGAACATCCTTGAACATTGAATAAACCTGCTGTGTCAGATATTTCGAAAAATAAGAAGAATTATAAAAATCTGCAGTTAAAAATATAGTTAGGTGATTAATTTTGTCGTTCATTGAAATATCGAAAAATGGTCACTATCTCCCTGTATATTGACCTTGATTATATACACTCATGGTTTTCACGCACATTTATG
The DNA here is from genome assembly GCA_918026855.4 of Phaedon cochleariae. Lineage (NCBI taxonomy): Eukaryota > Metazoa > Arthropoda > Insecta > Coleoptera > Chrysomelidae > Phaedon > Phaedon cochleariae. The sequence goes on along the minus strand of OU896709.1, from coordinate 60,662,747 downwards.
ATAATTAATGACTCTACGAATATTAGAGCAAGGGGTTCTGATTTAAAATTCAGGAAAATCTGTAAATTACATTATTTTTCATCACTCACTCAAGGCTCTAGGGTGCAGTGGTAAGTTGATTTCAATCAGTCTTTTTTGGTGCCTAGTTCACCCTGTATGTTCTAGGACACCTTGTATACAAAAAAACGGCGCAAAAACGGCCAGCAGCCAACAACTGTGAAAATATCACAAATATGGTACCAGTAGCGACACCTTGCGGTTTTATGCGCTAGAATATCTCTTTGGGATCGACCCAGTAACAAGATTGCTGTAAAAGTACTGTGGGTTGAAGGTACGCGCGGTGAAGTTCCTTACACGGCTGAGTGGTGGCGTTAGCGGGTCAAGAAGAATCGAAATTATGAAATCACCAAATAATCCTTGAAATAATCGAAAAACCGCGAGATATGAAACCGAACAGCATATGATTCCAAGGATTTTTTTTTTCGAAAACTTTTTGTCTACAAAAAAATGCTCTCGAAACAATTTTTAGCCTATTAATTGTTAATTTCTACTCATTGTAGTATATATCATTCTGTCATTGAAACGGCAAAGAAATTCCGATCTATTTCGCTGGGGAGTCGTTAATCTATGCTGGATACCTACGAGAAAATAAATGTCTGTCCTCTTGAATACATGACTTGCTATGGTGATTTGTCAAAAAACCCCAATTTGGTTAGGTAAAAATCACTGTGAGGAATTTTCATAAGAATCGGTCAAGCCGTTCCGGAGGAGCCTGGAAACAAACACCGTGACATTAAAATTTTATAAGTCATGGAAACCATCCATCCTTCTCAAAGTTTTTGAAAATTGTATCAACAACCTTAATGTCACTTGTCTCAATGACCAAACCAATTTTGAACGTAACCATATTTTTCGCACATTGAAGTTCTCATGAGTAATAATTTCAACTTGTTATACTTTAACATTGTCCGTTTCTGTTTGTTCCCTATAATATCTTCTTCTTCTTATGTTGCTGGTATTCCTACCAAGGATTAGGTACGTACTTATTCTCCTTTCATCTGATTTATCAAGTTCAACCTGATCACGTGTTCCTTATCTCCTAATCTTAACATTTTACAATTAATATATTATTTACCTGTAATCATTCTAGCTATACAACAATAATTTCTCATTGTTCAAGGTTTTATTAGTTAGGTCATACAGCTTAGTACTTTCATATGGTTTGTATCACTTGTCACGCAGTCATTCTGTCATGTATTATGTATTTTGTCATGTCATTCTGCACTTTCTGATGTTTTACCTATTCTTTGGCTGTTGTCAAATGTCCAACAGTGATGATGAAACTATTGTTGAGTGAATTTTGATATATAGTTTGAAATTTCAATTTCCTGCTCTAACTGAGGTTGAATTGCATTATTGATTTGTTCTTTTGGCTGTTTATTCGATTCAAAGAAAAACATACTCAATATACCTGCCTGATTTTCCGGTTTTTCAACTAGTTTTTATTTAAACTTATCTCCACATGTCTTCTTAGGTAAGTTTTCTCCTCAATAGTTCATTGTCTATTTGAAATTTCATAATCTTTACAGGTATTTTATGTGTCTGAAGATGTCCTTTGAGCCGAAACTAGTCACACAAACTTGATATGTTAATACAATTTTTGTGGTCGACCTACTTTGTGTTATATTGTTCCTCGAGAATTTCATATATTAGAAGAAGATTAGATATAATTGAATATACAGGGTGTTTCAGTTTTTTGTTGCAGGACTTTAACAGCTTGAAGAAGACATTTTTTTGAGATGAAAATCTCATACAAACATATATGCGTGGAAGCTTCGTTTCCGATTTACAGGGTGTCAAAGTTTCAGATTTTTTTAATGTTTTTTTTAATTTTCTCCTACAATTTTCGGAATAATTGATTGACATTTGGTACACCTAATACACTTCAGAAACTTGATATTTAAGGTTATAGAGCGTTTTTGAATACCTACAGGGTGATAGACTTTCAGGGGTCGTACCCAATTTAACCCTGTAGAACTTTTTGGCGTGCCGTCTCCGCTTCCAATGGGACATAAATCCAGATTGTCCTTTCAATTTGGAAACTTTTTGCCTCTATGTGAATTTTTCGATAACTGTATGGATCTCGAGATAAATGCCAAAAATAAATTACTTGTAATAAAACCGTTATTTCTCAAACACACTTATTTGACATTTCTCAAACATTTTATTGGAAAATAGAATGACCGAATGAAATTCAGTTGCAAAATTAGATTGAATTTTTTGAACACCATTATAATTAAAACCAGGAAAAACAAAGAAAAAATGTTTTTATTAAAAAAAAAAACTTCTCTAACTGGATTGCAAAATCTGAAAATGTATTGTAGAAAATTCTAGGACATCCTGTATAACTGAAACTGGTTAAACTTTCGATATCAGGGACTGTATGACACACGGTGGGGCGCTATACATCGCTAGACTGTCGCTTCTGACGGTTGAGGTGTTGTGAGTTTCAATTATTTAATCTCGTGAACGACAGTTCTAATTTTATCAGTACCCTCAGAAGTGGTTCGGATTCCACTTTCATTTATCTCGAAATCCATACAGTTCTCGAAAAACATACATGGGGGCAAAAAGTTTTCAAATTGCAGAGACAATCTGAATCTATGTCCCATTGAAAGCAGAGGCGGCACGCAAAAAAGTTCTACAGGGTTAAATTGGGTACGACCCCTGAAAGTCTATCACCCTGTAGGTATTCAAAAACGCTCTATAGCCTCAAATATTGAGTTTTTGAAGTGTATTAGGTGTACCAAATTTCAATCAATTATTCCGAAAATTGTAGGAGAAAATTCGAAAAACATAAAAAAAATCTGAAACTTTGACACCCTGTAAATCGGAAACAAAGCTCCCACGCATATATGTTTGTTTGAGATTTCCATCTTGAGAAAATGTCTTCTTCAAGCTGTTAAAGACCTGCTACAAAAAACTGAAACACCCTGTAGATTGCAACTCCCCAGTATAGTCTCACGAATCATGGGTAGTAAAACTGCACAATAATTTCTTACGTTTCTCTATTGAGGATTTTTCATCAGTCACCATGCATAAATGGAAAATCTACATATACCTAAACATGTTTCATATATGTATATCACCATAGCAGACAAACAGTTGAAGTTTGGCTAAAACAACGTTGTATTTCATAGGATATTGAGCGGGTCTGTTTCCTTGCCATCGTAAAACTCAGTTCTTCGGGACGTTTTTCTAATAAGCCGAAGCTTTTAGTGTTACACCATGCTCCAGAAGTCTAGACATTGTAAATTAAAGGATATATCAGGCCAACTTCAATCCCGGCACAAAAACGGTTGAGAAACTTTGAACTTAGGGGTACCGTCCGCAAACTGCTGCAACACAAAGAGAGTTTTAACGTCTGATGACGACGAATTAGGAGTTTGCTACCGCGGAATTGTAGGAAATAAACGTTTCAATGCATTACCAGAGAACCTAAGAAGCTTGGATAGCCACAACTTTTTCAAATCAAAGGTAAAATACTTTCTCATTGAAAACGGTTTATATTCTATTGAAGAATTTATTTCTTACAGAGGTTCTTATCCCATATGTGTTGTAATTTGTATATGTTTTTTTTTTCATTATTATTGCATATTATGTGTTGGAATCACCAGCTGTGGCTTTAGATATATTGAAATCATTCGGTCATGTTTGGTATCAAGGACTTCTCCAAAAACTACCACCATACGGCTCACCACTTCAGCAATGTCATCTTTTATATAGATACCGAGTTTTTTTTTTCAGACAGATCCCTAGATGTTGTCTTGGAATAATAGTATCGTCTGATAGCATAGTCCGGCGTTCCATAAGCATGCATTTTGGCACCTATACAGGGTGTCCCTCCGGGAACTGCATCGATCAATATATAGAAAACCGTAGGTGGGTCGAATTTAAAAATTTGGTAGTTAACTATTGTTGGTAAGTGCTATCTGGCTAAAATATTTTGAAGATTGCGGCACTTCCGGTTGTACCGGAAGTGGACGCCAGCTTCGTTGTTTCATATAGGACACCCTGTATATTATCAAAATTTTAGATTTTACGCATGATTCTGAACAGAACATGTTTCATGTATAATGTCCTATACCCAAGTCTGACCATCAGTTTTTGAAATATTGGTAAATCAACATGTCTCAGTTAAAAGTAATAATTTAGATTTGAGTATTCTTCATTCGAATACTGCAATCGAGCCGGCATGATTGATTACAATGACATTTCCGTCGCAGTTGATTGTTTCCAACTCAACTGCGGGTGCCATGGGCACCTAAGAATCAGTAAAAAGATTCCAATACCTACCTCCTATCCCTATCCTTCCTAGGAAAGCACGATGTTCTTTGAACATTATAGGGGTTCCCTTTCGTGCGCTCCAAACGATAAAAAAAAAAACGAGATTTTCTGGAACTGAGACATGTTAATTCGCCAATATTTCGAAAACTGTTGAGTGTAGGCATAGATAACCTCATCCAAAGATAGCTTCATTTTCGATGCCGAATAGAATGAGGATATAAAATTGGAGGGTCCCCAGCAAACATGTATCGCGCGGGCCTTTAGACGCCCTCCAAAAACTGCCGACAGTCAACATCAGCGGGCCACAATCATGATACATCGTCGGCCCGGCTAGCCCGTGTCGCACCGGCCGCTAGTAGGCCGCCCGACTATCTACCGACACTATTCGGTTAGAAATAAAAAAAAGATATAGTCGGGAGTCGGACTCGAACTTGCGATCGAACGGATATCCAATCAACTGTCAGACGCTTATACCACTAGGCTACTGCGAAACTTGAAAGATACTATTACGAATCCATCAGTCAACAGAATTGAAATAGTACAATACTTCAATTATATTTGATATTTGATCATATACGATATACCTATCATAACTTGTTGATTCGACGACGTAGAATAGGTTTAGTCTGATAATGTTCTAGCCACATTACTTTTCCAGTGTTTGATCTAGCTATTACTGTGAATCAAATATTTTTCGAATATAGGTAAAGAGCTGAACTTCGCATTGGAGCATCATTGTTATAATATAGGGTAATGAACAAATATTTAGCTCAAAATCATTACCACAAAAATGGATTGGTAGACAATAACGAGTTTAATTATTGTTATATAACATATATCATTATTCTTGATGTCGGACGATAGTTTGCTGGGATCAATCATAAAACTCACCAACTTTTTCTAAATAATATTAATATTATCACGCCGTTTAACAAATACCTGAAGACAAGTGACAGACAACTGACGCGATCTACGGACACAGAACTAAAACACGAAAATAAATTAGCAGTACTACCAATGCTCAAAAACCCAGTGATGCCAACATTGCATTTGGTTCAGTTACCACTGACCTGTAAACAACATACATACTGCGTCAAAGCGACATCGGCACGATTGTCGGGAATTTTAAACGGGCAATTTCTGGCTGAATAACAAACATCCATTATAAACATGCGTACTTTCAGCCATGGCGGCAAAACCGATGTCGTTTCAACATTTTAACGACATAGGTGTGCCGCTGCCGACAACTAACCGCAGTTACCAGCAATCGGCCGCCTATTTACCGCTCAATCATGTTTGCTGGGTCTTCATTTGAAAAAATTGAGTTACAATAATTTTTTCATCTGGATCTATATCATTTTCTGGTGAACGCCCTGTCTGGGTCCTCTCCTACGAATAAATCGATACACAATCGAAAATAGATGATCATGTCCAAAAATAAAAAAAAAATCAGTCTGTAAACGTATAATTTCTAACTTATAATTTGAAATCATTTCGAAAACGACTAGACTTGGGTATAGGACATTATACATGGAACATGTTCAGAATCGTGCGTGAAATCTAAAACTTCGATAATATACAGGGTGTCCCTTTAAAATAACGAAGTTGGGGTCCACTTCCGATACAACCGGAAGTGACACCATTTTCAAAATATTTTAGCCGGATAGCACTTATCAACAATAGTGAACTCCCAAATTTTCAAATTCGGCCCACCTATGGTTTTCTATATATTGATCGATCCACTCTATATCAATCTAAACTACGCAACTCTAATTTCGTCGCACCCCAAAATTTTGCCTCTGTTGAAATGTGGATAACTTTTTTCTGCTTTGAACAATTTGGATTCAGATCACACTGTTGGCTAGCCTAGTCCTTCAGCTATAATCTCCTAATTCTTTATAACATGAGGTTACATAAAATCGCTACAGGGTGTGACCTGAAACTGTGCAAAATTTCGGAAATTTCAGAAGTATCCCAAACGAAAATAAATCTTTTTCTTTCAACTTTGACAGCAGAGGCATGTAGATGATCTCATTACTTCGAGACAGTGTTCGAATTGTCTTCTTATCTCTATTATTTACAGAGTGATCTCAAAAAATTTACCTCTTGGTTTTGCAGTCATAACTTTTTTCCTCATCTCATGCTCATTTTGAAGCTGAAACTTCAGGTGAAGAGATAATATGTAGATCAGAATTGACTCAAGATGAACATTTTACAGTGTGTCTGATGGAAGTGCCCCAGTATCTCTCGTAATTAAATTGAGTTAGGATTCTGAAATTCGCAGGAGCGGTGTATACTGAAAATACACACTATGATCAAGTGGGCTCATCTCCAGTGATGAACACTGCTTGCCAACAGCCATGGAAAATGACATTAGGAGGCAAGATAGGTTGAAAATCACTTCGAATTCAAAATCAGGACGTCCAATTCACTAACTCATTGAGTATACTATATCATACAATTTTTGTTTTTGTAAATCGTTCGACAGGTATCAAATTAAAAGGGTGTTGCGGGTTGAAATCGCACACACTGTATATGAAAATTCTAATCACCAGACATTCATTACGACCTACTGATAGGTATTAATTAATCTAGATTTCCCAACTTCCATGAATTAAAAGATTGTCTCTTGTTATGTTTATAAATGGAATGAAAGAAGATTATTTCTACCTGAAAGTGCTTCCATTTGTTATCCTATCTCACTTATCAAAGGTTGTTATTCGAAATAGGACTCTCAATAACTCAACTTTCAATAATCACTGCAGCTGATTGCCCGATGCGTTGTTAACGGTATAAATAATCCTTCCATTGAAAAAATTCCAATTAGCCATTTGTTTTCATAAGTCTGATTTAGTGTATCGTATGCAAGGTCACGATATCATATTTTCTTAAGATTTCTCGAGTGGGTCGTTGATAATCACGCTCCATTCAGGTGGGATATAGAGTTGTCAGACGTCGAACGGTTTTTGTTTTATGGATGCAGCATTGCTGCCAACCCAGTCATAAAAGAATTAATACACAGAAAAAAAAATGTTTGAAACTACAAAACTTTTGTGAATTCAACAAAATCTGTCATATATCCACGACAAAATATTTTGTCGCCGCAACATATGTTTTTTGTCAGTTTTGAATTCAAAATTCATTTCATTCAACTCATTAATGACTCAAATCAACAGCAGAAATTGGTTGAATAAACAAAGACTATTTTGTTCCTATAATACAATATTCTGCTATTATGAAGGATTCTGTTGATTGGAATGATTATTACATTCCATTCAAGTGACAAAATATTCAGTTTTTTAGAGAAGAAATATGTTAAAACAACAAAATATATTCTTCGATCAACAAAGTTGTATGTATTCAGAATTGACAAAATATTTCGCTGAGTAATAAAAAAGAAATCCAATAACTGAATTTCAAAACTAAGAGAAATTAGAGATCAATTTCCTCAGTTGATTCAAGACTATTAGCTTGTATAAGCTTCATAAGAAATTCTAGGACAGCCTAATATAATTATATAAACGGATGTTTTAGGTAGGTATATGTACACTGTACACCCCGATCGAGGCGAGCGTAGGAAGGTTGGAAGAAACGCCACCTGGTGGCAAAAATGCAACTAGATAATCATCCAACAAAATATTTGTTTGATATAATGTTCTTGTGAGTTCTGTTCAACAAACTAATTCGTTTGAAATAACAACATATTTCTTGCTGGTGATGTGTTGAATCAACAAAATATAATGTTGTCATAATCAATTCAATTTTGTAGAATGAAAAAAACCTTTGATTGGTTGCACAATGAAATGATTGTTGACTCAACAAAATATGATGTTGTATTTAGTTATATATTTGTCGAAATTAATTTAATTTTGTCGAATAGACAAAATGCATATGATAGATTGAGCAATGAGATGATAGTTGGATCAACAAAATTTGTTTTATGTCGACTATAAATGTTGTTCAAGTAAGAAGTACGAACATATTTCAATCAAATTATTTTGTCTCTTTGAATAGGTTGCTTATTTGGAATGAAAATATATTTTGTTGATTCCGCAAAAATGTGTTCATTTTAACAAAAAAAATACCAAAATCATTGTGTTGGTTCAACAAAACTTTTTTTTCCGTGTATCCATATTCTCCATGAGAAAATTTCCAGATATGCATAAGTTCTCAGCTGTATAAATTCTCGATGGATTTCCTTCATTATAATTGGAATCAATTTCAACATGAGTTTTTCAAGACGGGTACTAGGTAATATTCTTCAATCTTCCTCAACAATGTTTGGATGACTTCCACACAATTATATTCCGAAACTGCAACACCCTGCATAGCGGAAACTATAAGCGTTGTCGGACGTAAATGGTTTTTACTTTAAGACTCCTTTTCTAGTCTCAATGCCCAATTGAAGATAGGCAAGAACAAACTGAAACATCCTGTATATTCACATTCCCATTTGGTAAATTTTTCGCTGCGTACAAATTCAATAGTTTTCTCTACACTGTAAGAAATCCTTCTGAGTGATTGCGAATTTGGTAGTGACTTAATCTCCTTGGTGAAATTTTGAGTGAATTTTCTATGAAAATTGGGTAATTTCACAATTCCTCCCAATAATGACGATGTTTATGACAAATTTGATTGAAGAGCACAAATTTTAGATGAAAACAAACCAGAAAACCATATTAGAGTGGCTTTCACTCAATCAGTAGATGAGACATATGAGAATCACTAGTTCTCGTGGGATTTCAACAAATAATGGGCGTGTACACCTTAGTAGAACTTTTAACTCAAACCATGTTTATAATGATCCTTTTATACATAAATAATGATTGACGACATATTTCGATCGAAAAATTAACTGGAATGTTTTATTTTTGGAAACTCCCGACGGAGACTGAGGCAACTGATATATTAATTCTCTCATAAACATATACACAAAAAAATGTATATCGTTGTTTTCACATAGTATCCTTCGACCTGCACTGAAAATAAAAGGCTTGCACTGTACGCAGAAAGAATTTTTTCTGTGACATATTCGTAATAAAAATGAAATACTCATGTATTGACCTATGAAGCTGATGTAAAAAATAATGATGTTTCTGATCATCTATATTTGGAAAAGTGTAGTGGAGTGGTTGAAGAAGAGTTCAAGTCATCTTATAGTAATCAAGTAATCCACCTGATTACTCATTCATCGACACCGCTGAATTTTTGCAATCATTATGACATTGAGCTACATGTATTATTATGTTACTACCACTATGTTCTCATCATTCACTCTGTACGATAAAAAAAAACTAGATGATCTATTTCGAACGTTATCAGTTGGTATGAATCGGAAACGTCGTGAAGCCGGCTATGCTCAAATGGCTACGACTCTGGGAAATTAAACTTCGTGAGTTATATTTGACGATAAAATCAAAAGAACAATACTTGAAAATACGAAATCGGAGCTAGGGTGATAATTAACAGTGGAGATCGGATTTCAGGCGTTTCTTTCGGTATTTCGATATCGAGTGGGAAGTCGAACAGCCTGAGTTATTACGATCCTTCAATTATTTCGAAATTTTCAAATCGTTACCGATATACTCGTATTCCGATAGGAATATCAAGATATCAGGAGTCATCTTAGACGAAGACATTGACATTATTGTGAGAACTATTAGGGTGTTGAAAATTCCCAAACGTGTTCAATTCCATGACAAATTTAGGTTTTGTCATTAGTAACATATTGAATAGCACCTAATTATATTGCCACCATTTTGTGAATTTCAATACGACTTGTGTCCCATTGGCAATAGATCACCCATATATAGTTCGTTTTCATGAACCGCATGATGAAAATATTTTTTTGTGTGGTGACAGAGTACACGGAAAAAAAGGATTTGTTGAATCAAGCAAAATTTAATTGAATGGAGCAAATGAAAGTGTCATATATGCACGACAAAATATAATCTTGAAATGAGTAAATCTATATCTTGTTTCAGAGCGAATTTTGCATTGAGTAAATATGTCTTGCATGAACTATGGATCTTCTTCAATCAAGCACATCCATAAATTGTTTATAAAGAGATATTGAATTGGCTCAAACAAACATTTTGTCTGATTCAAAATAACAAGATATTGATTCAATCAAATATTTAGTGAGTTGATTCAACGAAATATTTGGTTGATTCGAAGAAATATTTGGTTGATTCAATGAAATATTTGGTTGATTCAATGGAATATTTGGTTAATTCAATGAAATATTTTGTTGATTCAAGAGACAACTATATATCCATTCGACAAATTGTTTTGTTGAACCAAATTCAATATTCGGGAATTTTCCGAAATTTCACATCAATAGAATAAACAAAACTAGGAAACTAGTTGACTCCTAGCATATATCTTCAGTCTTTACTTCTCTTTAGCTGATGGAAAACTATTTCGGATTGCTAATCATCCTAAGTTCGATTTATCTAGCTGATATTTCAAACACGAAGAATCAGACTTCACGTATATAATGAACTCGAGGCAGGCATAGACGAGGCGAAATGATCACCATCTAGAGGCGAAAATTCGAGTTGATGTAGGATGAACAAAATATTTCATTGATATTACATATTTCGTTGCTCTATTCAAGCAAACGATCCGTTCGAAACGAGTTCATTGATACATCGGAATAAGAAAACTTGTATGTTATTTCAAAGTTATATTCTCATCAAAATAATCATTGTTTGATCAAATCAACGGAATGTTTATAGTTGAATCAACATCGACATTATTTTTCATCGACATAATTTGTTTTTGAATAAACCATATATTTTGTTGATGGAATTGATATTATACTGTTGATTCAATTATACTACATTCTTGATTTGAACAAGCTGCTTCCATGGAATAATCATGTATCTGGTTGATTCAACAAACAATTGCTCAGTCCAACAAGAATAACTCAAGCATAAATAATATGTTGATGCAACAAATCCTTTTTTTCCGTGTAGGCAAATAAATGGGGCTATACTTTGGTAGCACATGAAAATCTCATTTGCGCCAATGTAGAGGCTTCTTTGGCACCAAAAATTATATATTTTGAAGGCAACTCTGAGTTTGGTGCAATTATCGGTTATAATTGTACGAATACATAAAAATTTCCGATAATTTTGCAAGAAAGCCTGTTATCTATGAATTGCAAGATTTTTTTTATATTTTGGCGAAAGATCCCGAGTCCGAAGGAGGAGGGCTGAAACTAGACGAATGCAATTTGTATAAGATAACACGCTTGAATGCAAAATGGTCTGGTAACAATTATGCACGAATGAAATTTACTGGAATATTTCACGAAGTAAGGAATTCTGTAAAAAACTTCACAAACGATAAGATTTTCACGAAATTCTTAAACACACGACATGTTTTGCTAACACAGTAGCTTCGTCAGGTGATATACTGGTTCAATGAACTAAACTAACGTTGGCTTGCTAAACTTTAATATATCTTACTTTCTCAACCTGAAGGATTAGTTACCTGTGGACAGGTACGATAAACCTCCATTTTCGGAAATTAGGCAATATCTACATTGAATTGCGGTATACCGGATTACTTGAAAGAGTTGATAGCAAATACATATTATTACTTACTAAGAAAAAAAAATTCAACAGTGGTGAACTATTGAGGTCTAATTGATCATTAAGTAAAATGTCATGATTTTTGAGTTTGTTGATTTATAATGATTCAAAATGATTGAGTTTCAGTCCTTTATTTTCTACGTGCAGAATTTCGAAATTATCATCAAAACTATAGTCTTCTCCTAATATATGGTTGGCGTATGTTGAATTTGATTTCTTTTTTATAAAATTCATCTTATGTTCATGAATGCGCTGATTACGTACGACCTGTCTGACCGTTATATACTTTAGGACAAGATCCACATTTGAGTTTGTAAACCCCTGATTTTTCGAATTCAGAAGTTTTGTCTTTATTATTCTTAATAAACCGTCCCAACGAATTATTTGTTCTATATGCCACTTTTAAGTCCTGTTTGTGTAGAAATGAAGGTAATTTCTCAGTTGGTGATCCGAAATAGGTTAAAGTTCTATATATTTGATTATTATTCTTGATGGTAGGATAAACTTCTTGAATACCTAGCTTTATGATGAAGTTTTTTAGAAAGAATACTGTCTATCAAATTAACGTTGTATCCGTTGTTGACTGCAATCTGTTATATGATATTGAGTTCTTTATTGAAATTTACTTCCGAAAAAAGGACATTCACTAGCCTGTGTATCATACTATTATATGCTGCAATTTTATGTTGATAAGGGTGTGTTGAATTATTATGGATAGTGATATCAGTGTGGGAAGGTTTATGGAAAATTGAGAAATCATGTTTATCGTTAATTTTACTCATTGTCTATGATCTAACAAATTGATTGAATTTTCAGTCTCTATTTCTATTGTGAATTTGATGTTTGGATGAATAGTATTTATATATTGATGGAAAGTGTCTAATTGTCTATTAGTTCCTTTAAAGCATACTATAACGTCATCTACGTATCTATACCAATACAAACATTGTTTTATTGATGAATGTTTATGTATTATTCCCTCCAAGTTGTCCATGAAGATTTCAGCATGTAAAGGGCTCAGTGGATTTCCCATAATCAACCCTTTTAACGCGGAATATATTTTGTTGTCAAATTGAAAGTAATTTTGTTTGAGACATATCGACAGAAGGTCTAGGATCTCTTGTTTGATAATCGGATTAACATGGTTTTCATCTAATAATTGCTCAACTAAAAGTATGGTATCTTCGGGAGGTATACTTGGAAAAAGGTTTTGTACATCAAATGAAATTTGGACTGAAACTATTCAAGATATCAAATCAAGTGGTATTACAGATAATAATGAAAAACCATTAATTTTCAAGAATAGGTATTACCACTCTCTATCTCAAAAGTCAAGACATTCAGGTCATAAGTTCATATGAAATTTTCGTTTTGAAAATGGACCCAAGAATCGCCTTCTCAAATATTGAGATTAAGTTAGGAAACACCCTGTATATCATTTGCCAATCGATTAATTCATAACAATCGAACAGTGAGTTTATCATATTTTCAATTTCTTGTGATTCAAAGGAGGGACATAACAAGAAAATTTAATGAATGCTTTTTCCTCAGTGCACCTTTCCATCATTCTGTATGAGAGCATAAGTTTCCACGTTTTTTCAATTCGAGTTCTCCTTCTGTATACTAACAAAGCCCGGCTAATGGAGAGTAGTTTTTGCAATAAATAATAGGTTCGCAGGCAGCCGTAAAGAAACGAATGTCTCAGCTTACTCGCAGGGCTTCAATTCAACATTATTCAAACTCGCCAATTAACATCGACAAAAAGATGTAAAGGAAGGGCTCTCGCGCAATAAATTCCTTTTGAACGTAAATAAGACAAGTCGCATTAATCTCACACCAAGCGACATTTTCGGGAACACAAGAGTCTACATTTTAGTTCATTAAGAATTCGCATCCATGAAGAATGGAAATTAATATACATGAAAGTCTCATTTCATTTTTTTTTCTTGGATGAGGGCCGGCCGAACTTAATAGAATTTCATTTCGGAGACAGCACATCGACTCGAGATTTATTGTTTCGAGTTGCGATATTGGAATTCCATTTGATGAATAGGACTACCAGATTCCTTAAGATGTCTGCCGCCTCCCTTATCAATGATTATTTCAGTAGCTTATCAATTACAATAACAACCCTCCTATGCCACCACATTAAAATTTAGTTTCGTTATTTTGAAGTACTAACTCAAACTGCTTCAATGTCATAATCAGTATTTTCCTCAGAGCTCTGTACATTTTCAAATAATTATTGAAATTCACAGTATTTCTTGATCTCTAATACGCGCAGGACGACGCGTGACGTCATGTATGGTTGTCCCAAACAAAACTCAACGTCATCCTTTGAAGGGCTGATAGTCCAGCTCATGACTGACCAGAATATAACAATATGACCTCAAAATATTGATAGTTTTGAAGATATTGGCACTTCTATGAATTTCATGAAAATCGATACTTTCGATGAGTATTTCGAGTGTCGAATATCTGTTTTGCTCAAGTTGAAGATAGTGTATGTTGTCTAAAACTACAGTGAATGAGCAGTTTTTTTGTGACATTCTTCTTCTTATTCAAAACCCCCCTGTATAAGATTTCATGGTGTCAAAATTCAGTATGGATGGAGACTGAGAAAGCACCAAAATTTCAGAATGATTCTAATTGGGGTTATTGAGTTACCTCAATGAAAACACCTCCATTAAAATTTGGAGTCAAATCGAATTTTCATTGCTTTCTCAAAAACTAAGCTAGATACAAAAAAGTCACACAGAGGATAAAAGAAGTTGTTATTTCAATAGTTCAATCTAATAAAAATATGAAACTCAGAAAAACCGCACGAAAAAAAATATTTTTTGTTGCAACAACAAAATAATTTTGGTCAGTTTTTCTTTGTTAAATCAAAAACAATTTTGCGAAATCAACAAATTATATGTTCATTCCAAATAAAGCAACCTATTCGAAGAGACAAATTAATTTGTTTGAAATATTTGCTTACTTGAACAAAACTTTCATTTCATTCAACAACATTCATATAGTTTACATAAAGCAAATTTTGTTGATCCAACTATCGTCTCATTATTCAATCAATCATATATTATGCATTTTGTCCATTCTACCATTAATATTGACAAATATTTAACTAAATACAACATTATATTTTGTTGAGTCAACAATCATTTCATTGTGCAACCAATCGAATGTTTTTTTTATTCGACAAAATTGAATTGATTATAACAACATTATATTTTGTTGATTCAACACATCACTATCAAGAAATATATCATTTCAAACAAATCACTTTGTTGAACAGAACCCACAAATGCATTATATCAAACAAATATTTTGTTGAATGATTATCTAGTTGCATTTTCGCCACTAGGTGGCGTTTCTTCCAACCTTCTTTCGCTCGCCTCGATTGGGGTTTATATATACCTACCAAAAACATCCGATTATATAATTACAATCTAATTGCACCAAGAGGAGCTCGATATTACTATTAACAAAACCACAACGTTTCACTGAAATTGATGAAAAGACAATTGAGAAATGAATAGAACAAAGATTTTTCATGGAAATATTAATACCCTGTATTTCGAAACGGACTTTATTTCCTAAAATATCACAAGCAATCACCCCTTGGATTTTTTCGGTGTTATTTAGATACACTCTGTATAAAGGGAGCAAAGGTGTCAATTTCCTCCGCGTGTGAAGTTAGATGCCCAACGTGAAGCGAACGGAATCAAACACACATGGGAGGAAATGAACCTTTCAAGCATCATTCTTGAAATTGTGCTCGATCCAAATCATTATGCATTACAGAAGTATAGTATGCTATTCACAATTGACGGCATTTGAACGAAAGTCAATTTGACACTTCTGTCATCATGATTTAATTGATTTTTTCTACTCACATGACTAAAATAACATGTTTCTACTCACATAACTAAAATGGCATTCAGCGTACGGATATGTACCACGCTAAATGATCGATTAATCACGGATGGACGATCTGTGATTTAGTCAAAATATTTAACACATTACCATGGCAACACGATTTCTTAAACAGATTGCCATGACAACACAGTTCATTAAACACAGCTTCAGTAATTAGATACATGTCTGGCCTGTCAATTGTATTAACTGTCAACTGTTATTTTCAAATTTTATATCAGAACTATTCAAACAATATTCGTTTGCATCAGAATTCTTCATTAAAAATATATGCGAAATGAAGACGAAGGTGGATTCGGAGAGAATGTTCTGGTACTTGCATATCTCCAAGAAGTGTAAAAATGAAGCATCCATCTTTGAGAACAATTTATTTATTCTGCGCTAAGCATGACAATAAACGTGAAACAAAGGTTAGTAAGCAATGGACTGGACACATCTACAACCAATATCACTTATACGTGTCTCGCTGGTTGCATGCAGTTGCATGTATTATGTTCTCAATTCCCATTCCTTTCGTTACTAACAACAGCTGACTATTTGCCACAACTGATGACACATTTATCGTAAAAGGTTTATTATTATTCATAGCAGAAATTGTTTAGCCAAAACTAATAATTTTAGTTGTACTGCGTCGTTCGGGACTGCCTCGCGTCTCTTCGGGACCCACCGGCAAAAATTGCATCTTGCATCTGTTTGTCTTTCTGTTTCATCATTTGAGCTTGTATCTTGATAGTGGATAGATCGCACTGTCGTCGAGCTTATACAAAATAAATAAAATAATTGTCTAGTGTAGCCGGGAGCGTCGTGTTCTTGCTGGTTCACTGATCTGTGTGTTTTCAAATCACTGTTTTGTGTTTTTTTGCACTTCGCGCTGAGCCATTTGGCATTTGGTTGGCAAAATAATAATTCGCAGTTTACCATCGTTATCTGTGCGTCACTAGTTATCAGGTTTAGGTACCTATTCACAATTCAGTTCAGTTTACGACGGGCGACGGTGAGAAACGTCCAACCGACGTCACGTGTACACGGTGTATATTTATAATTTCCTCTCTTTTCGCTGAGCTGTGGCCTGTGGCACTTACGATGTGTGGTGTATTCCTGTTCACGATTCCATTGGAAATTGGAAGGAAAATGGCATACAAACTGTTATTATTAGAATGGAGCCTTGATTTTTATTGATAAAAAACTATTAAGTTGCCAGAATAACTAAATTATATTTCAAACGTTACTAAATCACTTTTAATAGTAACTAGATTCCATTTCAGTCACAATTAAATATTTAATTTGCAACACACACTCACTATTAACGTCAGAAGAAATGAGTAATTGCCCCAACTGGGATAATTTTTTGTGATAACAAACATATATTGAAACAGTACTAACAATCTAATTGTCATTACTATGTATCTTGATTGTGGCAAATAAAACTTGGTATTATTCCTTAAAAAGGCTTATTAGTTACCACAACAACGTCGTAGATGGCTCAACTAAACTTTTCATTAGAGGCAAATAGGCGTTTCCATAAAAACAGAATTAGTTATGGCAACAACCTCGGCAACAACTAATGCTTGCTGTCCCCTATCGTACTAAAAAATTTTTCTGTAGCTACTAATTTTTTAGTAACGGCTACAAATTTTTTCCCTCAGTGTAGTAAAAACATAGTATGTAACGCGTTTATAAACTCTTCTAGACACTCGTTCAATAAATACTCGTTACTTAAAACGTTTATAACACTTGCTACATAATATACTATCAGCTTACGGATATGTACCACGCTAAATGATCGATTAATCACGAATTGCCGATCTGTGATTTATTCGAAAAATTAAACACGTTATACCATGGCAACACAATTTCTCGAACACATTACCATGGCAACAAAGTTTTTCAAACACACCTTGAGTCCTGTCCTGCCTGTCAATTGTAGGAACTGTCAACTGTCATTTTCCAATTTCTGTTTGTACCAGAATTCTTCATTGAAAATGTATGACCAATATAGACGGAAGTGAAATCGAAGATAATGTTTCAGGTACTAAAATCAGCCGATGACGTAATATTCAATTTTTTCGTTTAATTTGACGAAAAAGTTTCAATAACGATAATCAATGTTTTAACTACCGACATTTCCAGATGAATGAATATCCAGAATCCTAAACTCTGATAATATTGAATTTCTCCAGATATTTCAAGTCTATGAACTTGTCACCCAATTATAGAATAAATGTTCACTACTCATCCTACCTGGTTTTTCTGGGTCGAGAGATAATAGCTTCCGCTTGAATTTAGTCAAAATATCATCCATTAGTTTTTAGGATTGATGATTCAGAAAGTTTTGCAATAGGTTTTCACAATCTTTTCTCATCTATAAAGCTGATGAAACGAAATCTCAAAATATCATAAAAATAAACACTGATATCAATATTTCTCCATATATTTCACGTATGGCATGGCTTCCACTATTTGATGCCATTGCTTTTGTGAATTTGAGGAATAAATATCAAAAAATTCAGAAAGCGGTTTCCGACAATAAACGAGATTGCATTGATGGTTGAAATATATATTTTACTAGGCAGCAAAGTAGTAGATTGACTGCCATGTGAAACATAATTTTTTCTCCAAATGTTATAAAATCATTTTAAAAAAATGGAGGTTTATCGTACCTGTCCACAGGTAACTAATTCTTCAGGTTGGGAAAGTAGGATATATAAAAGTTAAGCAAGCCAACGTTAGTTTAGTTTATTGTACCAGTATATCATCTGACGAAGCTACTGTGTTAGCGAAACATGTCGTGTGTTTGAGAATTTTGTGGAAATTGAAGTTTTACATTTGCCATGAATTTCCATCAAGTAACGACCGTGTCAATTAAAAAAAAAACAATTTCGTGTAATTTTTTCAGTGAGAATTCCTACATTTTGTGCTCACCCAATGTCAGTGACAATTTTGATTACCAATTTCATTCAAATTACTTAGAACGTTGTATAGCAACAAACTTTTTCTGCCTAGGCAGAGAAACTACACCTTTGCTGCCTTTTAAATGTCATAGAAAAGCTTATTTCTATGCCGTTTGGTAAAAATAGATAATTGCTTTACTAGGCAGCAAAGTACTAGATAGACTACCGCGGCTGATATTTGATAATCCAGCGTAAAGCCTAGGAATTCAGCCATGGTAGTCAATATAACAATATATATATATTTTCTGCCGTGTGAAATATATAATTTATTCTCCAAATGTTGAAAAAACAATTTTGTGTGATATTTTTATTGAAAGCTCCATCATTTCGATCACCAATTTGATTCAATTCCCTTGTAACTTTGCATAACAAGAAAACTGTTCTTGCCTAGGCAGATAAAGTACATCTTTCCTGTCTGATAAGGGTCAGACACAAGCCACTTTCTATGCCGCTTGAAGAAAAAAACGATTATTTTTTAATTTCGAGTCACCTAATATGCTACAATATATTTGAAATCTGTGATATGCATGAGTTATATTCAACTTGAGAAATCAATTCAATTCAATTACTATGAGGAAAAGAATTTAATAAAATCGGAACAATGAATTCCTCAAAATTCATGAAATGACCTGATGAATTTTAAATTACTACGCTGAAGAAGACAGAATTTTCATTTTCACAAATGAATAAAGGGCAATATAAATAAGCAGATATATATTATTCCGCTTTCATCCATCCGAGTAACATTTTTAATGTTTTCCATTTATCTGTTATATCCGTTTCCATTAAAAAGACAATAAAAATGCAAATTTGCCTAACAAGATACGCGAATTTACTACTCTCCAGTTTCATTAATATTTTATGTGGCATATTACAATTTGCAGGTTAATTTTGCGAAGGCAGAAATGCCTATCAAACGTTTTTTGATATCTTTTAATCACAATCATTCAACATTGAAACGAAATGAAGCAGCCCACACGTGAACGTCGTCAGACGACTATTCAGAATGTTCTAGATAATGGGGTGTCTCTAGAAGGTCAGTTCAATGGTTGACATTAGAGTGCTCATAGAAGATCTGATGTTTAATGTTTTTCAAAGAGTAAAATAGTATATTGTTTAACAAGCACGGAATGATAGTGATTTCCCACGAGAATTGAAGTTCACATCATGAGCCATAGGCGAATACTGCAATCATTCGAGTGGGAAATTATCATTTCGTGTGAGTTATACACTATGATTTCTCTACGGCTGTAACAGATAACAGCGACCTTTTTGATTTCTTCGTCTTGTAGCCATATGATTTCATTTAATAGACAGAGCTGTCATTGCTTGAAGTTTGACATTCCATGGGCAATGAGATTTTTTTTAATAAACACCACGGAAATGTCACGGAACACCATGGAAGTGTTCCGTGACGTTTCCGTGACATTTTCGTGATGTTCCGTGACGTTTCCGTGACATTCTCGTGGTGTTCCGTGACATTCCCGTGGTGTTCCGTGGTGCGGTTAGTATGCGTGACCCGCAGCCAAATGCTGCCCTCTGATTGGCTAGTCGGGTCACGTGGTTTGGAGGAAGGTGGAGAGGAGGGGCTGAGCTATAGAGACGGACTAACTACTTATTTGTTTCACCAAGCAATAAAGTAGTAGATTGACTGCCGCAGCTAATAGTTCATAGCCGAGCGTAGATAGGATAGGAATCCAGCCAAGGTAGTCAATCTACATTTTGCTGCTGTGTGGAACATATAATTTTGCCTCCAAATGTTATCAAATCAATTTTGAGTATTTTTTGTGTTGAAAGCTCATCATGTTGTGTTCAGCAAATGTCAGTGTCAATTTTGATCACCAATTTTATTAAAATTACTCGGAACGTTGCATAGCAACGAACTTTCCTACCTAGGCAGCGAAGGTATACTTTTCTTGCCCCTTATGTGTCAAAGAGAAGCCAATTTCTATGCCACTTGGCGAAAAACACACTTGTCACACTAACATTCTCGCTTTGTGAGAAGACTTAATAAAATATGAGTTTTGAATACGTCAGTTATAAGAGAACGTTCATTAAATCTTACAGAACACTCTGACTGCCTGATAAAGCAATAGCAAACACCGAATAAATACATCAGATACCATTTTCACACGGAGAACTGGATAAAAAACAGGTATTAGGCATAAGTTCGACTAATGTCATTAGACATCGTAAGCATTCGACCGTGTTTGGCTTGGAACCATACACTACCACAAAAACTACCACCATTCGGCTCACCACCACAGCTATGTCTTTTATCGAGTTTTCTTTCAGGCAGATCGTTCCGTGTGGTGGAAGACGGAGTCTTGTCTGATACCATAGACATTCCAGCGTTCCACAAGGATCAATTTTGACACCAATGTTGTTTCTACTCCATATCAATGATCATTTGGGAATAACCATACTTGCACTATCCACAGCTTTGCAGATTGAATTAATCTCCATACGTTGTCTTCCAGAATTCCCATTTCTTCACAGGAAACTAAGACAGGTCAATGGTGTCAATGAAGACCTTTTCGAAATTTCAGCAACCAACAGCTAGGTGAATTCAACGCCACGAAAACTGAAAATTGTATCTTCTTTATATAGAAAGGGGGAACTGAGTACAAACGGAGTGACTCGGGAAAGCCGGTTGACTTGGGACGAGTGTTGTAGTGCGATTCGTTTGTTTACTTTATTACGGAAGTATAACGGTGAATTGACGGGTAGCAATACAGCTTGATCAGCGTGGATATACTTATATTAATATAAATTGTTATAATAATATTGCATGCCAGTAACTAGGACACGATCATGCCAATTCTATTCGAACCATGTAAGAAGCAGTACATTGAATATAAGTGTATGTATTCCGGAATAGACCTTTCATTCCTGTACACCATATGACCCATCACAGTGTGCCCATTTCTGAAGAAAACATTGTAGTGGGGGCGCATGCGCTGAAAGATCGGCGGAATTCGGTTAGGAAGTCATGTTTATTCATGAATTGTTAGTGTTTCATTCGCCTGGGCAGGATAACGCATCGTTTTCGCAAAAACAAATCGACAACAGGGATACAGAAAAAAGAGTTTTTGTATATATCTAGAAATTGTGGTGTCAAACTATTGGAAGGTTAGTGATATTTGCTTGAATGTTGTCTCAAGATTTTGTTATGCTGCTAAGTTTTTTTTATCGTGGGAAATCTAATCTCATCAGGTCCTTTTTAGGGTGACTCGGAACGTGTCGGAACTTGGGCCAGTGCAACTTCGGGACGGGGGGTTAATTTCCATCTTATGTAAATTTAAACAACTGATTTAATTTCTTTAAGTTCATGTTGAGAAAATATTTTTTAACTGTATTTGTTATGTCTTGATCACATTAAAAATCAATCTTGAGACGTGTCTTCATCATTTTCGGAGATTTTCATTAATAAAAAGTAGACAAATGTATTTTTAAAAATACGATTTTTGTCCCGACTCAACCAGAGTAGGTAAGACAATGTTTTCACCGCAAAATTAACGCATGTGCTGAGTAACCCCTCAGACGGGACGAGTCGGGACACTTTTAGAATTTAGAGAAAAAAATATATTTTGAATGTGTGAATGTGTTGTGAGTTGTGAGAATATGTAGAAGGATGATATGATATAGGGCCTGTAATTTCCACATGGGCTGAAATTTATTAAATTATTTTTTCCGTCGACCTCCTATTAACGAGTAAGTTTAATGTTTATGAAATCGTTCTTTAATGACCCCTATTAATGAACAATTTGTCTAATAATGCACGATTGTTTTATAGGCAACCAAACATACACCGCGTGCATTCATTGTTTATGCTTCAACTTACTGAATCTGCATTCAAATCGAAAATTTTCATCGAAGATTTTCCGTTAAGAGGT
This sequence comes from Phaedon cochleariae, assembly GCA_918026855.4. NCBI lineage: Eukaryota > Metazoa > Arthropoda > Insecta > Coleoptera > Chrysomelidae > Phaedon > Phaedon cochleariae. Next base: position 60,640,013 of record OU896709.1, on the reverse strand, counting down.
TCGTCTTTCCAAGTGTCTGAAACGATTTTAATACCTGTTTTCTAACACAAGGAATTTATTTCTAGTGTTGATCATTTCGACAAATGTCAAATGTCACTAATGTCAGTAACATACTGGGTGATTCTTAGTAGTTTCCGGATGAATGATGACTTCGCGAGCCAAGTTGACTTCATTGCAGGAGAAATGAGAAATACAGTCGACGGATAAATTTTGTAACCAACTCGTATATTAAAAGGCAATTAATGATCTCAAACATTGACGCGCTCGCTTTTCTCGCACGTTAAAATATCTCGATCATTAATGGCCCTCATTAATACACTAGTTGGTTAAATAACTATTTCCGTCGACCTCGTATTAACGACTAAGTTTAATGTATATGAAATCGTTCATTAATGACCCCTTACAATGGACGATTTATCTATTAATGCACGATTGTTTTATAGGCAACCAAACATACACCGCGTGCATTCATTGTTTATGCTATAACTAGCGGAATCTGCATTTTAATCGAAAATATGGATTTCATCGACGATTTTCCGTTAACGGGTTCGCCTTTCCAAGTTTCTGACACGATTTTAATCCCTGTTTTCTAACACAAGGAATTTATTTCCTATGTTGATCATTTCGACAAATGTCAAATGACACTGATGTCAGTAAAAAGGCTACTGGGTGATTCTTAGCAGATTCCGGATGGATGATGAATTCGCGAACCAAGTTTTCTTCATTGCAGGAGAAATGAGAAATATAGTCGATGGAAAAATTTTGTAACCAACTTCTATGTTAAAAGGCGATTAATGATCTCGAACATTAACGCACTCGCTTCGCTCGCACGTTAAATTATCTCGATCATTAATCGCCCTCATTAATACACTAGTTGGTTAAATATCTATTAATAAACTGTCAATTCCGTCCATAGTCACCCATCATTGGAACACCGTGAAAAAGTCGGCGACCTTTCACTTTTCTATGGATTCTTCCACGGGAAATGTACAGATATTTATCTCGGCTATCATTCCATCACTATCAATACAAGTCAGACGAACTAGACGAGCCCATTCAGCACATCCTCATTTCGTCGTCAACCTTGAAATATGTCGAACAACTCTATACCAGTACTCGTTTGTCTATAGAACGGCGAAGAGTTGGAAAAACTTCCAATGCCTAACTCATTTCCCTTTCCTCCTTGATACGCACGATGATCTTTGAACAGTGTAGGGATTCCTTTTCGTGCGCTCCAAGAGATGAAAAAAAGTTCATACAACTCTATCGCATCCAATATTTTTAGAGCGTTGAGTGTAGACATCAGCAAGTTAGCATCAGCTGACAAACGACGCGTCAATATTTTGAATAAAATTAACATATTGTGAGCACGCCCCTCAAATTAACATATCCAAACAAGTGATTAAAAAGCACAGTTAAAAGGTTCTTTATTGCAAGCGGATACCTTTCTTTGCCTGCTTCATAAACAACCTGACATTCGATTCCACAAGCAACTGTTTCGAATAAATATCATATAAATTTCATTAGTCTTGATTGTGGTTTTATTACAACCATAAATTTTGGACCTATCCGATTTTTTTATGATGTACAGCCGTATTTAGTTACAGTTCATTATTTGATTTTCTATGATCAATAAAAGTTGAGACTCATCTCACATTGAGATACGATATTGTTCCTTAGATGTAATTTTTTCCTCATGCATTCACCTGTTTCGAAAGAAAATCCCGTTTGGGAAAAATTTTTTTTGAAAACTTTTATTTCATCTAGATTCTCCAACGAAAATTGTCATTTGTAATAGCACTAAAAGTCAAAATATTTCCGAAATTTTTTCGAGCTCATGGATAGGAATTTTGAAAATTGTTCCGAAGACGAAGACAGTTTTTATAGTGGAATTATCAATTCAAATTTGACTCAAAAATTAATCATTGAGGTAAGTATTCATTTATAGAATGCATTTATCATTGTTGCTCTAGAAATATCCTGCATACCTTGCATAATTTCCGAATTTTTCACAGTCAATAGTATGAAGTGTGTCCCAAATTCCCAAAATTGTTTGCCCCGAATTAATTAACTTGTATTTTCTCCTGACGTTTACAGAAATGTCACTTGGATCCAAGCCTACTCTATGAAAGTTGTGCCAGAACACATAATCGTTATTGTTTATAGAGAGTTTAGCGCATAGCCTAGTGGACATAAGAACAGAAATTGGAAATCAGTACCCCAAATGGCAAGAAACTGTGATTGTGATACATCACTAGAAAGGAAATTGTATGCCGATTCCAAATCTGTAAAAATCCAATATGGCGTCCGTAAGAAAAATTGAAGTTGTAGGTGATTGCTCAGAAATTTGACATTTTGATGGAAAACTGATGAAACCATTGAAAAAAGCACCAGAACATGCGTGAATGTTGTAGTCATTTTTTCATAAAATGAATAGTTTTCGAGATATTCGAGAAAAACGAAAATACAAGATTTCAGTTTATCTCAAATAACTCATGAATGACTAAAGAATCTATCGAGAAATCCGGGCTAATTTCTCGATAGATTCTGATTCAACATTAAATTTGCTACAACTTTGCTAATTTAACCGTTTCTCTATCTCTCATAGTTACTGAGATCCCAATGGTGAGGATCGAATTTGGGACACACTGTATATATAGAGACATTCGGGTAGATGCAAATGTTTTTATGACAAGGAGTGATATTGGATGCCTCATATTTTACCAGCATTTATAAACCACATATACCTTTCTATTTTCGAGAGTTATTCTGCACCTATCCTAGTTCAAAATAAATCAGCAAAATAATCGCAGACACAGCCGTTCAGAATGCAACATTTTTGAATTTAGGTCCGTTGCCTACGTCATTTAGGCCTAGCCCTCCGCCGACAAAACAGCCGGAATGAACTATCCTTCTGTAGTGTATAATCCTTGAGAGCAACCTACTTTTCATTCGGAGTGAACTATAGTTCGACATATCACTGAATTGAGGAAGGAGGTGTTTACACCTTCTTGGTCATTTTTATTATGAAAAGGGATATCCTGTAATGTTCATAGAACATCGTCAGAACCAAGAGAAATGAGGTAGGAATTGGTGTTCTTCTTAATTTCCTAGAGATTATATGCCTTGGGGAACACCTCCCTTGGCAATGTGTTCCAGAGCCTCGCTGTTCGTTGGATGAACGAGTCTTTGGAAGACATGTTCTGCAGGTCTCCAAAGTGACCACGAAGGGGTGCGAAGCCTCAACTCGACGGGTTAATCTCGCGGGGAACGCCAAGGGAGAAACAATTGTTGATATTTCAGAAAGGCATCGTCCATGAAAATATCTATAAAAAACAGCCAGATCGCCAACTTTTCTACGGTGTTCGAGAGAAATGAGTAAGTTTGAGAGCAAGGCATCACCCACGAGACGAATTGTTTTTTTTTTCACAGTTTCAGGGTATGTTTGGGCGCTGCACTCCAAATATGGGAACAGTATTCCAGGACAGGTCGGATCTCTGCCTTATAGATCATAAGCAGCAGACTGGAAGTGAAAGAGCTCCTGGCACGAAACAGGAAACCACGTTTTTGGGATGCACTTTCAGCAATTGATCTCACGTGATTTTTTCAAGAAAGGTTAATGCTGATGGTGATACCAAGCATCGAAATGGATGTCTTCAAAGGTATGGTTACTCCTGACAAGCTTATGTTGGGCACAGTGAGATTGGCTCTTCTAGAGAGAAGGCATGCTCGTGTTTTGTTTGCATTGAAATCTACCAAGTTACTTTACTATTTGAGTGGGGTACGGAACAATTTTCGGTAACAAACCAAGCTGGTAACTTTACCAAGTGTACAGTTTATACCACACTGACCAAGAGTATTTAGTTAAAATATAGTCATTAGTCACCTTACCAAGACACGGTATTACACTATAAACGTGGCCAATGAAAGAAGTTTTATAAGATGAACCGAAAAAAACATGATGGGGATGCAATTTGTGAAACAGAAGTTAGGGGTTGTCTGAAGTAGATTGTTTCAGATGAGGGTGGTTCAATTTCATTATCTTAGAGAGATTTTGCTGCCATATATTCCAAAAATCTTTGAATTGTTTCTGAATGATAAAAGCACTGATGGGACACCCAGTATAGCTACTGTATCAAGTCGATAATATGCAATGTGTGTTCACGGGCACGCAATGGTATTTCAGGTACATTATGTTTTGACTCCTGCAATAAAGTACTTTCGTTAACGATAACAATTCAAACATTGTTCCGTTCAGACCTCTACCTGATACACGCCCTCCAGTGGAAATCATGTACTAAATTAACCCTCTCGAGTTCGAAAACAATAAACAAAAGAACCGTGTGTCCCTTGAAATTAAATAACCTTGTTTGTTTTTCGAGACGGGGCACACGGTTGAATGCAGACACCTTTCTGGCTGTAAAAACGTTTAGTATAGACTAAATAAGCTCTCAGCTAGTACAAAGAAGTCTTAAATTTTATTAACAAAGCATTTTGTACGGGCGAGTATAAAAATAAGAAACTAGTAAAGCTTTACGATGCGAAATATATGCTGGGTAGAAACCACTTATTACTTTAAATAGGTAAGTACTTACAACTTACAACTCGCACGGTGGCGAATTCCAGAAGAAACAATCAGTCTTTTGAAAGCTTCGTCTACCTTATGATTTAAGTTATCTGTTTATGCCCACAACATAAAAAATCTTCAATGGACCATTAGAATTTTGTTGACGTCTCACTTTTTGTGGGTTATGTTTTCATTTCATGAGATATATCCAATGTGTTTCGTAAATACATACATATAAGAACTACTTTTAGTACCCTGATAATACACATCAATCTATCTTACATAATATCGATATTTATGATACGCTGAAAATGGAAATAAATATGTATTTTCAATAGTAATTCGAATATCAGAGAGAAATGCTTTTGGGTGTATGATAAATTGACATTCATCATACAGGGCGTGGAAATGAATTCTGAATTGAGACTCTATCACGAATCTGCGATTAGAGGTCTATAAAAATCACAAGTTTCCATCGTTCAAGTTTGAACCCCCTGATTGGGTATGAAAGTGTTGAAAAGGAATATTCTCAGATAAATTATGAACATACAAAAATGGATATATATTTATATAAAGCAATACATTGAGAATTCTCATTCTCTATGTGATGAGAATATTTACCCTTTTTCAGTTAATTCAATAGAAAACAACTACTTTCCTGGCTATATGCCACGACGAACATTGAATTATATCTATTGAACACACACGATAAGAGTTTGAAAATAAAATATAAAAATTTCTGAAATTGAGAATTTGCATTCTCCTTCAGACAAAAATATGTATATACACACATCATTCTGAATATTCAACAGAAAACAACTACTTTCCTGGCTATTTGCCACGTCGAACATTGAATTATATCTGATGAACATTCAAAAGGGAACATGAAAAATAAAGAATAAAATCCTCCGAAATTGAGAATTGACATTCTTCTTCAAATCGGATGAATAATATGATGAATAATGATCTAGAAATATGACTTACCAATATATTCAGCATTGAAATGAAAATTGGAATGTATAGGAGAAGTATACTGGCATGAACTCTGATCTTGATGAGCTTGAAAACGTCCAAAAATAATCATTCATATCAGTGATATGGGAAATATTATCTCTCACACACAGGTTATATGACTTTATTGCAATGAACCCATTTCGGATCTCTGAATAATCCTCATCAGTAACCATGATGTCCACTTATTCTTACAGCCATTCTTCATGATATACACAATTTTCATCTCTATATAATACAACTAAAATCGAGTAAAACTATAACGAAATGACATCTGAGAAATTTGTTGACATTCTATTCCTGTCATTTGGACGTTTTTGCTTTTGGGTGTATGATAAATTGACATTCATCATACAGGGCGTGGAAATGAATTCTGAATTGAGACTCTATCACGAATCTGCGATTAGAGGTCTATAAAAATCACAAGTTTCCATCGTTCAAGTTTGAACCCCCTGATTGGGTATGAAAGTGTTGAAAAGGAATATTCTCAGATAAATTATGAACATACAAAAATGGATATATATTTATATAAAGCAATACATTGAGAATTCTCATTTTCTATGTGATGAGAATATTTCCCCTTTTTCAGTTAATTCAATAGAAAACAACTACTTTCCTGGCTATATGCCACGACGAACATTGAATTATATCTATTCAACACACACGATAAGAGTTTGAAAATAAAATATAAAAATTTCTGAAATTGAGAATTTGCATTCTCCTTCAGACAAAAATATGTATATACACACATCATTCTGAATATTCAACAGCAAACAACTACTTTCCTGGCTATTTGCCACGTCGAACATTGAATTATATCTGATGAACATTCAAAAGGGAACATGAAAAATAAAGAATAAAATCCTCCGAAATTGAGAATTGACATTCTTCTTCAAATCGGATGAATAATATGATGAATAATGATCTAGAAATATGACTTACCAATATATTCAGCATTGAAATGAAAATTGGAATGTATAGGAGAAGTATACTGGCATGAACTCTGATCTTGATGAGCTTGAAAACGTCCAAAAATAATCATTCATATCAGTGATATGGGAAATATTATCTCTCACACACAGGTTATATGACTTTATTGCAATGAACCCATTTCGGATCTCTGAATCCTCATCAGTAACCATGATGTCCACTTATTCTTACAGCCATTCTTCATGATATACACAATTTTCATCTCTATATAATACAACTAAAATCGAGTAAAACTATAACGAAATGACATCTGAGAAATTTGTTGACATTCTATTCCTGTCATTTGGACGTTTTTGCTTTTGGGTGTATGATAAATTGACATTCATCATACAGGGCGTGGAAATGAATTCTGAATTGAGACTCTATCACGAATCTGCGATTAGAGGTCTATAAAAATCACAAGTTTCCATCGTTCAAGTTTGAACCCCCTGATTGGGTATGAAAGTGTTGAAAAGGAATATTCTCAGATAAATTATGAACATACAAAAATGGATATATATTTATATAAAGCAATACATTGAGAATTCTCATTCTCTATGTGATGAGAATATTTACCCTTTTTCAGTTAATTCAATAGAAAACAACTACTTTCCTGGCTATATGCCACGACGAACATTGAATTATATCTATTGAACACACACGATAAGAGTTTGAAAATAAAATATAAAAATTTCTGAAATTGAGAATTTGCATTCTCCTTCAGACAAAAATATGTATATACACACATCATTCTGAATATTCAACAGAAAACAACTACTTTCCTGGCTATTTGCCACGTCGAACATTGAATTATATCTGATGAACATTCAAAAGGGAACATGAAAAATAAAGAATAAAATCCTCCGAAATTGAGAATTGACATTCTTCTTCAAATCGGATGAATAATATGATGAATAATGATCTAGAAATATGACTTACCAATATATTCAGCATTGAAATGAAAATTGGAATGTATAGGAGAAGTATACTGGCATGAACTCTGATCTTGATGAAAATTGTGTATATCATGAAGAATGGCTGTAAGAATAAGTGGACATCATGGTTACTGATGAGAAGTATACTGGCATGAACTCTGATCTTGATGAAAATTGTGTATATCATGAAGAATGGCTGTAAGAATAAGTGGACATCATGGTTACTGATGAGAAGTATACTGGCATGAACTCTGATCTTGATGAAAATTGTGTATATCATGAAGAATGGCTGTAAGAATAAGTGGACATCATGGTTACTGATGAGGATTCAGAGATCCGAAATGGGTTCATTGCAATAAAGTCATATAACCTGTGTGTGAGAGATAATATTTCCCATATCACTGATATGAATGATTATTTTTGGACGTTTTCAAGCTCATCAAGATCAGAGTTCATGCCAGTATACTTCTCCTATACATTCCAATTTTCATTCCAATGCTGAATATATTGGTAAGTCATATTTCTAGATCATTATTCATCATATTATCCATCCGATTTGAAGAAGAATGTCAATTCTCAATTTCGGAGGATTTTATTCTTTATTTTTCATGTTCCCTTTTGAATGTTCATCAGATATAATTCAATGTTCGACGTGGCAAATAGCCAGGAAAGTAGTTGTTTTCTGTTGAATATTCAGAATGATGTGTGTATATACATATTTTTGTCTGAAGGAGAATGCAAATTCTCAATTTCAGAAATTTTTATATTTTATTTTCAAACTCTTATCGTGTGTGTTCAATAGATATAATTCAATGTTCGTCGTGGCATATAGCCAGGAAAGTAGTTGTTTTCTATTGAATTAACTGAAAAAGGGTAAATATTCTCATCACATAGAGAATGAGAATTCTCAATGTATTGCTTTATATAAATATATATCCATTTTTGTATGTTCATAATTTATCTGAGAATATTCCTTTTCAACACTTTCATACCCAATCAGGGGGTTCAAACTTGAACGATGGAAACTTGTGATTTTTATAGACCTCTAATCGCAGATTCGTGATAGAGTCTCAATTCAGAATTCATTTCCACGCCCTGTATGATGAATGTCAATTTATCATACACCCAAAAGCAAAAACGTCCAAATGACAGGAATAGAATGTCAACAAATTTCTCAGATGTCATTTCGTTATAGTTTTACTCGATTTTAGTTGTATTATATAGAGATGAAAATTGTGTATATCATGAAGAATGGCTGTAAGAATAAGTGGACATCATGGTTACTGATGAGGATTCAGAGATCCGAAATGGGTTCATTGCAATAAAGTCATATAACCTGTGTGTGAGAGATAATATTTCCCATATCACTGATATGAATGATTATTTTTGGACGTTTTCAAGCTCATCAAGATCAGAGTTCATGCCAGTATACTTCTCCTATACATTCCAATTTTCATTTCAATGCTGAATATATTGGTAAGTCATATTTCTAGATCATTATTCATCATATTATTCATCCGATTTGAAGAAGAATGTCAATTCTCAATTTCGGAGGATTTTATTCTTTATTTTTCATGTTCCCTTTTGAATGTTCATCAGATATAATTCAATGTTCGACGTGGCAAATAGCCAGGAAAGTAGTTGTTTTCTGTTGAATATTCAGAATGATGTGTGTATATACATATTTTTGTCTGAAGGAGAATGCAAATTCTCAATTTCAGAAATTTTTATATTTTATTTTCAAACTCTTATCGTGTGTGTTCAATAGATATAATTCAATGTTCGTCGTGGCATATAGCCAGGAAAGTAGTTGTTTTCTATTGAATTAACTGAAAAAGGGTAAATATTCTCATCACATAGAGAATGAGAATTCTCAATGTATTGCTTTATATAAATATATATCCATTTTTGTATGTTCATAATTTATCTGAGAATATTCCTTTTCAACACTTTCATACCCAATCAGGGGGTTCAAACTTGAACGATGGAAACTTGTGATTTTTATAGACCTCTAATCGCAGATTCGTGATAGAGTCTCAATTCAGAATTCATTTCCACGCCCTGTATGATGAATGTCAATTTATCATACACCCAAAAGCAAAAACGTCCAAATGACAGGAATAGAATGTCAACAAATTTCTCAGATGTCATTTCGTTATAGTTTTACTCGATTTTAGTTGTATTATATAGAGATGAAAATTGTGTATATCATGAAGAATGGCTGTAAGAATAAGTGGACATCATGGTTACTGATGAGGATTCAGAGATCCGAAATGGGTTCATTGCAATAAAGTCATATAACCTGTGTGTGAGAGATAATATTTCCCATATCACTGATATGAATGATTATTTTTGGACGTTTTCAAGCTCATCAAGATCAGAGTTCATGCCAGTATACTTCTCCTATACATTCCAATTTTCATTTCAATGCTGAATATATTGGTAAGTCATATTTCTAGATCATTATTCATCATATTATTCATCCGATTTGAAGAAGAATGTCAATTCTCAATTTCGGAGGATTTTATTCTTTATTTTTCATGTTCCCTTTTGAATGTTCATCAGATATAATTCAATGTTCGACGTGGCAAATAGCCAGGAAAGTAGTTGTTTTCTGTTGAATATTCAGAATGATGTGTGTATATACATATTTTTGTCTGAAGGAGAATGCAAATTCTCAATTTCAGAAATTTTTATATTTTATTTTCAAACTCTTATCGTGTGTGTTCAATAGATATAATTCAATGTTCGTCGTGGCATATAGCCAGGAAAGTAGTTGTTTTCTATTGAATTAACTGAAAAAGGGTAAATATTCTCATCACATAGAGAATGAGAATTCTCAATGTATTGCTTTATATAAATATATATCCATTTTTGTATGTTCATAATTTATCTGAGAATATTCCTTTCCAACACTTTCATACCCAATCAGGGGGTTCAAACTTGAACGATGGAAACTTGTGATTTTTATAGACCTCTAATCGCAGATTCGTGATAGAGTCTCAATTCAGAATTCGTTTCCACGCCCTGTATGATGAATGTCAATTTATCATACACCCAAAAGCAAAAACGTCCAAATGACAGGAATAAAATGTCAACAAATTTCTCAGATGTCATTTCGTTATAGTTTTACTCGATTTTAGTTGTATTATATAGAGATGAAAATTGTGTATATCATGAAGAATGGCTGTAAGAATAAGTGGACATCATGGTTACTGATGAGGATTCAGAGATCCGAAATGGGTTCATTGCAATAAAGTCATATAACCTGTGTGTGAGAGATAATATTTCCCATATCACTGATATGAATGATTATTTTTGGACGTTTTCAAGCTCATCAAGATCAGAGTTCATGCCAGTATACTTCTCCTATACATTCCAATTTTCATTTCAATGCTGAATATATTGGTAAGTCATATTTCTAGATCATTATTCATCATATTATTCATCCGATTTGAAGAAGAATGTCAATTCTCAATTTCGGAGGATTTTATTCTTTATTTTTCATGTTCCCTTTTAAATGTTCATCAGATATAATTCAATGTTCGACGTGGCAAATAGCCAGGAAAGTAGTTGTTTTCTGTTGAATATTCAGAATGATGTGTGTATATACATATTTTTGTCTGAAGGAGAATGCAAATTCTCAATTTCAGAAATTTTTATATTTTATTTTCAAACTCTTATCGTGTGTGTTCAATAGATATAATTCAATGTTCGTCGTGGCATATAGCCAGGAAAGTAGTTGTTTTCTATTGAATTAACTGAAAAAGGGTAAATATTCTCATCACATGGAGAATGAGAATTCTCAATGTATTGCTTTATATAAATATATATATCCATTTTTGTATGTTCATAATTTATCTGAGAATATTCCTTTTCAACATCAGAGAGAAACCTAATGTAATGGGTCTATAATTATATCAACACTGTAACCGCTTTTGTTTAATACATCATTTGATACTAATAAGTAATAAATTAAAGAATTTTTTCTGCCATTATTCTTAGCCATAGTTTCCTGTATTTCTGAATGTGTGTCTCTTCGGACTATACAGAAGATCAAATAAGAGATATTCATGCATTCCTGCCTAACCAAACCGTTCATTTCTGAGAAATCTCCTGAAACAGGTCGATTTTCATTTTCACTTCTCGACATTCTAGGTGGAAATTGAAAATTTGTATGATATTTTCGGTTTGTTTCGATAGGATAGTAGGTTATGCCACTTACACGATCACGGATTAGAATCATTTTTTCACCGAACAATATCGGTCAATATAATAGTGTATATATTACATAAATAGTGTGGAAAGTGACATATTCCCCACGAGTGATATTTAGCACGACGCCGCGTAGCTGCTATATGGTGCGGAAATGTAACGAGTGCATGAAATACACTTTCCAACTAGTTATATACACTATTTTTCCTACCATAAATATATAATTCAAAACACAAATACAAATTTCAAACCTTTAATAGTATTTAATATAACTTGTTATACATCTTTTAACTATGTAAAAAGTATTAAATTAAATTATTAAAGAATAAAAATCAATACGGTTTGGAAATTAAATTTTTTATTGAATTCGAAGTTTTCTTCGTTGTCGAGAGCTTGGTCTGGAGTTAGCATTACCATAGAAATCTATGGCATTACCAAGCACCTCGTAATGTTGGGTTTATAGATTCAATTACATTAACAATTAGGAATTATCAATTAACAATCAACACTCAATAATCATGAGAGTGTTTATACATATTTGATATTAATGAAGAATTAAATGTGAGATGTCTATTGATTGAAGATTAAAATGATATAAAAAAGAGATATTGAATTGGAGAATTGGACAAAATTTGAACTAAAACGAGAATGAATGTTTATACAGTAATAGTATTCAAATATGATAATTCATTATCATAATCATCCCTATATTATATGGATCAAACAAAGACCACGCGAGCGTGCGAGAATATTTTCACACTGTTTCTGTTTCTACTTTCGCATTGCAACATCATAGTGTGCTATATCCTGCTTTCATAGGTGGTCGTAGGAAAATATGATTCCATCATTCCCTATTCATTATTTCGAAGTATCACAGAACTCATTACTCTTTAAATCCCATATTCGCAATGAAGTGTCCAGACAACGTTGTTCCAGACAAATAATATAATAAAACGAAATTCCAAGCATCCCAGAATCACCCAATTCAATTACAATTAGTTATGTTGATTACAAAAAGGGCAGGATGGCCTTCAGCTTTTGTTTCGCGACCGCCGAGGGACATTTAGAATTCAGGCATTAACCAATTTGGACAAGGGATATTCAAATGGGACAAGAGTCGAGGGCCCGACACTTTGGGCAATGGTATAATATGATATCGTAACAAGGGTGTCATTGGTGTCAAGCAGGACTGGGGCTAAATTTTCGTGTTGTAATCGACGTTGCAATCTGTGTGTACAGGCTGTCCCATTTTCGATTTCCCCACGCAATATCTCACTCATTTTCGAAGATACAGATTTGCGGTTTTTGCGAACGTTGGCTACTTTTTTGTGGAACTAACGATACCGCAAACAAAATTTTCATAACTTGCTTCGTTCTTGAGATACAGGATGAAATTGAAAAAGTTGCATTTTGGGACCCCCTTGTATCTCAGTTATCTCTAATCTCTTGAACATATCGAACAAGTGAAAACTACCGCTCATAATTGTTTTTACTTTTACGTCGAATCTAATGGCATAGTCAGATTCTCAGAATAAACTCTGATTATTCAGATATACTTCTTCTTCTTCTTCTTCTTGTTCTTCTTCATAACTTAGGGGGCCAGGTAGCCATGCGGACAGAGTGTCAATATTCTGAACCGCATTCGCTTGCCGGTCGTGGGTTCGATTTCCATCGACAGCAGAAATTTTTTTGATGGCCCAAGAAAGTGTTTGGGATCACACGTTAAAAGGTAAGGCCCCCGTCATTCCTTGCTGGCACAAGACTCTCGAAAACTTCTGAGGGTTATTATTGCTCTTAAGGGGGCAACTGAATGACGGATAGAACAATTTTCGAACAATTTTTTTTTACTCATAGTGCTGTTTTTTTTTTTAATGGAACACCCTTTGAAATATTGATGCTCTGCGCTTTCTAAAAATATACACTGTGTCCATAAAGTCACCCCCCCCTGGTTAACTATTGAACGGATGGGATTTTTTTTTTTCAATTTTTTTTTGCTTCAATGGTAGTTTCAGTGCTACATATTGTTCCAAAAAAAAAGTATGTATCCTCCAAAATGGCGCCTGGGCGCCATTTTGGAAGATTTTTTTAAATGGAGTGGGGGGTCGAAAGATACCTCGATTGAAAGGTTTTTCGATTCTCTATACAACCTCAGAAACTCAGACGAAAATATTCATCCAAAACAAAATGGCGGATGTTAACGTTTGAAATCTCACACCAGAATTCTTTCGACTAGATGGCTATTAAAGTGCTCGCATGTGATCTTCAAATCTCTATTGGCGTATAGAAGAGTTCTCTATCTGTGAAGATATCAATAGGAAGCCATTTTGAAGAGAATAACATGGTAGTCAATTATTACCTCTGCTCGATTGCCTTTCCAAATTCTGCAAAATTTTAGAAATATTTATTCAAAATAAAGAACAATGTTTATTCCACGTGACTACCATGTTATTCTCTTCAAAATGGCTTTCTATTGATATCTTCATAGATAGAGAACTTTTCTATACGCCAATAGAGATTTGAAGATCACATGCGAGCACTTTAATAGCCATCTAGTCGAAAGAATTCTGGTGTGAGATTTCAAACGTTATCATCCGCCATTTTGTTTTGGATGAATATTTTCGTCTGAGATTCTGAGGTTGTATAGAGAATCGAAAGACCTTTCAATCGAGGTATCTTTCGGCCCCCCACTCCATTTAAAAAAATCTTCCAAAATGGCGCCCAGGCGCCATTTTGGAGGGTACATGTTTTTTTTTTGGAACAATATGTAGCAATGAAACTACCATTTGAGCAGAAAAAAATTGAAAGAAAAAATCCCATCCGTTCTAAAGTTAACCAGGGGGGGGGTGACTTTATGGACACAGTGTATAACTCTTATGAGGAATTTCAAGTATTGGCCATGAATTCAGATAATTCCTAGTTTTTTAGTAGATATTTCATGGATGGGCCTTGTATATATGTGCCAACATTGTCCATATCACGAATTTCCATATTAACCTTGTTGCTGATACAGTGTTTCATCACACACTAGTTTTAGTTTCATACCAACATTCAACATTTACCAATATTAAGCACTATTTATTGACTATAAAAGCTGTGGACCTAATAGTAGGTGGCTATGAAAAAAGCGAGTGCAGAATGTTTCATAATTTTTGTCACCTACCTGTCAAATTTTCAAAATGTTCATACAACGGCAAAAGATAATCCAGGATAACAAAACCATGAAATTTTGGAAACCAACTTATATCCCAACCTCTAATTTTTTGTAGTTTCTATATCCAGGTTTAGTATTCACCATCGTATGAAAGATGTTTATATTCGACAGGTTGTTGACAAGGATAAAGAAACATTGTATACACTCGCTTTTTTTATGGCCACCTACTAATAAGGTCCACAGCTGATGAATGACGATCGAATTCGTATAGGAAATAAACTCGAGAATAGACCCCCAGGTGTCAGCCCTAATAGCAAATACCGCGCCAGTGCCAGGTACAAGAAAAAGAAGTGGACAATCTTAGGTTAGTGAGCACATCAACATCAACAATAATAATAGCGATTATCTATTTTTCTCCATATTCCACTGTGTGCTCGATAATCAAATGGAGTTGAACAATATCGTTGTGTGAGACAAAAAGTATTGCTGGCTTTGATTATTCAAGAACAAGTTATCCTATCAATCAAATCTCGAGAATAACGAATGAAATACAGATCAAGCAAGTACGTGAATCTTGGAGACTTTCCTGATCAAAACAATAATATTTAACTATAATATGGTGTACCTATTTATATCTTCAGCATGTTGAACTTCAGCACCTATAGGAGCTAAAACTGTTGCCTAGCAAAATACCTATGTTTATGTCAGTAATATAAACGTCAATTCAAGAGGTAATCTTGGTATTGAAATGGACGACTATTGTGTCGGTTGCAGAAGGAACAATGCTTTCTTTAAATGTTCTGGTTCCCACGAAAAGGGATATCCTGTAATGTTCAGAAAACATCGTGAGAACCAAGGGAAATAAGGTAGGAATTGGTGTTCTTCTTAAATTTCTGAACGTTATATGCCTCGGGAAACACCTCCCTTGGCAATGTGTTCCAGAGCCTTGCTGATCGTTGGATGAACGAGTCTTTCGAAAGAGATGTTCTGCAGGTCTCAAAAGTGACCACAAAGTGATGCGAAGCCTTAACTCGACGGGTTAATCTCGCGGAGACTGCCAAGGGAGGAACAATTGTTGATATATCAGAAGAGCATCGTCCATGAAAATATTTATAAAATAGAGCCATATCGCCAACTTTTTTACGGTGTTCCAGAGAAGTGAGTGAGTTTATGAGCGAGGCATCACCCACGAGACGAATTGCCCTTTCTTGGACAGAATCCAACAGTTTCAGGGTATGCTTGGGTGCTGCACTCCAAATATGGGAATACTATTCCAGGACAGGTCGGATCTGTGCCTTATAGATCATAAGCAGCTGACTGGAAGTGAAATAGCTCCTGGACCGAAACAGAAAACCAAGTTTTTGGGATGCACTTTTAGCAATTGATCTCACGAGATTTTCCCAAGGAAGGTTATTGCTGATAGTAATACCAAGCATCGAAATGGATGTCTTCAAAAGTATGGTTTCTCCTGACAAGCTTATGTTGGGCACAGTGTGATCGGCTTTTCTAGAAAAAAGGCATGCTTTTGTTTTTTGATTGCATTGAAATCTACCAAGTTATTGGATCCCCATTCGAGAATTGTTGCCAAGTCCATATTTATGCTGTCAACATTTCTTCCTCGTTCGTTTCTGATTTGCCTGGCTGATATTGGAGCCGTGAAAGAGAAGGCGAAGCTGTGTACTGGACATGCAGTTGCTTCCAACAAATCGTTGATATGGAGTAGAAATAGTGTTGGAGCTAGTATAATTGTTCCTGGCGGAACACCAGCATTTATGATGAATTACTATTGATTCGTTATAGGCGATGATTTTTTGTTATTGTGAAGAAGAAGAAGAATTGAACCGATACTTTGTGTTTCGAAACTTCCAATAGTACAGTACATTGGTTTATTAGGATCAAATGTGACACTTTGTTTGACAAGCGAAATTTGCGTTTGCGAGGCGAAACGACCGCGAAGATGACAGCAAAAAGCGATTTTTGATTGTGTAACCAATAGCTTGTATATTTGAAAGTCACTACTCGAGGACCTGATCTTCTGTGACACGTGTCTTCATCTTATTTCTGCTATTTGGAGTTGCTGTTGATATTCGTTAGGAAAATCTAGGGATACTCGGTTTCTTGTAGGTACTCATAGGGGTATAATAGGGGTATTGATGGCCTCCATCTGGTGATACTAATAATAACACGAAGATGATTGTCGCACACTCTGTACGAGAAGCGAAACCAGCAAGAACGTTCGAAAGTATCTCATTTTCATGTTAGCGAACAATATAAAAATAAGGTACATACAGAGAGAAATAATTAATGGAACTTTACGACTTGCATAAAAAGGGCACAAGGTGTATTATTAGCGGTAATCACTGGGATATGGCACTTTGCTCGTAAAAGTCATGAATAAACATTCCAAATACCCCGCTTAGATGCATATTAAGCTGCAGGTCGTCCCGTAAAAAGTCTAATTAACTGTATCTCATTCTGTTTTTCAGCATTTTATGTAAAAAAATAAGTTATTCATTATGGAGACTGGGGTGGGCTCCATATACTTACAAAGGACATCATCGATAACTTACAATCAGCCGCAGACAAGAACGCTCTTGATTAATTCATTAGGTGCCAAAAAAAATCGATTCGATGTTTAACTTTCAGTAATGAAACCTCCAAGCGAATACAGGGTGGCTCAGGAGAAGGTTGCAAATTATGGCTTCGGCAATTTTTTGTCTGATTTTTAGAACTGTAGAAACAATAATTGTTCGAATAACACTGCAAACTTTCTCAACAGCCACCCTTTATCATTTTCTTATGTAGTGATAGATATATATACAGAGTGTCCCGCTTCAACTGTGACCATCATTATCTATGAATTGAGTAAAGGAACTTGATATATCTGTGTAAACTACTTGTTTAGAAATCTGTAATGTTTTTAGTAAACAATAAATTATTGATTTCATAAATTGATTTGAGTATGATTAATAATTCGATGACCACCAGTGCTGTGATGATCCATTGCGTGTAGAGTTTTATTCAGAATCATCCTGTTCATATGCATTCACCTCATCAGTAGTATATTGTTCAAAATACAATAGAACCCTAACAACACAGGGATGTCCTAGGTACGTCCCTTTTTTCTCTCGCGGTACAAGGACATGATTGGGGCATCCAGGGGATGTCGCGCAGTGGTTGTCCAGTGGACATCCCGGTTATCCTATTCGTGTCCCTGGAATATCTGATATCCATTCACAACAGAGTCATTAGTCATTGAATTCATCAAAGTATTAGGTAAGTTGCATTTTTTTGAAAATGTTTGTTTTTCTTCCGGAAAATAATCGTGATGAAAATAAGAAATTAAGTTTCAGAACTTCTTAAGAAATTACCATTTTTCGCAAACAGAAATCGTACATGCATAATGCCCCTTCTTTTCAAACACCCAAGAATGATATAATAATTATACCCAAATCCTAACAAAGTTGTATTTATTCGGGTTTCTGTAGTTAAGTCCTGTTTATAAATCGTTTAGTACATAAATCTTCAGGAGGCTCAATAGCCAAAGGAGTAAGATGCGTGCCTGATAAGTCAAAGGTCCCGGGTTCAATCCGTACTCGACCTTCATTTTTTTTTCTTTTGTCGAAGGGATGTTCCTGGGATATCCTTGGGACGTCCTAGGGATATCCTTTCTTCGTACTTGGTACATCCCAGGGACGTACCAGAAGGACATCCCTAGGATGCCTCTTTTTGTGGGGAGCGGATGTCCCTGAGACGTCCCTAGTATGTACCATGTCCCGACACAGGATATCCCAGGGACGTCCTCGTAGAAAATGAAGGACGTCCCTGGAACGTCCCTTGGACGTACTCGTGTTGTTAGGAAATTAACGAGATGTTACTTTTTATTACATTACTTATTTTCCCTGGATGAAAAAGTTATGACAAAAGTGAAAAAAAAACAACTCCATGGCAACTTCCGGTCCTATTGAATTTGGCATCATCTATTTCCTGATCCAACGTTTCGTCTTTGAGCAAACATCTTTAACTCAATTCTTTCAAATACGATTCTGTGATATTTTCATATCAAGTTCGAAAAGTCCTTTCAATTCTGACGATATGCCACATGTTGTGGTTTCGATGCGTTTCAAACTTATTTTGGCCGCATCATCAAGTAATTTGTGGAATACGGAATGTTTTATAATTCTGTGAAAAAAATGTTCATTTACCTATCAAATTCAATATTCAACAATTATTACAAATATTAATACTTCCAACTTCAACACCCTGTATCTCAAAAACGGAGCAAGTTAGGAAACATGTTCTGCTAGAATGTCACAAGCAAACACCCCTCGAATTTTTTCGGTGCTATTTAGATACACCCTGTATAGAAGGGTAATCAATTTAAGAAAATTGTCGTGGTCGCCATATCTGGAACGTGATTCACCCGGTATATTCAATTTTTCCTTATGAATGTAATGCTTTGAGAATACAAATCGACTTGTTTCAGGAGATTCCTCAGAAATGGAAAATTTGGTTATGAAATGTATTCAGTACTTTACGAAAGCACTGTCATGTTCAAACCTATCTGATGTTCATCCAAATACATCGAAGTTAGTGGTAGGTACACAAGAGACACAAGAGTGTTCATTTCCAGAACATCATTCTCGGAGACTAATACTTTTATAGCCCATGTGTTTTTCCTTAAAGTCCCAAACAAAGATAATTTCATTCCGATGTAACTCGACCTGCAGTCCATTAATCACAACCGTGTTACATTTGGTCCCAGTTTTAAGTTATCTCCGAAATAATAATTCAAGCTGCATTATTAATGACTCAGGGTCCTGAGACAGCGAACAATATACAGTGCGTAAGCCGTTTCCCTCGAAAATTAATATACCACTGAAAAAAACAAGGCTGCTTTGGACCGGACACGAAATGAACATGTTTCCTTCAAATGTTATCTTAACGAAGATTCCATCTCTAGAACTGAAATGTCCGTGAATATTTTACTAAATAAAATAATTAATCTTCTGCGGGTGATCATCAGTCACTAATTCACATTACTTTATCTTTCTGCAGTGGCGGGTCAGTCAAATCAGATTGAATCAGGGCGATTCTGATCGAATCTTGTCATAATATTGCTAAAGTAACAATATTTCAATCCTGATGAAGTTTTCGTTTATATAACTTCACAATATGATGTTGCACTTACATAATGCATTTACTATATTCTGGTTTCTATTTACTTGTGATTAATGTATATTAGTAATTTATCATGTCTTGAGTATGCACTGCGATGAATATAACCCTTCACTAGTGCTAATGAATTTGTTGATTTGTGCGTGCTTCATACATTGTCCTACTCATAGCATAACTAATCATCTGTAAGAATTATTATTTGTAGATTTGAATTTCAGTGATGTTTCTGACAGTTTACGTATTTCTGATGATCTGTGTCATATTATAATAGGGAAAGGGTTGAACACGTTTAGATTTGGTCTTTTTGGTGATGGCTACAGTGAAAGAGCCACGATTCTTGATGCTTGAAATCGTTTAATGTGTATCGAACAAAAACAGAAGTCATCTTAGTGAAACAGAGTTTTATCATTATCATCAAAAGAGCCAGAAAAATCCAATATTTATGTCTTCACCAATATAAGCTTGAAATCTTGGTGGCTAACTACCTACTTACTCATAATTGAAATGAAATTTGCAAAGTCAAAAAAAAAATCTTGCCATGTAATTTCATAATTTGATTCGATGATCTGGTGAGTATTTTTGATTATTCACTCACTTCAATTTAAAAAGGATCTGTATCCCTTCTGGTTGGTTCATCAACTAATGTATTCAGCTTTTCAGGTTTCAGGTAACTCAAATGGATAGCAGATGTCTCTGATATACAGGGTAAGTCAGTAAATGTAGGCGCTACAAAACCTGCTGAGTGCAATATAGTGCAGAGCAGGTTTTTTTACAGGAGATGAATAAAACATAATCGAGTAACAGGTCGAGTCGATAGCAGATATTGTTCTCCTTCAATGAAGTAAACAAAGGATTCATCTGGAGGTAGCAGTTCATTTCAGATTGTGCGCAATGAATATTGAAAGCTAACTGCATGAAATACCAATATTTGAAATAAATGTTACTTAGCAGGTATTGTCAGATCGCCGACGGATACTGATGAGCTTCCTAGTGGTGATATTGTACATTGAAGAATAAGTGTAGTTTGATTGATAAACTTATGGCCCTGAATGCATATTAAGGGTGATGAAAGCCATCCGATTGGAATTTTGTGCATGAATGTAGGTATGTTATTCTATTTGTTCGTCGACCTATCCAAAAAATCCCATTTTACGTTCCGATTTCCGAACGAAAAACCGACTATTCCCGAAGGCAAGTACTTTTCGTTCGCAGACACAAACTTTTCGTCCGCAAACACTTTTCGTCTGCTGCAGAGTTGCCAGTTCTACTGATTTGCATATTGATCTACCGATCAACTGAAACATTTCATAATCTACTGGAAATAATTTTGATAATTATTTAATATTATAATTACCTAAATGATTCACATACACTGCGTTATATTTCGGCACGCTGTGTTCAAATTGATTTTACTCACAAAATAAGTAATAAATGTACATATTGGTACTATAATGATATGTATAAACTAAAAGAGGACAATACTTTATCTGATTCAGATCGAATTAAATTTTTTATATACCTATGTTATAACAGTTTGTTTCTCACGCTCAGTGTTTTCATTTGTTTCGTATTTTTGTTATTCATTTTCACTATTCATTCCTGTTTCTTATATACTCAAATCTTATGAGTACCTATGTACTTTGAGTATTCACACTCAACAGTTTTGTGTGATATTTGTGAGTATTTCTGAATTGAAAATGAGGAATATGATTATTTCTGTACGAGAATGTCTGATTTGTTCGTTTCTATTTTTTTTATCGCTTGGAGCGCACGAAAGGAAATCCCTATAATGTTCAAAGAACATCGTGCGTTCCTAGGGAGGATAGGGACAGGAAGTAGGTATTGGAATTTTTTCGAACTTCTGGAGATTATATGTTGTTGGGAATACTTCCTCAGGCAATGAATTCCAGAGCCTAGCTGTTCTATGGATGAAGGAGTTTTGATAAAGTGCTGTTCGACATCTTTCGAGGTTGACAACGAAAGGATGTGCTGACTGGGCTTATCTACTTCGTCTGATTGGTATTGCTAGTGAAGGGATGATAGCAGAGATTTCCGAAGAACATTTCCCGTGGAAGTATCGATAGAAAAGTGAAAGGTCGCCGACCTAACTTAACATCAACTTACCATCAACTTACCATCCACTTAACATCAACTTAACATAACTTCAATAGTTTCTTAACATTAACTTGAAATCAACTTAACATTAACTCAACATCAACTCAACATTAACTTGAAATTAACCTAACATTGACATAACATCAACTTAACATTAACTCAATAATTATTCTACATCAACTCAACATTGAATCAACATTAACTCAAAATTAACTTGACATTTTCAAAAAATCAAATTAACATCAACTCAATATCAAATTGACATTAACTTCACATTAATCACTAAATTGCCAATACATTGACATTCATTCAACTTTCAATTGAAATTAACTTGATTCCAACTTTTCGTCAACTTAACATTACGTCAACATAAACGACAATAACTCATGTTAAATCGACACTAACTCTCCATTATCTTTACCATAACTTAACTTACCATAATTCAGCATAATAATCATTCATTGGTACATCATAATCTATAGACCCTGTCACTGTGCGATTTTCGAATATTTCCACCCATGTGAGTTTTGCTTTCGAACTTTCTAACTGTTATATTTTGTCATAGTGAAACGAGTCTCTTTCTCAATAACAAATGTTGTGCTGTTGCTTTTGTGCTGTTTTCATAGGGAGTCGTAGGAAAAAACGATTATTTTACACAATCAAGTATAGTGTGTATACTTCCTACAGCTCCTGCCAAATATGTCGATGATACTATTACAATTAGTTTCAAAGTACTAAGGACAAATGATTTTTGAATTTTCAAATGAAACACACATTTATTCTAGGTGATTTGGTTGAATCTCAAAATTTTTAGCTCATAATTCTATAGTTGGAATATTTCCAATTAGTAGGTAATGAAACACCCGTATAAGTTGATTTTTATACATAAATGAAAATAATCTGCTCTGCCAAGGAACGAAATAGTTACTATAACACGCTATACCGCTGTCTCTTAGTCCCTTTCACAAGAATTCACTAGCCAGAATATTCTATTTTATTAATCTAGGTATTTGAAACTAACGAATTCACTTTCGCAGTTAATCTGCTTTTATACTTGATTACGTCTCTGTTCTCGGATTGGTCGAACGGGCTTCAAGATTAATACACTGCTACATTGTTGTTGAAATGGTTATCCTCCAAGTCATTAATTTAGAATTCAATACCCCTTTCCGAGATGATCTCGCTGAAAGGAAAAGCTGAGGAATTATTAAAATGCGACGGTAATTCACTGTTCTAATGTGGAATGTCTTTCATTAAAATGCCTCGAAAAATGGAAAGGAAAAAAGGTAGAGCGAATGTCTTCTTTGAGAAAAATTTACTCGAGGAAGAGGAAGCCCTGTTTCCATGAGGATTATCATACTTTTGAGATGAAATCACTGAAATAATTTCAATCTCAGAACGATTTCTGAAATATATTTGCCTCAGTTTAACTCAAAAATAATTTGGAAACAGAATTCTATTATGAGAAAATAAAATATGCATGATGTGATTGAAGGAAGTACAGCTTCTATACCGTGAATTCCAATATGAGTTTCCGTGACTCGATGGCCATAAACTTGGAGTTGAGTATATGAGCAATTAAATAACAACTTAGCTCACCAGTGATTTTTTTATCGCTTGGAGCGCATGAATGGAAATCCCTATAATGTTCAAAGAACATTGTGCATTTCTAGGGAGGATAGGGACAGGAAGTAGGTATTGGAATTTTGTTTGAACTTCTGGAGATTATATGTTGTTGGGATTACTTCCTCAGGCAATGAATTCCAGAGCCTAGCCGTTCTATGGATGAAGGAGTTTTGATAAAGTGCTGTTCGACATCCTTCGAGGTTGACAACGAAAGGATGTGCTGACTGGGCTTATCTACTTCGTCTGACTGGTATTGCTAGTGAAGGGATGGTAGCAGAGATTTCCGAAAAACATTTCCCGTGGAAGTATCGATAGAAAAGTATGAAAGGTCGCCGACCTAACTTAACATCAACTTAACATCAACTTAACATCCACTTAACATCAACTTAACATAACTTTAACAGTTTCTCAACATTAACTTGAAATTAACTTAACATTAACTCAACATTAACTCAACATTAACTTAAAATTAACCTAACATTGACTTAACATCAACTTAACATTAACTCAATAATTATTTAACATTAACTCAACATTAAATCAACATTAACTCAAAATTAACTTGACATTACCTCAAAATCAAATTAACATCACCTCAATATCAAACTGACATTAACTTCACATAAATCACTTGATGGCCGATACATTGACATTATATACCAACTTTCAAATGAAATTAACTTGATTTCAACTTTTCATCAACTTAACATTACGTCAACATTAACGACAATAACTCATGTTGAATCTACACTAACTCTCCATTGACTTTACCATAACTTAACTTACCATAATTCAGCATATTAATCATTCATTGGTACATACATTATAATCTATAGACCCTGTCACTGTGCGATTTTCGAATATTTCCACCCATGTGAGTTTTGCTTTCGAACTAGTGAAACGAGTCTCTTTCTCAATAACAAATCAATGTGTTTTGTGCTGTTTTCATAGGGGGTCGTAGGAAAAAACGATTATTTTACACAATGAAGTATAGGGTGTATACTGTCTACAGTTCCTGCCAAATATGTCGATGATACTCCAATCAATTTCAAAGTAGGTACTAGGGGCAAATAATTTTCCAATTAGTGGGTAATACATATATATACACGATTTTAATACATAAATGGAAAGTATCTGCTCTGCCAAGGAACGAAATAGTTACTATAACACGCTATACCGCTGTCTCTTAGTCCCTTAGCTTTCACAAGAATTCACTACCCAGAATATTCTATTTTATTAATCTAGGTATTTCAAACTAACGAATTCACTTTCGCAGTTAATCTGCTTTTATACTTGATTACGTCTCTGTTCTCGGATTGGTCGAACGGGCTTCAAGATTAATACACTGCTACATTGTTGTTGAAATGGTTATCCTTCAAGTCATTAATTTAGAATTCAATACCCCTTCCTGAGATGATCTCGCTGAAAGGAAAAGCTGAGGAATTATTAAAATGCGACGGTAATTCACTGTTCTAATGTGGAATGTCTTTCATTAAAATGCCTCGAAAAATGGAAAGGAAAAAAGGTATAGCGAATGTCTTCTTTGAGAAAAATTGACTCGAGGAAGGGGAGGCCCTGTTTCCATGAGGATTATCATACTTTTGAGATGAAATCACTGAAATAATTTCAATTTCAGAACGATTTCTGAAATATGTTTGCCTCAGTTTAACTCAAAAATAATTTGGAAACAAGAATTCTATTATGAGAAAATAAAATATGCATGATGTGATTGAAGGAAGTACAGCTTTTATACCGTGAATTCCAATATGAGTTCCCGTGACTCGATGGCCATACACTTGGAGTTAAGTATATGAGCAATTAAATAACAACTTAGCTCACCAGTGATTTTTTTTCGCTTGGAGCGCATGAATGGAAATCCCCATAATGTTCAAAGAACATCGTGCGGTGTGATTAAGTGCTGTTCGACATCTTTCGAGGTTGACAACGAAAATATGTGCTGACTGGGTTTGTCGAGTTCGTCTGACTGGTATAGCTAGTGAAGGGATGGGAGCAGAGATTTTTGAAGAACATTTCCCGTGGAAGTATCGATAGAAAAGTGAAAGGTCGCCGACCTTTCTACGGTGTTCCAATGATGTCAAAGAGTGAGTGAGTGTGGCGTCACCCACCAGGCGAATGGCTCTTCTCTGAATGGAATCTAAGAGCATCAGCGCATGTTTTGGTGCTGAAGCCCATATGTGGAAACAGTATTCTAGAACAGGCGGTATTTGCGCTTTGTAGGTCATGACAAGCTGTTGAAGTGTGAAGTAGCTTTTCGCACGGAACAAGAATCCGAGATTTTGTGAAGCAGATTTTGCGATGGATCTGACATGATCATCCCATGAAAGAGTGTTGCTGATGGAAATAGCATAGATAAGGTGGGCTTGGTGGGGATGGTGGTGTCAGATATTACAATATCGGGCATTCTGAGTTCCGCCTTTCAAGAGAAAATACAGGCTTGAGTTTTGGTGGCGTTGAATTCAACTTTGTTGGTTTCCCAGGCTGTGATTTCAGCAAGGTCTACATTGACAGCATTGACCTGCCTGCGTCATGAGTTCTTAGTTTCCTAGGAAGAAATGGGAATTCTGGAAGAGAGAGAGAGAAATGGAGGGTTCTATCATCTGCAAAGCTGTGGATATGGCAAGTAGTTACTCCCAACAGATCATTGATATGAAGAAGGAATAATGTTGGTGCCAAAATTGATCCTTGTGGAACACCGGAATTGATGCCAATGGTATCAGACGATACACCGTCCACCACCACGTGAAGCGATCTGCCTGAAAGAAAACTCGATAAGAGATGGCATAGCTGAAGTGGTAAGCCGTATGATGGTAGTTTGTGGAGGAGTCCTTTGTGCCAAACACGGTGGAATGCTTTCGATATGTCCAACGCGACAGCTAGAGATTGCCCGTGTTTTTCTAATGAAGCTAGCCATAAATGGGTGACAAAGGCAAGTAGATCTCCAGTAGATCTTCGGTGGCGAAAGCCGTATTGTCAATCATTGATGATTCCTGAGCTCTCCAGATGTTTGATAAGCTCAATATTGATGGCTTTCTCCATCACTTTGGAGATTACTGATAACAGGGCAACGGGCCTGTAGTTGTTGGGCAGGTTCTTGTTCCCTTTTTTGGGGATTGGTTGGACTCTAGCTGTCTTCCAGCATGACGGAAAAATACCCGACCTGTACGAGACGGTAAACAACTTGCACAGAATCGATTTTAATTCTGATGCACATTTTTTGAGGATAATGGGTGGAATTCCATCAGGACCGTTAGCCTTATTCGTTTTGAGACCAAGCGAAATTCGTCTTATAGTGCGTTGACGGAAGACGATTTCGGGCATTCGACTCTCAACGAGTGGAATGTCTGGCGGCACTTTTCCTTGGGAATCTGAGGTAGAGTTTGCTACGAACATCTCTGCAAATATATTTACTTTCTCCAAAAGGTGATCCAGTTCCCAGGTAGCACATGGCGATTATATGACGTCTAGAAGACGACATCATTTTCGGCCAAAAGACGTTTCAAATACCATCCAAACTGATGTCTAAATGACTTGAGTAATTCACAGCTGAATGACGTCACTTTTTAGGTCTTTTGAACGTCAATGCGGTGTTCAATTATGACTTGAAACTGACGTTGTTGACGTCACAGTCTGCCGCCCCGAAAATTTGAAATTGCTTTAATTTGAAAATGAAAACGACTTGGACTTGCCACTCTGTACACTGTACAGCGTGGACATAAAACTAGAGAGTTGCGAACTTATTTCATGAAAATTCATCTGACGGAAACTTCCCTATTATCTAGGACAACTTGAAGAACCATGAAAATCATTACTTGAAAGTTGCATTCATTAAAAGAACATTACAAATAATCTGTCACATACCGGCCAGTCTAATAGAGAAGCAGTTCAGATCAATTCCTATTCATTTAATTCATAGTTGCCAAAGAAGAAGATAATTATAACACCTCTGCATGAGGTCACTCACATATTGGGTTCTGCCCAGGTAGGTCAACGGAAAGTGCATTTCACAGTTTTTTCAAATGTGTCGATAATTCACTCGCCAGAAGGAAATAATATGTCGGTGCACTTTTCTTCGAACTGTCGAAAGCATTTGACATTATTTACCCCGATATTATACCAAAGAAGGGAAGATTTGTATTTCGTGCAAAAATATTCGTATCAGAGCGCTTTCGACTGTTGAGTCATCATCAGTGCGTGCCTGTAAGTAAGTAATCTGCTTTTAGCTAATCGAAAGAATTCGAAATTGAAAATTCCAAAACAAATTTTATTGAAAATATTTTGGAAAAATTTTTTTTTTGATAAACTTTGAAATGAAATTTGTTTGATGTTGAAAAAGTAAAGAAAAAAAAATTTCAACATCAAACAAATTTCCAAAATAAGGTTTTTTTAAAAAAAATTTTTTCCAAAATATTTTTTCGAAAAAATTTTTTTTGTTGAAAAAATGGCTTTGGAATTTTCAATTTCAATTTCTTTCGATTAGCTAAAAGCAGATAACTTACTTACAGGCACGCACTGATGATGACTTAACAGTTGAAAGCGGTCTGCTACGAATATTGAATAAATTATTTTGCACGAAATACAAATCTTCCCTTCTCTGGTATATATTCACGTGCACACAACCCAGCAACCCTCACCCGATATTATATGCAAAAAACTGTATTCACTTGGCTTCAGGGGTATCTTCCTTTCATGGCTTAGATCTTACCTGACTCACAGAAAGATACACGTTAAAGTCGACAAATGTCAGTCGAAGCAGTATGACATTGATCTTGGGGTTCCTCAAGGTTCTATATTAGGTCCACTCATGTTTCTTCTATTCATCAATGACATGCCCAATCATATAGGCTCAGATTATGTAGTTTTGTATGCAGATGATACAACGATTGCAGCGATTGCAGTTAACCCAGAGGAGCTCCAAGAAAAATTAAATACCTTGAGCTTCGAGTTCACGAATTGGTGTAATAAAAAATCTTTAGTGGTGAATGTAGAGAAAACTGTTCAGATGCAGTTTTATTCCAGAACTAATAGAAAAATTGACAATCTTCATGTTAGAGTGGGTGATGCAATAATTAAACCATCAGACAACACCAAATTTCTAGGTACTTTTATCGATGGTAACATGACATGGGAGTCGGGTATAAATCATGTCAGTAAGAAAGTGAACAGTGGGTACTATATGCTATTAGACAATTGAGGTCCACTTTCGATAAGGCTCAACTTCTAAATGTTTACTTTGCTGTTGTATATTCCCATATTTCTTATAATATTGCCATTTGGGGAT
Source organism: Phaedon cochleariae (assembly GCA_918026855.4). Taxonomy (NCBI): domain Eukaryota; kingdom Metazoa; phylum Arthropoda; class Insecta; order Coleoptera; family Chrysomelidae; genus Phaedon; species Phaedon cochleariae. Next base: position 60,610,947 of record OU896709.1, on the reverse strand, counting down.
GTTCGTCAAAACTCAGCAAAATATTCGTCTCACAGAAAAGGGTCATACGGCTAATATATGGAATAGACTACAGAGCATCTTGTAGGCAACACTTAATTGTGAATAAGATCTTGTGTGTACCTTGCATTTATATTTACAAATGTATTTTATTATTCAGGAAACAAAGCAGAATTATGATCGAAACTGTGACTTTCATACGTATCCTACCAGGCACGGTGAATTGATAAGACTTCAGAAACATTCAACTCATCTGTATGAAAAATTGTCCATATTTTAAGGAAGCAAAATTCTATAATCACTTATCTGACGAAATAAAAAATGTACACAGAAGAGAAAATCATTTCAGAATTAAACTCAAAGAATTTCTGATTAACGGTTGTTTTTATAGTATCGACGAATATTTTAATCGATGAAATGCATTTCATTTACCTTCATATACTTTGTGGTACTAGGAAAGGTTACAGACTGAATATTCTGTGTACCATGTGGTTCTGTTATATTTTCATGTATCTGTATATAAATTGTGTGTGAACTTCTTGTTGTCTGACGTATCCTATGTCATTTTTTATGATCGTGAAGGATTCAATAGATTTTTATTATTATTATCATAATACGTTCACATTGCGAAGCAGGTCATAAAATGCTAATGAGTGAAATAGTTTGTTTCTAAGCAATAGCACAGTTAAAAGAATCAATAGATAGTACATGTGCTTAGACAAAAATATTTGAATTTGACCAAGAGTCGGTACGATTTATTTGTGCCGCAGTGTACATAGCAAAACAAAGTTCACCGGGCAGCTATAATAAATAAATTGACTCAAAATGAGTTCATTCGGGTTCCGATTTCAAAACTGTTTCGAACGTTTTCGAACTGCGTAGAACTAGTGCGCAGTCGTTTCGAATCCTAGGACTGTTTCAGAACGGTTCACAAATTATGTAAACCCGAACGGGGCAGACGAGAACCTCTGAGAACATAACCTAGCTCTATACAGAATTTGCGGAAAAAACAATAGTTCGGCACCTGTATCTTTATTCTAAGAATATTCGAAGCTTCAAACTCTCCTTTGAGTCTATTCACAATATCTCTGGAAACCCTCTGGTGGAGGAATGGTGAACATACACCATCATAGCATTCGTAGCTAGATTTTCAATATGTTTTGTCCCTTATACCTACATGAATTTCGACATCCACCTGAAATGTTCAATGAATTGTGTATCTGACTATAATGGCAAAGTATCCCCAACATAATCTTCCACTTTTCGGATTATCTAACAAAAGTTCGAGAATCATCAGATTAGGTACAATATCTTCAGCAAGTAAATTCTTCACCACTGCTTCCTGAAGATGAAGATCTAATGCTATCTTATGAATGTACTAACTCTATAATATTGAAAAAATATTGAAAAGAGCAATAAACAGTAGAATGAACAAAAATATATCATTATGACGTTACGTTACAACAGACAGATTCGAAAATTAAGCATCCGCCAAAAATATTCCTAGAACGGTTCATGCTCGAGAGCAGGTACTGGTTTCGGATAGTTTTAGAAAACCCGAACGCGATCGATTCTACTGAAAGTTCTGGAACATTAATTGTTCGAACACGAAGGAACCTAATAAATTCAATATTTGTGAACTTTCTGTCTTTCCTTCAAATTAATTTTAGTAAGTAGCGTAGCAACGCAGGGTCCAGCTAGTTTCAAAATAAATAAAATCTGCTGCGCTCGACAATGCCAGTGTCAATTAAAATATAGATGTGATTATAATGAAATGCAGTATCTCGATCTTTCAGTGAGATGAAGCTATGAATTTATTTATTTCTTTACAGCATTCAGAGTTATAAAAAAATAATTAGTACATTATCTCTGCATTAATTAAATTCTAATTAATTCGTTTTTATGGCTGTTCTTTATTGCTCGCCTCATTTCATACAAATTGCTATTATTTTATTATGTTTTTAAATAGCTGCATTCAAACAGTAAATGGTTTACGATTCCTCGGGAATACAGAGCGATATAACTCTACGAAGGAAAAATTAATTGTTTGATATAAATAGTTGAATATCTCCTTGTATTGTATGTACTTATTTGGTTGAAATTTTGCTGAAGATATCGAAGTAACCTAGGATGGACCCATTTAGTAATTGATGCTGAATGATCATACAAGCATTAGGAATTCGAAAATATCTATAACTACTGTACAGATATACAGGGTGGGCCACCAGTAACGCCTCGGTCTTTAGAAGGCTAACCACTCATCTTCTTGGAATTCTTCCTCTCTAGGAAATTGCATGTCAACATATGCTATCATTTGAAATTATTTCAAAACATACAGGATGTCCCCAAAATCCGCAAACCACTAGAGTTATAGATATTTTAATTGAACATCCTATATATTATTTCATTTTGAGATTGTCCCCGATGAGCTGATTTCAACGACTAATCATACTTGGGGTCTAGCAGTAATAATTACTGAGATATAGGGTGTGAAAAATCAAGAATTTTTTGTGTCGAAACTATTCCTAATTGGTCAAAACGGTTTGTATGTCCCTATCTCAACTTTTTATCCACTATCAATTGATATTCGATTAAATCAGCTATTCTGAGAGAATCTCGAGATGAAATAATATATAGGGTGTTCCATTCAAAAAGTTTAATTTCAGTGGATTGTTTTTTTTGGGGGGGGAATACCTGTATGTTTCGAAATAATTTCAAATGGTAGCCTATGTTGACATTCAACGTCCCAAAGAGGGAGAATTTCAACAAGATGAGTGGTTAGCCTTCTAAAGACCGAGGCGTTACTGGTGGCCCACCCTATATGATTATTGATCATCATTAATTTTTATGGATTCTCGGGAATTTATTTCCTTGTCTATTCGAATGAAAATATGGGTATTATATCAATATACCTGGGTTGACAGGTACGATGAACCTTCATTTTCGGAAATTAATGTAGATATTTTGCCTATCAGATTCTTCTTCCATGTTTGTACTTTTCTTCTTATTATTTGCACACCACTCCACTTCTAATCGATCCTCTTGGCTTTCTTCTTTTTCCCCAATAAAACTTTAGTTCTTCTTCTTACTTCTCCTTCACAGAGCTCTCTCTTGTTTACTTTCGGAACCTAGGCTGCTGATATTGAGACCTTCTGTCATTCGCCATTATCTTTTGTTCCATGATGTTCGTGCCCCATATGTCAGTATGTCAGCCTGTCATGTCAATTGTTTGTTTTTTCTTTCTTTGAAACAATTTCCCCCAGTCAACATGTGTGTGAATTTAGATTAAAAAACTTGGTTTTTTTCGATGTTCAACGTGATTATAGCCAGATTTCATCTGGCTCTTGACCGTTTCACAAGGAATATTTCTTTTTCCTGACTTCTTGGCCTAATGACGTTTTAGATTTCGTAAAATCTTTGATGATTTTAATGTGTCTATCGTAAGTTTTTGTTTCATAGTGACAGTTTTTATTTCCACATTCATAATGTATTTTAGGTATAGCAGTCTGATGATGGCCGTTGTGCCGAAACCGGTCACTGTTTTTCAATCTTTTATATAAAGTTTGGTCGATTGACTTTGAAATTTGTGTTTTTCTCTTCAAAATACATTGGACCACTCAGAGTATGGATGATTTCTACAATTTACTATCATTTAAAATCAAATAGTGATTGCATATGAATAATAGCCACAATCGAATTGTAATAGTAGCATGTTCAGAAACGATGATATTTCTATAGAATTCCCTAAACCTTTTGAATTTTTGAGAATTTCATAGAAGTGGTATCGTTTATCAATATTTCACAGTCACTTTTGACTGCTTCAGGATATTCAGACAATTCAACATTCGACATACCTCTTTCGTTGAAGCAATAACAAAATGAACATAAAATATGTTTTTTAGGGACCAGAAAACCTCTCGCAAATTAGATAATGCGAAATATCGCCTCGAAGACTGAATATCTTGCCGCCACTGTGATGGTGCATAGTCCACAATATAAATTTCCATAATTGCGAACATGAATTAACCACTTCCATTTACCTTATTTCATAGAAATTGCGCAAAAGCATCATTAGTCTGCATTTTATGTTTGGCATAATGATCCTCTCTAGGAACTTCGGTCATATTTAAGATAAGTTTCAAGCATTCCTGCATGTTTTAGTGGTCATTTGTGCGAGGAACGGGATTTCAATGTGCACATCAATGAAACGAATCTGATAAATCATATGAAACAAGTATGGAGAGCCACTGTTCAGAGCATGTAATATATGTATGAAAAAAAAATTAATACCGATAATGTCTCCTCCTTCAAGGAAGAAAAACATTTCTATCAACTTCTTCATATGGTCCTATTCATTATTCATATGCAACAAACATGATGAAGTATTTGAATCATCACTCATATGAGCACTTTTCGAACAATTCACACGATATATGTGAATCGACCTCAATTTCTGGAGCCTTTACTTTGTTGTTCCGGATAACTCGGGCGCCACATTTTTTATGAAGGGGTTTCACTTCACCTACTCCAACAAACGGAGTGTATGAGAATGCGTAGGTAGTAACAGTGGAGATCTATTTGAGGTATATTTTATACTATATGTATTCTAAGAAAGGATAATAATGAAATAAACCTATGACGTCAAAACATCATGTACTCTCAGTAAACAGAAAAGTAACCTATTTACGAACAAACATTTTGATAAAAAATACTCTGAAAATACTCACAAATATCAGAAAATACAACACCATACTAATAAGGTACTCAAAAGATTTGAGTATATAACAAAAAAGAGGAACGAATAGTAAAAATAAACAACAAAAATAACAAAATAATTGCAAGAATTGAACGTAAAAGAAACAAAATGTTTCAACAGAGATATATAAAAAATTGAATTTGATCTGAATCAGATAATGTATTGTCCTTCTTCGGTTTATACATATCATCAGTTATTTGTACATGTATTACTTATTTTGAAAAATTAATTTGAACAGAGCGTGCCGAAATAGCATGCAATTCATAAGTGTATGTGATTAACTAAATATCAATAATAATATAGGTAGGTGTGATCATATTGTTCAGTAGGTAATCAAATGTTTCACTAGATTGATATGCAAATCGGGAGATCTTCTGAAATTTCAGTAGAACTGGCAACCCTGCAGCGGATGAGAAGTGTTTGCGGACGAAAAGTTTGTGTCTGCGGAAATTGTCGGTTTTTTAATCGGAAATGTGATTGGTGAGGTGAACGGAAATCATATTTATGCAAAGTTATTGAGAATTCCTGTGGACATTATTCATCTTATCTGTTATTTCTGCAAGTTGTTTACCGTCTCGTACAGGTCGGGTATTTTTCCATCATGCTAAAAGGCAGCTAGGGTCCAACCAATCCCCAAAAAAGGGAACAAGAACCTGCCCAACAACTACATGCCCATTGCCAAGCCATCAATATTGAGCTTATCAAATATCTGGTGAGCTCGGGAATCATCAATGATAGACAATACGGCTTTCGCCGCCGAAGATCTACTGGAGATCTACTTGCCTACGTCACCCATTTATGGCAAGCTACATTAGAAAAACACGGGGAATCTCTAGCTGTCGCGTTGGACATATCGAAAGCATTTGACCGTGTTTGGCACGAAGGACTCCTCCACAAACTACCATCATACGGCTTATCACCTTAGCTATGCCATCTCCTATCAAGTTTTCTTTCAGGCAGATCGCTTCATGTGGTGGTGGACGGTGTATCGTCTGATACCATTGGCATCAATTCCGGCGTTCCACAAGGATCAATTTTGGCACCAACATTATTCCTCCTTCATATCAATGATCTGTTGGGAGCAACAACTTGCCCCATCCACAGCTTTGCAGATGATAGTACCCTCCATACTGCGTTCTCTTCCAGAATTCCCATTTCTTCCCAGGAAACTAAGAACTCACGGCGCAGGCTGGTCAATGCTGTCAATGAAGACCTTGCTGAAATCACAGCCTGGGGAACCAACAACCTAGTTGAATTCAACGCCACCAAAACTCAAGCCGTTATTTTTTCTAGAAAGGCGGATCTCAGTATGCCCGACATTGTAATGTCTGGCACTACCATCCCCACCAAGCCCACCATATCTATGCTCGGTATTACCATCAGCAACACTCTTTCATGGCATAATCATGTCACATTCATCGCAAAAGCTGCTTCACAAAAACTCGGATTCTTGTTCCGTGCGAAAAGCAACTTTACAACTCAACAGCTTCTCATGATCTACAAAGCGCAGATACGGCCTGTACTAGAATACTGTTCCCACATATGGAGTTCAGCACCAAAACATACGCTGATGCTCTTAGATTCCATCCAGAGAAGAGCCATCCGCCTGGTGGATGACGCCACACTCACTCACGCTTTGACATCATTAGAACACCGTAGAAAGGTCGGCGACCTTTCACTTTTCTATCGATACTTACACGGAAAATGTTCTTCGGGAATCTCTGCTATCATCCCTTCACTAGCAATACCAGTCAGACGAACTAGACAAGCCCAGTCAGCACATCCTTTCGTTGTCTACCTCGAAAGATGTCGAACAGCACTCTATCAAAACTCCCCCATCTATAGAACGGCTAGGCTCTGGAATTTATTGCCTGAGGAAGTATTCCTAACAACATATAATCTCCAGAAGTAATAAAAAAATTCCAATACCTACCTCCTATCCCTATCCTTCCTAGGAATGCACGATATTCTTTGAACATTATAGGGATTCTCTTTCGTGCGCTCCAAGCGATAAAAAAAATACTGGTTATATGATTATAAATCATGGTGCCGGAACCTGCATTCCAGATTCAGATGAAGTGTTTATTCAGTAGGTGAAATATAAGGAAAATTACAGAAAATAATCCGTAGACTGGCAAAGTTCCAAATAATTTAATTTTAGATATTAATTAACAGGGATCTGGTTCAGATTTAAGAGCATTTGAAATCACTATACACACCTCACATTATACACCTCAGGCAATGGAACGATGTATTAATCTCTCAGATTTACATAAGTATCCGAAATAGTCTACTTCTTTCTTCAATTCATAATATTTCTATTTCAATTATTATTTTTATTCATAATAAATGTTATGTGTGGCTTCAAGTAACAACATTCATTTCACTATATTATCGGTACCAGAAGCAGCAACAATTCAATCTTGAAAATGTATTATGCAGTCAAACATATTTTTCCCAATTCATCAGGTGACAGTTTTGCTTTTTTTTTGGAAAGGGTATACGTCCTATTGAAAATTCAGTCTGGTGATTGAAACATTTATTGAATCGAGAATAACTGTTCATGTGACCCCGGAATCTACGCCAATGAGTGTTTCTGTTATACTCGGAATTATTCCAATGCTTATTCCTTTCAAGAATAACATAATTATACAGAGGAAATTAAGAAGATATTGCTTGGTAGTAATTAACACATTTTCAGAGAATATTGTGATGACATTGTTTTCATAATTTAGCGTTGTCAAACTTTTTCCATACTTTATGTCAGCCTTTAGTAAATGGAGGCCAATGATAATGTTACATAATGAAAATCAACAGTCTTTTGTTTGGGTTCACAAGCCTTCCAAATGTGAAAATATCATGAAGAAAACATTCATTCATATAGGACATAGGAATAAACTGACACACAGACACATCATGTATGTACATTGTATATTGTATAGCCATTATGACAATGAGACAAGAAACCTTCAACTACATAGCAGAACTTTACATAACGATACAAGTTCGAAATTCACACAAGTTTAATGAGCAGAGACTAACAATCCGATAAAATTAAGTTTTTGCTGCGATCATGATTTACGAGACTTTCTTGAACATGCTTTGTTAATTAGGGAACTCATAGCACAGCATATAGTGGGAAACGAAAAGCCCATAAATACTGGAATTCCAAATTGGGACAATAAACGGGCTTGTTCTATATTATGGAGGCATCGTAAACACAGTTACTTATATGTTTTATCCAGATTGTTTAGAAGCACACAAAATTCATTGTTGACTTTTCGATATGATAAATCAACTCCTATTTGACGACAACGTGCGAGTCATTTTGACATCGATAAAAAGGGATGCACCTTTTTTATTGCTGATAAACTGCCTGCTCCTTTGATCTAGTAGCTATTTGCGCCTGATGTCACTCCAATTTCTCTCGTAACAAAATCGATTAAGAGTTCCTAAATGTACTTGACACTGCTGTTTTGACGTTTTTTTTGTATATTAGAGTACGGACTCTATGACGAGCACTGACAATCAGACATAACCACAAACGATTTTGAAGCAAATCTTATGTTTTGCCAGACAAGGACAAGAATATGTTTTTCACTTATATATATAGATGAAGGATCCTCGCATCTTCCTTCCTCCACAAGTCCTGGGAAGAGTACATCCATATTCTCTGTCTTTGATTTTTGTATGAGAGTGCATAGCGTCTCCTCGAGTGGTAGAAGGGTCCGATAAATTGATTAAAAAATTATTTCTCATGAAATAACAGTAGGTATGTTTCATTGGTTGAAATTTATCAGTATGATTCAACTGAACGTATATACAGTGTGACCCACCCGTAATTATTGAGGTAGGGTTCTGAAATTTGCCGGAGGAAGGGAAAGTCCAAAGATAAACTCAATTACGTGAGATACTTGGGTGCTTCCATAAAAAATGCGACAAAATTTTATTTTTCCGAACTGAAAATTTTCCAGGAAAAATAATGGTTAGTGAATTGGGCGTCCTGATTCCAAATCTGAAGTGATTTTTTCGACCTATTTTGACTCCTAATATCATTTTCCGGAAATTGGGGTAGTTTCATGGCTGTTGGCGAGCAGTGTATATCACTGAAGATGACCCCACTTGGTCATAGAGTGCATTTTTGGTATAACTCTCGCTCCAGCAAATTTCAGAATCCTTACCCAACGATTACGTAAGATACAGGGGTGGTTCCATTAGAAGTGGGTCACACTGTATAAACCTACATATTGGAGACTTATTTCATTGGAATAGTATATCTATTTCGTTGGTAGATATGTACAAACCAACTTGATATCTACCTCCATTGAGGTCCTTCAGCCTCATCATTCAATATTTCGAGAACTCGAAACCTCCAAAAGTTGAAAAAAAATACCAATATACTCGTATTCCTACCGTTCCCAACCAACACCCTATATAAAATGATTTGAATGAAATTGTGTATTGGGTCATCCAAATATCATTGACGGATCTCTTTCTATCGTTTCATTCGATTTCAATACATATCTTATTGAACACATTGAACACAAATTTTCTCTCCTCGCCGATACCATTCGTGTTACGATTGAGTAAATAATGAATATTCATAAGCCCAAGTGTATAATTAATCAACTTACTCCTCACGTCTTGTTATTAAATTATTAAATGCTTCCGCAAATTTTCTGATGTAAATTGTTCCGCTAAACAAAATACGAGTAAGAAAATTTCCTCACATAATGAATACTCGACATTATTTGTCCACTAGATCACTTGAAACGTCACTGGGTGACTGAAAGGACAAGTTTAAACTGTACTCAAACAATTCCCGCCCAAAAAGCAATTAACGGAATTCCCAGTACATTGTGTGGTTAGAAAATTAGTAAAGGAAAACGTACCGTGGCTACATTTAGTTTGGCAGACAAACATGGCAGAATGAGCTTCATTAGAATTTGGGTCGAGCGAGTGGGCCCTAGAGCAAACAACGCTTTGTACAACAATGAAGTTAGACGAAGAGTTGTCTCCAGATAACGCTGATTTTCGGTGAGTTTGCTATACCTTTACTTTCATTATAGCTCAGTAAAACGGTAACGATTAGGACCCAATCCGGCAAAAAATTCAAGTAGTAGGTTTCTCTAAGGTTTTATATGTTATTGGAGGTGCTGAATTCGAATCTGAATTCTGCAAACAGAATTTCCTATAGAGCGTTCCGACATATTAGCAAAAAACAGCGAAATTTTTTGCTAATACGTCGGATCGCTCTATAGGAAATTCTGTTTGCAGAATTCAGATTCGAATTCAGCACCTCCAATAACATATAAAACCTTAGAGAAACCTACTACTTGAATTTTTTGCCGGATTGGGTCCTAATCGTTACCGTTTTACTGAGCTATAATGAAAGTAAAGGTATAGCAAACTCACCGAAAATCAGCGTTATCTGGAGACAACTCTTCGTCTAACTTCATTGTTGTACAAAGCGTTGTTTGCTCTAGGGCCCACTCGCTCGACCCAAATTCTAATGAAGCTCATTCTGCCATGTTTGTCTGCCAAACTAAATGTAGCCACGGTACGTTTTCCTTTACTAATTTTCTAACCACACAATGTACTGGGAATTCCGTTAATTGCTTTTTGGGCGGGAATTGTTTGAGTACAGTTTAAACTTGTCCTTTCAGTCACCCAGTGACGTTTCAAGTGATCTAGTGGACAAATAATGTCGAGTATTCATTATGTGAGGAAATTTTCTTACTCGTATTTTGTTTAGCGGAACAATTTACATCAGAAAATTTGCGGAAGCATTTAATAATTTAATAACAAGACGTGAGGAGTAAGTTGATTAATTATACACTTGGGCTTATGAATATTCATTATTTACTCAATCGTAACACGAATGGTATCGGCGAGGAGAGAAAATTTGTGTTCAATGTGTTCAATAAGATATGTATTGAAATCGAATGAAACGATAGAAAGAGATCCGTCAATGATATTTGGATGACCCAATACACAATTTCATTCAAATCATTTTATATAGGGTGTTGGTTGGGAACGGTAGGAATACGAGTATATTGGTATTTTTTTTCAACTTTTGGAGGTTTCGAGTTCTCGAAATATTGAATGATGAGGCTGAAGGACCTCAATGGAGGTAGATATCAAGTTGGTTTGTACATATCTACCAACGAAATAGATATACTATTCCAATGAAATAAGTCTCCAATATGTAGGTTTATACAGTGTGACCCACTTCTAATGGAACCACCCCTGTATCTTACGTAATCGTTGGGTAAGGATTCTGAAATTTGCTGGAGCGAGAGTTATACCAAAAATGCACTCTATGACCAAGTGGGGTCATCTTCAGTGATATACACTGCTCGCCAACAGCCATGAAACTACCCCAATTTCCGGAAAATGATATTAGGAGTCAAAATAGGTCGAAAAAATCACTTCAGATTTGGAATCAGGACGCCCAATTCACTAACCATTATTTTTCCTGGAAAATTTTCAGTTCGGAAAAATAAAATTTTGTCGCATTTTTTATGGAAGCACCCAAGTATCTCACGTAATTGAGTTTATCTTTGGACTTTCCCTTCCTCCGGCAAATTTCAGAACCCTACCTCAATAATTACGGGTGGGTCACACTGTATATACGTTCAGTTGAATCATACTGATAAATTTCAACCAATGAAACATACCTACTGTTATTTCATGAGAAATAATTTTTTAATCAATTTATCGGACCCTTCTACCACTCGAGGAGACGCTATGCACTCTCATACAAAAATCAAAGACAGAGAATATGGATGTACTCTTCCCAGGACTTGTGGAGGAAGGAAGATGCGAGGATCCTTCATCTATATATATAAGTGAAAAACATATTCTTGTCCTTGTCTGGCAAAACATAAGATTTGCTTCAAAATCGTTTGTGGTTATGTCTGATTGTCAGTGCTCGTCATAGAGTCCGTACTCTAATATACAAAAAAAACGTCAAAACAGCAGTGTCAAGTACATTTAGGAACTCTTAATCGATTTTGTTACGAGAGAAATTGGAGTGACATCAGGCGCAAATAGCTACTAGATCAAAGGAGCAGGCAGTTTATCAGCAATAAAAAAGGTGCATCCCTTTTTATCGATGTCAAAATGACTCGCACGTTGTCGTCAAATAGGAGTTGATTTATCATATCGAAAAGTCAACAATGAATTTTGTGTGCTTCTAAACAATCTGGATAAAACATATAAGTAACTGTGTTTACGATGCCTCCATAATATAGAACAAGCCCGTTTATTGTCCCAATTTGGAATTCCAGTATTTATGGGCTTTTCGTTTCCCACTATATGCTGTGCTATGAGTTCCCTAATTAACAAAGCATGTTCAAGAAAGTCTCGTAAATCATGATCGCAGCAAAAACTTAATTTTATCGGATTGTTAGTCTCTGCTCATTAAACTTGTGTGAATTTCGAACTTGTATCGTTATGTAAAGTTCTGCTATGTAGTTGAAGGTTTCTTGTCTCATTGTCATAATGGCTATACAATATACAATGTACATACATGATGTGTCTGTGTGTCAGTTTATTCCTATGTCCTATATGAATGAATGTTTTCTTCATGATATTTTCACATTTGGAAGGCTTGTGAACCCAAACAAAAGACTGTTGATTTTCATTATGTAACATTATCATTGGCCTCCATTTACTAAAGGCTGACATAAAGTATGGAAAAAGTTTGACAACGCTAAATTATGAAAACAATGTCATCACAATATTCTCTGAAAATGTGTTAATTACTACCAAGCAATATCTTCTTAATTTCCTCTGTATAATTATGTTATTCTTGAAAGGAATAAGCATTGGAATAATTCCGAGTATAACAGAAACACTCATTGGCGTAGATTCCGGGGTCACATGAACAGTTATTCTCGATTCAATAAATGTTTCAATCACCAGACTGAATTTTTAATAGGACGTATACCCTTTCCAAAAAAAAAGCAAAACTGTCACCTGATGAATTGGGAAAAATATGTTTGACTGCATAATACATTTTCAAGATTGAATTGTTGCTGCTTCTGGTACCGATGATAATATAGTGAAATGAATGTTGTTACTTGAAGCCACACATAACATTTATTATGAATACAAATAATAATTGAAATAGAAATATTATGAATTGAAGAAAGAAGTAGACTACTTCGGATACTTATGTATATCTGCAAACAGAATTTCCTATAGAGCGATCCGACGTATTAGCAAAAAACAGCGAAATTTTTTGCATTTTTTTCGTTTTTTTGTCCGTAACTCGAAAATCATTCATTATATCGAAAAGACCGCCCTATAGAAAGTTGAAGTAGAAAAAATATCCTACATAAAATTGTTGTTGCTCATGGATGTAGGACTGAAGGGTGCGGAGATAGAGCCAGTTGAAAATTGACCAAATTTGGGTACTTCTCCAAAAATAGCGTTTTTTGTCGGTTTTCGCAGATAATTCATATTTCCCGTATTACTGAGAGACAGAGCATCATGCACATATTGAAAGAGCATCAAATTTCCCATCGAGCTCATGTTAATTTCATTATGAAAAAAGATGAACGGCTCTAAAACGTACTATTAGGTCATTGATTTGTTTCTGTATTCTGTGGGGTGGGGGACAAAAAAAAAATGAAATTCTGTTAGCTGGAATTATAGTTGTAATAATTGCGATACAATAATTCCAAATGCTATAGTATTAATAATAATAATAATAATAATAATAATAATAATAATAATAATAATAATAATAATAATAATAATAATAATAATAATAATAATAATAATAATAATAATAATAATAATAATAATAATAATAATAATAATAATAATAATAATGTTTACCTGCCTGAATGCATGTTACAAGTTGTTCACACGCATCTTGTACATGCGAGTACTCCTAGTAGTTGACCCGGTTTACCAGCGGATATTTAAGCAGCGTGGGTCGAAGAGAGGTGTCGCTGGCTGCAAGGAGAACCTGTTGATAGATAGATCTATCACACAGGACTCCGTGCAGTACAAGCGGAATCTTTCTGTGGCCTGGATCGATTACCGAAAGGCATTTGACACAACGTCACATGAGTTACTCGTGTACTTGCTCAAGTGTCTTTCGGTACCCGATTCTATAGTCAGATGCATAGAACAACTGATGCTGGTCTGGAAGACCCGCTTTACCATAACATCAGGTGAAGCGAGAGTCCAAACAGAGCCAGTCATCATAAGGAGAGGAGTATTTCAAGGGGACTCCCTTAGCCCTCTCCTATTCTGCATCTCACTTCTGCCACTATCCGTTGAGCTCAGGAAAACCAAGGGATACAACTGCGGCCCACCCAGTTACCGGAGGCATAAGGTCACCCACTTATTCTATGTGGATGACCTCAAACTTTATGCCTCTGGTGAGAGGGATATGGACCAATCCCTCAGGGTGGTGCAGGAGTACACTCAGGCAATTGGAATGGAATTCGGAATGGACAAATGTGCACTGGTTCATCTCAAGAGAGGACGATGCGAGAACTACGACAAGGACGCGCAGCTTGTGGACGGAAGCATCCTACACCACCTGGATGCCGGAGAGACGTACACCTACCTGGGTGTAGAGGAAACTCACATTCAGGAGGCACAACGTGTGAAAGACGCTCTCCGCAGCAAGTATCGGCAGCGGCTCCGACAGATCTGGTCATCAGAACTGTCGGGAAAGAACAAAGTCGCTGCTACTAACATGCTTGCTGTTCCGATCCTACTTTACTCATTCGGAGTAATAAAGTGGACTCAAGTCGAGCTGCGACAACTTGACGTAGGTACTCGCAAGATGATGCATATGCATAGGAGTTTGCATCCAAATTCGTCCGTTCCACGGTTATACATACCTAGAGACCAGGGTGGCCGTGGACTCTTGAGCTTGGAGTATCTCCATAACAGGATGGTTCTGGATGGTGCCTGCAAAGTCATCAGGAGTTCGGATCCCCTCCTGCAAATGGTTAAAGCCCATGAAGAGGCAGGAGTAGGAGCTTTTCTATTTAGGGCAGCACGTCGAGCAGCCGATGAATTGTCTCTGATTTTCGACTCCGAGCGTGGGGCTCAGGACTCAGTTACTGAGCTGGAGCCTGCTCGGAGGAAGGCCCGCATCAAAGTTGCAGAAGTGAGAAAGCTCCTGCAGCTTCACATGGATAAGCCCATGCATTCGGTCTACTTCAAGACCATTGAAGACCGGGGCTTATCCAAAGAACTGACTTTCGCTTTTCTCAAGTCAGGCGGGCTTAAATCGGAAACAGAGGGGTTCATCATGGCATGCCAGGATGGGGTTTTCAACACTCTCGTCTACCGTAGCCGTGTCATGGGTATGGAGGTCCCTGACACAAATTGCAGGGCCTGCCGCAGGGCGCCCGAGACAATTATGCACCTGCTGTCTTCTTGCACGGTGTATGCAGTCTCGGCCTATATCCATAGACACAATGCGGCATTGCGAGTGCTCTATTATCACTTGAGGCACTCGTACGGAATAGACGAGACCCCAGTGCTGCCCTATGCTCCGGGGGATATTGAGTCCGTTGTGGAGAATGAGAGGTGCCGAATTTATTGGAACTTCTCATTCCCCACCCTCAGGCAAATACAAGCTAACAAGCCTGATGTAGTCCTCCTCGACCATCAAACCAAAGCGATGTTCGTGATCGAGTTTTCGGCGCCAGCCGAACCGAACATCGTTTTGAAGGAGGAGGAGAAACGGACTAAATATCGAGATCTTCTATTCGAACTCCGCCGGCTCTATCCAGACCATTCTGTGGAATTGGTCATCCTGATTATCGGCTCCCTAGGAGGCACACGACACACGCTACTCTCGGAGATCCAGAAAATCCCAGCGTGCCGTGATAAGGCACACATCCTGGCTGGTGGTATGCAGAAGGCCGTCATACTTGGATCATTGCGTCTACTCAGGGCACACGGTTCTTGGTCCCAGTGATTACTCACCTCACAGGCTGTGAGGAGTAGTCACTGGATTTTATCCAGCACGACACTGCGTGACGTCGGAGGCCGCAGGGTCGTGACTGGAATTACATGAACTCAAATGATAATAATAATGTCTTTATTCAATAAAGAAAAGGCGAAATTCAGTCACCTCTTTCCAAGGAGAAAGGCAACTGCTCTTCCATTCAACCTGGGAAAACGGCAACATATAGGTTTACAAGTCAGAGTGAACTAAAATATGATTCAATTTCTGTGGGACATCTAAATATCGTACTACAACATAGCTAGCACATTTCGAGGTAGCATGAAAGTGAGAAAATCATATACATTAATTATTCATCTACATCAGAAGATAAAACAAAAATCATACAATTCAATAAAAAAGAGTTCTGACCTATAATAGAATGAAGTTCATATTATGAATCGGTTTATTAGGATAATGTCCAAATGACTTGGGGGATGATATCGAAGGAGTAAATCGAAGGGCAGATAGATCTATCGATATGGTTCAATATGTGATTACTACTTGGCGAGAGGACGACTCAACTACCTATATAGAAAAGTGAATTTACCTTCTAAAATGTATTTTCCCTGTTCTGATTTGAAAAGAACATCGAACATTTTTATGAAAAAATTAAAATTACCTATCTTGTGATGAAAAAGTATTAGAATCAATTATTCTCGCACATGTGGTTTCCAAGGCGCCAAGGAAATGAGGCAGCTGACCGCCTAGCAAAAAAGTGCAGAGCTCACATTTTACCTTTCTGTGAGCCAAGCGAATGGCACCTTATCACAGAGCTCAGAAAATGAGAATGAAGTGAAAAATCCTACTACTGTTGAGCAACTCCAGGTAAACGAGAAGGAAAGAAGTTCTTCGACAATTCGTAAGCTAGTCAGTCTGAGCAAACAAGAGCTAAAGCACTACCCTCTGAGCTATTATAAAAATAAATGGATCTAGAGGAGACTGACACTAAACCGCGGAGCACCTTTGTTTATGTAATCTACCAGTCCGCCAAAGGCTGACTACCCTAGAACAGGTCTAGATAATGCCTGTTGAGGTGGAAAAGTCAAACGTCAAGACAACATTAGACTTCATTGGTCAATTTTCAACTGGCTCTATCTCCGCACTGCTCAGTCATACATTCATAACATAACACAATAATTTTACTTAGGAAATTTCATCTACTTCAACTTTCTATACGGTCTATCCGATATAACGTATAATTGCGAGTTACGGGTAAAAATCCGAATAAAGTCCGAAAATTATGCTGTTTTTCGCGAATATCTGAAACGCTCCATGAAATTTTGTTTGCTCAACTCAGATTCGAATTCAGCACCTCCAAAAACATATTAAACCAGAGAGAAACCGACTACTTGAATTTTTTCCAAGTGAAAATACATTTGATTGGACTATTAAGAATACCCGCAGGAAAACGAACGTACAAACCTCGGAACAAACTATACTAGATTCGTATATTATGTTACTATTGAAATAATACGAACTTTCACTCTTTAAAATTTTGAAGAATATTCAAGAGGAAGAATGTCAGATATAATATGAATATGAAACTATATATATTCAATTATACTGGATCATTCAACTCATTCGACAGGAACTGTCCCTAGGGAATCAATATGTAAGAGGCTATTTATATACAATGTGAACAAGAGGAGCCCCAACACAGTGCCTTGAGGAACACCAAATGTAACAGCTTTTGGTTTACTGATGTTTTCATCAAGGCGAACTTGCTGTTGACGATCTGTCAAATTGCTTCTCAGAAGATCATGAGTTTTACCTCTGATACCGTATGAATATAGTTTTTCAAGTAATATTTCATGACTTACGGTATCAAACGCTTTGGATAGGTCTATGAAAATACTTAGTGCTGGAGTTTTTTTATCTATTGTCTTATATAAGTAAAGTTAGAGAATATATCGCATCTTCTGTGGACTTCCTCTCTCTGAAGCCATATTGTTTATTTGAAAGAACTTTAGGTAAGTTTAAATTGATAATCTATATTTTTCATCAATTTCTCAATTATTTTATTCGTCGTCGTTATTTAGATACACCCTGTATACTCACTATTCCTACATATTTCAAAAATGTTCGGCTGGCGCCCAGACTCCGCGAATTCGTTAGAAACGAAGAACGTGAAAAATCGTCACAGAAATCATTTTCAGAGAAACATCTCCTTCGAGCCAGGCGGTATTTCTTTTCCTCCGCAAAGAGGTATGCGATGCCCCAAAAAACCCAGAACGATCCAATAATTTGACAGAAATGCGACGTAAACAATTGCAGTTCATACTTTTTGCGTTCTTGTCAACGGGAATCTCCAGCTTTACAAGACGTCGAGACATCTTTCAGTAACAATCTGTCAGGAGGATTGAATTATTGGGCAAGGACCACCCCTGTTTACGCCAAGAATTCTGTAAATAGAGAGACACAATGCGGTGCAAATGAATTGAATTAAGTTCTGGGTACCACCCAAGACATAATGGTTCGCACTGTTTGAGACCATTTGTTAGGCAGTCAGAGTTAACCAACTATGACGATTTTAAAGAGTTTGTTGTTCTTTTTTGAGCTCACGAATTGCATTGCTGTTCTCATCGTTGACAAACACATCTGGTTAGATAATTAATAACATTCTGATCGAATAAGCGATAGAGTGCCAACATGATATAGAAACAACTGCTGGCTGCCTTCCAAAATATACAGGGTGTTTCTTAAGTACGTGTAGAAAATCCAGGAGCATGTTGCTGACGTTAAAATAAGAAGAAAAGTTCGTATAAATATATGTCCGAAAGTTTTTCGTTTCTGAGATACAGAGTGTGGAAGTTGAATTCGCATTTTAGTTTTTTTTTCAATAAATTTCAGAATGATTGTGATATTCGAATGAAGTTTGGTATCTAGGGGTATTTTTCAGTGGCAATATCAAATTTTATGTTAGTTAGTCTCCTTCCTGGGGGTGGCGCCCCCTACATGTGTTTTGAGTCGTTTGAAGAGTAATAACTTTTTTGTGCGTACGTGTGTCACGTTTTATTGTAGAAAAATTGATTCCTAGAACATTTTTGTGTGGAAAATATATTCCTGGTAGAGGTCGCTGCGAGCAACTGTTTTCGAGTTATTGAGATTTGAAACAATCAATGCAAGTCTCGATGCAAGTAATTTGGAATAACAAGAAGTTGGAATTTAAAATCGATTTATTGAGTGAGGGAGATAATTTTTTCTCAATTCCATTCTGAAATAGGAATCGGGAATACCTATCTGATATTCACTAAAGCCTAAAGCAATGAATACTCAAAAATCATCTGAAATTTTTCACGCATCTTAGTCAGTAAGTATAAAAGAAGTT
Source organism: Phaedon cochleariae (assembly GCA_918026855.4). NCBI lineage: Eukaryota > Metazoa > Arthropoda > Insecta > Coleoptera > Chrysomelidae > Phaedon > Phaedon cochleariae. The sequence goes on along the minus strand of OU896709.1, from coordinate 60,591,873 downwards.
TCTTACTTTTACTATGGATTTCTAAGTGAAAGATGATGAATTATAGAAATTAGCCATACTCGAAGTAATTCGATGGATTTCCAAAAAAGAACACGAAAAACTCAATGCCAGTTGACTTTGAGTGAGATCAATAAGAAAATTTGATGAATGAATATTGTAATGGTTTTTCTTCAAAACTGCTACTAAAATTCAAGTTGTGTATTTTCGTTACATCGAAAAATAATTCAGACGATCAAAGTCCAAGTGGATCCAGAATTATTTGACCCAAAAAAATGTCATTGCATTGGTGATTTCAAGAACCTAAGACAAGAACTTGATAAATAAACAGTGTCAGCTTGTTGTTAGGTATATGGGTGTATTGAGAAATTGAAAAAAAAAAAGGAGCAAGTACTTACTTCTGGACGTTTTGGGAACGAAGCTGTTCCTCTTTTAGATATACCTAGAAATGCATAATGATTCTTGAGGATTAAACTACTTTTTCCTAAGTTGTCAGAAAGATGTGTGAGTTACGGGGTTGTTGTCCTAATTGATCTTGGATTCACAATTTTAATATTCATATTTTAGGAGTGAATATATCGTGTTCTATTATATCAACTGCAAAGGAAGCATTGTTTTTATCTAAGTTCAGAAGAAGGCAAGCGTATTCTTCGTTCTTTATCATATGTTCAGCTAATTTTTATTTGTCGATAAGTCGTCCCATTATATCATTCTTATGATGTGTTATTTCGTCCCTACAGAGCAAGGTCTTGTATAATACTTTCCACCAAACAAGACATATTCTGAATATACAATAATCAATCAATTATTGTTCTCCATTTTTGGTTTTGTTTACAATTTTCACATGGAAGTCCCACCGAAACTTTCTATTTTTTCAGATATGCCGAGAATGTATGAATAAATAAATATAAATAAATATCAGATATTTCAAAATGGCCGATTGACTTTTTATCTATATTAACATGGTGACATGTTTAGGTTCACATTAGCCAATAGCTAGACTGTGTCCCTAAACGTGAAAAACTTGGTCATTTTGAAATATAGATAACTAATACCTATAAAATATTTATAGAATTCTATGATTGAAATGAGGAATTGTTATTTACTTATAGAGCATTATTCGAAAAATTACAACTGAAAATTTTAAAAAAATTAAAAAAGTAGTGGTAACCGATACATACGTGAATAAATAACTAATACAAGGCAAGAAGATTGTATATAAAATATAATAACATAAAGTCAATTGTGAATAATGAATAATATTAAAAATAATGTTGAGTGCTATATATATATTTATAATCTCATCTGAAGACACATACGCATATACACATATATCATGATATACTCATATCAGCATACATAGACACACCTACACATGCTTAAGCGTGTTCAATCCATGATAGGTCTATGATAGTATTATAATAGTTGATGTCAGGAGCCAATATGTTAATTTGTTTCTGAAATTTTTCATGTAAATTTCCAATTTTAAGTTCATTGGTAAGTGATTGTATAAATTCTGTCCCACATATATAAAACATCGTTGTTCAATAATAGACCTTTGAGACTTATAGGAAGAACATAATGTCCTAAACCTTCTATCATAAAAGTCGTTCTGTTATTATAACAGAAGTATAGAAATACTGTTCTATAGATATCCTCATGAAATTCGACATGCATCTACTAACCACCAATAGGCATTTTTTGATGCAGGAGATTGTTCAATAATTTTGCCAGTGGCGTCCGCATAGAATATGTACCTGGAGTTTTTTTTTTTAAATTACGCGTATTTAGGGAGGATGTGCTGACTGGGCTTGTTGAGTTCGTCTGACTGGTACTGCTAGTGATGGAATGAGCAAAGATATCCGAAGAACATTTCCCGTGGAAGTATCTATAGAAAAGTGAAAGGTCGCCGACCTTTTTACGGTGATCCAATGATGTCAAAGAGTTAGTGAGTGTGCCATCACCCACTCTTCTCTGGATGGAAACTAAGAGCATGTTTGAGTGTTGAACCCCATATGTGAGGACAGTATTCTAGAATAAGTCGTATATGTGCTTTGAAGATCATGAGAAGCTGTTGAGGTGTAGAGTATTTTATATTTCAAGCTAGCTCTTTCCCCTGCACATTAGATATGATCAAGCTGGCTTTGTCAGAGCGAAGCGAGGGTAACTCAGGTATCATTAAAAATCGGGGCAAAATACAATTTTCCCTTCTTATATGCATCTACAAGGATGAAATCTATAGTACTTTCATTATTGTATTTCTCATCACTGTTCGTGGGATGCAATAAACTGGAAATGATGAAAATTTAAAGCCGTTTTTCAGGATTTCTGGTGGTGGATTATGCTTGCAATGCCTTTGTTGGTAGGACGTATATTGAGGAAAAATAGACAAAAGACCGGAAAGTAAACATCAAATATCAATAACGATTCCAATCTCTGGGTTTCGATATAACCGGAATAGTCGAATATACTTGAATGGAACGCTCATACTCTCATTGGTCTCTTATTGTCAATAAGACAGAAAAATAGAACAATGAGCTCAATTTCCAATCTAGATAGAGCCAATTTAAGATTTTTCGTGAAATATTGTGAGCCATTCATAAAGAAATTATCCGCATTATATAGAAATACCCAGATCCCAAAGAATTACATTATTGAAAAAGAATTATGCAATATAAAACATTTCATTATGATGTTTATCAAGACGAGGATGAAGAATCATCAGCGAAGCTATTTCTGAATCTAATGTTGTACTAGTACTAGTATTCATCTATACAATATCTCACATAGTTTTGAAGTGAAAAGTTCCTATCAATGTATCTCCTAAATTGCATCCTCTCTGAGATACAGGGTGTCAAAAGCACAAGAAAAAACAATGTTCATATAATTTCATATATATTATAATTATATTATTATCAATCATCAAAACTTCAAGAAAATTTCCGATTTATTTCGTTGGTGGGTTCTCACGAGAAAAAATTTCCACTGAATTACATAAGTTGCTATGGAAATTTGTCAAAGAAACCCAATTTGGTTAGGTAAACATCACTGGTGTGGAGTTTTCAGTAGTAATAAGTACTATGAGTATAAAAGAGTGTCAGTTTGACAGTTGAAATATTATAATACTCTGTTGAACTGACACAATTCGTAGTTATTGTGCAAGAAGTTTGAGATAAGTATAAACCTTGGAAAATTGTAGGTATTCGATGCGATTATTTCTTGAGTAGTCTGAACGAACGTCAAAATTAGAGGAAGCTTTGTTTGTAAGTGATAATATATGAATTATTTATATATGTGACAGCTATTAATATAACGGGATTATTATGCGATTTATAATAGTCAAGGACATGTTCGCGACGGTGTTAAATCGCAAATAATCAAGTTACATTCAAAGCTTAATCGTATTATTGACAACGGCGTTGCGAAAATAAAATCAACAAGTATTTATTTTCATTTCATTTTGGCATTTCAAGAAGTCATCATCGAAATCATGCAAGATTTTGATATTCCTAATGATATATTAGCTGCATATTAGAGGTTGAACTTGCTTCCGGCAAATCTAAATTTCATTATGAAAAAGAATATCGGCAGTTTTGTGATTGGCAAAACAAAGTACAAGTTCAAGGTGCAGAAGAAACAGTGTTTCTGGCGTATTTCGCAAAACTCTCTGAGGAATATTCTGCTTCATCCTTATGGCCGAAATATTCCATGTTACGAGCGACTTTAGAACTGAAGGAAATAGTGGAAATCGACAAATATGTCATAAGTCAACGAGTTTGTGCGTTCTGCCCTAGACGAGGAGGTTTTAATGATGAAAGTAGATTTTTTAATTGGAATTGAAGGAGCCTGTCGAACCAATGAATAAGCGAAGATGACTACGGAAGATGTTGACGTTTTAGTGGACAAGCTGATTGCTACTATTCCCGACTCAAAAACCCACAAGAAATTGATTTTCTTTGTGGTATCTGACGGGTGCTTTTATTTATTAAGTACGCGATATTGAGAATATTGAGGCCAGTCCATCCCAGGTAGAACATCATATTGGCTAGAACTTGGTTTCATATTAGCCCAATATTCGAATATTGAATATGGAATTACCAGATCGCACCAATATCAAACCAATTTTTCATTTCAATATTCGATCATCAATCCATTGCCAATATTTTAATAACATTGAAATTTTGTGACCAGCCGATATCAATTTGTCAATATTTATTTGATATTGGAGGAATATTAACGATCACAATATGTCAATTTTCATGATGGGCTGATATTGCATTTCCAATATCAAATAGATCTTGGAAAAAAATATTGACTCAATATCCAATTTATGATGGTTAGTGAATATTGCATTTCATTGTCCAGCAATGTTGTAATAACATTGAAATTTTGTTTCCAGCCGATATTTATTTACCAATATCTATTCGATATTGGTGAAATATTGACGATCACAATGTCAATTTCCATGATTGGGCTAATATTGTATTTCCAATATTGAATCAATCATGGAAAAAAATATTGCATCAATATCAGATTTATGATGGTTGGTGAATATTGCTCTTCGTTGTCCAGCAATATTGCACTGATATTGGTGATTCAATATCATTTCGATATTCAATAATCAATCCAGTGCCAATGTTGTAATAACATTGAAATTTTGTGACCAGCCGATATCAGTTTGCCAATATTTATTTGATATTGGCGAAATATTAACGAATACAATATGTCAATTTTCATGATGGGCTGATATTGTATTCCCAATATCGAATCAATCTTGGAAAACATATTGTATCAATATTTTGTATTTGTATTCAGCCAATATTAGTTCATCAATATGCGACCCATTTCAGATAGATATAACTAATGAAATATGCCAGAACCAATATTGCACTGACATTGGATTTCTAATATCGAATCGATATTCGTGATATTTCTCTTAGTATTTGAGCTACGTTATAACAGCTGGCGCCACTAGCACGCCTCCAACAAACGACTGCTGAGAGACATCAAATACCGCATTCGTTCAACTTGCAAACTAAGTATTCTGGGATACAGGATACGAAAATGGATTTGATATTGTACAAATATCGCAATTTTTTAATGAGGCTAATATGGCTTCGAATTTTGATTTCGAGTTTTGTGTGGTTTTGTTGAAAAACGAAATTCAATATTGGTTGAATATTATAATTCAACATGAAGATTATATTGCAAAATAATCACATCCTCATTTTAGCCAATATAGTAGGGGAATATGAATTCAATATCGATTTCACATATGAAAATCATAAGAAACCAGTTTTCTATAAGTTGGCATCATATATTTGTCCAATCTTGTATACGAATATTAACTCGATATTGGATAGAGCATATCGAAACAAGATTGAAATTCAACATAGCACCAAGATTCCAGAATGTTCACATTGATTTATTGACCCAATAATTAAAATTAATATTTTTCCAACATTCACATTTATTGACTCAATATTGAACCAATATTAGTGTTCTACCTGGGATGTAACTCACCGAAGATTGTTTGTATCATACAGAAAAGGAAAAAGTACGGTACAGCCTTGCGGCATTCATTTCTTCTCTGAATATCTTCAAAAAATAGCTGAGTATCTCTCACTTGAAAATCCTAATATGTATACTGGTCACTGCGTTAGAAGATCTTCGGCAAATCTTCTTGTTAATGCTGGAGGAGATATATTCGACCTACAAGAACTTGGTGGATGGAAATCGGCGAAGGTTGCTAGAGGGTATTTAGAAGGAAGTGTGACCGAAAAAGTGTCCATTGCTCGCAAAATTCAAATCGGCGATGTTTCCAGCTGTCCGGCTGTGGATTAAGCACTGAGGAACCGCACGAAATCGAAAGGAGTGCTTGATCGGTCATTAATCATGCTTGAGAGGACATTCCTATGATCGTGGACGCTAAAGGCAAAGGAATATCCATCAAATTTGAAAACTGTCAAAATATTGTTTTACATGTTTATGAAAACTAGTTCTGATATTATTTTGTACAGGGTCTCTATAAATGATCGTAACATCGTAGTGGCTGTTGACTTTTTTTTCCATTTGCCGCTTTCTACTAATGCTGTTAACAACATTCAACGACCAAAAGAAGAGGAATTGATCATATACAGGATCTTTTATTATATCGTTTTTCAAACACTATGAGAATGTATCTCAAAGAAGAGTCCAATACAAATCAAAAATATTTATCGAAAAAGTAATAAATAACGGTTTATTTCATTAACCCACATCAAATGTTCAAAATGTTCTCCGTTGTTCTCCAAGCATTTCAAAACTCTTCGCCGTTTGTTGTCGAAAATGTTCCTCAGCATTTCCAGGCCAATATTTTGGCAGCAATGTGTTATTGAGGCTTGCAGCTCTTCAAGGTTATTATTGTCTCTCTTGAATACTTCGTCTTTCAAATATCCAAAAAGGCAAAAATCCAACGTGTTGGAAAAGAAGGATCAACTCCTCGACTTATCACACGGTCGTCATAAAATTCTTGTAAATATTCTAAATTTGCACGTGTGGTGTGGGCAGTGGCCCCATCTTGTTGAAAATAGCCAACTCGAATTGATAGTGCCATCGAAGAAAAACGGTCCATATATTCGTCTACGAGAAACTGCTAACCACACCCCAATTTTTTGAGAATGCAGTGGAGTCTCAATGAAATTGTAGGGATTCTCAGATCTCCAAAACCTAAAATTTTGTGAGTTCACGTATCCCGGCAAATGAAACCAAGCCTCATCGCTGAAAAATGTTAGGTCCAATAGCTGGTCATCGTTGAGATTATTTTGGAACCATTGGCAGTACTCCATCAGACGACGTGGGATATCTATTAGCAGAAGATGCTAAAGTAGATTGGTTTCGTAAGGGTGCATATGAAATCTTTTCTTGAGCACTTTATGGCATGTACTGGCTCACCAGATTGAAAAGATAATCTCTTCAATGACGTTTGGGGATTATACTCAACACGCGCCCTTAGATTTTCGACAACTTCTTCCGATATTCGGGGCCTTCCTGTTGATTAATTTTTATTAACGTTTCCAGTTTGGATGAATCTGTTGATCACTGTTCTGATGTGGGCTTTCAAAGAAGATTCTTGAATCTGTACATTAGGATATTTCGCCTGGTACTCATCCTTGCAGGCTACTACCGAGTAACTCCATCCTACTCCATTCACCATTGATGAATGTGCCATTTCGACAATGAGACATTACAATAAATGTATTCTGCTCCGAGGAATAAGCCATCCCCCTTTTCAACACGACAATCACGAAGTAGAAAACAGAATCGTTTGAATATTTTAACGAAAAACTGACAATTGTGGGTTTATCAGCTATGACAGTATAATGATTGATGTCAGAAATTTAATTCGAATGTGTGAATCTCCATAAATAAAAGGCGGCAAATCTACTACGATCATTTATAGAAACCCTGTATCTAACGTATTATGCTTTCGTAACTAACGTATTAAATTATGGTAACTAATGTATTATGAGTGACTAAGGTTTTGTAGGTTTTGTTACGTTTATGATGTTGATAATTATTGATGAATATTTGATATAAAAATGTCTCAATCTTCAATGCTACGATAAATGTGAATAGTGTTGAATTTCTGATTTATGGTGCTACTCTATGTATATCCACGTATATATTCGGAAGTATCAAAAATATATCAACGTATGCATTGTCTGATGAGATCCAGCGGAAATCTTTGAAGGAATACAAAACAACAGAAACTGAAAAACCCGTGATATTCAAAGCTTTCAAATCATGTTCTTAGAAGAGGTGAAGAACTTTTGAACTCATCTCGGCGGTTTCCTCAACGTTCAAAGTTTATTTTACGGAAAATAATGAACATAAAGAGTTTGCAACTCAAATACAATATTCTCTCCCAGGCCCTCCTTTAATCTGTTTCATCTTTTTTGTGTGAGGCTATTTCGTTCTTAAGACGCTTCCAGTAATATTAGGGTACAAAGGAATGGGCAACGTTTCGTGAAATTAGAACCGGCAAGAATAACCTATTTAATCTGCTTTCCGAAACTTCCAGGTGGGTTATCTGAATGCCTAACCTTTGAATATGTATAGTCGATACTTGTATTGTGGAATTGATTCTTACGAACAGTGTTTGGGTAACAGGTAATATAAATTTCCAGTGGAGTAGCGGATTTTATTTATTTTATTTTTTATCAGAATCTCAGAATTTCAGGATTCTCTCATAAGAATTTGAGATTTTGCCTCAAGATATCGGATTTTTTCTCTGAATCCAATATTATCAACGTAGGTATATAGGTATACAATAAGTAAGGAAATGGTTATGCTTTTCGAAAGTTGGCATCACTTTTTGTAAACATGTTATCTATGGAGAATACCTATTGATACCAATGAACTAAAGAAAACTTCATTCATACTGAAATGAAAGCGAAACGCCTGCAGACAGATCAGTGTCCAGTAAGGTCATTTCGTAAATGATAGGGCTGATAGTGTGAGGAAAAATAATGTTAGTAATCTTTGGAAGAAGTCCATGGTAACTCAAAGTGGAGTGGTGTTTAGTTCATAGATGGAAACCCAAAGTCTTTTCCACAAAATGTATTAGAATGATCAAAGATCAATCGTAAAGCAACATGTTTTGACCTCATATGAGCCCATCATCATTCAATAGAAAGTATCATAGTTCTAAAAAAATCGGTACTGACTTAGGATATAGATGCAAGTACTAACATAGAAATGAAAAAGTTATCAGACAAATTTAGTATAGTTATTAATAGTGCAAACAAGGAAATATATGCTCCATGATCTGGAAAACAATTGATTTAGAAATATCAAGGGAAAAAAGTGAAAAAACTTAATGTCACTATAAAATGATGAAAAATTATGTCATGTATACATTTATTATGCTATAAATTTATCGGCTGAGGTTCGGGTTCATATTCATACAAGGGTCCAAGTGCCCTTGAATTACCAAAAGACTCTTTGTTGTAAGTTGGTGGTTTCAGGGCATCGAGATAGTGTATTGTTTACCAATCTTGATTCCGTTTCCAATCTGACATAGTGTTTTTCCTTTGGTATTGTGTGCGCACTGCTTGAATCATATAATATTCTGACTGATGTATCTTCATGTTCCATGATCTGTTTGACTTGCATTCGAAATTTCCTGACTACTCAATCATGGATCTTATATCATTATTGAAACATTGAATATCCGTTGTTAATAGAGGTTCTTGGAGGAAATGTGGCTGATGGACGATGGTGCGCCTCATCATTTCGACAAAGCTGTACGCACATTTCCCCATGGTCCTTTTCCATGGCCATCTCGGTCATCTGATCTACAACTTGATTGATTTCATTGGGGCTAGTTTCAATGTTTCGACTACAAAAACATGTGAGCTAGCTGGTTTTCTCTCAAACAGGTCTCTCCATGCTGTGGTCGACGGAGTTTCATCTGACTCTCGTATCATGAATGCTGGTGTTCCGCAAGGATCAATTCTAGCACCAACACTACTTCTACTCCATATCAACGATTTATTGGAAGCAACTTCATGTCCAGTACACAGTTTTGTGGATGATATAGTACCCTCCATACCGCCTTCTCTTCCAGGGCTCCACTACCAGCCAGGCAGATCAGAAACGAACGGGGGAGAGATATTGACAACATAAATATGGACTTGCCAACAATTCTCGAATGGGGATCCAATTACGTACTAGATTTCAATGCAAACAAAACACAAGCTTGCCTTTTCTCTAGAAAAGCCGATCTCACTGTGCCCAACATAAGCTTGTCAGAAGTAACCATACCTTTGAAGACATCCATTTCGATGCTTGGTGTTACTATCAGCAACAACCTTTCTTGGGAAAATCCCAAAAACTAGGTTTTATGTTTTGGGCCAGGAGCTATTTCACTTCCAGTCAGCTACTTCTGATCTATAAGGCACAGATCCGACCTGTTCTGGAATACTGTTTCCATTATTTGGAGTGCAGCACCCAAACATACCCTGAAACTGTTTGATTCTGTCCAAAAAAGGACAATTCGTCTCGTGTGTGATATCTCGCTCACAAACTCACTCACTTCTCTGGAACACCATAGAAAAGTTGGAGATCTGGCTCTATTTTATAGATATTTTCATGGACGATTCTCTTCCGAAATATCGACAATTGTTCCTCCCTTGGCAGTCCCCGCGAGATTAACCCGTCGAGTTGAGACCTCGCATCCCTTACTGGTCAATTTGGAGACCTGCAGAACATCTCTTTCCAAAGACTCGTTCGTCCAACGAACAGCGAGGCTCTGGAACACATTGCCAATTCCTACTTCATTTTCCTTGGTTCTCACGATGTTCTCTGAACATCACAGGATATCCTTTTTCGTGGAAACCAGAACATAAAAAATAGAATGACCTTTGAATTGAATTCTCACATCTCCACACACCGTAAGAAATTGTCACCATCACATGTTAACTCGAGTACAACGCAGATGTTTAGATAACTTCAGAAAATGCGTTGAAGTTCAAGATGCACATATTGAAAACTATTTTTGATAACTTTTTGGTCTTCACTGACATTAAATAGGTAAATATGCGAATCTATTTCAAACTGATGTATTCTGCGTTATTTATGTAAATGTGTTCTATTTTTCCAATAACTCTTCTGATATACACGCGACAACATTCGAGTATTGTTTATAACGAAATGTAGCTGATTCTTTTGTTTATGATCAAAAATAGGTTGGAGTTCCATAATTCCGAGTAATGTTTTTCTCGATGGAATATTGCCAATCAAATTAACCTTCAATAAGTCAATAACAGAAGATTCCTTCTTCCTGAAGCATTCTAATCAATTTCAAATTAATTCCAAACCTATAAGAAAATATTGAGTTACTGAAGTTGAAGAGAGAATTTTCCGAGAATTTTATGAATGAAAAATTACTTGATCATGACAAAATATTATCTTCTCTACATGCGAAACCTTTCATACATAACCCCAACTCGCTAAATTTTATGAAAATATGAATATTATTCTATTCGATTTGAATTCTCATCAAATCACTTTCCTAGCACAATATCGGATGTAGATATAACGAAAAGTCCTCGGGAATCAGAAATATTCGATCTGAAATTGCCTATCAACAGTCTTGTTCTACCTATTCCTTGGCTTTTGTCTTATTTTTAATGGCCACTTGAGATGAAACTCGTTTTCCAAACTTTTTCGTGCCAAAGTTGAACTATATACTATATTATTATTTCGTTTTTCTGGCTATTCAGTCGATTTAAAAATCAGAAGTTTCCTTTAGCTGACTCTGATTTGTGATCCGGACTTTCATGGAAAATTGTTTTTCTACGACTGCTATGAAAAGTAGCGTAATTCTCATGGCTTACTCAATTTCAAAACCACGAATTGCTCATACCTGTGAGAAATATTATTTCTCACAGCACTTTGCCAACACCACGCATAGTAGGTACCTTTTATATGGAGAATCAACTAAAATCGACAAAAACTTAGTTGGCCGCTGTTGTCACGAACAACTGTCAACAGAATTTATTTCAATTTTTGAGGTAGTTATCAATCGTGTTTCGATAAAAAATCGCAATTTCATTGAATATTAGTAAGACATAATATACATATTTGTACCAGTGATAGGTAAATAATATGGAAACTTATGAAAGCAGTGACGATTTTGACAATACTCCACCAGAAATATTGGAACAAGCGGCAAAAGTAACATTAGATTTGTTGCCGGAAATTTCCCGAAAGAAGTATGAATTGGCATATGGGAAATTCATGGAATGGAGAAGAAATACGAAAATAAAATCGTTTTCGGAAAGTGTACTTTTGGTATACTTCGAAGAAATGTCGAAAACTTTGAAGGCGTCAACACTTTGGTCACAATATTCGATGTTGAAAAGTACCATCAGTATTAAACATAACATTGATATATCCACGTATCAAAAATTACGTGCATTTTTGAAAAGAAAGTCTGACAATTACTTCCCAAAGAAATCAAACATATTAACAGCCGACCAATTGCAGAGATTTTTAAAAGAAGCTCCAAACAAGGAATATCTACTAATAAAGGTGGGTTTATTATTTAAATTGAACTATTTTTCGAATTTCTTCCGCTTTTTTCCTCGAATTAACAGCTTTTTATAGTTAGTGGGTGTATTCAGTAGGTAAAAATAATTAGATAATCTTCAAAAAGTCAATTTCATATTGTGGAAGATGAGTATATGCCTATGAATAAATATTTTGATAGCTATTCCGTGGTGTAGTGGTAGTGCTTCCGCTTAGGATACTAGCGGCCCGGGGTTCAATACCCGGCCAGGGATGATATATTTTTTTAATTATATAAATGATTTTACATCCTGATATTTTTATTTGTAGGTTGCAGTGGCTATTGGCGTAGCAGGGGCATGTCGTAGAGATGAACTGTGGAAATTAAAAGTCGATGATTTAGAGGATCTAAATTCGGCTTTGTTGGTGAAATTAGATAACACCAAAACAAAGAAGCCAAGAACTTTCACTGTAACGGGGGAATTTTATAATATATATAAAAAATATGCCGCTCTTCGACCGAATGATTTGGCAGAAAAACGTTTCTTCTTGAATTACCAGAACGGAAAATGTACTAGACAAGTAGTCGGCATCAACAAATTTGGTAGTATGGCAAAGAGAATTGCAATTTTTTTAAAATTGGAAAATCCCCATTTATATACAGGACACTGCTTCAGACGTTCTTCGGCAACAATTTTAGTAAATGCAGGAGGTGACATATTAACCTTAAAGCGCCATGGAGGATGGCAATCCAGTACCGTGGCAGAAGGATACGTCGGAGACTCTATTAAAAATAAAATGGACGTTGCAAATAAAATCGTCGACTCTATTGAAAAACCAGCAGAACTATTCACTGAAATGGACACAGAAAATGCACCACTGTACATAAATAATCAACCTTCAACTTCTACTTCTACAATTAATATAACAGAAAATTTACTCAAAAACAATGACTTTCCTGGTTTGACCATACAAAATTGTAAGAATTTCACAATTAACTATAATTTCAAATGAATAATTCAACTGTTAAGAGGTAGGAAACTTGTTATTATGTTATGTTATTTTAGTTCTGCTATAACCCATAAAAAATAAAAATTGAGTTACAATGTTCTTTGAATATGTGCAGTCGTAGAAAAAGTATAGTGTGCAACATGTGGGGAAAAGTACTTTCCTCACTCGTGTGTTTGCGGCACTCGCCTTTCAGGCTCGTGCCACAAACTTCCACACTCGTGAGAAAAGTTGAACTTTTCCCACTTGTTGCACAATATACTATTTCCACATTCCTTATAAATATTTATTGTGAAGGAATATTCTCAGATATAGATCTCGAATAAATAGCCAGGAAAGTAGTTGTTTTCTGTTGAATATACCGAGAAATGAATAATATTTTCATAACATAGATAATTCGAATTCTCAATGTATTTCTTTGAATGAATCAATTCTTTTTCATGTTCATAATATATCTGAAAATATTCCTTCTCAATACTTTTCGAACTTGAACGATGAAAACTTTTCTAGGCCTCTAACCGCAGGTTCGTGATTGGGTTTTCTCAATTCACAATCCCTTTTCACGTCCTGTATAATGAATATCAATTCGTCATATATCCAAACCAAATTATAGATTTACAGGGTGGGGCATCGTATACGACACAGTCTTTATGTGGAGAACCATACAATATTTCAGAATTCTTTTCAACTGGCTGGATAGAGAATTTATTCATGTACAATTTTGAATTATTTCGAGATATACAGGGTGTTCCATAACAAAGATTCATATCGAAGTTATATTTTTTTGAATTGAACACTAAATTTTTTGTCTATTTCGGATTCCACACTTCAAATGGAGGTGAGCTTCTTCAATGTTCCCTATACCTATCATTTTTTGTCTTTTTCGGATTCCACACAACAAATGGAGGTAAGTTTCTTCAATGTTCCCTATACCTATCATTTTTTGTTTTCGAAATATTTGAAGAATTGGTGAATTTTATGGTACATAAAGATAATTTTTAGTTAGCTCTGTAAATAATTCTGAACCTTCGTAATAGCTTCGATTGTTTGGCGAAAGATTAAAAATATACCTTCATTTATATTTCGATGTCAAAATTCATACAGGGTGATAACAAAATTATGGTTGGAAACTTACAATTTATGAAGTTGAAAAACTTTTTCAAATGGCACACCCTGTAGTCAGATACAAATTCTGACGTAAAATTTGATTACCTTTCGACCTGTATCATGGTTTCCTATAGCTTAACCCAATACATTTCTTATTCTTTAACATTGCACAATTGGCGTTTAATATGAGAATTGTTCAATATTGGAGCAATTTGTTCAAAATGAAAAACAGAAGTGTGGTAACAAATATCATATATGTTAATGATGAATGAGAAAGTGAATTAATTATAATTTCAATTATTCAATTATGAATAAATTTGACGATAATTATAATACTGAGATTTTTCTTTCGGTCCAGTAGAAATGCTGCCTATACGTTTGACGAACAAAGTGACTGATGAAGAAGAAAAATAAACGAAAATAATAATAGAATACGTTTTCATCGAACAACGAGAAATAAAAAAAGGTGGAATTAAGGCTGAATTATTCAGCATCGCGTACAGGATTTTTCGAACGATCCCCTCAAACGAGTAACCTGAGCACACAAGAAAGTGAAGCAGTTTCATTACCTGAACGTTCTCAAACATCCTGTACTTTGTGTCACAAAATCCGGCCCTAATAAGCCGGGTATTTAGAAATCCCGCGAGCACACAGACAGATGACAAACGACAGTGATGACAACTTTTGTACCTTCGTTTTTTGTAGCGGCACCAAAAGAAGTAGGGTTATATTAGGAATTATTCTGATCTCACGACTGCCTGTATCGTATTATGAAGGACAATGCAGTGTTATCGGAGATGAAAGATTGGGTGAGGTTGAACGATTAGAAATCCGAGTTGATTTCTGTTGGTGGCAAGAAGGAGGGGGATTGAAAAACAATGGCATTTTCGCTGCATAATAGTTATTCAGGTACCAAGGACGAAAAACTGTTTATTATAGTCGAGTATGCAAATTGATAGCCGAGGCCTCAGCCGAGGCTAGCAATCAGGCAAGACAATAGACAGTTTTTCGCCGAGGTGCATGGATATTGGATATTACATTTTTTTCGTCGACCTCAAACACATCACGGTCCTATCCACAGGCGAAATCTATCGTATTTCGTGAATAATTAATTTGCCGGTAGCAAATGACAGTTGTTGTCAACTCACTCTCTGCGCTGACACCAGCAGTTCGATTTTTATTTCATCAGTTGATACCTTGTCAAAAATTCGGTAGAATTCAGTACATCAATTTCAGGATCAATTTTATGCTATACGAATCCCATGGAAGGATAATAAAATAAACCTATGAGGTCAAAAATTTATGTAGAAAAAGTAACCCATTTCCAACAAAAAAGGAGCAAACGAAACAAATATTATCATGAAAAAATAATCATATTCCTAATTCTCAATTAAAATATACTCATAAATCACACAAAAGACAGTAACAAAGGTATTAAGAAGAGTTTATGTATAAAAAACATGAACGAATAGTAAAAATTAACAACGAAAATACAAAATCAAACGTAAAAGAAACAAACTGTTATACCAGAGGTATATAAAGAATTGAATTTGTACTGAATCAAATAGAGTATCATCCTATTTTGTTTAACCATATCATTATATAAAATAGTGATTTTCCGAACAAATAATTTGAAATATATACAATATGTTACAATGTTGTTCACTGAAAAAATTTTTCGGTAGTATGGTTCAGTAATCCCTCAGGGGCTCACGACTTGTGAGTACGGGAATGGCAATCCCGAGGTACCCTAGCCGGATACTCATTAATCTTCAACTTGTCTATGATGGTATCCTCTTCACTCTTCAGTTCCAAATTTTTTTCTCCATCGGCCTCCCTTGGTCACTTCTCCTCTTTTTCTTCTACCCTAAAGCCGAACCTCACCATAGTGCGGGGAGGACAAGCCGCGGCTGCTCGGCAGATTGAGCATTTTGGGAACATCTTTGCTATCATCACTCAGATGGGACAGTTCTGTGGACATCTGAGTGCGAGGATGGGGCAATTTGTGAACATCTGCTTATGTGGCCGCGGATTGATAACAAGGCTCTGGCAATCCCCTCAGGGGCTCACAACTTGTGAGTACGGGAATGGTGAACCCGAGGTACCCTAGCCGGATATTCACCATACTTCAACTTGTCTTGGGTGATATCCTCTTCTCTCCTCCGTTTTCAATCTTTCTATCGGCTTTTCTTGGCCAACTTCCCTTTTCCTCTTCCCCTCCAAGCCCAACCTCACCATCAAGTGGTGTGGGGAAGGCAGGCCGCGGCCGCTTGACAGATGAAGCATTTTGGGACCATCTTTGCTATCTTCTGCCAGATGGGACAATTTGTGGACATCTGTGGCAGGGATGGGGCGGGGCGATTTGCGATGTTTGTCTAGGTGGTCGAGGACTGGTCAACGAGGCTCTGGCAACCTAATCCAAGCTGTGGGAACCCGTGGCGATGGATGGATGGCACCGAGGAATGGTGTCGCTAACGGGGCCTCTGGGAAACACGGCGACATCCCAGAGTAAACAGCCTTAGCCCTGTGCAGGGGGCACCACAGGGCTGGACCAACCCCTTCCCCCGTCACTCGTAGGTGAAGGAAAACTTTTGGCCTTCTTCGTAGACGAGAACAGGGATCGGAAGAGCAATCTTCAGGAACCTGAACGAAAAGGGTATTTCATATTGAAGTGGCCCTTAATAGGCACCATGAGTCGTATGTGGTAAAATTGATAACGGCATGTAGGTGAGATACAATGGGCCACTAGGCCTAAGTGTCGTCGAAGCCTACAACGGGGTGGAGTGTTTAGTGGGTATACCAAGGAGGAGACTCCCACACTATCATATGGGGGATTGGACCCATATGATGTCTATAAAAGATTTCAACCACCTCGGCGAAAAAAAAAAATGGTTTAGTAAAATAAGCGCCAGTCACTCCATTCATCTGGTGATACGACTACAAAACTGTATAATACTATCAACAATATCAAAAATCATCACTACAAAATAGAATGATAATTATAGTATAGTATGATACAATTTCGTTGTGGTATTATCTGATGAATATAGTGACAGGCGCATATTTTACTAAACGTTTGGTATTCACTTCCGACTATTTCTCTGAGTGCACTTTGTTAAGCAAACAAACATTATAAACCAGTATTGATCAGCCTACTGCAATCACAAAAACTCCTGCAAATTTAAAGACAACAAATTAGGCATTCTTCCCAAGAACTTTCACAATGGCAATCGATTCGGACTACTTACAAAATAATCCTATAACTATTTTCAGAACAACATGACACAATGAGTGTTCTTCATTGACGTTACGATTTTTGAATAATTGCATTTTTCAAGTCTCCTGATAAGCATTTGAATGATAACAGGCATGATGGTAGTGAGGATAAGATTATCTGGCTACAGAGTGAGATAAATAACGAATTAAATATCCCGAGAAATTTGGAACTTTCATCAATGAATAATGAAAATAAAAAAGTAAATGATACCAATCCAAAAATAACATTCAAAGATGAGACAGAGAACTAGAACAGCAACCCTTCTTAACAAGTTCAGATTTTTATTTCCTCGATCAAATCGCCTTCATTCTCTCACTTTTCATATCTCTTTTGGACGTTATTTTCAACTCTCCTTAGCTTATCTAGGCACAATATTTATATTAAAATACGATGTAACGTTACATATTTCCCGAAACTGAAGGATTATCGAACCTTTCCACAGGTTATTCTTATCCTTCAGGTTGGGGAGGGAGAATATATAGAAGGGAAGCCAGTAGTTTGCCTGAAGAAGCTACTAAGTTAACAGGAAATGTCGTGTGATTAAGAATGTTGTGAAACTCTTATCGTCAGTGAAGTTTATTACTTCAAGCACAGCAATAATCATTTAATACCATCAAACTGGCGGACTTTGCTTTGCTATCCATGGTTTCATCCGAGGTTTCATCGTTGAAAACACCAACGCTGAAGTACACAAAAAAACGGCCGGGACTGTATCTTCTGAATTATTAGAGATATATAGGGTTTTGGAAATTGATGGGCAGCTAGTATACCAAATCGTTCATTAATTGATGAAACAATTCTTGTTCTATCACTTTCGGTTTTACTGGAAACGACCCCAACTTTTGATTTTGAAAGAAGTTTTGATATTGCGAAGTCACACCCATTGAACATATGGAAACTTCGAACGCAAATATCTTTGTAATCGTTTGAAATAACCCTATCAAATCTGGTATCGTTGAATTCGCCATGATACTCCCTAACCGATTACGGAATATAATACAGGGTGTAACATTTGAAAATCGAAAGTTGAGGTTGTTTCCGGTGAAACTGGAAGTTATAGATGAAAAAGTGTTTCATCAATCAATAATCAATCTGATTTACTTGCTACCCACCAATTTTCAAAATCCTATCTCGAATAATTCAAAAGTTACAGTCCTGACCGTTTTTTGTGCACTTCTCTGTATACTGATTTGGGCTTTTTCAGAGAAAATACTGACTTGAATTTTAGTGGCGTTGAATTCAACTAGTTTGTTTGTTTCCTATGCTATAATTTCAGCTTAGATAATCATTGACAGCGTTGACTTGCCAATGCCTTTATTAGTGTCCTGGGATCCAATGAAAATTATGGAATACAACACAGTATGGAAAGTACATTATTTATCCGGTGCAAAAATATGCAGGGCAGATGATTGATTGAACATAGAACAGGATTATCAGAGAGTGCCGACACTTATGAGTAGTGACAGTGTTAGCGGCCTTCGACACGAATAACAATGAATAAAACAGATCTACAGGGTATGTCACAACGAGCTTACACTATCTTTATATCAAGAATCAGTCGAGAGAAATCAGGGCCTACTCTATTTCTATCAAAAATGATTACAGAGATATAGGGTGTTCAGAATCAAGATTTTATACAACTTTAGGGTTTTTTTGAGACAGGGTGATCAGAATTCTGAACCACCCTGTATCTGTTTTGATTAAATATCAGTAGATAGTAGATCAGGAGTTGAGATAGGGACATGTGAGCCCGTTTTGGCCGATGATGAATAGTTTCAACACAAACAAATTCTAAAGTTGCAAAATCTCGATTTTGAACACCCCATATCTCTGTAATTATCTCCGATAGACCCCAAATGTGATGTATCGATAAAATCAGCTATTCAGGGAGAATATGAAAATGCAATAAAATACAGAAATTATTAGAATTATTAGAATTATTAGAATTATTAGAAACAACAAGGTTGTTGCTACTTTTTGATAGAAGCGACAACACTGCATTGCTGAAAATATTTCAAATGGATGAAGCGTATTCTCAATTATGAGCATGCATATTTTCATGGATATCTCCTGCCCGATTCTCGATATAGAGGGTTAAGTACATGGGGCAATCCAGTGTACGCAGTGTGTCCAGTTTTCGATGCTTTTGTGTGATATCTCAGTTATCTTTCGAGATAGAACCTTGCGGGTTTCGCGATCGTTTGCCACTTTTTTGTGAAACTCAAGATGGCCCAATCAGATTTTGCATAACTGTTTCCGTTTATGAGATACAGGGCGATTTTGAAAATTTTTACTTTTTGGACCCCCTCTATATCTACGAAGTTTCTCAGCAAAAATGTCAAATTGAAATCTCATCCCATATGGAAGTTTACGCAGAATCCAGCTAAATACAGGGTGGTGCAGAATTCAGATTCTTGATCACCCGGTATATGTCCCAATTGAATATCAGTAGATAGTTAATCAACAGTTGATATAGGGACATGAAAGCCGTTTTGACCAATAATAAATAGTTTCGACCAAAAAAATTCCTTAATTTGAAAAATGTCGATTTTTCACACCCTGTAATCATTTCCGCTAGACCCCAAGTGTGATATATCGATGGAATCAGCTCTTCAGAGAGAATCTGGAGATGTAATAAAATACAGTGTGTTCCATTCAAAATAACAAATTTGTTGCTACTTTTCGATTGAAGCGGCAACGCCGCAGAGCTGAAAATATTTTAGATCGATAGATCAAGAGCAATTACTTGAGTAACCAAATTTTCAGAATGATCTTATGTCCCGTTCTCCGTAAACGTCTAAGGTGTCATCTACCGTGACCCACCCTGTATAAACCTCCTAATTTTTTTCATTTCGTTCTTTATTGGTCATTCTGCGACGTCATTATGACGTCTGAATATGACGTCATATGGCTGTGACATTTTGACGTCATTATAGGATCTCTCAGACGTCATTTTTGAACGTCCACTTCGTCATTTTATGACCAAAAAATGACGTCAATTGAACGTCACTCTGCTACCTGGGATTGTCGGGCATTGTACATTGCGAAGCCTTGTGTGGCAATGTGAGGCATTGTTAGGCAATGCGAGGAATTGAAAGGTTACTGACAGGGCAATGTGATGCAATGTATGGGCTAAATTTGATGCGCGCGCATCTGTTTCTGTTGTTCGAGGTGATACCTCCATCTCCATTCTGATGAAGGATATGTTCTAGGGATGGCTTCATATGATCACGCATGTGCTGTTTTCTGTATATACCTACTACGAAGTTGGGAACCAACTCCCCAGAAATCGAATCTTGTGTGGGGATAGGAATAGCGGGATCTACAACTTATAGTAGGTTTCGAACCACTTTTTGTTTCGAACTTTATTTACTCGCTTAGCCTAGTCAGTTCTCCACTTCATTTTCTATACCTATTCAAATTCGTTCAACGAAATTCTCATATCATTTTTTCAAATTCTTGAATTTTGAGGAATATCAGAAAAAAATTGTTTTTACTCTCACAATATTCCTATCGAGATTTTAACTAGAATTTTGTGTTTTTGTTCATTTCGTGAGTATTTTTTCCATTGAAAAAATTCTTCCTCCACAAATGGAATCACTGAAATATATATGGGAAAAATAGTTCGTCTAATAATACCTAATTCTAAGTTGTATTTATTGCGAATACGCGTTTATTGTTTATGTTTCATTGATATATACAATATATGTTCAACAGATTTGACTGCTTGATATGAGTGGTTTTTAGAGAAAACCTGATGAACAATCAATTATTCATTGTTCATTGTTGAATCAGATAATTTATTATGACAATGAATCAAAAATCTTTATATAGGAGACATAAGGAAGTGTTCTTCCTTTTTCGATATTATTCGTATCGTTTCAACACATGTAATGGAAAGAGATAAATGTATTCGTATTGAGGGGCAATGTTGGGATTGTTGGACATTGAAGGGCAATGTCGAGCAATACGGGGCATTGTCGGGTATTATCAGACACAAAAAATGGCTAAGTACTCACCCCTCGGTGTAAGCTCGTCGTGACATATCCTGTATAGCCTACACTCTTTCTTGATTCACTCAGTCAGTGCCGGATTTATACTCCCTTACGCCGGGGGCTTACTTCTACGATACCGCCGCGCCGCCGCCAAATATTTCATTTTCAATTATCAGTTTCAAAATTCGAATAATCCCTTCACTACTTCTTCAACAGCATATAACAATAACATGAAATTATTTTTGACAACGAATCATATTATATTTACTTCACACGTTAAACATAACAACAAATATTTTTTTCAGATGAATACTAAAATACTTTTCTTGATTTTTTTGATGCAAAGTCGTCAGTGGCATCATCAAAATTCAGATTTAATAACATGTCACTGTTAATATTTGAAATTGATACCATGGAATTCTGGAGTAAGTTTTTCACTCTTTTTAAAGTTGAGGATGACCTTTCACTACTGGCATTACTAATCATCAGGAATAGTAAAAAAATTCTAAGTAATTGCCAATAATCAATGAATTAGGAATTTGTTGAGATTATCCCTAAAACAACACTTAGTCGTGTTCATAATTCGATCATTTATTTCTGAGATTCTAACTCTTCTTTTTCGCGTATTGAAAGTAAAAAAATATAAAACTTACCATTCCCGTCTTGAGATCGTGAGGTTCTCGGAGACGGTTCTGTCAGTTCTGATTCTGTCTCATTTGGTTTTAGAAAAAATGAATGTATTTTAGAGCATTTCTTGGCAATTTTGTCTAACTGCTTTTGTTTATTGATCTTCTGTCGTTTCCAGAATACACCACTTTCTTTTTTAAGCATTTTTTTAAATTTCAGTTTCAATATTTATTTATTATTAGTACCATTACCAACGACAACCTATTAAATACTGTACTCTGAATTTGTTTTTTGTTATTGAGCGGTTTTTCTTCACATCATCATATAAAAGTATGTACCGCCGCCGCTTTTGTTTTGTAGCGTCCAAAAGAAACAACTGACGCTAGATTAGTGCATCTTATGATTTTCACAAAAACAGTATCTCAACCAGTCAATGACTGCATTGCTGCTTGCTTTTCCCCTTTTCTCTTTTTCTCTACCGCCTCTTTAAAGTCACCGCCGGGGGCTGATTGTCCCATAGCCCCCCCCTAAATCCGGCACTGCACTCAGTATAGTACTGGGGTATTCGAAACAAGAAATAATAACCTAAATGCTATAACTCGCTCTTTGTACGTTTTCTTCGAGATTAACGAAGCAACGTACATTTTCGTTCTCTACTTACTCGTCTTATAACAATTTTCTTCTACTTTGTTATCTCCCGCACGAACTCATAAAGTAAAAGGTTCGTGGAAATCTCGACGGAGCGCCCAAAAAATATGAAACATTATGAAACACCTTTGGGGTGATTCGAAAGCGACGGGCTTATCTTTTCTTTGCCTCTACTGGGAAACGAGAGAATTCCAAATTGGATGTATTTATTATATCTCCGGAGTTTGTCGTCTACTGAAAAACTGCTGACTGCCGTTATCCGCGATACCGATACAGGCCATCATGTTTATTGGATTTTTCGATTTGTCAACAGAGTCCCTGGGTATCCCGAATATATCGCTTGAATGTCGGAAGGATGCATTGCATATCCATATACAGGGTGTATCTAAATAACACCGAAAAAATTCAAGGGGTGATTCCTTGTTATATTCTAGCAAAAGAAGTTCATATAACCATGTGACCTAACTTTCTCCGTTTTTGAGATACAGGATGTTGAAGTTGGAAGTAATAATTGTTTTTATTCATCACCCCCTTGTATAAGCTTTCATGGTGCCAAAATTCAGTATGGTTGGAGACCGAGAAAGCCCCAGAATTTCAGAATGATTCTAAATGGGGTTATTGAGTCATCTCAATGGAAGTCTTAAAACACGCCTACATTAAAATTTGGAGTCAAATCGAATTTTTATTGTTTCCTCAAAAAACGCTAGATACAAAAATTACACAAAGGATGAAAGAGCTGTTATTTCGATAGTTCAAAATCTAATAAAAATACGAAACTCAGCAAAACCGGTGGGGTACAATGACATTCAACATGAATATCTATAATTTGTCCCATTGTGACGCCACTGCAAATATTATTACGAATCTAATTGCACCAGAAGAAGCTCCATATTGATATTAACAAATCCATAACGTTTTATTGAAATCGATGGAAAGACAATTGAATAATGAGTTAAAGAATGATTTTCCAAGGAAATATTAATACCCTGTATTTCGAAAACGAAGCAAGTTAGAACACATGTTTATATTCATTTCCTAAAATATCACAAGGAATCAGCCCTTGAATTTTTTCGGTGTTATTGAGATACATCCTGTATACATACAGGCTGACTGACAAAAAACGCTCCAAGCCAAGGCGCCACTATCAACTATCCGATTTTGGAAATCAAAAAAACAAATAAAATTATTCATCAGATACTATACAGGGTGATTCATTGGAAAATGCGCATACAGTAAGGGTAGATGCATCGTCGGGTGGATATAATTCAATGTTCTGCGTGGTATTAGCCAGGAAAGTAGTTGTTTTTCTTTCGAAATCTACCATTGTTGTTTATTTTATGAACATCGTGTGGAAATGACTTTGAGCTTCTTGTTTTTATTCAACATTTCATTCCACTTTGAGCATTGAGGCTATTTCGTAGTTGAATATAATAAAACTTCATCGAATTCAGAGTATCGCTTATTTGGAAAGATCTAAATACTCATTTCAAGATAAGCGATGCTCTTGTTTCTGAATTTGCTCGTATATCTGTATAGACATTTGTGATTTTCTTCAATTGAGAAAATTCACTTCCTCCATTAGAATCTTCGAAAAATTCTGATAGAATTAAGCAGTACTAGATGTCGAGTGACTCTACTTCTGATAAGTCAAATCAGTTTTTAGTTAAAGAAGTGAAATAATACCTATCGAGGTGAATGAAATTGTTGAATGAAAGATACAGAAATACTTCATCCAACTATCAATATTTCAAGAATCTGTAATGATTTCATAGAGAGATTGAATTGCAAATGTATTCTTCTTTATAGAAAATATGCAATCTTGAAATGAGAGAATAGCATTCTTGATTTGAGTTCCCCAACCTAATTTGATCATTTCGTTATTGGTTTATAAATCATTAAATTAATGATTTCATGAAAGTATTCTACTTGGTGCCTCGCATTGAACCAAGCCAACTACTACGTATAAAGATACTCGAAATTATATTTCACCTTGGCACATTGCCACAGACATCACTAGGTATTTTGTAGTCGAGGCGAAAAAGTACCAATAGAAAGCTAGGACTTAAATCGTTTATTTGCTGAACTTTCACACATTTCCAGGCATCCATGAGCAATATTATCTGATAAAATTGCAGAAGGGGACTTGATCCACTTCTGTTCTGAGCACCATAAGTCGACGTTAATCAGTGAAATCCGTCATCTCCTGAAATGCCTAGTCATTTCACTATTGCCGGCAAACAGCGCAACAGCGTAACTTCCATTTTTCGCTGTTACATTGTTTGCTGGGCGGTTGAGGAAGAGGAATAGCATTTCTGCATAAGCATAAAGAAGGAGACTCCTAAACAAATTGTTGAGTGCGATGGGAGAAAATTTTCCTTTTCCTCTGCATCACCAGGTATGCTTCAAAGATCTTATCTTGTACCTTTTACTCTTCCTGTTATTATTAAACGTATAACTCCTATTATATAACCTTTCAAAGAAATTTACTTTGCCCATGGTGAGACAGCTTGTACAAAAACATGTATATTATTATGTTGGAATGGATTACCTTGTATTGCAGTTAGATTTGAATTATTTATCCAATTTATTTTTGTTCGCACCTTCCTCTTTTGAGTATCGATAAATCTGTCTTTTTTAACTATATCAAAATCATTTCCGTGAGTGAGTGAGAAAATGCAATGATCATTTTTTGGTTCACACATGATTCGTGATAGGGGGAAAACAATCGGGTACATTTTTCAAATTTGGGGAAATGTTTTTGGGAGAGTTCGAAACAAAGCAATTTTTTTCTCAATTGATGGAATGGCAAATTTTTTCTTTCACAAAATAAAAGAGAATTCAATTTCGATATGTATCGATCAATTCTGAATCATGATTTCGTATCCGAAAATTTTTCGGTTCTTTTGGTAGGTATATTTTTGCTAAACTATAAAAATATTGGCTATTATGATAATGGATCGTTATGGCAATTTCTAGAAAGGCTTCGAATTGAGATTATATCAAGGATATCTTCTAAAGGAGCCGCTATATATATTTATTCGATAAATACAAGTATATATGGTAATAGCAATATTTCGCTTTTAATAACCGAAGAGACATTTCAATGGCCATATTATACTGCATGGAAAAATGTATTGATTATGAAAATCAGCCGCATATCTGCAATACATAAACAAGTCTGATTGCAGCAAGTTTTGCTATATTGCAGATACAATTTTGTTATTAACCTCCCATTATTTTCACCCACGAGGAAACACGCGAAACTCTCCAAAAGGTTTTAGAATATGAATTATTACTGACAAAGATTTATTTCTGATAATGAATCCAACAACTGTTCTGTAGTTTAATATATGCACCTGATTCAGATGACATTTTGACTTTTGATGAATTCAACGAACTCTTTCACTCATTCAGATAATCTTGGAATTTTTTCCTCATTGGTCATCAAATATGAGAATGAGATATTGTTATCAATTGTTGCCTATGAAATACTGCACATTTCTTTTCACATTTTTCAAATACTATTTCATCATAGTTGCTATAACTGTCATACTTTTTGACATAATGGACCTCGAATGTCCTATTGACCTACGAAGGTACAGGGTGATTGTTTATAATAATAATAATAATAGTAATAATAATAATAATAATTTATTAGCCCCAGTTATGTTTAGAATACATTTTAGGTTGTAATGTACAGAAAATATGAAACGATAACAATTTCTAAATAAAAATTAGATTTATATATGTATATATAAAACGTTTTCGAAAAGTACAATATAAGACTTGACAATTTGAAAGAAAATTAAATGAAAATCACAGTGGTGTTTCGTAAAAGGAGAAATCAAGAAATTCATCATGTGAATAGAAGGCATTGTTCAGTAATATTTTCACAAATGCTGCTTTGAACTTTCTGATCGGTGCATTCTCCAGTACAATCGGCAATTTGTTAAGAAGCTTGAGAGATGTATAATTAATAGGTTGTTCCGTTTTTTGAAGCCGGTGGTAGAGTATACTCAAGGATTTATTGTTCCGAGTATCATAATCATGGTAGGATGAATTCGAAGATAAAGAGTTCTCATTTTACTTCACAAACATTACACATTGTAGGATGAAAGCCGATATTTTACTCAATGCTTATCTCACTTGATATTGGTCTTCCAAAAACGTTCAAATGGGCTGATATGAAGTATTTTTTATGGGCATCCAGAATTCAGTACTAGGAAATGCAGAGATGAAACATTAACCCATAAATTTCAATCATTGGAAATCGTCCATACGGTGACTCGAAGTGAAGTGGTGGAGTTCGTACTCAGAGGTATAAATATTTCGTGTGTATAAGCCCATCTTCAGCAGAGAGTAATTAATCATTGCATCTATATGAGTCATTGTCGGTTTTTCTAGAACTTTATCCTTATAATCGGCTGATGATGGTCTTATATAAGCCTGAAACATGTTGTGGAGATGACTTTGGGTTTTCATCTATGGACCAAAAGCTTTATATGAAATGTTATTTGTTGAATGGAGCACCCTGTATTTAATTTTTTAAATCGGTAGAGATCTTTCTCCTGATTTCATATATATAATTTTGTGATTATCTTTGTCAGTTTCAATACTGTAGATTTTTTCGTAGAGATCTAAGGCATGTGTAGAACGCCAGAAACAATAGTACTGAATTCTGACCGAATGAACATACACCGAGAAGAAATGCAGTTTTACGAGTATCTATATCCAAAAAAAACTTCCTATATCTGCAAAATGGAACATTTTAACCACGAAATGTCATCTGATTAACGTGAAAAGTCACCGTTTTCAACGTGAAACAGGTCACTTTCTCAAATCACTCTTTTTGTTTTAAAAAGATCACCTTATAGATTTGAAATGGAACAATATTTTAGTTGAAAGATGGAATTTAAGACATGATCATTTAAATCCTGAAAGATGTCATCTCAAAGTTATTAAAGTATCATTTATGTTCCATCCATGTCTTCATTTGCCATCTTTGTCATAAGCCTTTACCATGATGAGTCATCTCACTCACTTATGAACACTTGTTCCATTAGAATCGTTCGTCGTCTACAGATTTATCTGATATGTAAGGACATATTAGCCCGCAGCAGCTCGTGAACCCTTCTTACAGGGTGATAGTTTTTTTTTCGAAAAAATGAAGTGGTTGAAAGTTCTTCTAGATATTTTAGGGACATCCCAACTAGCATTTTCAGTCACAGGCACCATGGTTCAAGAAACTATTACCTATATTTAGTGATAATAACGTATTTATCACTTATTTCAGAACTTCATAGTATAAATGTCAGTGATAGTTATTTAGTGAGTGAAAATTACGTAGTTTTTACACTAGATAATAACTTCAAAGTGAGAAATTCTCATGGCTTATTACGAAGTAACTATTTCGAAACTGTCACTCCTCAAAACTACTCTTAAGGTTTCGGAACTTTGGATATATTATTACGGTAACGCTTACCACCCCAAGAAGGCTTCACAGTTGCAATTACTCTATGGTCACCAATTAGGTTTCTACGACGTTGTCGTTACTTGATCGATCACCCAATAATTTAGTCAATTCTTGGTGATATTTCAAGTAACATATTGGTAATTCCTACTCAAACAATTCCTTCATAGTTGAAACAACTTTTCGGTAATTATATTCCGTTGAAGTTACCAATACATAGGTTATCATAACTGACGAGTTCCAAAAGTAACTTTCTGATTCATTTTCGATTGGAAGCCATATTGATTGATGTGATAACCATTTGAACAGGAAATAATTTTGGTTTTTCTTGTTGATAAACATCATTTTATGAAGAATAATAGCATTCGTTCGATCACAAATTGCATAATAATGGAAATTAACATGATTTACGATGATTTTTGAAAAATAGCCGAATGAAATAAAACCATATTTTTGGTGAAATGAGCCGTATTTTGTGGGCGCATCTTGAATTTAGAGGCAAAATCATCACATTTATCGAAAAACTGAATGTTGTTCGAATTTTTCAAGTTCGAGTATCAATTATTTCGCGTGTTTGTCCTTGTATTATTTATTGAATGGTTAGGCATATTGGACTTGTTCATTTTTCGTGAATGTGAACTTCATGGATGAAATGAAGAATAATAAAGAGAGAAAATAATATTTTTATGAAGTGGAAAAGAAATAGAAAGTCAGGTAGGAAAATTTACTACATCTTTACGTAATTTCGACGTCGACGGGTCGTAAGCATTACGTAATTGTGTGAGTTCCCGCTACGTCGGCAAACCGTAATAATTACTCGTGATTTGTTCCCCATTTTGGTCGTAAATACGTAGTAACGACGTAATTATAACGTAACCGCAACTAGTAAATATTACTTAATAGTCGACCCAATAGTCGTAATTACGTAATCGCGACTATAAATGCTAGTTGGGATATTTGTTCACATACCCCCTAAGTATAGGATTCGTTCAGGAACTACAGGAAGCTGAATTGCATCAGGACGTTATAGTGTTTTCACGATAAATCGGTAAAGTATCGGAAATTCTTCCAATTTGGATACAATTTTGTATTTTCAAACTAACTCACTATTCACTATAGTGGAAAACACTTGGATTCACACAGTTATATCAGTAACTGCGTATACTGTGTGTCCAAGATGAGGATGCCTTCATATCCTTATCTTGGACACGGTGTATATGTATTTATTTGATTCGTATAATTTTATTTTCTGCTTTAAAATTCACAAGAATTTTAGCCAACAATTCATCAGAATCCAAATTGGAAGCATTTTTATCGTAGGCAAATTGAAATATTGTGTACTGAGTTCTCGCCTTCGTGATGCACTTCAATGTTCAATAAAACACTCTACTTGGGGGTAAGTATATAAGTAGATATGTCTTCAATATTTCTCGACGATCTTTAACACACTCTAGTTTTCTGGAAAAAAATTAATTACCCTAGTTCTGAAATGCCAATCATTTGATTATTAACTTATATTGATATGGGAATTACTTCATTTTCATGATATCACTATTTAATATTGAAATGCTAACCATATAAATTCTATATGAGCGTCATTTCATTCTCATATAAGTGTTGTTTTACAGTAATATGATTTTTTTGGAATGATGGACTTGATTACAATGAAAAGGGATCTATGCTGGCGTCTATTCAATCCAGAAATCTTTTGAAGGTTATTCAGGTTATACAGTTACGTATAGCAGCTAATGGATATTTCTCTCGATATAGAAGATACTTCATATTTGCCACTTTCTTGTATAACCAATGAACTGGGTATTGGTATTGGTATTGGTAGGTTGGATGATGACAGATGCGCTGCGACCTAATTAGATCTATTGTGCCCCATCTGCTTCTGCTATATCAAGGATTTCTCGTTCATAGCAACCCCTAGAGGTTCAATTCCTTTAGGAATTTGAGGATTTTGAGGGGGTCTAGCTGTGGTATTTCTTCCATAGTCAGCTGGTGTGTTCCCAGTATGTTCAATCTTTTGTGATGTACAGCGTTACACTCCATCAGTATGTGATGGGGTGTTTCTGGTTCTTCCTCACAGAATCTACAGGTGCCGTCCTCCTGTAAGCCTAGCTTCCTTAGGTGTTCTTTGAGACTGCAATGCCCCGTTAGAAATCCCGTTATTGCTTTGAGACTTCCTTTGCTGAGGTTTGTCAGTGTCTTAGATCTTTCTCGGTTGAAATTTCCAAGGAGATCTTTAGCCTGCCGTAGTCCTGGAAGTCTTCTCCATTGTCTGGCTCTCCAGGCTCCTTCCGCCATCTCAAGTTCTCCTTGGAAATAGGAATTTCCAAGGCCGCAGAATGGCTCTGGTTCGATCAGTGGCGTTGAAGCCCCGTGTCGTGCCAGAGTGTCTGCTTGTTCATTCCCCTTTACTTCAATATGCCCTGGCACCCAGAGGAGGATCACTTCATTGTTGCTGCCTAGCTCATTCAATTTGCTTAGGCATACCATCTTCGAGTTGATGTGAGGAGAGCTCAACGCTCTGATGGCTGCTTGGCTATCGGATAAAATCGCGATGTCCTTCTTCCGGTATTTCCTGTCTAGGTTGAACTGGTTGCATCTTCCTATGGCGTGTATTTCCGTTCGAAAAATGCTGGGGAATTGTTCCATGGATTCGAAGTATTTGGTGCGAGGCCCAAAGACTCCTGCTCCAGTTCCCTCGGGTGTTTTAGACCCGTCCGTATACCAAGTAATGGTGTTTCTTCCCAGTGATTCGATGGATTCTATGCTCCATTCGCGCTTGTTGCTCAGCTCCACTCGAAAGTTCTTCTCGAAACTGAACTTCCTAATGATTTGGTATGTTGAAAGATCGGCGAGGTGTGCGATCTCAGTGGGAGGTGAGCCCCTTGCACTATGCGTTTTCCCTCTTAGTCCGACCTTGGCTAACCTGAGATGTGCTCCATAGGCAGTTCTCCTCACCACCTCTCATTGCTCCTTTTATGCAAAGACATGCCAATCCTTGCACCTTCTCCAATATTTTCCTTGTATTGGCGAGTTCGGTTCTGCTGTGCCACACTACTGCTCCGTAGGTGATCATTGGTCTCACTAGCATGATGTGCATCCATCGCAGTATTGATGGGTTACACCCCGTAGTTTTGCCTGCAAGGTTCCTGCACACCATCAGTGATGATTTTGCCTTACTGGCGTTCTTTTCTACGTGTCTGTTCCAGAGAAGCTTTGAGTCTAGGGTGAGCCCTAGATACTCCACTTCTTGTTGCCATTCTAGGTCTGCTCCGTCTAGACGGACGACTCTTAAGTGCTGAACCTTCGTTCTTCTAGTAAAAGGTACCAATGTGGTTTTCGTTGAGTTAATACTCAACCCCACCGAATGGCACCATCTTCTGGTAGTCTCTAGCTTTCTCTCTCTATGAGGTCGCAGAGGGTCCCTTCAAATTTGTCTTTGGCAATGATGACTATGTCGTCCGCATATCCAAAGCAAGTTACTCCGTTCTCAGTAAGAATCCCGAGTAATTCGTCTACTACTAGACTCCACATTAAGGGTGACAGTACCCCTCCTTGTGGACAGCCCCTGCTCGTACTGATTTGAAAGCTGCTCTCGCCCACTTTCGTTTCAGCTGTTCTTGTGGTCAGCATTTGACACGTCCATCTGGATGTGGTTCTGTCGATCCACTCCCTTGTTCCTTAGGGCTCTCTTTATTGCTTCATGAGAGGTGTTGTCAAATGCCCCCTCTATGTCTAGAAATGCGCACATTGCGATTTCTTTGTGCTCAAGTGATCTCTGGATGTTTTCGGTGAGCACGAAAAGGGCGGTCTTGGTTGATCTGCCCGCCCTATATGCATGCTGTCCTGGGTGCAAAGGCACTCTCTCCAGTATCTCACATCTGATGTAGTTATCTGCGATCTTCTCTAGTGTCTTCAGTAAGAAGGATGTGAGACAGATCGGTCTGAATGACTTCGGAAGGGTAGGCTCCTTATTCCCTACTTTGGGGATGAAAGTCACACGCGCTCTCGTCCAGCTGCTGGGTATGTACCCGGACGCCAGACTGAGTTTGGCTGCCTTGATAATGAACGGCAGTAGTTCCTTATGCCCTTTTTGTAAAAGGGCTGGAAATATGCCGCCAATTCCAGGGGACTTGAATGGTTGGAAAGAGTCGATTGCCCACTTCAACCTTGCCGGAGTGCAAATGGTTTTTGCAACATCCCAGTCTTCTCGTTTAGCTCTGCCTGGTTCTCCCAGTATTCTTTCGGGATCATATGGTGTACTACCTGGAAAGTGCGTCTCCAGTAAAAGGAGAGCTCGTTGCTCTCCATATTTTGTATAGCTACATCATCTGATCTTCTGAGAAACATTGGTCCTTGCTCTCTGCCCCTCGCCATAACCTTGTATAGTCTGGCTGCAGGTGGACTTGAAGTGATTGTCTCACAATAATAATGAACTGGGATAGCTAGGTATTGAGTGAAATATAAACAATCACCCTGTACATTGGTTATCAACTACAACTTAACGGTTGGTGTCCCAGCTGCAAAATACTTACATTTTAGTAGGTAAGTAGGTATTCTATGAGTAAATGTTGTCTATCACAGAGCATCATTCGATGATTATATTATGTTATATGATGTTATTCACAAGGATTTCTTCCATGTATACTGGATTTATCTGAGTGTCAATGACAGACTAAAACCGGTAGAATTTAATATCGGGATTTGGCTTCACAAGGGTTTATATTTATGTGAACCAGGTGGCTATTACGTGTAGCGTTCGCCTGTTTCAGTTTATCGGGAAACAATGTATTTCAGAGGAAAAAGAGGAAGTGGAAGATTTGTGAAATGTAGGAATTGTCGAAATAATGTCGAAGAACTCGCATTTCAGTGATCTGTACTTTATTCATGTAAGCTACATTTTATTTTCATATTTCTAAGGCTATGACACAATACCGTTTTCATCAACTATTAATCAATGTAATTGCTCTTGTTTTACTGTGTTCGTTACATGTATGTCATCAATTTTATCACCGTATCTGATATCACAATGACTCCATTGTGTTATCATTTAAAAAAAAAACTCATCGCCCATGGAATGTCAAATTTCGAGCAATGACAGCTCTGTCTAATAGATGAGCATTACTTATAATAAAGGGAATCACTATCATTCCGTGCTCGTTAAACAATATACTATGTTCAATTCCATTTCCTCACATGCCAAAACAAAAATTTCATTGTGTTAGAGTATTGATGATTATCGAAATACGAATCCCTTAGATTTCGAGAAACAAATCATGTTGCTTGAAATTTTTTTTATATATATCTCTTAGAGGGCACTATAGGGAATTCCTCTAATGTTCGGAGAACATCGTGTGTGCCAAAAGGAGGATAGGAAGAGGAGGTAGGTATTGGCATTATTTTTGAACTTTCGGAGATTATAATATAAGGTCTTGGAAATACTACATTCCATAGCTTTGCCGTTCTAAAAAATATTCTTACTAAGTAGATCGAGTTAGTCTGACTGATAGCGTGGCTCATTTCTAAACCTGAATTATGAGAAATGGCGGTAAAATTTATGACCCTTCGTTTGTTACCAGTTCCTGTATCAAAGAACACTATGTTTCCAATGTTGCTGTGTCCAGGCATCTAACATATTCAATATCTGATAGTTTTCATGATGTTTTCGTGTTTTTCCGGGATATGCTGTAATTCGCAAGTGACAAACACGTAGAGCCTCAAAGTACTTGCCAATACGAACAAAAAAATCTATGTGTCGAAAATTCACTCTATAATGGTGCACTTAACATTCTTGAATTTCATTATTTATCATTCACCATAATAATAGAAGTGAGAAAAAATTGTAGAGGCGGCAACATTATTACGAGGTACAAATTACAACACTCTTTATAATATTAACAAGTGTTTGAAGTTCACATAATGACGTCCGTAAGACGTCCAAAAGTTGCCGTCAAAGTGACGTTGAAAGGACGACGTTCTTTTGACGTCATGATTTGAACGAGTGACAAACGTACCATAAATGACCAAAATTAGCGGTCCTGTAGACGTCATTTCCGTCAGTGTGGCTACCTGGGTAGTTATACGCCACTGTTTCTGGATGAACTGGAATAGCCAGCTGGCTCCCACCCATAAATAGAAATCCCCGAGAAAACAAATCCCTATATTAAATCCCACTCAGATTAATCTGTCAATAGCACTTAAAATAAAGTTGACGTCCCTCGGATGGAGATACTTATCGCTCTTCAGCCCTAATCTCTGCATTAAAAATAAAAATGCATTCATGGCTGTTAAACCAGATTATGTTGGCGGCATCAGAAAGCTGTGAGACTCGAAATTATCAAAATCAATTATAATATGCGCTAATAAAGCGGTTAATACGAACCACTTGAGCGTTATAAACATATTTCGGTCCCTTTGAACTGGAAAGTATAGGTATTTGATGCTTGTATATACCTCATTTAGTCAACATTGTCGCATATTTCATATGGAAATAGATTGCACCAGTAACTGGTAAAATAAAGTTCTTGAACTGTTTTTGTACATAGAGAATATTTTATTTTATTATTGTTATTTACAGCCTTGTGCCAATCGAGCAACCAACAAGTATTATTGGTATATTAAATGTACCTATCAAGTTTGAAAACGCCATTCTGATCAAATTCACCTCCTAGGAATAGTATAACATTATACTAGAACGGGGAAGTTTCCTATATCAAGATTCTTATCTCACTGTGGAGTTTGTAAATATATAATGTATACGTATTTTTTCTTTCTTTCGTAAGATCGAATTTCACTTCAGAAAAAAATAAATAAAAGAGGAACTTGGCTCCTCCACCATTCCTATGACGTACGATGTTTCCGACATCAACAATACAGTGTCAATCATAAAGTCGGCATCATATTGGAAAAACTTTTATTAATGACTCATTTTGAAATTCGAGTTGGACGTTAAGTTTTATTTCAAACAAAATGAAAAATGGCCTACTCAATCGGGGTCACGTGACTTTCGCTACATGTCAAAAGTGACATTTTTTCAAATTAATCGCTGAAAGTAGGCTTATTTGTTCGAATATCGAAAAAGTTGCTTCTATTTTAATTTAACATATATGACTCGGATTTTATCTTTCTATTACATTTTTTTTAGATTTCGATATTTATTAAAAATTTTCGAAATTTCTGTAATATAAAACAAATTGTAAAGTCGATAAAACTGCTTCATATACCAGTAGCTTCATCATGCTACTTACTTTTAATTACTAATTATCACTAATTATCTACAAAAATATGATTTTCTTCAGAAAATGATAATCTCCGCTTCAAAATTCTGTTATGTTTGATGCAAACAAAAAATGTAATAGAAAGATGAAATACGAGTCACATATGTATATTTGAATAGAAACAACTTTTTCAAGTAAACTTTTTCGATATTCGAACAAATAAGCCTACTTTCAGCGATTAATTTGAAAAAATGTCACTTTTGACATGTAGCGAAAGTCACGTGACCCCGATTGAGTAGGCCGTTTTGCATCTATTTGGAGCAAAACTCAACGTCCAACTAGAATTCCAAAATAAGTCATTGATATAAGTTTTTCCCATATGATGCCGACTTGATGAATTACACTGTATGTCTAGATTTCCGGGAATTGTTCTTTGAATGCATAATAACTCTATCATAACAGCAATGAGATGTAATATAGGTTCTTCAATCCTACTTTGTCAATTATTACGAATGATTCCCATAAATCTCTCGTTGGCTGAATGAAGTTGATTATTAATGAAGATGAATTATGATATTTTGCCATGGTAACTAAAATTTTTCTCTATCGTTATATTACAATCCGTTATTCATAACTTGTCAGTCATTTTTTTGCTAATGAATTCGTTTCTTGATAAAACGGATCTATTTTCTAGGAAAGTCGCAGATTATATCTTGCAACTGCGCCAAATACTTCCAGTCCATCTGTTTGGTCATTGTCGATCTAAATGGAAACCTAGTTAGGTAGTTAGTAGGCGAGAGCATAATATTGTCTGTTCTTTGAAAAAATAAATGAAGGCGTTCAGTAGTACAGAGACATCAATGTGAACCAAGTAAACTAAGTTATTCATTTGTCAGACCTAACCGTAACATTTTTCATGGTCCTGTCAAGTTTGTAAATAAAAATCTGTCATGTGGAATCCCGAAAATGAAACATCATCACGAAGGATAATATTATCAAGTATGAAAACCATCTACCTATACTTGAATGGAAGCAGGAAGATGTTTAGGCAATGCTGTATTAGTATGATTCATGATGCAACTTGAATTTAAGTTGGAACTGTGGAAACTTCGGAAACTCAATAATGCTATTACACTTTTTCGACATGCAAGCCAAGCAGAAAGGTAGGGGCTGCTTTTTTCCTTCTATATTTTTGATAAGTTACTCTATAATTCGTGAAATTCCATTATTTTCAGTGAAAACATGTCTTTAGTGATGTAAACCATGTACACATCGGAATCACTATATACTTGAAAATTTCAGGTACCTACCTACAGCGAAGAGTACTTACATTAATAGCTTTTCAGTTGAAAAACGGAAAACTATGAGTGATGTGGAAGTATCACATTAGAAATCATTATGTGAGTAATGTTCGTAAGGAATGTACCAGAAGGATGATGATGTTCCAGAACAGAATGGAAAATTTACCATCTGAAATAGATATATAGAAGCACTAAGGTTAGACTCAATCTGGTTATTTCATCAATGTCTTACGGATATTCTGCTCCAAACACAAAATATCATTATATTTTTCATAGATAGGTACCTCCTTGAAAGTCGAGCTGCAAAAATATCCAGTTCACAAGATTTTATGAAAAAACACACAAGAAAATGGGGCAGTGAATAAAATCAGGAACTTTTCATCCTGTAGTTCGATGAGCTGAATCCAGATAAGCAGTAAGAACAACGATTTGTTTGCTGGAAATAGCCAGGCATTTCATTCTAGGCTACAAATTATACACACCCCAATGTATATTCAATTTATCCATTTTTCAAGCAATCAATTAGATGATGAGGAACATGTGATATTCCACTCCAGCACACTCAGGACCATTTTCGTAATGAGCCACTCAGAATTTCACTAGAGTAAAGTGATTTCAAGATTGTATAGGAATCATCCTCAGATATAAGGTATTCTATTGTTCAGGGTTCTTTGTCAAGATGCTGGGATATTAAGAATTTTTTATTGGAATATAATTTGTATGTATTGTATGAATGGCAATACAATTTAATTTTTTTAATAAATTGTACATAATTATGAAGAATTATTTCAATTTTTATTCTACTATATAGTTTGTTCTCTTCTGATACCCTGTTTATTGTTGTACAGATGTATTGGCAGATAAGTTTGAAAACACTAAATATATTGTACAAATATTGTATATAGGTGAAGTATTTTTGAAGTAAAACAATGATTATTTTTTATTAAATCATCTTATTGAAGCTACAAACTTCACTAAATATGAGAAGATGTGTCTATTATTGGCACAAATTAAACCACAGGAATATTCAATACCAATATGTATCTTTTTAATTTAAATTTAAGTCAACATTTCGAATGAACTTTATTATTATTTATTATCATTCTATAATATCTGTTCAAATGCCCGTTTCCTCCTCAGATGCTTCTTCATCGTCAGGTCCTGTTCCTTAAGGCAGGAATTCCTCTTCAGCATCATATTCCAAACAACATTGATGAGTCTGAAAATATAAAAATATTGTCCCTAGTTTCAATGTCCTGTACCATTCTGAAATGAATTTAATGACTTTTGACTATGGAACAACTTTTAGAGGAACCAAAGTCAAGTTCTTGGTGAATTTCATACCAAAACTAATAATTAGTTAGTTAGTATAGGTACAAATTTGTTAAATACCATTTTATTTATATATTTCTACCTTGAACAAACTTGGGACCGTACTCTCTTTCCAAAACCGTTTCCTATTCTTCATTGGCAAGAAACAGTTCCCTTAAAATGTTGGAAACATATAGTATCATGTTCGCTTACTTCAAAAACTCACATTCCTGAAATATAAATATCATTAAGTTCCAAATATTATGTGATTCAAGAAAAAAAGTTCACCTTGATATCCAATGAATATGGCGTGAACCCATTGACGCCTCAGGATTTGAGGCTCAAATTCACAACAGTGGGGATTGGGGAAACCATGTCTTGATAATTCAATTACACCTTCACCTCCTGGAGTGCGCAGTTTTCAGGTGACATTGCAAAATAACACAATCGCACTCACAAACCAATCAACAAACTCTGATAGAAAACCAATACTAGAAGAAATGATTAGGTATAGGTATAATTGTAATTTCCAAGAAAGGAAATCAAAGTTCAACACATCCACAAAGACGAAGTTATAAGTTAATGACAACTGTCAGAAAATAATTTTATGATTACATGAATCTTCTCCATCGTCTTCCTATCAAATATCACGTCAATGATGGAAAGCACGTCTGTGGTTGAGTACATATTGGAGAAAAATAGAAGAAGAGAATATCAACCTAATATGGTCTATTTCGACAGAAACAAATGAGCTTTTTCCATTTTCAGGATGCCAGCGCCACTTGACAGGCAGACAGATTTTGATTCAAAGAACAGACAATATTGTACCTCCTCGCGTACTAGGTCGCCTACTAGGTTTTCATTTAGATCGACAATGGTTTGGTTTAATATTATAACTCTCTTTATTTCCTATAAGTGACATTAACATTCATAACATTGACATCTCCATCATCCTCAAACTTCCATGTATAGGGTGATCCATACATCTCCCCTTTTCACTCTTCCATCTGCCATTATTGGAGAAGAATACCAACGATTCATTTTTTCGAATGGAGGATCAGTTCAAGAAGCAATTCTCAACTCTTCAGAATCTGTTGGAGAAATTGATACCAGGTGATTCAGATGAGCGATTCCCAGAGTCAGTAGTACAAGATGACAATAATGGTGAAGTTTTCACGGAAGGCAAACACAACTCGGCAAATTCGGATATCAGTACGCAGTCAAATCGTAATACTCCCAATGGTATTCGTCTATCAAGTGCGATTCCAGGACCAGAGAAAATTACTGAATCTCTGACATATTCACAATTCAAAGACTGGAGACGAAAATTCGAAAACTATGTGGAATTTCAAGACCTAAAACATGCCTCTGGAAAGCAACAAGTTGCATTATTAGAATCATTCTTCAGCCAAGATATATCTGACATAGTAAGGTTAGTTCTGAAGTTTGATGATAAAACTATGATAAATATGACAGAGATTCTCAATAAGCTCGAAGAATATTTCAAGAGGAAAGAAAATGGCCGATTGAGGCGTAGTCTTTTCATGTCCCGAAAACAAGAGCAAGGAGAGTCATTTATGTCATTTTACAGAGAAAAGGTGAAGCTTCTACAGTTGGCTGAACCTTGTTCATACTGTTATGATCGGTGCTTAGCTGATCACATAATAGAGTCCTTATTTGACTCTGAAATCAGAAGAAAATGCAGGAAACTACCAGACACAGCTGGCGTTGAGGAAATTGTGAAGTTGTGTGAAGCTGAAGAAGCTGCTATGAAAGAAGAAGACACCTTCAATAGTAAAATATCTAGTATAAAATACGTCAACTCAAGAACTAAAAATTATCATAACAAAGATTGCCCGAGATGTAATACTCAGTGGCATAAAAGCCTGCGAGATTGTCCTGCGATAAACAGTAAATGTGAAAAATGTCATAAAAAAGGTCATTATACCAAATGCTGTTTCAAAAAAGACGTAAGCGTTATCGAGTGTTCAACCGAACAAATCGATTCAGTGCATGTTGATCGTATAACTATAAATAATATTTTGGAGAAAGCTAATGGGCGACAGATTCATGTGAAAATTAAATCACATAAAAACCCTAGAACAGTTATTCTTCATAAAGCCACCCCTGACACAGGTGCCGAAGTATGCGTAGCGGGTGAAGATTTCATGCGTACACTAGCGTACTCACCCAAAGAGTTGAAACAAAATCATGTTCACTTGAAATCTGCAGACCATTCCAAACTTCATGTCTTAGGATATATAGAATGTGCAGTAGAGTATGAAAAAATGATCACGAACGTTCTTGTTTATATTTGTACCGGCGTTGAAGAACTACTTCTGGATAGAAATTCTCTAAGAGAACTGGGAATTATTCATAAAAATTTCCCGAAACCTCTTCCCGAGTTCTTAACTGTGCAAAGAATATCTCTAGATAATATTACTGATAATCCGTCAGAAGAGGAATGTGACAGTATACGTAATCTTCTCCTGGAAAGATATAAGGACGTTTTCAGTATGGAAGAAGCATTGAAACCTATGGATGGCAAGCCAGTGCATATTCATATGAAGGATAATGTTGTTCCTTATGCAATCACATGTCCTAGAAGAATTCCATTCGCTTGGAGGGAGCAAGTAAAGATGGAACTAGACTCTATGGTGCAAAAAGGAATTATCAAAACTGTAGACGATATACCAGCTGATTTCGTGAGCCCTCTTGTTATTGTTCAAAAGCCGAATGGAAAAATCAGAATTTGCGTTGATTTCACGAAATTGAACTGCTTTGTGAGAAGACCAGTACATCCATTCAAGTCTCCGTGGGAATCTGTATCTAATATCAACCTGAATTCACGCTATTTCTCAACTTTGGATGCTACATGCGGTTATTGGCAATTGGAGTTGGATGAAGATAGTCAAAAACTCACAACATTTCTCACTCCATGGGGTCGGTATCTGTTTCTGCGTGCACCTATGGGTCTTGTTAGTTCAGGTGACGAATTCTGTAGGAGAGGAGATGAAGCCTTGGCTGGAATTGCCAATATGGAGAAAGTGGTAGATGATGTTCTGTTACACAATGACACATTCCCCAATCACTATAACCAAGTTATCAAATTCTTGAATCGGTGTAGAGAAAAGCAAATTACACTGAATCCAAATAAATTCGTGTTTGCTAAATCAGAGGTAGATTATGTAGGATACAAAGTAGGGCGACAGGGGATTGAAGCTGATCCAAAGAAGATTGAAGCTATCCAGAATTATCCAAAGCCTGGTAATCTGACAGAACTTCGATCATTTATGGGATTAGTAAACCAATTAGGAAGTTTTTCATCTGAAATTAGTACAGTAGCTGCACCCTTGAGAGACCTGCTAAAGAGCAAGAACAAATATTTATGGTCGTCAACTCATGATGCAGCATTTGATAATATTCGAGAAAAATTAGTCACACCTCCCATATTAGCTCATTTTGATCCATCATTGCCAACATCCTTACATGCAGATGCATCTCGTCTACATGGTATTGGATACGCTCTTCTACAGAAACATGGTCACATTTGGAAGTTGGTTCAGTGTGGATCTAGATTTCTCTCAGACACAGAAACACGATACGCTATGATAGAAATTGAGCTACTAGGCATTGTTTGGTCAGTATGCAAGTGCAGACTTTACTTATTAGGCCTAGATTCTTTCAAAATCATTACCGATCATAAACCATTGCTACCAATTCTGAATTCATATACATTGGACGAGGTAGAAAACCCAAGAATTCAGCGACTGAAAGAGAAACTATCAGGATTTAACTTTATAGTTGAATGGAAAAGCGGGAAGGAACATATGATTCCTGATGCACTCTCACGTTCGCCGGTTGCAAATGCTCAAGACAACGATTTATTAGCAGAAGATGCTACAGTTCATTTGAATTCATTCATCGTACATCAAATTTCTCTAGTGGACAATACAGAAGAAATGTTGAGAACTTCTCACCTTCAAGATCCGTTATTTGAAAGTATCTGCATGTAAGGATGTTGGCAATGATGGATCAAAATGAGCTAATATGGGAGGTGTGACTAATTTTTCTCGAATATTATCAAATGCTGCATCATGAGTTGACGACCATAAATATTTGTTCTTGCTCTTTAGCAGGTCTCTCAAGGGTGCAGCTACTGTACTAATTTCAGATGAAAAACTTCCTAATTGGTTTACTAATCCCATAAATGATCGAAGTTCTGTCAGATTACCAGGCTTTGGATAATTCTGGATAGCTTCAATCTTCTTTGGATCAGCTTCAATCCCCTGTCGCCCTACTTTGTATCCTACATAATCTACCTCTGATTTAGCAAACACGAATTTATTTGGATTCAGTGTAATTTGCTTTTCTCTACACCGATTCAAGAATTTGATAACTTGGTTATAGTGATTGGGGAATGTGTCATTGTGTAACAGAACATCATCTACCACTTTCTCCATATTGGCAATTCCAGCCAAGGCTTCATCTCCTCTCCTACAGAATTCGTCACCTGAACTAACAAGACCCATAGGTGCACGCAGAAACAGATACCGACCCCATGGAGTGAGAAATGTTGTGAGTTTTTGACTATCTTCATCCAACTCCAATTGCCAATAACCGCATGTAGCATCCAAAGTTGAGAAATAGCGTGAATTCAGGTTGATATTAGATACAGATTCCCACGGAGACTTGAATGGATGTACTGGTCTTCTCACAAAGCAGTTCAATTTCGTGAAATCAACGCAAATTCTGATTTTTCCATTCGGCTTTTGAACAATAACAAGAGGGCTCACGAAATCAGCTGGTATATCGTCTACAGTTTTGATAATTCCTTTTTGCACCATAGAGTCTAGTTCCATCTTTACTTGCTCCCTCCAAGCGAATGGAATTCTTCTAGGACATGTGATTGCATAAGGAACAACATTATCCTTCATATGAATATGCACTGGCTTGCCATCCATAGGTTTCAATGCTTCTTCCATACTGAAAACGTCCTTATATCTTTCCAGGAGAAGATTACGTATACTGTCACATTCCTCTTCTGACGGATTATCAGTAATATTATCTAGAGATATTCTTTGCACAGTTAAGAACTCGGGAAGAGGTTTCGGGAAATTTTTATGAATAATTCCCAGTTCTCTTAGAGAATTTCTATCCAGAAGTAGTTCTTCAACGCCGGTACAAATATAAACAAGAACGTTCGTGATCATTTTTTCA
Organism: Phaedon cochleariae; assembly: GCA_918026855.4. NCBI lineage: Eukaryota > Metazoa > Arthropoda > Insecta > Coleoptera > Chrysomelidae > Phaedon > Phaedon cochleariae. Next base: position 60,548,629 of record OU896709.1, on the reverse strand, counting down.
TACTCTACTGCACATTCTATATATCCTAAGACATGAAGTTTGGAATGGTCTGCAGATTTCAAGTGAACATGATTTTGTTTCAACTCTTTGGGTGAGTACGCTAGTGTACGCATGAAATCTTCACCCGCTACGCATACTTCGGCACCTGTGTCAGGGGTGGCTTTATGAAGAATAACTGTTCTAGGGTTTTTATGTGATTTAATTTTCACATGAATCTGTCGCCCATTAGCTTTCTCCAAAATATTATTTATAGTTATACGATCAACATGCACTGAATCGATTTGTTCGGTTGAACACTCGATAACGCTTACGTCTTTTTTGAAACAGCATTTGGTATAATGACCTTTTTTATGACATTTTTCACATTTACTGTTTATCGCAGGACAATCTCGCAGGCTTTTATGCCACTGAGTATTACATCTCGGGCAATCTTTGTTATGATAATTTTTAGTTCTTGAGTTGACGTATTTTATACTAGATATTTTACTATTGAAGGTGTCTTCTTCTTTCATAGCAGCTTCTTCAGCTTCACACAACTTCACAATTTCCTCAACGCCAGCTGTGTCTGGTAGTTTCCTGCATTTTCTTCTGATTTCAGAGTCAAATAAGGACTCTATTATGTGATCAGCTAAGCACCGATCATAACAGTATGAACAAGGTTCAGCCAACTGTAGAAGCTTCACCTTTTCTCTGTAAAATGACATAAATGACTCTCCTTGCTCTTGTTTTCGGGACATGAAAAGACTACGCCTCAATCGGCCATTTTCTTTCCTCTTGAAATATTCTTCGAGCTTATTGAGAATCTCTGTCATATTTATCATAGTTTTATCATCAAACTTCAGAACTAACCTTACTATGTCAGATATATCTTGGCTGAAGAATGATTCTAATAATGCAACTTGTTGCTTTCCAGAGGCATGTTTTAGGTCTTGAAATTCCACATAGTTTTCGAATTTTCGTCTCCAGTCTTTGAATTGTGAATATGTCAGAGATTCAGTAATTTTCTCTGGTCCTGGAATCGCACTTGATAGACGAATACCATTGGGAGTATTACGATTTGACTGCGTACTGATATCCGAATTTGCCGAGTTGTGTTTGCCTTCCGTGAAAACTTCACCATTATTGTCATCTTGTACTACTGACTCTGGGAATCGCTCATCTGAATCACCTGGTATCAATTTCTCCAACAGATTCTGAAGAGTTGAGAATTGCTTCTTGAACTGATCCTCCATTCGAAAAAATGAATCGTTGGTATTCTTCTCCAATAATCTGATGTTTTCCTGTGTTGCCGATAGTGTACTCTCAAGGGGAATCAATCTGGTATTGATCAGATCTTCCGTCGCTTCGCCTTCATCGATCTTGCTGGTTCTTTTGGATTTCCTTGGCATGATTTTCACAAATATTAATGGAAATTCTTATAGAGTTATTTCAAGTAATCAAGATACGTTACGTATTCAGTATCTTGTAGTACTAAACCTACGACTGCGCCATGTTTGGTTTAATATTATAACTCTCTTTATTTCCTATAAGTGACATTAACATTCATAACATTGACATCTCCATCATCCTCAAACTTCCATGTATAGGGTGATCCATACACCATCCAAACCACTAAAAATACTGACAGGCACAACAAGGAGAAGGAGTCATGGGTGTCGGCTTCATTCTGTTCTGACCGATGACAGTAAATTATGAAGGATAGTATCATTGAATGTAGCCGATAGTGATTATACATTGATTCAATATTTTCGTTCGGGATCGAGCTCTATTCGAGATATTTCAATGCAAAAATAACAAAACCATAACCTGTTAGAATGGAGCCAACTACCCTCTGCATTTCCGCTCCGAGTGCATTTGTGGTTATGTATGTTTTTGTTTACCAGTTCTACTTCTTCTTTTATTTTCTTCATTCGTTCTTCATTCGTTAGCTATTCCCTAACTATATTCTTCACCATCAGCTATTTTCAGACTAGATTCAGAATGTATAGGTCACAGTTTGCCGTCCCGAAAATTAGAAATTGCTTCAATTTGGAAATGAAAACGACTTGGACTTTATCGGTCGCCATTGTGTACAGAATACAGAATATACATTATGTACTTAGGCAGAGTGTACATTCTGTACTTGGGCAGAGTGTACATTCTGTACTTTGGCAGGGTGTGCAGCTGGAGCTGGATAGATTGGACTTTCTTACTCCTCCACGAATGTGTTGAACCCGAGTTTGAACCCGTTGGTGTCATCAGCGGTAGAGTGGACAGTACGAAGGGTTCCATCAGCGGGATCATATAAAAATGGATGTTTGTATGTTAGTGTGTCCTTCATAGAATCGTAAACGGCTTGGATGATTTCACTCATTCTTTTTTTGTTGTGTTCGTTATTGTCAGGAGAAGGTTCTCATTAGAGAAGAAATTAATAAATCCAAGATGGCGGGTCCAATATCGCAGACGACTTTTGTAATTATGATCCGATTCTGTTCAAAATTGGTATCGGGGGGTTTTCGGGTTCGACTGGTATATAAGGATTTTCAGGGTCAGAGATTAGGATTCTTCCATGAAAACTGGGAAATTCAAGATGACGGATCCAATGTAGCGAACGAGTTTGGTAATTATTTATTTATTTATTTATTCATTTATCCATACACCACTCAACAGATACCATTCACAGAGTGGGAGAATCACAAAAACAAGATAATATACCGGATGGGTATATATACTACTGAAATTGACAATAATGTGATGTTATAGAATCATGTCACAATTTAATTAAGACAGATGTTACGTATAGTTTCCACATTTGCATTGAATAAATCAAGCTGGACACTGAATTTGTTGCATGTATTAGACATTCTATATATTGGTGAATTCAGTAACACATTAGTTCGAGGGGTTGGTAAATAGAAGAAATTTGTTCTGCGGGACGTCAACCGAGGAATGAGTATATTAAAATTTTCTAGGAGGACACAGTCATTAATTACTCATATTATTCATTAATTTATATGTAAAAATAGCAGCAGAACATTCTTGGCGGACACCCAGACTATTAACCCTATGCCTCTGAGGTAATAGTTCGTGCGCAGTGCCCATTGTAGGATACACGCCATCATATTTAAAGGAGAGGTACTTCAAAAATCGTCTTTGTACAAATTCTACTAAATCAATATGTACCAGGTACCTATAATAGTGACCAAACTATGGAAACATATTCTAATTTAGACCTCATATATGTGTGAAAGAGAGTTGTTATGATTCGATTCAATAGAAAATTTGTATCTAGGGGATATTACGGGGTCAATGATTATGATTTCGTCTTAATAATTTGAAAATGCAATTTGGCGGATTCAATATCGCAGACGAATTTTATAATTATGATCCGATTCTGTTCCAAATTGGTATCTGGGGGTTTTTGGGTTCGGAGATTATGAGTCTTTCGTAAATTCTGGAAATTCAAGATGAATTGATTTTTCAGTCAAACTTGCTGCCTCGATAAAATTGTTCATCATTATCCTGATTGAGAGTCTGGTTTCGTTGCAAGTGTATGGATTAATTTTGAAGAGTAGTCCGGAAAGAGCGTAATTTCCGCACGGTTGAGGCAAAATATCATTTTGATTCATAATGTTTAATGCGTTGAACTGGCTAAGTTGAACTCTTCCTGTATATACTTCTCAGTTCAAGTATATATGGAATGATCATATATTGACAATATCTAAAAATCTGGTATGTTTACCCATTTGTTCAGTTAGCGAACAAATGTTACTAAATTTTGAATCTTTATTTGATCAGGTCCTTTTGTGTTCGACCGCTAAAATGTTTGCTTTGCTGCTTAGCAGTAAAACCTCCTGAGTAACATACCTTAAATATTGCCTCTAATATTTGCCCACAAACATCTGTCTGCTTTTGTAAAAGTATGTATTCCAAAGACTTCTGGTAAACATGGGTTATTGTTACCAAATAAATATTGGTGTTATTTATTGGAACTGGTGCAGACAGAATCTTGAGAAGATTTAGAATCTGATTTTGTTCTAACTATGTTTCACTATCTCTTGCTGTATTCATAATGGACCTATCATATTTTTCAAAAGTACTGACACAGTCTTATTAACTATACATCAATAAGCTACACTACTTCACCAATAACCAAACCGATTTTTTACACCTCGACACGTGTTTCGCTAACTATTTTCTTCAGGAGAAGATTAAAACTGAGTTTAAATTTAAGTGAGTTTCAATCTCCCCCTGAAGATGCTAACATAGTTAGCGAAACACGTGGCGAGGTGTGAAAAATCGTTTTGGCTAGTGGCAAAACAGTATGTTTATATTGTATTATCGTGCCAAAGGTTCCATTCTTCGATATAATATCAAATGAGGACTATTCCTGAGGGGTTCGCAGATTTCTATGAAAGAATTGGAATCCAAAAATCACAAAACAGCAATATACAGGGTGTTTTCGAAATCGGGACAATTAATGAAATGAGGTGTACTATGAGACATACTTACACGATGAAAAACACAGAAATATTTTTGAATATATTTCCATAAATTTGCGCTCCCACCATACTACATCTTCTATTATCGAACGAACGGCAAAGTTCAAAGTCATTGAAACTACCAGTGCTTTCGATCTCGCCGAAAGCAAACGCTTCGGTTGGCTATTATAATCTGATCAATGATTTACGAAAGTTTCAGACTTACATTGAAACTTAATAACTTCCACAATAATTAGGTATTCTTTCACTTTGTTCTGTTTTCTTGTGTGTGTAGGCACAATAATATGAAATTTCTTCTTCTCTTCATCTGGCAGGCGATCAACATTTACAAGGTGTTCCAAAGAACAGTGCAAAATAAGTTGGGTTTGCTCAGTAGAAAGATATAACGGCATTCGTTTTCAAGATACCATTAACTATAGGCAACATTGTGGAGAAATGTTGTATGGATCTGTTTTGAAAGCTGACACATGGCAAGAATTAGTTTTCAAATCTGACTCCCATATAGAGCGCTAGTTACACAGTTCGTACCGAGTAATTTTGAACATAACTTCTTTGAGGTTAGATTTTTCAATCCAAATTTGATGTGAACTCGAACATAGTTCAATTTCACACCAAAAAGGTACTCCTGGTTAAACTCGATATTGTGTTCCCTTTATCGGAATATTTCGAAATTCAAATGATTAAGTGATAAGTATTATAAAAAACTATCACCTATTTATTGAAAACCGAAAATACCAATACAAATTCAATGCTGAACATATCGATTGGACAATAATGAATCAGAAGAATAATATTGGAACAAATTTGACTAAAAACATGGACTATACACATCATTTTCATTGTATCTCAAGCAAAAAGTCAATGCTACAGAGGTAAATTCACATCGAGAATTGCAAGACAGGATCAAACATCACCTAAATGATGAATAGCTGATCAACCGTTTAGAAGAATAATGCATTCTTGAGAAGAAAATATAGAATTATGTATTGGTGGAAACGGAAGACATTTTGAACACTAAAGCTACTCTTACATTACAGCCTTTTTGCAGCAACTTTATTGCAAGCAATATAAATTGCACGCAAAATTGAAAACTAGAGAAACTAGTCTTCTTACATTTGCGACATTTTCCAAGACTTTCTCAGAGTTTTCGAACTATTGACGTTGACATTTGACATCATTTTTGACATTATAAGTTGTTGATATTTCAAAATAAACAAGTCAAGCGAAATTAGGTGGAAATTCATTTTGAAAATGGATAAAGGAAAAATACAAGTTTTACTCATGGCAATTACTACTACTGCTGCTCTTGCCACTTACATAAAAAGGCGCATGGAAAACAGGAGGAATAGATCCTGTTGGAACAAACTATGGTTAAATAAAACAATGGGGAACTTAAGAATAACTAATGAATTCAAAGAGTGTAATGACTTGAAAGCTTATAAAAACTATCTGAGAATGGATGAGCCTACATTTAATATTAATGATTCTTCTTCTACTTTATAGTCGACCATTATACAGAACCACCAACACGATAATTAAGTTGTCAAAATCTAAAATCACTAAAAATATGCAAAGTTGCGCGTGAATGGCCTTCAAAATTAGAAACATTTCTATATATTTCAAGCCTGAAAGTTGCAGTGAAAATAGGCCGAAACGCATGCGCAATTATTATTTAACAAAGGCCAGCAATTCAGTTGCCAGCAATTTCTATGAAAAGGCTGTAATGTAAGAGTAGCTTTATACCTACATATTTCAAGTGAAATTTTTCTCAATGTTCTACTCGTGATTATCTGTTCAATCAATATCTCCAGCACAAACTCAATGTTTTTGTTTTTGAATCTGAATAAATTAGTAAAATTTATTTCATACCAGCATCAGCTATTACTCCATTATTCCCAAATCAAAATATTGCGAAAACGGTACACAGTATTGAGTTTTATCAACGGTACCTTTTTTATGTTGAATTCGATGATGTTTAATTTCGAATCAAATTTGGATTGAAAAATAGAACTTCAAAAATATTATGCTTGAAACTACTCGGTATGAACCGTGTAACTATAGCACCCAGACAAAAAAACAAATGTATGCGATGTGTCACATCCATACAAATTTTAATTGCAATGTTGCCAGTAGTTTCGCAAAATCGTAAAATATGTGTAAAAAACATGTTTTCAACACCATGTATATTCCGAACAGATGCCGTTACGACATTTTTTGCTGAGCAAACCCAACTCATTTTGTAATGTTCTCTCTACCCTAGCAAGGGGTCAGGTATTTTTGAAACACCCTGAATAGCTGTCAGCATTTCCTTCTTGTCAAGTGTCATCAATTGTCAATACCCTTGACAATGTTTCATGTAGAATTCCAGCTTACCTGTCATCATGGTCAGGTGACTTCCAGCCTGGAATGGTGAGCAACATGGATGCTATTGTTTTTCCAACGATTTTTTCACCCTCATGTAAAACTTCCTATTAAATCAGTTCAATGTATCTATTTATTTATTTCTTTAGTAGGACACATTTTGTGTGATGGTTGATAATGGACAAATTGTCATGTAGAATTATTTGCTATTTACTACTTCACTCAATCAATTTATTAAGAGCAGGTGAACATAATTCAATGAATACTACCTACTTGTTACCAAAATACATTCATATTCCGAATCAGAATGGGAACAGCTCAACAAAAATATATAGTATGCCCGTTGGGATAGCCGATTACGTGATAAAAGTAATCATTATTATTTGAGATGAAACTGATCGAGAACCATTCGAACTTCTTTCTGTAATAATCACCTTGAATATTCAGAATAAATTGAAACTTAAAGTATAACGTTAATATATCAATTTAGAGCAACTGGATTTGAATGCGAAACTGTCTGTCCTCTAATTGGGCTTATGCAAAATTCTCTTATAATTATTATAATTATTCAAGAGCGTTCAAAAATAATCGTCCACTGAAATATTGACTGCTGTTTCTTCCTCATCAAGGCTTGGTCGGGATTCAATATTTCAATATGTATAACATTAATGTAAGGTGACCTCGATTCCGAAAATAATTTAAAATCATTGCTTGCAGAGACTTCAGAAGAAGTGTCGAACATACAGGGTGTCCCGAAATGAGACTGCCAAACTTTACCAGAGGCTTCTTAGACCAAAAGTCAGTAAGACAAGTTTCGATGTACATAAGTCCCATAAGGGTCACCTGAGGGGACTTCTGAAGATGATGTTTCTTGAATATTTTCGAAACGCCATGTGAAAAAATGACGCAATTCTATATAAGAACTATATACAGTTCTTATGCCTAATGCGCAGTGAAAATGTATTCATTCCAAAATTTCATACAGGAGTGTATAATACAGGGTGGGACTGTATTAAATATTGCTCCAACATTTTTGTATGTATATTTTTCGTTATTTTAATCTCGTATTATAAAAATCCACAACTCACTACGAAAAACGGTGTTCCTGTTATGAATTTATCAGATGTATCATTTTCGAGTGGAATCGATTTGAAAATATTTTTACATCTCACATATTATGCATTGCAATAAATCGTATTGTGGATATGGAAAAGAAATTACAAAAAGTCGTTATTTTTCATCAATTGTCCCATTTCACGTACCCCTATGAAATTGTTGGGTGAAGAGAAAGTTCACTTTTTCATATAGCTACTATCTATGCCAGCGTTGGGCATGAAATGTGAGATGTATTAATATTTTTGAATCGATTCCACTCAAATTGATACATCTGATCGATACGGAACAAGTAGACCTTTTTCTGTAAAGATCGAGATGAAGATTTTCATAATTCGAGACAAATTGTCGAAATATATGCGCACAAAAAGTTTGACCCATATTCAATGTAGTCCCATCACCCTGTACTATATACTCTCAAATGAAATTTTAGAGATTTTATTTCCACTGCTACGAACCGGCATTTTCGTTCACAATTGCTTATTGGCATCCTCAAATCATTCACATTCACTCCGACTATACAGGGTGTTTCTTGAATTGAAGCGATCCTTGGAATGGGCAATAGAAGACAAAAAACGAATGGAAATGAGAAAATTCGTTTTTGCGAAAAAGAAATATTTCAGAAGATATCAAATTTCCGTCAAGGTCAAGGGCAGTGTGTGTTGTATAATATGAATGGGGTTGAATGATTGCTTATGATTTAAAGAAATCTCACCCTGGGAGAAGCTGAATACGTTGTTTAACTATCCCTGGAGAATTATTAGAAGTTTTTTTTTGTTAGCAGCATGTTCAGAATAGTGAATAGTGCCTGTAGGCTGTGTTAGATCCTTGGGTTTACATTGCGTTAGTATATTGAGTGTGGAATGCAGCACAATACCAAATTGAAAACAGAAATTAAGGAAAATAATGCAAGTATTCGACAGAAAGTATCGAAGTTGATTTTATTCAATGAGTTTATTGCTACTTGAGAGTCTAACTACTCCACTTAATTTCCATCCTCTTGAAATCAAATGAATCCGACTCCCATTATGAATTTATTTATTTTTCTCTATATAAAGGAAGAATCAGAATAAAAAATTTTATGTCTTTCATTGAAGCTGATGCGTCTGAGAGTTTGAAATCTAAGAGGCATACGGGTTGTCTAATATTCGACTGAAAATTTTACTAATTTTGCTTGTATCCAAATCGATTGTCTAGCAATCGGAATTCACAAACGTTTAGCTAAACCAGCGAATCTTCAAACATCGAGGTCAGGTGACGTCACTCACAACATATGATATTTCATGCTTCTTCATATTGAGAAACTAGGTTTACGACGAGTGAAGCGATAGCTTAATGGTAGTTAATGGGGTTCGATCCCTGCGAGGCGTAAATTATTTTTTTTTTCATTTTTTTCACTCAATCGATTTTTCATGCAGAAGAGATATTTTTCTCCCTCATATCACCTTATAAGTCTTATAAACACGAATATCCTTCTGGTAACCTCGAGGTTTGAAAGATTCGCGAAATTTCTGATATCTTCAGTCGTCTTTTTTCTTTCACTGTGTGTTTCTCAGATATGAGATGAGATGGCGTGTCTTTGATCAAACTTTTTCATTTTGTTACCTACCATTTTCGATTGACTTTCATTGTTGAACATTCCCAGCAAACCCAAATACATATCTGATACATAACAACCACATATATCTGTTATCATCCGATGTTCCAGTTATATTATCTGTACAGTTAGTGTATCTTGCATGTAACGTCTAATTTCCGCCTCCCTGAATATGACTTTTATATATCTGACATATGTTGAGCGTTTTTTAAGTACCATTCGATACACATTATGAGTAACGAGTTTGTTCTTAATGATACTTGAATGAATGTTACAAAGTAATATATGTGGAATGAATCTAAAATACCGTACTTGTTCATTGCGAGAAATATACAGGAAATTGATTGTCGGCAGCCATATTGATAACTTTGTTTTTATTGAAGATACAAAATTGTTCAATTACCAAACTATCAAAATATTGGTATTTCTGACGACTAGGAGAACATTTCCCATCAGTTACAAAAAACTGGATACCCAAATATTCATTCTTATTCTTCTATTATGAAGAGCGTTAAGAATACTTCTAGTTTGATAATTGAAACAATGTTGTATATTCAATTATAACGAAGTTACCTATGGCAGACACTTAATTTGGATAACCTTGTATACTTTGGTTGATTGTACTCATCTACTCCTTTGTTGATAATTCATGTCTTCGATTGTTTTCAGTACCTAGTTCTAGAGAAATAGGAATCATGGTTTCTAGATCGAAAACAATTTCAAACATCTTATTCAGTAATGGTAATAATTTGGAATTATCTGGAATTCAAGTTTCAATACATCACTGAAAAATCATCATATGTTAATAGAGACAAAATATTGAAGATGCAAATTTTATTATCAATTCAAATGATCCAGCATTTCTAGCACCAAGATGGAAGAATAGGTACTTCAGTGGTAATGATAGGTGAACTGATTGGTAAATCACCTATATTCATATGCTTTCTAGATGATTCTATCAGGTTATGTAACCACCTGAACAAGGGACTATATTGCATGAAATGTCATAGCTTTGTAGCAGATATGTTGCATGTTGATGCTTCTCTCGGAACCCTGATGAGCCCTATTTGCCAAATGGCAGACATGTGTTTTGCTGGGTTGATGAGTCTAACAGTTTATGAACAATTCAATTTCATTCGTGTATGTGTTAAAATATGTCAGGTCTCAACATTCATGGATGCAACTTCACTTTTTCCACCGTGGTTCTTCACTACGACTTACGAGGGTCTGCATAAATAGTGATGTCGCTCATTTTGAACATTTATTGTGAATCTGTGTATTATCAGAAACCGAATCAAAAAGTAACTCTATGCAGTGTCTCTATTCCGTAATAATTTGAAACCTGGTGAAAAATTCCGACGCAAATGCTGATGCAGCCGGCCGCAGCGTTGACGCAACAAACCAGTGCATCTCAAATCATGGTTAGTAATTTCACCCAATCTTCGATAATTTTGGACTGCTTCAAAAACTTCTTTTGTGATTCATTGTGTTATCACGACTCGTACAACACTTCATTTCAAGTATCGCTGCAATTGTAGAAACATCCTAAGCGCTTTTGCCAGTTTCATATCAGTTCACGTAATGTGTGGCAGCGTTTATAACAATTTTGTATTCCCAACTGAGTATGATGGTGGCATTCTAACATTTTCAACGTTTTCTTCACGTGCCTGTGTTCATTGGGGTGAACATATAAAAGGCAATTATATTATTATCTATGAGGGAGTAGCCTTAGGCCGACAAACGTTCGCCTTCCAAAACCCAACAAAAACTAATTACAAACCGGCATTTCCGTCCACAGTGGCTTATTTGCATTCTCAAATCATCAACAATTACTTCGACTATGTGTACGTAATTTCATGTAATTTGTGCTCGGCTCTTCAAACGTAATGGCAGTGTCAGCTTGGATTAATAATATTCCGATGTTTGGGAAACTATTTTAATTACACAAATTGTTCTACAGACCGATCGAAAAGATTTTCCCTAAGTTCATAATTGCTCTTTCGGTGGAATTTGGAATTTCTTCAATGCAATCAAAGTTAATAACCAAGAATGAAGTAGATTACTTATATTTTGGTGGAACATCTGACCTTGTTCGAAGTTGTAAAAAACAAAGTGTGAAATATAGAATCATCATTCAATATCTACCATTTTATACTTAGTTACTGGAACCATAGATCTCTGGAACTATTTATATTGAAAATAATTCTTTCCCGAAGCTTTGATAGTATTTGATCGTTTTTTTTATTGCTTGGTGAGCACAAATGGGAATCCCTATAATGTTCGAAGAACACCGTGCTTACCTAGGAAGGATAGGACGAGGAAGTATAGGTATTGGAATTCTTTCTGAACTTTTGGAGAATATAATTTCTTGGAAATTCTTCCGCAGGCAATGAATTCCAGAGCTCTGCCGTTCTAGTAAAATAAGTTTTGATATAAAGCTGTTCGCCATATTTCAAGGTTGACAACGAAAGGATGTGCTGACTGCGCTTGTCGAGTTTGTCTGACTGGTATTGTTAGTCATGGAATGATAGCAGATGAGGTTTCTGAATGGCATTTCCCGTCGATGTATGTAGATAAAGAAGTGAAAGATCACCGACCTTTCTGCGGTGTTCCAATGATGTCCAAGTGTCTGAATCTAAGAGCATCAGAATATGTTTGGGTGCTGAACCCCATTTGTGGAAACAGTATTCTAGAACAGGCCGTATCTGTGCTTTGTAAATCATAAAGGGCCTTTGAGGTGTGAAGTAGCTTTTCGCACGGAATGAAAGTCCGAGTTTTTGGAAGCAGCTTTCGCGATGGGTCTGAAATGATTATCCCATGGAGAAGTATTGTTGATGGAGACACCGAGTAAAGATAAAGTTAACTTGGTGGGAATTTTCATGGACGATGCTCTTCTGAAATATCAACAATTGTTCCTCCCTTGATCCCCACGAGATTAACCCGTTGAGTTGAGGCTTCGCACCCCTTCGTGGTCACTTTGGAGACCTGCAGAACATCTTTCTTTCCATAGACTCGTTCATCCAACGAACAGCGAGGCTCTGGAACACATCGCAAAGGGAGGTGTTTCCCGAGGCTCATAACCTCCAGAAATTGAAGGAGAACACCAATTCCTACTTTATTTCCCTTGGTTCTCACGATGTTCTCTGAACATTTCAGGATATCCCTTTTCATTGGAACCATAACATAAAAAAAATACTGAGTATCGCCTTCCTAGACAAAAAAACAGGCTTGAGTTTTCGCGGCGTTGAATGCAACTAGGTTGTTGGTTTCTCAGCAATATCTTTATTGACAGCAATGCATTCGCCATAAGTTCTCAGTTTCCAGGAAAGAAGTGGTAATTCTGGAAGAGAACGCAGTATGGAGAGTACAATAATATGCAAAACTGTAGATAGTGCAAGTGGTTGCTCCCATAGATCATTGTTATGAAGTAGGAATCATGTTGATGCCAAAATTGATCCTTGTGGAACGCCGGGATTGATGGTAATGGTTTAAGACGATACACCGTCTACCACCACGTGGTTTGATCTGCCTACCATATATGGGTGACATATGCAAGTAGATCTCCAGTTGATCTTCGGTGGCGAAGACCATATTTTCTATCATTGTTGATATATGTAGATATATCATGTTTCTCATGAATTCAGGGGCATTTGAAGCAGTTGTATGGATTCCATTGAACCCAAAACAGAAGAGAAGATGAAAAATAGTAGGTTGGGTAAGGTTTCTTGTGAGTGGGGTGAATACCACCCCTCTACTGCGACCCCAGATGAGTCGCTTGTGTCTCACCCCTAGAGGTTACTGTTCACTGTACAATCCACATCTTTTTACAAAGTCCATGGTTGAATTAGGTGAGATTTGTCTGAAATCGATAGGTTCTAAATTGGTGAAGCCAAATATGTCGAACCTCAGTCTCTCAGCCGTTCGTCTTTCACACAGCAGAACCGACAGTCCATATGTTGGTTCAGACCCATCCTTTTCAGGTGATATATTAGACGCCTTCGAATGGGTATATTCTGGTAACCCAGACCAGTACGTGAGTTTTTTCCTCTCCGCCCAGTCCTAGATTGTTGTTTTGGCCGCATTTGCGGTGATCCCAAAGTATGGTTCTGGTCCTATGAACACAGATTCGGTTCCCTGTTTGGCGAGGATTTTGGCTTTCTCGTTGCCCTCCTCACCCTGGTATCCAGGCACCCACAAAAGTAACTCTGTTTAAAAAATATTTGTTAGAGTTGGAGTAAGAGTCTGTTATTTTGTTTTTGTCGAACATCTAGCAGAATGTCGTATTGCAACTAAACGTCTCTGTTTTTTCGGGTGTAAGATAGGAGAGTAGAATACATTGTTTAGCATTTGTTTACTCACTATACTGATGGTGAATAATAAATAACGAGCGTTTTTAATTATTCCTAACAATACTATGCACTCTCGTCATATAAAACAATCCATCATTTATATACTTGTTCAAAATTCATTGTGGAATTTAATAATGCATGCAATAATATACAGAAGGCTCTTTTGGAAAACTACTCAGTTTCTGCGCTTTTCTGAAATATATATGCTTATGCATTCTGTTGTGTTAGGACATTGTTCATATGAATCATTCTGTATAAAATTTGGTTTTATGAAGTGCCTAGAACCTCAGATGTTGTCGTCAAGATAATAAAGAGATTTCAGATATTTTGGAGAAGCTTCAAATGGAACTGAAATCTATTGAGAGTTTCATTTCTATTCAAATCGATTACTGAACATATTCAAAATCATTTTGTAACATGTGAATTGGAGATGTCACGAGAGGGTCGATGGACTTTTGGTCCTCACTGTATATGTAAGCTCTGCAGTCAAAGAGGATTCATAATGGAAGGAACTTAGAGAATGTTGATTCCACGACACGTGCCTAAAATTTGCTAACTCTTCTCATCCTTGTGGTGTTGAAATTTGGCATTATCTGTGTATAATTCTCAGATTGATACTTTACTATTTCCTTCATCTCTATAGTTGCGTCTATACTAACCTATATGTCTATGAGGAGACATGGCTTTCGACTTCTCTCTTCTTTGTTCACGTGAAAATGTTTCTCATTATTTGAACGAGTTGAACATAATATATTCTCATTTTAATGATATGAGAGTATGATCTGAGGCTGTAATCGATTCATAAAAATCGCTGTTCCGTAATCATTTAATTCTACTCAGGATAGTGATTGGCACAGGTGTCGTTCGATGGACTAAAATGTTTTTACTTTCCTTTGGAACATAATATAACATTTCGTTATCAGATGACGGTAGAAATCTTTTATCATCGAGGTGGTTGATATCCTTTATGGACACCATATGGGTCCAATCCCCCATATGATAGTGTGGGAGTCCCCTCCATGGTATACCCACTAAACACTCCACCCCGTTTGTAGGTTCGTCTGACCGATGTCTCCGACGACACTTAGGCCTAGTGGCCCATTGTATCTTACTTACATGCCGTTATCAATTTTACCATATACGGCTAATAGTGCTTATTAAGGGCCACTTCAATATGAAAGACCCTTTTCGTTCAGGTTCCTGAAGATTACTCTTCCGATCTCTGTTCTTGTCTACGAAGAAGGCCAAAAGTTTTCCTTCTCCTACGAGTGACGAAGGAAGGGGTTGGTCCAGCCCTGTGGTGCCTCCTGCACAGGGCTAAGGCTACTTACTCTGAGATGTCGCCCTGTTTCCCAGAGGCCCCGTTAGCGACACCATACCTCGGTACCACCACGGGTTCCGACAGCTTGGATTAGGTTGCCAGAGCCTCGTTGACCAGTCCTCGGCCACCTAGACAGACATCAGCACATCGCCCCATCCCTGCCACAGATGTCCACAAATTGTCCCATCTGGCCCGGAGATAGCAAAGATGGTCCCAAAATGCTTTATTCGTCGAGCGGCCGCGGTCTGTTCTCCCCACACCACTTATTGATGGTGAGGTTGGGCTTGAAGGGGAGGAGGAAAAGAGAAGTTGGCCAAGGCCGATAGATAGATTGAAAGAGAGAAGAGGATATCACCCAAGACAAGTTGGAGTATGGTGAATATCCGACTAGGGTACCTCGGGTTCACCATTCCCATACTCACAAGTTGTGAGCCCCTGAGGGGAGCCGGCTCTGCTACTAGAAGTGCGTATTTCTTTGAATGAAAGGATTTTTTTTGATAATGATGATATCACGAATTTTTCATGAATGTGAATCATCTATCCTCAATTTACCATATATTATTATTTTGAAAATTTCGTTAAATATTTGAATTATATTGTATAGAAATATCGTGAATACGCCAATGATACTGATGAGAAATATCGAATTCAACTGTTCACCCATCACATCGCATTATTCTAGCAGGCCTTTCGTTATATATGCCGAATTCAATTATACTTTGCATTTTGGTTATTCCATGAAGCGCTTCGCAGAATTAATAACCAAAATATGAAAATTGAGTTTCTATTTTGCCCACAACCTCTAACAGCGTTCACTCAACCAAATCAGCATAATAAAAGCAAATTTAGTGTTAGTTCATACAAATTTCCATTACTGAACTACTGTGGTGCATTGGGATAGGTATACGCCTATACATTCATGCTACTCGAGTTTTTTTAATTAGTCTGTGGAGGCAAAATTTGAAGCACGTTGACTTATTCAGAACGAAATTTCATCCGGGAACTATATTATTATGATAGACCGGGTATAGGTAGTGAATAAAGCTGCGCGATAATAGATTTTACATATCGATTATCGATAAGTCAGAAGATATCTATGTATCGATTGTTATCGATATTTCCATGTATCGATAGTTATCGGTATATCGATATCGATATTTGTGAATTTATAAATCGATATATCGATTTTTTCCCAAGCCTAACTCGAAATAATCTTATTTTTTATCCAAACCAAAGGTTATTAAATCATTAACCAAACTAATTGAATCAGCATAATAAAATAAATTCATTGTTTCCAATATATCGAGAAGAAATCGATAGTTTCGGTATATTGAAAGTTGGAGTCGATTACCATTATTAGTTCGCAAATTCACTTCCAGCTGGTCTACGAGAGATGATACAAAAACGGAATTGAAGAATGTGCGAGTGGATTGATAATTAATTATTATCGGCGTTCAATTACTCCACTGTGTCTTGAGGAACCGAAATTAATTTTTGCAATACTTTTCACGATCTTTATTTGTGAATAATGAGTCGTTGTCACGTTGTTCGAAATTGTTGAAATTCAAAGCTCACTTCAAACGTACCATCATGACCATTCGGCGATACGTCGATGATCTTCCATTCTCACCCATGAAGCAAAGCTGAAACATACAATTAAAGGAACATATAGTTGGAGGAACGCATGATATTATATTTCATTCTTGCAATTTTCGAGCAACCAGCTTGTCCAAATATTTCTTATACTGCATAACAAAATACCGAGTGAATGTTGCACAATTGGCAACATTGTGCTGAATGCTGAGAACTGACATGACCACGCCCACAAGTCGTGCGCCGTGTTGTCACGTTTACTGGATCAAATGTCATCTAGTGTGGATTGATATAATCATTATTTACACAAATTTATCAGAAGCGATAAGCCAGGAAATATCCTGAGACAATTGAGTTTTTATTGTTTACTAGGAATATCACCAATACTCAATTAAAAATGTATGAATTATTGAATAAAAGTAATATTTCTGAAGTTCTCAATCGTATTTCAATGCGTATTTCGCATGACAACTATGCTATGGCCTGCCCCTACTTACGAAATTATAGCATCAGTTTTTGATCGCGATAAATATTCAAGGTTTTTGAAAAAAACCGTGGCATTATTGATGATTTTAGCACCTAAAAATTGACCGAAAAATTCTGAAAATCTATAAAATTGAAAGGTATTTGAATGATTATTTTATTTGAGTAATAAAAAAATAGTCCGCCCGCCTATAACCAATATACAGGGTGTCTGTAAAAGGTTTTTACCAAAGCTAACCACATATTCCTCAGACCGAAGCATATCGATTCCAGCAAACTTAGCTCAGTACAAAGTTGCTTATTTGTTTGGGCGCTAGAATGCTCTGAAATAACAATTATCAAATCAGTTCCGCTTTATTACTTTCAAAGATCTCATGAGATAAAACCCATATCATGATTATGATGAATATCATTCCATATGAACGCGGCACATGATTTCTTTCAGTAAATGAACATCTGAAAGATCTACGTCAATGGAAAGAAAGGGGTTCGAATATGGAATTTGAGTTACGTTACTTGCTCACCATAAAAAAGATACTGTTGATGAAATTCGATTTTGGTGTGAGAAATATGTGGTAAATTTCTCTAAAGACCCTCTAGGGACACCTTGTATAATAGAAATATCTTTTGATACACTACACGTGTTTCGCTAACATAGTTAGCGAAACACGTGTCGAGGCGTTAAAAAATCGGTTTGGTTAGTGGTAAAACAGTGTAGTGTATTATCGTGCCAAAGGTTCCAGTCTTCGATATATATCTTTTGATGATCATCTGTGTGAAAGAGAAGAGCTCCTTATTGTCTAGCCTCTATATACTGAATCATATTCATCAGTTTACATAAACAATGGAATTATTAGGTTATAGTTCAGTGATGACACCAGATGCAAGAATTCAATTTGACCTGAAATGGAAGCATCGTGCAATACGATGTTATACAACACAAATCTCTCAGCAAATAATCCTTGTGGTGAGGATTGCTTCATTTTTGTTTTTGAAGTGATTTATCGACAAAAAAATTGTGAAGACATTTTCTTTCGGGGACGATAGTGATTCGCTATTTCAATGAAGTTGGAAATAGTCTGTAAACTCGTTTCCGCATTGATTATTTGTTGCGCCCTTCCTCTTAGCGTCCTGTCTTTAGATGCTTCATTTCAAGTAGGATTTTGAATTCGTGCACACCAGATACTAGCGGCCATTGACCATTGACAACAACAACAAAAACCAACGGCTCTACTAGCTTTATGTCAACCTAGCAAAACTATAGCTGAAAATTAATTTATTTCGAAAACTTCAGATGTACCATAATTTATTACTATTATTAACTCATAACTATAATCACTAATTTTTTACTTTTCATTCGACGAAAAAAACGCCGATTTGTCAATCACGATTCCAACCTAAACCAAATCTCTGATCACATGTTATTAAAAATTCTATTGAGTCTATTCACAACCCCTTTTTCTCTAGAAAAAAACCAACGACTCTGCTTCATGTCAACCTAGGAGAACCATAGCTGAAAAATATATTTTTTGAAAATTCCAAATATATTACCTACATTAATTTATAATTAATAAGAGAACAAACTCAAAGTCTCGCTCCAAGTAAATTTTACTCAAATCATATGTGCTACATGTTTCGACTCCTAGGAGTCATCATCAGGCTAAAATACAAAACTTATGAATAAAAGAAGTTCCATCACTATTGGAAAATGGTTAACATACCTTGCTAGGGAGGAGGAGAAAGAAAACTATAAAATTGACGACATAGTTCGTAAGGGTTTTGGGCCCCAAATAATTTAAAAAAAAATTTTAAAAAACATTTTTGAATTTTGGTTTTTTGAACCTCCAAATGAACATTTTCCTAAGATGCTTCTTTTTGGATCAAATGAACATAGTGCACAGCAAATGGCGCGAGTATGGAGTAAACAAACCGACAGACTACTTTATTTGAAATATAAAAATGGTAGATAATAGTAGATTGTTTTATTAGGATCAAAAGTGACACTTTGTTTGACAAGCGAATTTTGCATTTGCGAGGCGGAGCGTTTAGCGAAGCCGAGCGAACGCAAAATTTGCGAGTCGAACAAAGTCACTTTTGATCCGAATGAAACATGCTATTTTTTCTGCAACCGAAACAATTAACTCAAATAAACAAGTGAAGTAACCACCAATGTCGTGCCATATGTAGGTATATGCAATGCAACAAATATTGACAAATAATCCCTGTGGTGAGAATATTCGACCTGCATAAATATAACCACAGAGTGACATATTTGTGTATGGACCAGGTGCTCTAATGGCAAATACCGCGCCAGTGCCAGCTATAGGAACAAGACGTGGAAAATGTTAGGTTAGTGAGCATATCAACAATAATAATAGTGATTATTTATTCCTCTCCATACTACTCTGTGTTTGACTTGATAATCAAATGAAGCTAAACAACATCGTTGTTTGAGACAAAAAACTATTGCTTGCCGTGATTATTCAAAAACAAGTTATCCATCCCGAGAATAACGAATGAAATACAGATCAAGCAAGTATTTGAATCTTGAAGGCTTCCCTGATCAAAACAAAAATGCTTATCTGAAATGTTTATAATTCCAATACTAAACTATAATAAGGTGTATTTATATCTCCAGCATCGGGATGAAATGCCAAATCTGCTGAAATCGGAAACAAATCAGGTATGCGTCTCAACCCAAATAACGAACCCTCACAATGTTGTTCATTCTTGATGACGTACAGTACATCCTTTTTAGTTCCTAGGAGCTAAAGTTCAACCTTAGCTCCTAGGAACTAAAATTCAATTTCAGCTCCTAGGAACTAAATATGCCTATTTTTGTGTCAGTAATAGAAACGTCAATTTAAGAGCTAATTTTGGTATCAAGAGGGACGACTTTTGTGTCGGTTGCAGAAAAAAATTATTTTTTGACTAACAAGTGACAAATGTCATCTATCAAAAACACGAAACATTGAAGTTAATTTATAACTATTTAATTACCAACTCATAGGTAATTATAATCACGAATTTTTTACTCATAATTCTATGGAAGAGGTAATGAGCAACTCAGCTCCAGCTAGCAGTCTTGAGGTGATGATGAAGAACGTGAGTCACCTAGTAACGAGACGAATAGTATAAACCTATACAACAGGTTCACAACTTTGAACCTACTTTTTCAGTTTCCAGTATTCAATATAACCCAAATTATCAGAGCGAAAATGAAGTAGTATATGTTGGTATTCGAAAAAGGAAATTCAATATGGCCATCAGCAAGACCTGAACCAAAATCCCGCTCACTTAATATTATCCGACAGATTTCGCACACATCTGTCGAATGGAATAAATGAAAATAGAATTGTTATTATGTGACGGCACAAAGGGGCGAGGGTGGAAATTTTATTATTACAGAAGTTGGATTGCCCATTTAGTTCCCGGAATATCTGATGTCTCTTCGAAATTAGTTCCGAGTTTGGGAAGTTTTTGATATTATTGGATGAAGGGGAAATGGAAGTTTTCACAGTTTTAATGAAACTGAGGTCATTAAATCAATCGATCAAAATGTGAATAATGGGAAAGAACAATAAACTGAATTCAGATTAATATTATTTCATAGCGTAGAATCAGAAACAGAGAAACCTGTAAAATGAATCGAGTCTTTGACTGCTGAAGCATTAGCTGTAGTGGCCTTAATCAAATTACCTACGTAATAACGATAGAAGTGTTGAATGTAGAGTACTTTTACAAGTTAACTACTCTTCGCAGTATAACGTGTCAAAACTGCATAATGATTATTGCTGCTGCTGTTGTTTCTTCTCAAATGATAATAAGATTGTACAAGAATTTGCCGTATCATTACTACTACTCCACTTCGAGACCCTTCCATACCCTTGTTCACTAATGATATATACATGTTCATAATTCACAATGTGAGGAAATCAATTTTTGCCCACGATAGTCTCCTAAAGTTCTTGTCCAACTCCAAGAAGTACAATACAGGCTTTGATACATTGTCGAGACTCAAAGTCATACCTTCCATCAGGATACGATGAAAAAAATACAAGCATTTCGAAGGATGGCATTTGGCAATATGGCCGGTTTACTAGATTCGCACGATGCTCTTCGAACATTATAGGACTTTCTTTTCGGGCGATACAAGAGATGAAAAATAAAAAAAAAACTATCTAATTACGTAACTAGTAAACCTCTAGAAGGTAATTGGTAAAAATTTAAATTTGCATCAAATTGCATTCACCTCTCATATCATTCTCTACCTGGCAACACTGGCGAAGACGTACGATAGCCGACTCTCCCAAGGTGTACTCATGATGTTAAGAAATTATGGAGTGTGGCACCACCAACCAGCTGAATGACTTTGCTCTTCATGGAATCTGAAAGCATCAGAGTATTTTCGAGTGTTGAATCACATATGTAGAAACAGTTATCTAAAACGCACTGTATCTGTGCTTTGGAATAGAAATCCTAGATTGCGTGAAGCTTGCTTTCCCGATGGATCTGATAGGAAGGATTTTGGGTGAATAGTGGTACCAGACATTGTTATATAATAGTTCGTCAGTTTTAGGGAAAATACAGGCTTGAATTCAACTAGGTTGTTGTTTTCTCATTCTTCAATTTCAGCAAGGTCGCCATAGATAGTGTTAACCTGCTTCCGTCAAGAGTTTTTTCTCCTGGGATATCGTCTTTACCATCAGGGTAAAAGGGGACCGTGCCCAGAGCCCCCCATGCTCAAGAGGCCCCGAAGGACCGACTATTTCTCTCACATTTTTATATGTTTGTGGAGCACAGTACCTAACAGCACCACCGTCTAAATGTTTTTGATATCTTTGATGAGTTTTTTCTGCAACCGACACAAAAGTCGTCCATTTTGATACCAAAATTAGCTCTTAAATTGACGTTTCTATTACTGACACAACAATAGGTATGTTGCTAGGCAACATATTTAGTTCCTAGGAGCTAAAGTTGAATTTAAGTTCCTAGGAGCTAAAGTTGAACTTTAGCACCTAGGAAATAAAAAGGATCTACTGGACGTCATCAAGAATAAACAACATTGTGACGGTTTGTTATTTGGGTTGAGACGCATACCTGATTTGTTTCCGATTTCAGCAGATTTGGCATTTCATACCCATGCTGGAGATATAAATACACCTCATTATAGTTTAGTATTTGAATTATAAACATCTCAGTTGAATATTTTTGTTTTGATCAGGGAAACCTTCAAGATTCAAATACTTGCTTGATCTGTATTTCATTCTTTATCCTCGGGATGGATAACTTGGTTTTGAATAATCACGGCAAGCAATAGTTTTTTTGTCTCAATCAACGATATTGTTAAGCTTCATTTGATTATCAAGTCAAACACATTGTAGTATGGAGAGAAATAAATAATCACTATTATCATTGTTGATATGCTCACTAACCTAACATTTTCCACGTCTTGTGCCTATAGCTGGCACTGGCGCGGTATTTGCCATTAGAGAACCTGAACCATACACAAATATGTCACTCTGTGGTTGTATTTATATTGAAACTACAATTCGAACATCCTAGAAAACCTAACCTGCTGTTAATGCAGGTAGAATATTCTCACCACATGGATTATTTGTCAATATTTGTTGCATTGCATACATATGGCACGGCATTGGTGGTTACTTCACATGTTTATTTGAGTTAATTGTTTCGGTTGCAGAAAAAATAGCATGTTTCATTCGGATCAAAAGTGACTTCGTTCAACTCGCAAATTTTGCTTTCGCTCGGCTTCGCTAAACGCTCCGCCTCGCAAATGCAAAATTCGCTTGTCAAACAAAGTGTCACTTTTGATCCTAATAAAACAATCTACTATTTTTTTGTCGCGGTGGTTGAAATCCTTCATGGACATCATGTAGATCTAATCCTCCATTTGATAATGTGGGAGTCCCCTGACTCCAGGGTTTACCCACTAAACACTCCAACCCGTGTGTAGGCTCGTCTGAGTCACCATATACAACTCATGGTGCTCATTAAGGGATACTTCAATATGAAAGACTTGTCTTCTTCATATTGAATTTCATCTCATTATCCTCGATCACTTTTGAATTTGCATTCGAGGATATGATCATGAATTTCGTCTTTGAAACATTGATTTTGAGTCCATTGTCACAGATACAGGTGGATATATTCTCAAGATCTTCATACAAGAATTTTTCCACATCCTCTTTTTCGCCTGATAAGTTGGGTAGGGTACCATCATCCGCAGAAAGTTTCAGATTACAATTTTGGACGTGATTTTTAGTGCCATTTATGAATAAAATGAATAATATTGGTCCCAGTACCGTTCCTTGTGATACTCCATGCATGACCTTCGGTTTATTTGAGTAAGTGTAATTGTATTCAATGAGTTGTTCTCGTTTTTGTAGATAGCTCTGAAACCATTCGAAAACCTTTCCGCCGATTCCACATTTGTTGAATTTTTTGAAGTTATTCTCTTTTCATAATTTCAAATGCCCTTTGTGAGTCCAAGAAAACCACCCCGATGATTTCCTTATCATGAATATTAACTTTTCATTTGGATATCAAAAACTGAAGAGCCGTTTCACATGAGGGACATTTCCTAAAACCTGATTGTTGTTCAATAAGTTTTCCATTTGAACTGATGAATTCAAGAAGTTGATCCAACAAGTATTGATTGGGCGATGTTCAGCTGCAAATTGTGTAGTAGTAGGTACTCTTGGAGCGATCTGCCTGAAAAAAAAAGAGGACATTGCTGAGGGGGTAAGCCGAATTACATGTGATTATCCTTTCAGTATATGGGTTTGTTATCGAGTTAACCAAAAGTAACACTCAGTATATTGTGATGATGAGTCCACAGAAAGCTCTTGGAAACCCTTGATTTCCTTCTTCTCTACCGAAAGTAGGCAAGATGGACACCTCTTTTGCCATTTTCCTGTCAACCTTTGAGGGGTTTAATACCCCTATTTTCGGCCATTCCAGACAGGAGGTGAGCATTTTTGGGGTCCATAAACTTAATTCAAATTGTTATAATTTCCACAGATTTATTGGCCTGTCCTTGGCGGATGTCCTGTTGGGACGCCATCCTATATAATAAATTGAACCTCATTTTTTGAAGCTCTTCTTGATCCCATCCTGAGCCATCCACGAAGCCAAGGGGTGACTAGAAAGCCTCAAGATCAAGAGTATGCTGTGAAGTCACTGCTCATTATGGGGCTATTCTCTTGATCCCACCCTGTTGAAATACCATGATGTCGAAGGATGACTAGGCAGCTCCAGGAGATTCTTTTTTCTAACTGTATCAACCAGGATTCGGAAGTTGGAGTTCTTTGGCAGTAAAGGACAAATCAGCACTACATGCTCTGCAGACACATAAGGTCAGATCCATTTCGATTACCCGTTCGTTCCTGATGATGCAGTAGTGCACAGCACCAAGTTACCATTCAAGTCTTACTACTCGTAACTACATATTGTAAAGTCATATTCGAAATACCACTTAACTAAAACCATAAGGAAAATTCAGTCATTTCTGTGAACCGGAAATATAGGCCTATATAGAAGGGGAGTACTTTGAGGTATCTACAATTTTTTGTTCTGCTCAACTTACCTTAACTCATATTGTGTGAAACAAAAAATCACCAAACTCTAGGAATGGTTTCCGACATGTTGGCCACTCAGACACACGTGAAAAAGTCTTTCAAAGTCCTCTTTCCGAAGAGAGACGAATGGGCAAGCGGATCAGTCCGATTCCCAGAGACCGAACACGTAATGTACACAGATGGTTCGAAAACCCCTCGTGGAGTGGGAGCCGGTGTGTTCAGCAGAAAACCGAAGACGGAAATTTCCGTCAATCTCGGCAAATACGCTACAATCTTTCAGGCGGAGGTATTCGCAATTGCATTGTGTGCTAGAGAGTTGTCGAATAAACCTCTAGTAAACGAAAATATCAGTATTGTATCAGACAGTCAGGCTGCTCTTAAAGCACTGAGCTCCAGCAAGATAAATTCCAAGCTTGTATGGAGCTGCATTGAATCCCTAGAAAGCCTGGGTGCTAACAACAGAGTCACTTTGCTGTGGGTGCCTGGACACCAGGGGGTGGAGGGTAACGAGAAAGCCGACATCCTCGCCAAACAGGGAACCGAATCTGTGTTCATAGGACCAGAACCATATTTTGGGGTCACCGCAAGTGCGGCGAAAACAACTATCTCGGGCTGGGCGGAGGGAAAAACACTCACGTACTGGTCCGAATTACCAGGATTAACCCATTCGAAGGCGTTTCTGCCTAAACCATCGGAAAAAATATCCAGGCAGATCCTAGAATGGAGCAGGGGTAACCTGCGAATTCTGACTGGACTGCTTACGGGACACTGTCGTCTAAGATACCACCTGGGAAGGATATGGGTCTGAACCAACAAACGGACTGTCGGTTCTGTTGTGTGGTAGACGAAACGGCTGAACACATATTATGTTCATGCTCTAGCTTAGAAAGACTAAGGTTCGACACATTTGGCTTTACCAACCTAGAACCTATCGATTTCAGACAAATCTCACCCAATTCAACCATGAACTTTGTGAAAAGATGTGGATTGTACGGTGAACTGTTAACCTCTAGGGGTGAGCCACAATAGACCCATCTGAGGTCGCAGTGGAGGGGAGGTGTTCGCCCCACTCACATGGAACCTAACCTAACCTAACCTACCTTAACTCAGCTCATATGACACTGATGAGATGATTCATCATTTTTCTGCTAAATAAGATGTAATGGAAGTATAATTGCCTGTCACATAAACCTTCTTTGAACAAACTAAAGAATATATCTGGTACAGTTATTTGGTGTTTCATTAATTTCGAATTATATCTTCAGTATTAAATTTTCTACTATTGAAAACTGAGTGGCGCCTGGCAAATAAGGTCCCTAAAAATATTTTACTTCTTGAATCCACAGCCTGCTCCCTAACAAAAGAGCTGCCGTGCCTATAATCGAACCAAACATTTGTACAACGTTTATTTTCATCTGCATTTTTCAATTCAATAAACAACATTTATGAAGTAGCAAGAAAGGGTTAAATATGTGGAGAAGTCCTTGGTGGCAAACACGGTCAAATGCTCAACAGCTAGCCAGATATGGATGAGGTATGGAAGTCAATCTTCAGATGATATTCTTTCTATATAGGTACCGACTGTTTCACTTCAATAGGTTCCTCACTAAGCTCAGCATGTGGAAAAGAGACTATAAGAGTTTTCGTGATAAATAAGTCTTGCTCTAATCAGTGGTAGGGCGTGATCGAATCGAAATCAGGTAAGCTAATGACTAGATAAACGTGTGGAACTTTGCCGACCTAATTATATCTCCAGCGAATTAATAAGTTTCAATCGATGGACTCGTGATTGTGTTCTAAGGTGGGCGTTCTCAGCCCATTTGTTATGATATAATTTCTATAATTTCAGGCTCCAGAGAATACGTACCATTGAGAGGTGCCTATAATTATTTCGTATACTCTTATCGACACATGGAATGGTGTTTAGCTGATGATTTAATACGGACATCCTCTGTTCTGTACAGAGAGTTGGAGCTTTTTGCCAATTATTCGCTTTATATGCATCAACAACAATGTGGTGAAATATTTTTAATGTTGAACGAAATAAAATGATCGTTCCACATGTATCAATAACAGATTTCACTGCTCATCAATGACATGAAAAAATGTACACACAGAAAAAAAATTCTTCGAATGAGAAACTCCATTCTCTTGAAGATTCAATTGTATATCTTGTTCGAATTGAGCTTATTCTTTTGAGTCAAGAATTCTGGTATGTTCAAGAAAATAGTGTCATATTATTGAAATATATTCTCAAACCAAGAATGCAATTATTCAGTTACTAAATTAATTACTTCAACTCAGTCAAAACGATTTTCCAATTCGCAGAAGCGTACTATTTTTGCTTGATATTGCTTGATTCAAGAATATGGGTATACATTTTTTCAGATTAAAGAATGCTCATTTTATCGAATTATATATTCAGTTTTCTCAAATTGCAGAAACCTCATATGTTGAGTCAATACGTAATTCTCTTGATACGTAATTCTCTCGATACGTAATTCTCTTGATACAAAAATATAAATAATTAATTTCATCATATTGATATTACAATTTCATTGAATCGAAGATTTCTGATATTTCTATTCTATGCCATATTCACTCGATTCAGGACTATGAATATCAATTTTCTCAAATGAGACGAATGTGAAATCTTCAACTCGATGATATTATTGAAGAAGTAACATGTTGATTCATTACTCTATTCACTTGATACAAGTGTATGAATAGGAGATTCTTTGAATAAAAATAATATGCACCTGAAAATCAAGGGTAAGCAATTCTGTTGTCAAAACTCAGTCCCCAGTCTACAATCATTATTGACAATGCTCATGCACATCATTATGACAGGCCGACACCGGCGAATCGACATTAAGCTGCGTAGTTTGAAAATTCTGAATGTTATATTGAGTGTGTATAGGTGCGAATTGTCTCAGAACATAAATATCTAACAAATGCTGAACTTGTAGAGAGCTGGTAAAGGTACAACATTGAATTCCCTTGGTAAGTAGGTCCCCTTGCAAATTTCTATTGAATCAACTACTTTTCAATCAAAATAACAGGAAGTTAGTATCATCCTGCTCTGAAAATATGCTCATTCTGTCATACCAAATTATTTCGAAGCAATATGACGACTGGTTGATGAACGAAGGAGTATTATCTACAAATGAGGTATTGCAAAGACATGAAAGAACCTTGAAATTAGGTGAGAGGAAGTTTCCTGCCGAGTATCTCGAATCAATATACCCGATATCTTCCAGAAGGCATGCTATTACTGAAGTCACGATATTACATATTATAAGTAGAGGTGAGTTTTTAATCAATTATACTACTTATTACGTCATTGTTTGTGACCGTTATCATTTCCAGCAAAACTTCAAGAAGAAGAAATCAATGCATGTGATTATTCTATAACCATTTGGGGTCATGATGGACTATACTGATCCGAGATGAATTATTGTCAACTAAAGAAACAAAAATATATTTCTTCGAGAATATTCTGTGAAGTTTTGTTATCTCATTAGGAATCATTCAAATTATTATATTTTTAACTAAGCAGTCAATATTTCGATACAAAAAAATAGTCCCATTGGAAAGAATGAGCTTAATATTCATTATGAAAAACTCACAAATTCGGATCGAAAATATCAATGTGTTTATTGAAAAGTGACGGAATTTTGAAATGTGCACCCTTTTAACAACGACACTGAGAATGTTGAACATAATAACGAAAGCCTTTTTATTGAGTTGAAATCTCAAAAAATGTTTTGAATTGATTCATGTTTCTAGAAATGTACATGAGCCGAATGAATGTTATTTTCAATGTTTCATCTAAAAATCAAGATGACCTGCGAAACATATTTTATAGATGCTGCCGTTTTGTACTCGAAACTAACTAACAAGTATTATAGATCAACAGTACTTGGAAATACCACTATGGAAACTGCCAAAGCGTTACTCAGATCATGATCCTCATTTTTCGGGAAAATCTATCATCCTGTATACATCTGAAACAATGTATTTCCAGATTTGATTTGATGAAGCCACAGGGTGTATCTTGGGAACCTCATTTTTGTACATAATAATTCTTTTGGAAAAAATATCGATAATTCAAGGGCACTAAATGATCAATCTTATTTGTGAGTGGAGTCAATAACTCTTTCAGTTCAAATGATTACTATTCTTCAAAAGTTGTATAAGTATATACGGGGTGATCGACTGTGGATGGCCTATTAGAAGTATCTGGAGAACGAAAATACAGAACATTCTGAAAATTGGGATGATCTGATAATTGAACATTCTCTATCCGTCTGAAATATTTTCATCGATACAGTATTGTCACTTCTGAAATTGTGAATTGAAATTGTTTCATCCATCATTCGGTTGCCCCCTTACGAGCAACCCTCAGAAGTCTTCGAGAGTCATGTGCGAGCAAGGAATGACGGGGGCCTTATCTTTTAACGTATGATCCCAAACACTTTCTTGGGCCATCAGAAAAAATTCTGCAGTAGATGGGAATGGAACTCACGACCAGCAAGCGAATGCGGATTAGAATATTGACACTCTGTTCCATCTCTGTATCCAGTAGATAGTGAATCAAAAGTTGAAATAGGGACATGTATGAGCCGTTTTTATCGATAATGAATAGTTTCGACACAAAGAAATCCTAAAATTGAAAAATCTCGATTTTGAACACCTTAAATCTCTGTAATCATTCCTGCTAGACCCCAAGTAAATAGTAATCATCGTGATATTTTCACTTATCATGAGAGCTACAATTATTTCCGGAAATTTTTTCGAGAACAAGAATTTTCTAAATATCCGTGTTCGAGAAGAATTTCCCGGATATTAATTGAAGCTAAAGTGGTATTCGGTGAGAAAGTTTCACACTGAAATATTATATTGCAAGTATACGTACATAATAATATATGGTGAACTGTTGATAAATGATTTTTATTTATTGACTTATACAGTGTCATTCATAAAGTCGGCATCATATGGGAAAAACTTTTATTAACGACTTATTTTGGAATTCGAATTGGACGTTGGGTTTCGCTTTTCAGAAAAGATGCGAAACGGCCTACTCAATCGGGGTCACGTGACTTTCGCTACATGTCAAAAGTGGCATTTTTTCAAATTAATCGCTGGAAGTAGGCTCATTTGTTCGAATATCGAAAAAGTTTACTTGAAAAAGTTGTTTCTATTTCAATTTTACACATGCTCCTCGAATTTGATCTTTCTATTGCAACTTTAAGATGTTGATTTTTTTTTTAATTCTTCAAAATTTCTGTAATATTTGAAGAATTGTTAATTCCACGAAACTACTTCATACCAGTAGCTTTTTCATGCTAGTTACTTTCAATCACTTATTATCACTGATTATGGACAGAAATATGATTTTCTTCAGAAAAAGATTATACCCGCTTCCAAATTCTGTTATGTTTGATGCAAAGTTGATATATCGTCAAGCATTTAGAAACGAAATTCATATTAACTGATATTTTCAGTACTGAAAAAATGAATTCAAATAAATTTTTTTCCTAAATGCTTGACTCAAAGATAACAGAATTTTGATGTTATGATTGCATCAAACATAACTGAATTTTGAAGCGGAGATTATCATTTTCTGAAGAAAATCACATTTTTGTCGATAATTAGTGATAATTAGTAATTGAAAGTAAGTAGCATGATGGAGCTACTGGTATGAAGTAGTTTTATCGAATTTACAATTTTTTTAATATTACAAATATTTCGAAAATTTTTAAAAAATATTGAAATCTAAAAAATGTAATCGAAAGATAAAATTCGAGTCACATATGTAAAATTCAAATAGAAACAACTTTTTATAGTAAACTTTTTCGATATTCGAACAAATAAGCCTACTTTCAGCGATTAATTTGAAAAAATGTCACCTTTGACATGTAGCGAAAATCACGTGACCCCGATTGAGTAGCCCATTTTTCTTCTTTTTTGAAGCAAAACTTTACGTCCAACTCAAATTTCAAAATAAGTCATTAATAAAAGCTTTTCCTATATGATGCCGACTTTATGAATGACACTGTAGAATGAAGTTGAATGTGAATGACATTCAACCTATCAACGTCAAAAAATTTCCAGTGTAATTTCATGCTCCGTCTCCCAAGGAAGAGGACAAAATTTCCAAGAAACTATTAAATCATGACTCTTATTCAGCTTGCGAACCAACCTAGTCAAGTGGATAATTCTGTTGTTAATAAATAAATATAGAATATTTCTTTAAGAATGCCGACGAAAGTGATATATTAATTTTCCTATAATCTCAAAAATTATATGACACAATCATACCCTTCATACTTTTTTATCTACTTTATGAACGTCATATTTTATCTCAACGTGTGGAACACTTTAAGAGGAAAAAATAAATTACTTCTTTATGTTTTCGGATGCTATTCCACACATATGTGTATACAGTATATACACTTCTATACTGCTATAGAGAGAGCGCCATAAAAACATATTTTATCCAATGTTTACGTTAAACTTGAACTGCTTTCATAGAGTGTAAAGTACGTTTATCCAAAGAGCCTAACGTAATTTATAGATATATCGGATGCAAAGGAAACATCTTTTCCGCTCTTTATCAATTTTTGGTGCATTGGCTCTGATATAGAAAGGAACATTTACGGACAAACATATAGGTGAAATGCTCGAAATTCTGGTTACTTGCTCCGAAATAAAATAGCACTTCTTGCAACATTTGTTATGAAAATTACATCATTTGATACTAGTTCACTGAGTGCCTCAGAACAGCAATTATTTAGGATTGTACCTATAATTGTAATCCTTGTCATAATTGAGTTTGGACATAAGAATCTCGGAATATGGTAATTGCATAACACGAGTTCCTAACCAAAAATTAAGAATAATGATTAATAGCTCAATTGATTTGTTTTTGTTAGTAGGTTGACTTATTAAGAATATATAGAAATACACTGAGAATTCGCCTTCTTTCCAGGCTATACTGGGTGTAAATTTGAAAACTTTCAATGCGAATATCTCGCGAAATAAGAAAGTTAGAAAAACGCCGCTTGGCACAAATGCTAAAGTGTTAGGAAGAACTAGAACCACCATATCTCAGTGAAGGGATGAGTCACCCTGTCAGCGCAACACACCCCAACTTCGAAATGTCAAATGGCACTACCTCTTTTGTGATACCTTTAATGAACGGTCTCAGTCAGTAGTATTCACCTGTACAAGACTTTTTTTCCACCCACTACAGGGTGTACGAGTCGATGAGGGTCTAAATTTGAAAATTTTCAATGCGAATATCTCGCTAAATAAAAACGTTAGTTAAACGCCGTTTGGCACAAATGCTACAGAGTTAGGGGGAACTAGAACCACAATAATTCAGTAAAGGGATGAGTCACCCCGTCGGCGCGACACACTCCATCTTTGAAATGTCAAATGGCACTACCTCTTTTATGATACCTCAAATGAACGGTCTCAGTCAGTAGTATTCACCTGTACAAGACTTATTTTCCACCCACTACAGGGTGAACGAAAAACATAAGGTCGAATAAAATGAAATGCAGAATGCCGATATATTCCAAGAGATGTGTTCCAAAATGTTAGAATGGCATTTGAACATCGATTATACTATTGCTTACAACAGAATGGAATGCATTCTGAACATCTGATCACATAAAATATCCTTTTAACACAATTCATTTTATTTTATTCGACTTTATATTTTTCGTACACCCTGTAGTGGGTGGAAAAAAAGTCTTGTACAGGTGAATACTACTAACTGAGACTGTTCATTTGAGGCATCACAAAAGAGGTAGTGCCATTTCACATTTCGAAGTTGGGGTGTGTCGCGACGACGGGGTGACTCATCCCTTGACCGAAATATGGTGGTTCTAGTTCCCCTTAACTCTTTAGCATTTTTGCCAAACGGCGTCTTTCTAACTTTTTTCTTTCGCGAGATATTCGCATTGGAAGTTTTCAAATTCACACTCTGTATATTATGCCACGATGAACAGTGAATTGCATCTATTGAACATACACGATGAGAATTTGAAAACAAAATCTTCTGAAGTAGATAATTTGCATTCTCCTTCATAAAACGATGTGCACATAATAATATCATTCTGAATATTCAATAGAAAACAACTAGTGTCCTGGCTATTATATCTGCTGAACATCCAAAAAGAGAGCATGAAAAATGAAAATCTTCTGAAATTGAGAATTGACATCATCTCTCAAATCGGATGAAATAATATGATGAATTATGATATAAAAATATATTTCACCAATATGTTCAGTATTGAAATGGAAATTGAAATGTAACTAACTCCAAATCATAATGTAAAAGTTGCACGAGAAGGATTTTGAAAATTCCAGGAGGTGATGAGGCGACTCAATAGGGTTTTCAAAAATTCTGAGAATTTCGGTGAGAAGCAGCATCTTGAAGCTTGCCTACGAAATCTGAAAACTCTCTGGAACCAGATTAAAGCAACTGCACGAGATAGCGTTCGATGGGAAGACTTCCAATCCGCATTTCATCTCAAACATGAAGCACAAGGATCCTGCAGCCTTCTTGGTTGATTGCAGAGCTCTGTTCAGAATTCGTATCCAGAATGCTCTGAAAAATGATGCGGCGATCAAGGTCAATTCAGTTTTCTGCGGAGAGTTTGAGCTAGTACAGGGACATACCCGGTAAACATTTTTTCCGCAGAAACATAAATGAAATATCAATTTTACGTCATATATATGATGGTCAACATCAAACATACGTATCCAAAATACGTATTTTCTGAGGCGATAAGTCCCAACTTTCAGCGTAGTATAAATGTCAATTCAGTATAGTCTTATATGCATCTTCATTATAACGTTTTCTATCAGACGATCAACAAACATACCATATTATACGTCAATTGATAGAATGAAAATAAATATGCTAAAAGAAATGGTTTTCTCAGAGGCGATAAGTCCCAACATTCAGCGTCGTATAATCGTCAATTTATCATTGTCACATTTCCATCTTTGAAATAACGTTTTATATCAGATGATTCACAAGAATATTAAACAATACGTAAATTTCTGGACAGAAATTATCTGTCTGGAATGAAATGGTCTTTTCTGGGGCGATAAGTCCCAACTTTCAGCCTAGTATAAACGTCCTTTTTCATTCGTCATATTTTCATCTCTAGAAGAACGTATCGTATCGGATGAATAGAAAACATATTATACTATACGCAAAGCAGGAAATTGAGGATATATGTATCAAATAAAACGATCTCTTCATAACCATTATATTCACATCTTGAAATGTTCGTATCATGCTGGATTTAATACAAACGTATAAAAATATATGTCGAGTAATAGATTGAAAATCAATGTCTAATAAGAATGGCATTTTTTCGATATAATTACAAACGTCATCGTAAATTCATTATAATTCGATTCTAGGAATGACATAAGATGTCATTAGTTCAATCATTATATTTACATCATGAAGCTAACGTACGCATTATGACAGATGATTTTGAAATTGTACTAATACTGAATTTGCCATCAGATCGAAGACTGTTTTCTGATCAATTTCGTGGACTCGGTATTGGAAGAAACGATGGTCAACAGTCGTCATTCCTGCAATAAAATATATTTCGTTATGTTAATGATACATAATAACCGTCGAAAATAAAACGCAAGTTTTTCATCATATTTAGGTACATTAGGAAACTAATGTAAATATAATTTATTACAGATTGAAAATATATTGTTGATATTTAACTCACCTCATCGGTACTCACACATCATAATGTATCGATTTATCTTTAGCCTGGATCAGAAATTTTCCTCAGATTTCGAGACTAGTGGGTTTGAGAGATGTTCGAAGAAAGTCAGTATTGTAAGTAACGGGGGCGAATGATTTGAAGCCGTCATTTCTGCAATTCAATATATTCTGATTCAATAATAATCCACAACACCTATCTGAAATAAAACAAGCAACAAACATTATTCATGCTACTCACTTTATGGAACAACATATAGAGTGGGTGGACGTATGTGTCGATTTCTTTGCATTGTAGCCTCTCTAACAAAAATTTACCTCTCACTCCAAGTCTCTGAGACTGGTCTCAAAAATGTTTTTTTCTGGTCCATTTTGTAGCAAGCCATTGAACGTGATAAGGGCCAATTGTTTGGAGCCATCATTGCTGAAATTTGGTGAATTATTATGTAACAAAAATAATTCAAAATATAAGTCCGAACTGAAACGAGTTTCATCCATCATATTTACATCATGGAACTAATGTAACGTAACTATTTTGATATCTCTGTACTTACATCCGTAATGTATCGGTTTCTTCTCTTTTCAAAAAATGATCTTCGATTCCAAGACTGTTATAAAAAGGGTTGATTTCCGATTCATCTTGTTGAGAAATTCTGACGAGGGCCAATTTTTTGAAGTCTTCGTTCCTGCAATTGAATTGGGGTATTTATCCTCACGTACAGAGACAGGAACATCTTTTAGATAGGTGAACTCAGGTCATAACTAATTAATGTATAGGTACAGCAATATGAAATGAATAACCATTTGGATTATGGAGTTATACCCACTACACATCATCATTCACACTGAGTATGAGTGAAAGACCATATATCTCAACTGACCTACCTATTATCGCCATTTTGAAATGCCTGTTCTTTTCGGCTGATTCCATTTCAATCATTATCATTTATTGTTTACTATCATCAGAATAGGTGGATGATATTACTTAGGTAATGCCGAATGATTTCAATAATCCCACTTCACATTCACAACATACCTACACGTTTGAACAGGAATAGAAATACATATCAGTGGAAAGCTGAACGTCGATTGTCGGTAGCTAACACTCGCCAACTGGAAAAAAACTGGGGTTTGTTGATCGTTGATCGAAGGAACATTCTGATATCATGACGTAATTCCGCGATGGATACACAATTGCACAACCAGTGTTGCCAGTTATTTTTTGTTGTTCGAAATATTCACTTTCCAGATTAGATATCTCAATGTTTTCCACATCAAGCTTGATTGCTCAATGACACTATATATGTACCCATTTTCATTGGTATCAAGATTGTGCACCTTCTCAGTTTGAAAAAGTATATCAGCTGAATAATTTTGAGGGACAATTTGTATTCCAGATACCTATAACCATTCGAACATTATTATTCGATTATCTATATATCTACCGATTCAATATCTTGTTTCCATATATCAGTAGCTATACTATTAAGTGAATAGTGAATATTATACCTATTGAAGAAATTTCTAAAGAGGAATCGGTTTCTTGAAAAGAATGCAGAGTATCCATCAGGTATCTTGGTATACAATCACAATACTCAATTTAAATATTGATCATGATATATTTCAAGAGATAAGTTACCTGACATTGCCAGGGCAATAATATAATTAGGCAAGATCCGCGTTCAAACCACCAGTTGGCAACACCGGCAGACATTACCTTACCCAGCGGTCATTTATAGGTCATTTATCTTGTTTTCATTAAAAGCACCCCTTCATTCTCGACATATTTTCGTTATTAAAAGGAATTTATTTGAGAAATAAAGCTCTTGTGAGTTTGAGTCTTAATATATTTTTTGAAAACATTCAATAGGGTTTTATGAAGTTCTTACATCTATATATATATTATGCTTCGAATGGTCATAATTCTATCATGAAATTGACCGTCTTCACGAATATGTATTGAGGATCGTGTATTTATGTATAATTATTGTAATAATATTTCTAGTAGATATTTTGCTTGAAGTAAAATTGAAAAATGAAGGGGTAGGTAATCGGCAATGAGCAAATTTCTAAAGATATAGGATATTTGATCTTGACAAAATCAACAACCAAGATGTGTTTTTTCAATTTAAACATCATTTTTTATCATTAACATCAATATAACATATCACGAAATGGGTATACCGCAACAACTTTCTTAGAATGGTATCAATTAATCGATTGTCTTGACAGGAATATTGTAGGTCTCAACATTAAAAATTCAATATTTTAGTGAAAACGTTGAAGGGGCAATATTTGTGAATATATATAAATAAATGTAATCTAAAATATGATCTTCGCTTTGATGATATATTTGTAATGGAAATATTTTAATCCATCATTTCAAAAAAAGGTGAATTGTGTAATATCATGAGATGAACATCTGGCTCAACATGGTGATAGTATATTTATGATAAAAATATTCTCATATATACCATGTCATCAAAAAACATTGGAACATTTCAAATCAGGATACTCCTGAATCGATCATGTAATCGATTTCAATATGAGAAATGAATTATTTGATTGTTGGAGTAACAATATTGGTGGATATTTTCAATAAATATGAAATAGTTATCATCATTTCCCTATATGAAAATTTCAACATTCGCAAAATATAATGAAATGAACGGGTAACTCACAATCTCAATATAAGAGATGTAATAACAGTCCATTCTGCATAATGTTCGGGAATTATAAATTGAATATTGCTAGAGTGTAATAATTAATGCACATGTCCATCTTCAGATGAACGTCTTATGATGGACAAAATTTCATAATGAAATCGATCATCCCAATGAAGATGTATCGAGGATCTGAATATAAAAAAGGGAGCATCATGGTTTATTGACTGATGTCAGTGTCACATTGAAAAGCGAGCAGTATTGAAACAAATACGAAGTTTATGTATATTCCTCGTTATATTCCATCTCGAAGGGACGAAATCAGTAAATATATTTATTTCTGACAGTGACATTATAAGCTTATATCGTCTTAGTTACGATATCTATAATGAGGGTCATAACTCCCTTGGGATGTTATAGATGCTATAATTCCCTCTAGCTAAAATTAAATAAGAAATGCATAGCAACAACCACGCAATAACGTAGCAATAAAGAATCTCTTATTCGCGGTAGTCAAGATCATCATCATCTGACGTTCTGATGACATTGAAACTATACGGAAAAACATGTCTAACTTCCAATCGGGAAGGTATCTAATGAATGAAATCAGTCAGAAATAAAATTATCTATGTATCACGGGAATTATAGAGCCTT
Source organism: Phaedon cochleariae (assembly GCA_918026855.4). Taxonomy (NCBI): domain Eukaryota; kingdom Metazoa; phylum Arthropoda; class Insecta; order Coleoptera; family Chrysomelidae; genus Phaedon; species Phaedon cochleariae. The sequence goes on along the minus strand of OU896709.1, from coordinate 60,510,638 downwards.
AATAACCTCTGGCAATTGCTGTCCCTCGGGCCAGAGGCCCTCGGGTCGCAAACTTTGCCATCGGTAATTAAGGCCCTCATAATTCCCTTAATACATAAATAACTATTTTTACTCGAGATTTATCATCGTTCTGGATCTTCATGATGAAAACATTCTTATCTATCACCTCAATAAAAAATTCAACATGATTATGGTTATTGTCCTACTTGTGATGGTCACAATTTAATCATAAAGTCGATCATCTCCATGAAGATGTACTGAAGATCATATTATGAGAAATATATTTTGATATTTCTGATGACGCAAAAAAAACGGTGTGAGGGGCAACATCAATGAATGTATATATATAGAAATATTATAATCGTTCTAAAGCTTTATTTATGTCCCGATCAAGAATTCATCAATATTAGTGAATTTTCATGAGATGAATGTCTTGCTTGCGGTAGTCACAATTCGATCATGAAGTCGATCATCTTCATGAAGATATCCTGAAGATATGAGAATATGAGAACTGTTATATTTCGATGTTCCTGATGATTTTTAGGGAAGCAACATAATCGAACGTATATAAAATATATGCAAATATTTCATCTTGAGGATTAGTATTATTCCGAAGCTGCCTTTATTTTTGATGGAACCCTTCCTGTATATCATTCCAATCAAGAATTCAACATCATTGAAATGTCATGAGATGAATCTCTTGCTTAAGATAGTCACAATTCGATTATGGCGTCGATCATCTTCATATAAAGATATATTAAATATATTTTGTTTCTTTGGATGATGTCAATAAATTTCAGAAGAAACAGAATTGGTCATAACATTTATTATTTCTGCACGTACATTTCATCTCTGGAACTATTATCGTTCTTAAACTAGATTTATGATGAGAACATGCTTATCTCTCATTTCAATCATGAATTCAACATAAGTGAGAAATCATGGAATGAATGTCTCGCTTAGGATGGTCACAATTTGAACATGACATCGATTATCTTTATAAAGATATATTGAAGATCATGATATGATGAATATTATGTTTTGATATTTCTGATAATGTCGAAAAAAATTAAGGGAGGCATCATTATCATGTACAAGCCAATATTCCATCTTGAGGATCATTATCGTTCAGAATAAGCTATATTTATGAAAGCACCCTTCTTGAATATTATATCAATCAAGAATTCAACATGAATAAATTATCATGAAAAGAATGTCTGGTTTAAGATGGACACAACTTGATCATGACGTCGATCATCTTCATAAAAATATATTGAAGATCATGAGGATTAAAATATTTTGGTGTTTCGGAAGTTAATGATGAAAACTTAATTATTCCTTGATTTGATCAAAAATTGAATACCTATAACTGAAATATTATGAGATTATTGTCTGGCACGACTCTATCATCCCCATGGAGATGTATCGAAGAAAATTACGTTGGGTGGGTAACATTGTTGAATGTTCATGTTATGATGACATCATTCTCACATGTCATTTCAATCAAAAATTCAACATTAAATGAAATGTCATGAGATGGAAATCTTGCTTAAGATGGTCACAATTTGATCATGATCTGGATCATCTTCATAATAATATATTGATGATCATCACATGGGAAATATAAATGTTTGGTATTTCGGTTTGTGTCAAAAAAATGTTGAAGGCGCAAAATCAGTAAGTTTATATATAATTTGTGCATATATTCCATTCAAAGGATAACCATCGTTTCAAAGCTATATTTATGATGAGAACTTCCTTATTCATTATTTCAATCAATAATTCAATATAAGTGGAATATCATAAGATGAATGTCTGGCTCAAGAGGGTCACGACTTGATCATGAAGACTATCATCCCCATGAAGATGTATCTAAGATCATAATATGAGGAATGTAGTATTTTGGTATTTTGGATGATGTTAAAATAACCTTGGGTGGGCAACATTGTGATATGTATATGAAATATATGCAAATATTTGATCTTGAGGATTATTATCGTTCTAAAGCTATATAGCTATCATGACACTATTCTTATATATCATTTCAATCAAAAATTCAACATCAGTGAAATGTCATGAGATGGATGACTTGCTTAAGATGGTCAAAATTCGATCATGATTAAGATCATCTTCATAATAATATATTAAAGATCATCACATGGGAAATATAATATTTTGGTGTTTCGGATTGTGTAAAAAAAATGTTGGAGGCGCGAAATCAGTAAGTTTATATATAATTTATGCATATATTCCATCTAGAGGATAATCATCGTTTCGAAGCTATATTTATGATAAAAAATTCCTTATTCATTATTTCAATAAAAAATCCAATATTAGTTAAATATCATAAGATGAATGTCTGGGTATAGATTATCACGACTTGATCATGAAGACTATCATCCCCATGAAGATGAATCGAAGATCATTATATGAGAAATGTTATATTTCGGTTTTTCAGATGATTTCAAAATAACGTTAGGTGGGCAACATTCTAATATGTTTATTGAATATATGCAAATATTTGATCTTAGGGATTATTATCGTTCTAAAGCTATAGCTATCATGACACTATTCTGATATATCAATTCAATCAAAAATTCAACATCAGTAAAATGTAATGAGATAGATGTCTTGCTTAAGATGGTCACAATACGATCATGACGTCGATCATCTTCATGAAAATGTATTGAAGATCATTACATGAGAAATATTATATTTTAGTGTTTTGAATGGTGTCAAAAGAATGTTGAAAGTACAAAATTAGTAAGTTTATATATAATATATCCATATTTTTCATCCAAGGGATGATCATCGTTCTCCAGCTAAATCCCTGATGGAAACATCATCATTCATTATTTCGATCAGAATTTCAACATTGGTGAAATATCATGAGATGCATGTCTTGCTCAAGATGGTCTTCATTTGATCATCAAATACTATCATCCTCATAAAGATTCATTGAAGATTATTATATGAAGAATGTAATATTCCGGTTTTTTGGATGATGTCAAAATAACGTGAAGTGGGCAACTTTGTTGAATATATATACAAAAATATGCATATATTTCATCTTGATGATTATCATCGTTCTTAAGCTATAGTTATGATGGAACCATTATTATATATCATTTCAATCAAAAATTCAACATCAGTAAAATGTCATGAGATTGATGTCCTGCTCAAGATGGTCAAGTTTCGATCATGGAGACTATCATCCCCATATGGATGTATTGAAGATCATAATATGAGAAATGTTATATCTCGGTATCTTGAATGACGTGGAAAAAACGTTAGTAGGGCAATGTTCGTGAACTTATATATGATATTCGCATATTTTTGATCTTGAGAATCATCATCATTTTGAAAATATATTTATGATTGAAATCATCTTACATATCATTTCAATCAACAATAAGATATCAATAAGTTATCATGAGACAAACGTCTTGTATAGGATGGTCACGGTTTGGTATCAATTGAGTGATACATATGACCAATTGTTGCTATACCAATTAATTGACTTATTTTAACGTCATATACGAGACGTCTGAAGAAAACCGTAATATGATTGAAATATGTAATGTTGAATGTTTACCGGGTAGTGTACTTAGAGAGTACAAGTACTCTACTACCCCAAACTCACCCATCTACGAGGATACCGATTTGAATGTATGGTTCGATGGAAAGGTTACGGCCCCAATTTCAACTGAACTTCTTCATACCCCCACTCTTCTACAGTTCTCAATCTCAAGGGCATTCAGTTCCCAATGACTGCCAAACAAATTCCTCGATTCGAAAAATATGATGACGATAACTCCGTTGTTATTTATCAACACAAAACTATTACTGCGACATATCATCTGTAAGAGAAAAAAAAGTTATTTGTAACTGAGTCATAGTGAGCTATGACCTACATTTGAAAAACTAAAGTTGGTGCTAATATCTCAAATTCTAGAAGAGTTGGTATAAATTTCATATTTTTTTCGAAATCACTTTGAAAAACTGCCATGAGAATGTGAAATTCCTATTTGAATATTTTCATGAATAAAGAAGTTATGGAGGAGACATGAAAATGATCAAAATCTGTTTTTTGCGTATAAAACAAAAACGAATAGATTCTATCAAAATATTTTTTAACATTATAGTTGGCCTTGACAAACTCCACATTTGATGTCATTCAACCGACCTCGTATCTCTCACCGTTAAAAAGATACCCATGGTGAGCATAGTAAGTGGGACACACTGTATAGTTACGGTCCTGTCTTCAACCAGTCCAGAAACTTCCTGTCCTGAATATTGAGGAGGATGCCGCACTTGTGTCAATTCAGCGTTAGATAGATGTGGCCTCCAACAAACCCTTGAAGTAACCTCAAAGTCCTCAGCCTGATCTAGAGATTCAGAGTCAGATGTACCTGTTCTAGCTCGATGGTGCGGATGGTAGAATTATTAACCCGAAGGGGGTAGGAGTGAACCCTATGATAATGTAGAATTAAACATTGCCAAATTCTCAAACATACGGTACATACCTCAGCGTCTGGAGGGTTCAAAATGGCGGCATGTGTCAACCATATACGTATTAACAGATTAATAATCAATACGGATAATCTCTATCTGTTTCCATAGCGAAACATGAAGCCGATTTTTGAAGACAAATGACTATCCATAAGACAAAGTTTTGAAACGATCAGACACATACTGCTTTGATTGAAAGGCTAGTAAACGTCATTGTCCACCGAAACGCATGTCTTTGATGACTACTATAATAGCGCATGGCGCATGCGTATCATGCCACCAAATCCTTATGGATATTCATTTGTTTCATATTTTTGGCTTCATCCTGGCACCCGTTATGATCCGTATTGTTTATTAATACGTATATGGTGTCAACTCGTAAAAATCCCCAATATGGGAAATCTTCCTTTGTATGACAAATCACAATGACTCTACTAGTCCACAATAATAAAAGGAAGATTGTACAGACAGGTAATCAATAGAAATCCACTATAAGTGATTATATTTATGATTATTGAAACCTGCTATGGTATCACAAGCCGACTCTCGTATCGTCACCACAGGAAAGAAGCCGTAACACCCGTTGAATTCGAAACTTCACTTCAATTATGAGTATTATGACAACTGTCAAACATTTGCCAAACCTTAGATGTTTATCGGTCACCAAGGATCCATAACAATGAAAAATAGCCAAATGCACAAAAATATTATACAAGGTGATCAGAAAAACAATATGCACGATATATTCTTCAACGAACGAACGTTTTTGGTATGCACAATTGCACACTGAGGATCATAGAAATAGTAGTAGTAGATTCTTCTCAATGAAATGAAGCAAACTCATGACTAATGGATAAAATGAGTACTTATGATTTTACTGAATTTGAACTGTAACACATTGATATTTTTTTTTTTGGAAGTGCTATGAACTGTTATTTCTTCTTCCTCCGTCAAGATTTGTAGATGATCTCTTCTTGCCCTTTTTTCAGCTGCTTTACATAAAGTCTCAATTCCTTCATGTTTCACTGTACGTGTCGGGGCTTCTTCCAAATCTTCATTGCAGATGAAGCATATATTATCTGACATCTCTGCATGTGATGCCATTGTTAATATCCACAAATATTATCACAGTGTCTCGACTAGGTACCGGTCATTCACCTGCAATGAATATAATTGATATGTGGATTTTTTTCAGATACAATGTGGAGTCACAAAATTCAAAACAAAGCAATATGGCCCTACTCTGTAGGGTTGGTTGAAAACATAAATGTGTGTTTTGTAGGCAATTAAATTCTCTACGAATTTCATTCTGGAACTTATTTTCCTAGGATAGGCAAAAACTGAATTACCTACAGCGTTACAGTTAGAAGTTTGACAAAATTCCGGAACATGCGTTTTTTTAATTTTATAAAAAAAATTATATCTCTGTATCATTCCTAGGAACAAAATTCGAAATGAGAATTATAGAAAATGTAATCCTCTACAACATTGAATGAAACTCATGTGTAGCTAAAATGCACCAAAACGAAGATATAAGCGGAAATCTGGAGGAAGTGCTGATTTCTTTGGGTTTTCTTAATATGGCGGAGAGCGCGGAGGGAGGGGAATTGTGCATCAAAAATTCAGAACTACCGGACCGTTTGTAAGGTGAACCCCCTCTATGTGTCTCTAATCACTGGATCATTATTGCACCTATCTATCAGACTATTTTGGAATTAGCGTGAAATAGGTATGTAATAGTAGATTGTTTTATTAGGATCAGAAGTGACACTTTGTTTGACAAGCGAATTTTGCATTTGCGAGGCGGAGCGTTTAGCAAAGCCGAGCGAAAGCAAAATTTGCGAGTCGAACAAAGTCACTTTTGATTCGAATGAAACATGCTATTTTTTCTGCAACCGAAACAATTAACTCAAATAAACATGTGAAGTAACCACCAATGCCGTGCCATATGTATGCAATGCAACAAATATTGACAAATAATCCATGTGGTGAGAATATTCTACCTGCATTAACAGCAGGTTAGGTTTTCTAGGGTGTTCGAATTGTAGTTTCAATATAAATACAACCACAGAGTGACATATTTGTGTATGGACCAGGTGCTCTAATGGCAAATACCGCGCCAGTGCCAGCTATAGGAACAAGACGTGGAAAATGTTAGGTTTGTGAGCATATCAACAATGATAATAGTGATTATTTATTCCTCTCCATACTGGCATACTACACTGTGTTTGACTTGATAATCAAATGAAGCTAAACAATATCGTTGTTTGAGACAAAAAAACTATTGTTTGCCGTGATTATTCAAGCAAAGTATTTGAATCTTGAAGGCTTTCCTGATCAAAACAAAAATACTTAACTGAGATGTATATAATTCAAATACTGAACTATAATCAGGTGTATTTATATCTCCAGCATGGGTATGAAATGCCAAATCTGCTGAAATCGGAAACAAATCAGGTATGCGTCTCAACCCAAATAACCAACCGTCACAATGTTGTTTATTCTTGATGACATCCAGTAGATCATTTTTAGTTCCTAGGAGCTAAAGTTCAACTTTAGCTCCTAGGAACTAAAAGTCAACTTTAGCTCCTAGCAACATACCTATTTTTGTGTCAGTAATAGAAACGTCAATTTAAGAGCTAATTTTGGTATCAAAATGGACGATTCTTGTGTCGGTTGCAGAAAAAAAAGTTTAATCTCGAAGTAAATTGCTATATTGAGATTTTTTCACATATGATCCTAACTTCATGAAAGACACTGTATTCGAATAATGATTCATTGTTGTGAAAAATGTTCTCTTTATGTTATTTCCACTATAGGAGTACAGTGTACCTTACTTATACAACATTCGCATCTCGAACGAAACATAATCGACTATTGTTGTATAGGAACAAGAAGACCTATGCATAAATGGCATACATGATGATATTAAAGTCTTACTTTGTTTCGCGAGCAGAGGTTTTAAAGGCACTAAAAACTAATTCAATGCAAATTTCGAACAAGAAATTTTCTCTTTTACATATGTTTTACATGATCGGGTTAACAAAATACGCCAAGATTGTACTGAATAAAAGCGCAATAATGCTAAATCTTCTTGAGAGTAGGTAGAAAGTTATGTTCATTGGTTGTTCTAGCATTACCATAATACTCCGATAGATATTGGCAAAGCCCATAGTAAACTAAATATAGGAACCAGTTGAAGTAGGTACGCCAATTTGTGTAATGAATACAGCCCTATACATATACACTGTGAAACAATCTTTCGAGTGACTGCAAATTTGGTAGTGAGTAAATCTACTGAGTTGAATTTTTGAGTGGTGTCTTATTAAATATTGAGTATTTGCACAATTTCTTCTAATAATGATATATCTATGACGAATTTGATTGAATTAGCACAAAATTTGGAATAGAACAGACCAGATATCCATATAAGAGTGGCTTCTACCCAATCATCAGCTGGAATTAGGGTTGCCACCTTTGAATTCCTGATTTCCTGGACAAAGTAGTCGAAAATGCAGGAAAATCAATTATAAATCGGGACAAATGGAATTTCAATGAAAATGTTGATGAGGTCGACGGATTATAAAGAGTAGGAGTGTTCAACGGTATGAGAAACTTTAGTTTATGCACTTCAGGGAATAAAAAAGCACTTCTGATCCTTCATTCGAGGGACTAAAGTGGCAAATTCAATATCTCATGGAATGAAATTTATTACTGATAATTTACCCCAAACGCCATAGCAATGCTCTCAAGGCACATTACTCGTCGATGCCAACAATAATATGATGATCAGTTAGCAAAGTTAGCATTATGAAACTCTGTCACCTACGAGTACGAGAGTACTGTCTGCCATTATCTTCTTGGCAACCTTGCTTCATGAGTGAGATTGAAATTTTTACTGACCAATAATGGTATAATATAATATAATGGATTGGAATAATTAATGAACTCAGTTATTTATATCAAGTTGATAATCGAATATAGATACTTCACAAACAATACCCTTGGGTGTCCCTTGAGGTCCTGATTATGTTAGTGAGAATTAATACCTGCTTATATTTTCAACACCATCATAGGAAGTTATTCGTTCTTACATACAGTCAAGAACTACACTAAAGTACGTAAAGTGCTAATTTGATCGGTTCGTGTTATTCAACAAAAATTGTTCGGTGATTTTTTTGACACTTCATGTGTTGTCTTTTTGCTTTTATGATGATATCATGATATGCGAATATTTTTCGGATATTTTTCTGTTGTCAAATAGTTATTTGTTTAACTAGGCAGCAAAGTGGTAGATTGACTTCCGAGGCTGAATTCATAGCCGAGAGTAGCGAGATAGAAATCGCAGTTGTTGGAATCTTTGGAATGTATGGAAATATCCGTAATAATTGTTATAGTTTTCAATTCATGAAATTTCTGACAGTTGTGCGAAAAAATATTGGTATATTCAAATTATTATATAATGGACAGTGATAACGACCTGGGAGTACTTACTCTCCCAGAAATAAGGAAGGTGGCTAAAAATATAGAGTTGAATTTGTTGCCGGAGAAGTCTCGGATGGAATATGAAGAAAATTATAAACGATTTATGGATTATTAATTTTGCTGACTCATATCAATCAGCAGAGTAACCACTTTGCTGCCTAGGCAGCAAAGTACCCATTTTGCTGCATAGGCAGGAAAAGTAATACTTTGCTGATTGATATGTGTCAGCGAAATTAATATTTGTTGCCAATCGGAAAAAAACATACTTATTCAGTGTTATCACGTTGAGAAGCGGTGCTTCCTTGTCTGCATATGAGCACAGTAGAGAGCTTAGAGTGTTGAATAACACGACTCTGATATACTATCATTAGTAAAAAGTATATGAAATGATCCATGGTAGGGAGAGCTGAGACTTTACAAAACATCTCTGAGCTGATATTTTATTTGAAGGCTGTCGAGAGATCTATCAAGATACTTACTCAATATCTTCCTGTGCACAAAATTCATACTCTGATATTAAATTCCATGTTTCAATCTGGTACGATATAAGTATAGGTACTCTTTATAACTTCGCAATCTTAAATTCATCATATATGATTGATAAATCAACTTAAATTTTTTTTTCTACATTCATGCAAAAAGCAGAACTTTATTGAACTACATTTAGTGGAAAAATAAGTTCTTTATCGCACTTAGTGCAATAAAGTTTTTATTGCACTCATCTGTCATTCTACTTCAACGTTCTGTCATCATGACAAACATTTTTTATATTGCAACTGTGGTTATAAAAACGTCATATATTCATATTGAAAATTGCACCAATTGTTCATTCACTTTCAACAGTTAAATTGTTCGTAACGTATTAGTTCCTGTTTCAATGCAAATCGATATTAATAATAAAGTATTCAAGTTGCGTTTTTCATTTTCCTACACCTAGTGCCGCACCTCAATAAATCATTTTTTGCTTTTTGCATGAACGTAGAAAAAATGGTGTATGCAACTCGTGCAAAAATTGTTAATTGCACTCGACGTGAAATTGTCCGACGAGGCCGTTAGGCCGAGTTGGAAAAACATTCACTTTTTCCACATGTTGCATAAATAACTATTATCTTCACGAAATCATCCATTCTTATTGTCACCTACTAATCTGGATACCAGAATTCGTGGAAGATGATGTACCTGTACAATTTCTATCCATTCTTCAATCAGTTTAGGATTTTCAGGAGATAATTTCAACATCAGCAACATTATTTATTCACATGGGAGAATGCAAGACGATGAGTGAAGTATATCAGCCCTAAATCTCATGATTCATACACGGTTTTGATTTATTCGTGATTGGTCAAGGTGTCACTAGGTGTCAATTTAATATAATAAGTGTATTTTTTTGCGTTAACTTGAATAATACCACTATCTTCTATATTCCTCTGAATGGATATTTCAAAACCCCTCTAAATTACCACATCCGTGTGATTTTTCACTATGAAGGTGTCAATTGACACCACTGTACAGGATATACTATCAAATTCCTAATAATATTGATATAATATCGCTAAACAAGTGTTGATGCAATCAGAGTTATTTTGAAAAGATCTTTTTCCTCAGTGTGTGTATATAAGAAGTGTTGCCTAAATTAATTCAGGTCCCTATAATGATACAGTGAAGTAATTGAATACCAATTATTCACAAACAGTCCACTAATATCCACTTATTCAACGATATATGAAACTGAATAATATGCGAATAACCAGAATCTCACAATGTTGTCGATTTGAACGCTTGAAGGAGAGATATTTCTCGAAGGTAGGAAACTGACAGTTATCATTATCAAACACCCCAATATTATATTCCCGCTCGCTCTAAAGCACAATAATTATTATAATTGAATTATCAGAAGCGGAATTTTTTTCTGGAAGTACCTACTAGTAACCTTGGACGTATAACAACTTTAATTTCAAATTCGCCTTGGTCATAAAAAAGGCACAATTTCAGCCTAGAGCTATAACGACGCCATAAATGCCGCTATACGCCACTTACCTCGATGATTCGGAAAAATATTAATCGAATTACAGTAGTTCGGAAGATCCACACTTGGATAAAACGAAATCACATAATAATGCATTATTTTCAACACTAAGCAACAATTTTGGTGGTGAGCTTCAATGGCGCACCAACAAAATTTTCTAGGAATCCATTCAGTGAATTTCCTTTGAAATTATTGGTAATTTTCATAATTTTAAAGTGCTGATGATATTAATAATATTACGCTCAGTTCCAAAAAAAGTGACGCACTTGATATTCGATCTATCTTTAAAAAAAAACAATCAAAAAATAGTAGGCCGATTTTAATTTTCTTTATTTGTTGGTAGGTGATACATTTGTCTTAAAAAAAAAAATAGAGGTGAACATTTTTTCAAAGCCTCCTTGATGGAGGTGATATAACTCGAACCATGATTTATTCTTAATTTTTGACTCACCCTGTGTGTTGATTGAGTAATGGTATACAAAGTGCTCACACCCTATATGAAAGAGGCTTCTTTTGCGAGCATTTTATTTTTTTATTCATTGATTTATCTCTAAAATTTTCCGAATTACAGCTTTTTTGCTGATACCTTACGCTTATCCCACAAATTAAATTTATTCAAGGATCAGAGTACTCGAAATTGATTGGGTTGTACTCCGATAGGATCAAATTGTCTTCAAAAAAACAAATGCCGTTGCCATAGCAACTAATTTGTTGTATGCCTCCATATTTGACATTTGTCGTTGTGTCATTGATTAAGTGTCTTGTTTTATTGACTAAAATTACATGAAATGCCTCAAATAAATCCTGAACAAGTAGCAAGATTAGTTGCGTTAGTAATCCGCAAGTACGAACAAACAGGAAACACCGCTCGGAGGGTCGGTTCTGATGGTTGCCCCCGAAAAACTTCTTCAAGAGATGTTCGCTTCTTGAGATTGCGGATTTTCCGGAATCGATCAAATACTGCGGTTAATGTTCAGCAAGATCTTCGCCAAATTCGTGATGTTGCAGTAAGTAAGCAGACGGTATGTAGAAGTTAATTTAAAAGCTAGGAGACCTGCAAAAGGTCCCAAATCATTGCCCGAACATCGTGCTGCTAGAAGAAATTTTGTTGAAAATTATGGACAGTGGAATATTCTTGAATGGTCGAATGTCTTGTTTACGGATGAGTCAAGGTTTTGCCTTAACATGGTGAATGGAAGACAAAGAGTGTGGAGAAGAACTGGTGAACGGTTTAATCAAAATTCAATAACAAAATGCGAAAGTTTTAATGGTGGGTCCGTTATGGTGAGGGGAGGGATTTCAATGAATGGAAAGACACCTCTTCATGTTTTTCCAATGAGTCAGTCGATGAATGCCCAAATTAACATTGAAATTTTAGAGCAGTATGTCTTACCTTATGCAGAGTTAGTGGGCAATAATTTTATATTGATGCAGGATAATGCCCGACCACATACCGCAGCAATAGTGCGAAACTTCTTAGAAGCTACTGGTATTACCACATTACAATGGCCTGCGAGAAGCCCCGATATGAATCCTATAGAACATTTGTGGGATGAATTAGGGAGAAGGGTACGTTCTCGCGAGAGGTCTCCGGAAAGTCTCGCGAAAATGGCCGATACATTAGTGGAAGAATGGGATCGTATACCAATGGAAACGATAAGCAACTTAATTTCCAGTATGCCTCGTAGATTAGAAGTTCTTAGAGTTGCTAGAGGAGGCAAGACACGGTATTAAGCAGTCATCCCAATTTATAATTTTGTGTTCAATAAAAATGTTTTTAAAATTATTGGTATCAGTTCATTTCATTACGAAATTGTTTCTCGATATTTTCAGAAATTTGGTAATATGCAAGGATTCACCAAAAGAAGCTGTAATTCGGAAAAATTTAGAGATACATCAATGAATAAAGAGCAAAATGCTCGCAAAAGAAGCCCCTTTCGTATAGGGTGCAAGAACTTTCTATGCCATTACTCAATTAATACACAGGGTCAGTCAAAAATTAAGAATTAATCATGGTTCGAGTTATTCCACCACCATCAAGGAGGCTTTGAAAAAAGATTCACCTCCTTATTTGTTTTAAGACAAATGCATTACCTACCAACAAATGAAAACAAAATTAAAATTGGCCTACTATTTTTTTTTTAAGAAGATAGGTCAAATATCAAGTGTGTCACTTTTTTTGGAACTGAGTGTTATAGTACTAGGTACTAATCCAATTCAAGTTCAAGAAGCGTCTAGTTGATTTCTTAAGGTTTCATCGGGCGAGTGGACTGATAAAGAATTATTTGCATTCAATTACTACACTGTGTCATTAGTAACCTGAAATAATTCTTGCAACTCAGCTCACGCTCTTTCTAAGTAAATAATAACTCTATGAGTGGTTCAAATTCGTTGAATATCAGAGCTCATTCCAAACGTAACGTCATGGCCGCCATTTGGTTAAAAGTCGAATAAATGGCGACGTCTGTTTTTATGCTGTTTTGTTATTGGTCAGATAATTTTCCATAACTACTCATGAAGTAAAGCTGTCAAGTCACCAATTATAATAAAGTCCTCAAAAAGATGTTTGAGTCCTGTCGTTGAATAAAACATACATATGGTACAGCATACACGTTTCGGAAATAGTAGTAGATTCGTGCCGGTAGTATCTGATGATGCATGTCAACTGTAATAAAGTAAAGTTATCGTCCACCAATATTCTAAAGTAAAGTAGTCTGAGGTTTTGCTTCTATCTACTCACCTATATTATCATAATAAAGGTATTAGAATAGTCTGTTGAGTTAGTCACATTTGTGGACACTTCACATATTTATTTTAGTTAATTCTTTCGATTGCAGAAACAATAGCATGTTTCATTCATGTCAAAAGTGTCTTTGTTTGACTCGCAAATTTTGCTTTCGCTCGGCTGTCGGTGTCACTTTTGATCCTAATAAAATAATCTACGATCTCAGGTCTGTTCGTACTTCTGTTTCAAGTATAGCGGCGCTACTGACTGGATTATTCGATATGCCTCACAGTCACCTGTAATTGGGTATTTATGAAGATAAAAGAAGTCGGTATTTGCATTCGAAGAGGGCCTGTTCTAGAAAGTGAATATTATTTTTATGAGATCGAGTATGTAAATGATACGTCTTGGTTGTATCCAATGGATTTGGAGGGAGATTGATCAACCGAGAAATAGTCTTATAACGTTTCAGCTTCTCAATGTCATTGATTTATTATCCGTATCGGCGTGGTCTGGAGAGGATTCAAATCCCTCTATTCAAGTTCAGTAGCATATTATGATTTTGCTTATATGCTTCTAGACTGACGGCTAAAAGAAGCTGAGCTTCCAAAAACGGCTCCACATTTGAAACGGGAAAGCAAAAATTTCAGCTATTTTCGAACCGTCATAACTTCAAAGATAAGGTCGAATGATTGGATTCACTCATCTCAGTTTATTTGGTGAAAAATCGGTCAAAGTGTTATCTCAAAATAGTTTCGGATACATTAGCATACACACAAATTATTTTCTTCAACTCTAGTCCAACAGAATTGGATTATGTTTTCAACAGAGTCATTGACAAACATAGAGTAAAAAAGTAAGAAAATCCTTCCAGAGATAGTTGGCGTGAAATATGGGTAAGTATGTAAAAGTCGATGATAAAATAGTTGATTGTGTTTTCTCCAAAATAAATTATTTCAAGAAGAATGTGGGCTGTTACTATAGGAAATGTGAAACAAAAAATTGCAAAAGTCATATTGAACAATACCATTGGTTTCGTATTGTCATAATATGTTTTTAATGCGTTGTGGATTCCTTGAACATTCTTATATTTTGGTACCATATTGGACGTCCATTGGAGGCCCCCCTTGAGGACTATCGAATACTACAGTATTTCTCATCAAACACTACGGAGGACTTCCGTAGGACCATCTACCTATAAGTAGCACTGAGGGATGTCCCAGGAATGTGCGAATTATTCTTGATTTTGAATTCATCTGGTTTTTTCTAGGACCAGAACTTGCCAACTGATGAGGACTTCCAGTTGAGTTGATGGTCCGTAGAAGGTCATTAATAGACCCTGAAGAAGTGCCTCAAAAATATCTGATGAACTTACGTAAAGGACATTGACGGGGAGTATTTATAGCCTGAGAGCAGTCGATCGTCGGCAAGGTGAGAGTTAACGTCCTCGCATGGACAACGTATTGAACGTACTGACTGGGACGTCCGTAGAACGTTATTTCTAGGACATTGGGAGAAAAATGATAATAAGCTCTCGTGAAGGACATTTATATAGGATGTTCATCTGAAGTCCTGATGCAAATGTATACCGCCACCGATGGATGTCCCTCACGACACATTCCGAATCGTATTCAGGACATTCTGAGGACGTTCTTGGGACGTCCATGAGACGTGTACTCATGACATCCTATGTAATAATATCCCTATTATGAGAATATTCTTTTACTACTTAGATGAGCATATGAATTATCTATATAGGAGTTCCTTTCGAAGTCATGCCAGTTCATGTGCCAATTGGGACATTCGGAGGATGTCCCTAACAAACACTCTCAATGTCATACGATCCTGGCAATATCAAGGGCGTCCGTGCAAAGACGTTTGAAGAAATGTCCGAGATCATTATTCGCATTTCGATATTCGAGTTGGTGAAACAATTTCTTCATCGACTATATTCCTGTTCTCCTGCAATGAAGAAACCTTGGTTCGCGATTACACACTGAGAAAAGTCCCAGCAGAAAGTTCTTCGCTGAGTTTTTCCAACCTGTCATGGCCAGAATAGTTACAAACGTAGTAATGTGGCTTTGCTCTTACATAAAAATTCACTTCACTGAAACCATTTAACTGGTACTCTATAAAGATTCACTACCCTGTAAATGTTCTCGTCTAGGATGAAAAGATGTCTTACTATTGTAGGAAAGAAGTTTTCATCAATATATTTCTACATTAACTGTAATGTTCTATGCTGTCCCAGCAGAGAAATTAAGCATCATGTATTTTTCTATATAATATCAGTAATGTTCTTTGCAATCACAGTAAATAAATTGAGCTGAAAGCGTTTCGTACACCTGCAAAGACGAGTTTTGCTGAAATAAGTCGAGG
Source organism: Phaedon cochleariae (assembly GCA_918026855.4). Classification (NCBI taxonomy): domain Eukaryota; kingdom Metazoa; phylum Arthropoda; class Insecta; order Coleoptera; family Chrysomelidae; genus Phaedon; species Phaedon cochleariae. The sequence goes on along the minus strand of OU896709.1, from coordinate 60,494,511 downwards.
ACAATGCGATAAAATGAATATCTGTGGCCTGAAGAGGAATTTTGAAAGAACCAGAGAAGTTGAACCGTCTATAGTGAGTGATATCGTTTCCGTCATATTTCCTAATTAGATGATTTCACATCAGTTAGGAAGTGAATCGTTGATTACGTTTTGACCAGAGGTAAGATTGTTATAACCTTGATATCCATATATTCTGTCCAGTAAAGGGTGAAATAAAACTGAAAGTGTGATGGAGTCATAATGGTTTATTAGCGGCTGTTGCCTTTAGTGGAGATCAACATTGTGATTGAGATGGTGTACCGTCCGTATACCTACTCACCTACTACGTCCTGCTTGAGCCGATGTAGAAGTTACAAGGTATTTTGTATCATTGACAATAATTTTTGGATGGTTCGCGATCTGCACTTGATTTAGTTGGTGAAGTATTTGTGATTAACGGCCATATAGACTTACTAGTATTTAGGGAAGAGGACATCATTCATGTTGTTGACCTATCTGTATCTTGTTCTTTGCCCAGATGTGTTACAAAATGAAGCCAAGCCGTTAACCACTCCTCAGACTACTAATATTACACTGGTGAACGAAAGTAACAGGAGTAAAAATTATTGTATTTCATTTGTAGAAATAATATTTTTTCCCAGATGAGTGTTTGTGTTACAAAATGAAGCCAAGCCGTTAACCACTCCTCAGACTACTAATATTACACTGGTGAACGAAAGTAACAGGAGTAAAAATTATTGTATTTCATTTGAAGAAATAATATTTATTCAAACCATTTGTATCCATGGAATGAGTAACTTGGTTGTTGTGGTAATACATGGATTCATAAGTATTTTTTATGGGCTAAAAATGATATACAGGATGAACAAATTCGACCTTTAAATTCGAGTCTATTTTTTTTTCTTTTTATTTGAAATAAATCGCATCAACCATTAGAGGTTATTAGCGATGGAAAAATAATTACATTACATTGACTTACATTACTTTACAAATCAGAGTTTACAGTGTCTATATTTCGTTCAGGATATCAATTGACTCGAGGAATTTCATGAGATTCAGAATGTTGTTTCCTTGAAGACTTTTCTGAAGGTCATTCGATAGTCCATTGGATACTCTCTGTCACTCAAGCCCGGGATTCGAGTCTATTTTGATTTTGTTATGATCACGTTTTTTATTTCCAATATGTGATTTCGAATAAATCTATCGTTATTTTCGATTTGAGTTCCAGACTCAAGATAATTTTCTATCATTAAAAGCATTCAAGACCTTGAAAAGAATTATCGATAATAATTTTGCTACTAGGGAGATTATAAGTGAAAACACCTCAAATGCGAAGCAGTTTACCACACTTTTTCAGCTCGGGGATAATTCGATGATCCCCATTGGGGTTCTGTGAATAAACGTTCCCAAAGTTGGTGACGGAGATAGAGTGTGATTGACGTAAGGTGATTCGAACTCACCCCCTGGTCCCCATCACCCCTATCTGCTTTCCTCGATCCCCATTTATCTACCGGCTCCTTCTATCGACTGCGATCGTGCCTTCCAGATCTCTTCTCGACACTTGACTTTTAAAAATGGCGCTCCAGATAACCCGACACGGCCCGTATTTCGCCCCCATATCCATCTTTAACTTTAGATCAGACAACTTTAAATCACAGTTAGCCAGCGGCGAATAAACCACACAAAATCCAAACCTGACTTTTATATCAGGCGATTGGACTGATAATGAATTATTGGCATTCAATTACTTCACTGTGTCATTAGGGACCTAAATTGATTTTTGCGATACTCCTTATGCTTTTTTCATGTAAATAATGAGTCTATGCGTTTTTCAAAATTGTTGATTTTCAGAGCTCATTTCAAACATACCGTAATGGCCGTCATTTGGTGACGTCAGCTTTTATGCTGTTTCGTTATTAGTCTGATCTTTCTTTTCCACTTCTGTAGCAAGGTTGTCAAGTCACCAATAATTATAATCAAGTTATCGAGAAGATATTAGAGTCCTGTCACTCCTGTCGTTGAGTAAAATAGGAGATAAAACATAATAGGAAGAAACCATGATATTATAGTGCATTCTAGACTCTTTCGAGCAATCAGCATGTCCAAATATTTCTCAAACCCCGAACCAAAATATTATGTTCATGTTAAAGACTTGACAACAATGTGCTGAATGAAGAGAACTGACAAGGTACAGCCCACAATGCGTGCGCCGTGTTGTCACGTTCTGTCCTCTAGTGGGAATTAATTCAATAATTATCATTGATACAAAATGAGCAATAAGCCACAACAGATGTTGGAAATTTTGAAAAAATATATTTTTCATTGATGATTGGAAATATTACCAATACATAATAATTGAGAATTAATGAATTATTGAATTACTGATATTCCCGAAGTTCCCAATCGTATTAGAACATATGGCAGCTGTGCTATGGTCTGACCCTACTAACGAAATCATGACGTCAGTTTTTACTTGAGTATGTTTACCTGTTCTACGTTGTCTTTGCCAATTATTATCTCATACATTTCTTTACTAATATTTCTTTAGCATCTCCATGTACTCATTAGCATATATTTGGTCTTTTCAACGTTGATCCTCAAATTGTTGGCACATTACCATCTGTTTATAGCTTCCAATGTTTTGTTGATAGATTCTATGAGTTTTATGTAATCATTACTCGAAAAATATATCAGTGTATCATCTGCAAAAAGATGCACTGAACAGTTCCCTATCACCTATAGCATATCATTTATGTAGATCAGAAATAACAGTGGCCCCAGAACACTTCCCTGCGGTACACCCTGATTTCATTCTATGTTATCTGAATATTCATTCATATCTTTAATTTTCGTCTTCTGTTTTTGAATAGCTCACTACCCATTTCAGAACTGTTCCTCTCATTCCTATTGTCTCTAACTTTTGTAATAGCCTATTCCTGTCAACCGTCTCGAATGCTCTTTGAAGATCCAAGAATACCGGAATTGTTGTAAAATTTTTTTCCAAGTCAATTTTCCAGTCATCAAGTACACATTGGACCATTGTTTCACAGCTATGCTCACTTCTGAACCATGACTGATACTGACTAAGTAGTTAATTCCTCTCAACGTATTCTAACTGATTATGAACTGATTTTTCAGGTACTTTTTCAATTGAGCTTAACATATTGATTGGTCTTAGATCAGAGGCTCTGCTAGAATTACTTGTTTTCGGAACTGGCATAATTGTGGAGATTTTCAGATCATACGGCACCTTGCCTGTTAGTAATGAACTATTGATAAGGTTTATTAATGGTTCTGTCATGTTGGCGAGTCAGTTTTTCTAGAAGACAGCTTTTATTTCATGAGGGTTCCCCTTGTTTTGTATCGAAAACACAATTTTATTCAATTCAGTGCGATCTAATGATATGTAATTTTGCATACTGTCATATCTGAGTGTTAGGTCCTGACATTGTGATTGTAGAACAGCTGATAACCATCAAGTTTGACTATGGATGTATTCAAAATTTGTCTAATTTCAGTAAGGACGACAAAATCGAAGTTATTTGATATATCCGAGAACATGATCTTGAGTTCATCCAAATTCTTAGTGACACTCCTTATATTCATTTGAAATAAATGTAATTTATTGTTGTCTTCATATTGCTAATAGAACATGTTATAGTCTTGGTAGTTGTTAAGAACCTTTGTATTTATTTGTTCGATATGGAAATCTCTCAAATAATTGTTCATAATGAAAAACTTTAATAACCGTACAGATATGGACTATTTGAGTAACGCAACAAGCAGCAATATAAAATAGATTCAATATGAAAAGGTAAAAACGATATCAACACAGACAAAGCCGATAATCTAGAGGTGAGCAAGAAGAGGTTCAGGTGAGAGTTTACAATATGTTAATATGGGTGATGAATTCAAATGTCGTGAATACAATAACAATTCAGTGAAAAATGTTGATATAAATAAATGGAAAAATGAATGAAGTAGTATTGAGATATTGTTGAGATATTTTACTTGTTATTTTGTAGTCGTGTAATAACACGGCTGTTGTAGCTTGAGGTGGAAGCTGTCCTTTCTTTCTTTTTTTTGTCATCCATTCTTTTCGCATCTGGTTTATTTCCGATTTCATAAAAATCGGCTCCTCTTTCTTCTTTTTGATGTTCTTTTGTTGTGTTCTCTTTGGCTTCTTCCAGTCTTTCTACTTTATGTTGGACTTTTTCTTTTTTTTTCCGGTTTTGGTTCCAGTGGTTTCTTTTGAGTTTGTATCAATTACGTTTGTTATGTCTGTCTTTTCTATCGGGTGTTGTTTTTCGTTGTTTCCCAGTAAACATGAGATATTTATGAAATATTTCAAGATCACCTAAAATGTTAATGATTGAAACATTTTTCAGGAACATTCCAGGGATATTGCAAAACCACTGAAACATTCCTGAAATATTTCAAAACAACTATAACTGACAATTATTTCAATTTTAATTCTCATATTCAGTTTCCTGTTTGGAAATTATTTCGTATTAGTTCTTTGTGCTCTGTTCAGAGTTCTACCTGATGACGCGTTACCCTTCTGGAATATAAACAATTCACCAACTGAAAGTTCCTCTTACGAGGTAACTGGATTCCTTGAAACTTTCAGATCATTGTCGTGCCTATCCTCAAACGCTGCAGGCGTGGTTTGGTGGTTTGCTGGTTTGGGAAATTTCACCCCGAATGTTTATTACATCATGATATTGTAATCCGAAGTTTCCTGGCGTTCGCTGCCACCAAAACATGGGAAATGTTGAATGGAATTCGGCGTTCGAATTGGGTGAATAGTTTGAATGACTCAGCCATGACCTAATTCAGATAGAAGGATCAGTCGAAGTTTCAGTGAATAAGTGAATTTGAGGATAGTTTAGTATTATTCCTTCCATTTTCGATTATTTTTATGTTCTGGTTCCCACGAAAAGAGATATCCTGTAATGTTCAGATTACAGATGTATCAAAATACCAACACTAATGAAGTTATTGGTAACTGAACCATGCAACAGCTATATTGAATCTATATTGTATGGACATGCAAAAATCTTCAAAAATAAATTGAAACGGGCATTATTGCAGAAGGCTTCCTATAACCTGCAGGAGTATTATGACGACATACTACTTTAAATTATACATACATAGGTTTTGACGATGTGCGAACCACTATCATTTGTTTGTGATACAATTTTTATCTCATTTTATTCATGTTTGTTATGTTTTATACAATTATTGCTATGACTCTGTCATATTATATTTTATGACTACTTTATTACATTTTTTAAACTGATTTTATTAGTAGTACTTTAGTTCTTTTGTGTTGATGATAAAATATTGATCATCAAAAATATGCTGATATTCTGTTTCATTTTTTATTTTATTTTATTTTTGTTCTGTACCATGTTTGTTACCATACATTTCATGCTTTGTCAATAAGATCTATATCTTCGACAATAAAGTACACTTTTGATTGATCGATTGATTGATTGATTGATTGATTGATTGATTGATTGATTAATTTCCTTGACGAGATTGGATAGAAAACAATTCAGGTTGATATTCATACTGAAAATGGACAACATTTGGCGAAATGAAATAATATTGAAATCTTAGGAAAGGAAGTTAAGCACCAAAAGAGAAAAATCAAGGAATCTGCTTGCATTCTTCTGAACGGAGACAATAGTATTGCTTCCTGTTCTGTTGATATAGATTGAACATGGTATTCACTATACTAAAAACTGAACATAAAAATGGCAGATTCAATAACAAACTATGAAAACATCCTGTAACCCATTTGTATGTCAACATCAAAGTTTGTCACTGAGAAGTGTCACACTGAGAAAACAATTTCCAAGAATGATATTTTGCATTTTTCATGTTGAGAGAATTCGATGATTTTTCAATATATCTACAGGTTGTCCTAAAAGGTCATGCCGTAAATGATAGGGCTGTTAGAGTGAACCGAAATATTGTTAGCACTTCATATAGAAAAATGTCTATCTCACTTCATTAAGGAGTTATTGGCCTTGACAGTGTCTGCAAGTCCCTGAGGTGCATAGGTACCTACTCATCATTAGCAAAGTATTAAATACTGTAAAAATAATTTGATGTCAATTATTACAATGACTGATGCAACTATCATGATATGTTATTGAATGAATAGAGATCTCATTATTCACCTTTGAACCGGTTGAGATGTATGTTTTAATGTTCTCAAAATGCGATTTTCTCTATAACGACATGTTCTCTGAAGAAGCCTGTACTTCTTCAGAGAACATGTCGCGATTCGATGGGGTAAGCGCTCTTATTACAGACGTTATTAGAAGTACTATCGTCGTCCATGTGTAACATGTTTTCTGAAGAAGTCTGTACAATATAAAGGGCAAGTGATACCTAAATCAGCAAGATCAGTTGAATTTTCAGACATGCTGCTCAGTGAATTAAATCATAGCTTGGTACTGTTCCTTTCATTTTGAATATCGTAAATGATCCAGTGAGGCAGTCATGTGACCATAGATCGTTAGAGCTACCTTCAGGACATTTTGATCGTTTCATTACATGAGCCTTAAACTTGACATTGACTAACTAACAACCTACATTGAAAGATTGAATAGAAAACAGTTCAGGTTGATAGCAATAATATTTCGTATGTATATATAGTAAATTGAAATTCAAGAAGATGATAACACTGTGTGAGGACCTACTAACGTATTCATTTGCAGAAATTCTTTCAAATGCTTTACTGAGCAGTCAGAAAAAGCTTTAGATTGATGGGGTACTAAAAACGAATAACCATCACTTTGATGTTAGGTTCAAAACGAAATGAACGTAAAATTATCGCCGACGTTATCATAAAAACGACAAATTCAGATAGTTATGGTATTTGCGCCTTTGTTATCCAGTTAACTTTCTCTTGAATCTAAAAACCAACTGATGGTCATCAAGTTGCCATTTTTTTGAGAAATTCAGGACCTAAAATGTTGGTAAACTCGTCAAAAGTAAGGCCTCCGCGCGGAGTTATAGATGAGTGGTAATTAATTTCGAAAAGGAGGTTTTCTCTCGTCGACTGTAGTTCATAGGAGTAATAGGAAACTATGCTTCTCTTTCAAAACGTCAACGCTTTCATGGGAACTCGAGAAAATTTCATCATCAAACATTCTCTACTGAAAGACAAGTTTCCAGACCCTGGGTATTCTCGAATCGACATTCCGCTATTTTTTATCTAACCTCCTGTGTACGTAACATATCCATCACGTGACAGAGCATCCCCTCGACGAGTTCAGAGGTGGGCCCTTCATAAATCAAATGCGGCACTTCAGCCTCGCGAATTTCCAATTTTCCAACTATCGCTCGACTAGATTGCATTCGAAGTGGCGAACTCGGAATTCTTTCGGGGAAATCCATTTTCGATTATCTGGTCGATTGGCCACAATGAATTTTCGGCGGTTTATTCACAAAGAGTATCACTATCCGAGTTGACTGCACAACTTTTCCACTGATCACCGAAGACTCTCATTTTGTTTACGTGATTCTCGTTCTCTAAATCATTAAGAATAATATTCACTAATTCAAACTTGACAAATTCATATTTCAATTCAAGATCATGTAGCATGATAGCTACTACAATCATGATTGTTGCATGAAAAATACAGAAATCAGTAATATATCGGAAAATGTCTTCATGAACAACAACACATTTACCGAAAAGTATGGAATATCTTCTGATATTCTCCAGTCCATGAATTGCCTGATGTAGTCATAGATTTTTCATTCCATTGGAACTAAATGTTCAGACCTTTTTTCTAAATCAAAGATTCCAAGTGGTGTACAAGATGATTGTGATGTATATGTCATGTTCTCATACAGACCATAAACCACTGTTGGGAATCGTAAGTCCGAATAAACCTACCCCTGAAATTATTTCACCAAGAATGTTGAGGTGTACTATCATTCTGAGTGCTTATGATTAGGATCCAATATATACTCCTGGATAAAACATCAGCAATGCTGATGCTCTCAGCAGATTACCTCTGAATGGTGGAAACAATGAAGCTCCACTAGTTGAAGATGTTCTCATGCTGGAAAATAACCCGGAAAAATTTGTGGATGCAGAGGAAGTAGCGAAAGAAACAGCAAGAGATCCAGTTGTATCCAGGATATTACAATTGGCATGGAAAGGATGGCCTCTGTACCCCAAAATATTTGCTGAAAAATACCATTCATTCTTACAGAGGAAAACAGAAATAACCTGCCATCAAAACTGTTTGCTATGGGGAACGAGAGTGATAATCGCACCTGGAGGAAGGAAAAGAGTATTGGACCTACTTCATGCTGCACATCCAGGTATGGTTGAAATGAAGGCACTCGCAAGGTCATACATCTGGTGATCCCACCTAGATAGATAGATAGAGGATGAAGTCAATTCATGCTCAGAGTGTCAAGAATCCAGAAACATGCCTAACAAATCGCCAACCCATCCTTCGGAATGGTCTCATGCACCATGGACCAGAATCCACCTAGACTCTTCAGGTCCCATGGATGGCCGATTCCTTCTGATCGTGATTGATTCATATTCGAAGTAGCTGGAGGTCCGGCAAGTGCCAAGTACTTCCACAATGGTGACCATAAAAGTGCTATGTGAACTGTTTGTCACACCTGGCATTCCAGAAGTAGTGGTATCTGATAATGGTACTGCTTTTACCTCTAGTAATTTTAAGGATATCCTAAAACAAGATAATATAAGACAGGCTCTTGTAGCGCCCTACCACCCTAGTAGTAATGGACAGGCTGAGCGAATGGTTCAAAATGTGAAGTCTACCATTAAGAAAATGTCTGGTAATAATATGTCGGCCACCTCATCATGCTATCTATTAATACAGCATATAACACCACACAGTATGACTGCATCACCAGCCGAGGTGATGATGGGCAGTAAGTTGACAACACTCCTGAATAGAATACAGTCAGACTTTGGGAAAGAATTGATTGCGAAACAGGAGTAAAAATCACGGAGGACTGAGGCTATCAGGACATACAATGAGGAAGAAAATTATCATTTAAAACACAGGACCAGTGAGTTACCGAGTAGGCACCCCCGATGGAAGGATACTACGCAGACATACTGATCAACTCCGAGGTAGTATCCTGGATGAGCACCTAGAAGCTGATAGGGCAGCGGGACATTTACCAGAAGTGGAAGAAATACCAATGATGCAGTCTCCATCTATAGAAGCTACTAGGCAGCCAATGAATGACACAGCAAATGTACCTGCTCAGAATCTCAAGTGGGACCGTCTCGACAAAGGAGTCCTCCTAGATACCTTCAAGATTATACCCCATTGACTTCACAAGGAGGGAGGAGTGTTGGGGTGGATAGAAACTGACATTGACATGGAGATTTTTGTTAGGTTACTCAGATGTTGATATTTTGTGAGAATTCATTAAAAAGTATAAGTTCAATAAATTTAAAACATGTTCATTGTTAGAAGTGTTATTTGAGGCTATAACAATGATCATTCACTACTTTAGGTCCTATTGACGCGTTGTGATCACAGAACTCATAATCTTTATATCTTATGACTAGAACGCGTGATCCTATGGTTTCATACCAAACTGAACAAAACATGGGCATTGAAATATGGGTCAAATTATACTTATCTCTGACTCACGTTATTATATGGTGATACAGAAGAGCAGATAAATTACTGAGACGAAGGTCATGCATCTCCATTGGTTCGTTTACACACAACGAAATAGTGCCACTTTTAATAACTGCCACTTATGACTGCTTCCCATTGAATTTATTTCCGGGAAGTCAGAAATATTATTATAATATAATATCAATATTATACTTGCTTATTTTGATGAAATGATATGTTCAAGACTGCATAACTCCTTGTTGAACATGAGGGTACCATTAAGTACCAATCTGAAATTCTCATGATGCCTATCTGTACCTATCATATAAGATGCAGTCGAGGTGTCTTGATTCGAATTACGAAGGATGGTCTTGTGATACAGTCAAACTTGCAATGGCCGTCATCTGAATATCTGCTCAATTCATTTTCCACAGGTTGTTTGTCTTCTGACCAAATTCATGGTGAGATTTGATGCCTAACTCAAAAACAATAATATATCTTGATTCTCGCTTTCAGTTGAAGCTGTTGAAAATACTGTCTCAGAATTTCCAGATGATGTAATAACATTGTCTTCACATGATTCACATGATTCCTTCAGAAGAATTAGACAAAACATTTTTATTCCCTAATATCACGATAATAAGTAATTAGTTATCATAAATTAGAATGATTACTATTTTTCCCGTATCGCATATATTTCATTTTCATACCTCCTATGTAATTAGGTGTATTTTTGTATTTGTTTAGACATGAATGTTATCAGCTCTGTAATTTGGATTTGGTATTGGTGGATTCTTGTATGGGTCATAACCTGTGAGTTTTCCAAATTTCGGATGAATGAATAAATAAATAAATAAATGATTTTTTAAATCTCTGGTAGTAGTCCATGCTCAAATTGGAGGTGATGAGATAATTAAGAGAACAAACTCAAAGTCTCACTCCAAGTGAATTTTAAGAAAATAATACGTGCTACATGTTTCGACTCCTAGAAGTCATCATCAGGCTAAAATACAAAAAAAAAGAAGTTCCATCACTATTGGAAAATGGGCGAAATACCTTGCTAGGTAGGAGGAGAAAACGAACTATAAAATTAATAACATGGTTCACAAGGGTTTCAGGCCCCAAATAATTTTGAGAGACATTCTTGTATTTGGGATTTTTCAACCCCCAGATAAACATTTCTCTTGAGATGCTTCTTTTTTGTATCAAAAAAATATCAATTAAATACCCTCTATCTATGAGAAATGAAGTGGAGTAAAGCCTTTCAGTCCCTTTTCGAAGTGGAAGAATCCTATTGAAATGAACTCAGTGATTTGATACAGTGGAATGTGATATTTATTCAAACCATGAACTATGACAATTGAATATGTGCAAAAATATAGTTCTTTTCGCAAAAACTAACATCAGACAAGTAGAATGCATATGAGAATACTTTCATTTTATCTTCGTGATACGCCACTGGCGTTCATTGAAATTCTGCCACGAATTTACACTCCGCTACTGTTTATGGGTCACTTACAGTGTTGCAGTTGATGCAATTCACGATATTTCAGAAGGTATATTCTGCCCCACTTGCACATGCTTGCTCCAGTACGTGCAGCCCAGTATGTGCACGCTGCCCCAGCCGTTCCTTCTGCCCCAGGTCACTTGTGGAGTGAATGAAGTGGAAATCCATTATTTATTCATTATGTTATGTTTATATGTTTATTCAATTTGGAATATATCCATATGTTATCTACAAAATAAGTGATTTGGAAACAAGACATGATGTTGCACAGTATTTTGTATATTTTGAACTAGTTATGTATGTTTATAATGAATCATTTGAGGCTATACACTTGAAAAGACTTGAATGTAAATACATGTATTATAGTAGCATTCAACAATATCAATGAATCGGTAGCAGATATAATATGAGAGTAAAAAAACATACTATAACTGCACCCAATCTCATACTTATACTATGGTCCATTAGAATTCACCATCTATTTTCTCATCACTCATCGCGTTTAATTATTTCTGTAGACAAAAATCATGATATATCGAAAATCAATACAAAAATATGGTGTCCTGAGAAATGTTTAATTGATGAATCGGCTGAGTTTTCAGTTTGGAGCTTAGCGGAAACGTAAATAATTATCCTTGGTCCTTTTCAATAATGAATATGTGACGGTGGAAACATCGTTTTGAGATCCTTGGCTTATCAGTAGTTCGATAATAATAAATGCTTTCATCGAGTTAACAGACATGTACAGGGTGCGCCAAATTGAGTCCTATTCCCGTACAAGATAGAAAAAAAAACGGATATCGGTGCCTGTTGATCAACTCACATAACAAACCCAAAGATGAAAACCGTATATCGATATATATTTTTATCACAAGATGTTTTTCAATAATGTGAATTTTTAAAAAGTGGCTAAAACTCTTTTTTTTTACAAAAAATCACAAGGTCTATTCTTGAACTAGATATAGGAAAACCGATTTCAGTGCCTCGAGAACAATTTTTACCACAAACTCGATACTATGCTGTTATTTTCATAAGAACAGACAATTTCTGTCTAAAAAAAATCTGTAGCCACTTTACAAAAATGCTCATTTTCAAAAAACAACTTGTAACTCCGAAACGAATAGGACAGATATCGATATGCGAATTTCACTATTGAGTTTTTCATGAGAATCGACCGTCAGGCACCGACATCAGTTTTCTTCCATCTTCCATCTGGTTCGAGAAGAGGACTATCCCTATAAAAGTCTCCAAGTTTGCACATCCCATACAAGAAATGATAACTCAAATAGCCAAAGTTCAATTTACCAATAAGAATATCGGTAATTTCTCTTACACTTAACTAGCAGCAGGAACCTTCTAACGATCTACTATTATTCACTATATTTCTTTGTATAGATGTCCTATAAAAAAATCTATATTCATAATATTTGATAAGTAGAATAAGCTCCTGAATTTGTCTACATAATATATAGGATCAGATGAAGTCACAATATTTACAAATAGAATCTCAATTGATTGAACTAACCCCAACTAATACCCAATAATTTTGAATTGATTTTGCCGTTACTTGATGGTAATCCATATAGCAAATCTTACGAATCCGATCGTAGAAAGAAAATCATGATTTATTATACAGGGAGGTGTGAAACGAGTAACCGACCTGGTAAACACACTATAGTTATATTTACATACAGATGCCGTCAATTTCATATAACGAATGTTCCACAGCTCAATTCTCTCAAATTGACGTCAATGTACCGTGAAACGTAGATACAAAACTTACATAATCCTATTCCCCTTGAATTCACAGCAATTCTCCATAACAATGATACCTCATTTACATAACATTATTACGTATTAATTATATAACATATTCGTAACTATGATTATGTTAATACAAAATCTCGGGAATTAAGTCAATTTCACATCAATTTATTCACATTATATTCATCTTCAACAAACGACAACGACAACGATTTCAAGCATCAGGTATATTATTGGAATGAAAAAGGTGATGTATGAAAGTGACAGACTCAAACTTAAAGAAAGTCGTACAACTTGTAAAGTGATGAATTTTTACATTTTATGGTGTATTTTCTGTTCAATAAAGAATTCATTAGTCTGATTAATCTTTTTTATTCATAATATCAGAAGTATATATAATATAGTATAAAGGTAAAACTAGGTTTATTGGGAAATGCAGCAAAGTGAAAAGAGTACTCTTTAAAGTTTGTCCAAGCTTTCGGAATATTATATTTCCATCATCAGGGAACTACAACAATTTTCCATTAGGTCACATTAATTGTAGCAAAAGAAAAAATGTTTTTTTTACTTACATCTTTGTTGAGGTTGGTTCACATTAATGTTGATAATGATAAAATTGTATAAGACGATAATGACATAGTTGAAGGAGGATTAATATATCTCTTCTACTCCTTCAGTTTTCTGGTTTTTGACTGATTATAACAAATGCACATTGTGGCTATGGCACTTTTCCCACCTATCAACCTTCCACAAATAATCAGTCACAAAGTAGTGATTGAAAGAGGAGAAGAAGAAACTTAACCTACTACATCATTAGTACTTGCCGCTAAAATGATGATTTTTTCACATGTTCTCACATTTTCAACATTTTACAAATTAACTAAATTCATACAATTGTGATTGATCCTGTTTTTTGTTAGTCTTATCAACTATGTCATTATCGTCTTATACAATTTTATCATTATCAACATTAATGTGAACCAACCTCAACAAAGATGTAAGTAAAAAAAACATTTTTTCTTTTGCTACAATCAATGTGACCTAATGGAAAATTGTTGTAGTACCCTGATGATGGAAATATAATATTCCGAAAGCTTGGACAAACTTTAAAGAGTACTCTTTTCACTTTGCTGCATTCCCCAATAAACCTAGTTTTACCTCTAACTAGTCAGCAACGATTACCCTCTCACATCTAATATAGTATATATAGTAACCTTGCAATTATATAAGTGAGACGTAATTGTTATCTAGATTCTGACAACACATTGGCGTCTCATTGATGTAATAATAATGTAACTAGTATTACATAGAATTGATGTAACGAATGATGTAACGTGTTGCGGTCATTATGCACAGTCAACTTATGAATTTTGAACCAACTTATTACCTCTTCTATCACGTAACTGATCAACAAAATCATGTAATGGTCATGAGTTAGTTACGTAGATGTGTTTTCTGGGAATGCTATAAATTGCTTCGACTTTTTTAGTTTCAAGGTTCATCTCATTTCTTCTACCGAAATATGATTTCTGCACGAACTGTATGGAAACAATACTCATGTTCTCATTAAGAATTCTGAATCTTGAACCACTCTGTATTTGTTGCGATTAAATTTCAGTAGATAGTAAATCAAAAGTTGAGATAGGAAGCGGTATTGACCGATAATGAATCGTTTCGACACAAAAAAATTCAAAAGTTGAAAAATATCGATTTTGAACACCCTATATCTCTGTAATAATTCTTGATAGACCCCAAGTGTGATGTACTGGTGAAATCAGCTCTTCAGGAAAAAAACTAAAAATCAAATGAAATACAGGGTGTTCTATTTGATGTATCAAAGTTGCTAATACTTCCTGGTATAAGAGGCAACGCTGTATTGCTGAAAGTTCATCAGATTTTCAGAATAATCATTCTATATGTCCCGTTCTCTGTAAACGTCTAAGGTTCCATCGACTAGACCCACCCTATATATTCTTATAATTTATGATGAAATTCCCAAGTATGTGAAAGGAAATAATTGATGGTTGAAAATGCTGTATTTTTCGATTATGCAATATATCAACACTTCTACAAGTCTACGTTGGACAAATGATAATGAAACATATCATTGTAATCCTAAAGCAAGAATAATCTGATATTCTAACAATCGATTGATTTATTAATGAATGTAATACCTTTATGTGAACTATATTCATAACCTAGTAAGGAAGAAAGTATATATATCAATAGGGACCTCTATGAGTGCGGTTTATTTTTCTTACAAGAAATCTTATTGTTACAAAAGGATACAATAATTCGAGGGTATCTTCCTGTATCCCACAAAATTTGAAAATACACTAGGTATTCACAAACGAATGGGCGTTACATATACATAGTATCGTTCCCAATAAAAAACAGGATGCATTATGTTTCAGTCTTTTGTTAGCACGTTTATCGTGAAATACCAAGAGGCTCAGATTGCGAAGTAATGGTACGTTTCCACCCAAAGGTCCACTCGAAAAATGGAAAAAGGTGCCTATATGCTTACAAGCTTTCTGAATGAAACGGAAGGAATAACTCAAAATAGTCTAGCTGATGGGACAACATTTCTTTGCCGTTGAGGTATTCGTCCTTTGAATTATTTTTTGATGCGATTCAACTAAGTGGATGTTCTGCGCTGATTGCTACAATCGATGATTATAATCTCAATAAACTGATAACTCATTGTTTTCAAGAGTAACTAAAGGTGTAGAAGATGAGTAGGGACTCATTTTTATTGCGTATTTCACTATATTGAGGACATCATTTCTATAACCCTTTGAGTCGTGGAATTTTATTTAGATTTTTGGTATCGTTTTGCAACCAGTTTTAACGTGATCACTAGTGTATTTTCGTGTGGGATTTTTTTGTTTGAGAGAATTCCGACGATAAACATTGTCTGTATTAAAAGTTATCAATATAAATGAGGTTAACAAGGGGAAGCTTTCGTGACTGTTCTATAATAATATTTTTGGAAATATTAGTGGGATGCAGTCTGGACCAATGAATTAATTAGATTTCTTCGTTATTTGTCGAGCTTTTGAAAATTTTTATTTTCTTTATCAAGCCTAACTGAAAACATCGAATGGAACAATAATATTAGAATATAAATGTACATCAAATGAAATTGGTATACTTACAAACATGAAATTCTATATAAAATCAGCATCCCACTAATATTTCCAAAAATAAATGAGGTTACATGGTTGTTTTACTCGCAAATTCATAATTATAGGTCCTATGATTGCAAATGTTTTTTTCGGGGATATGATTTGTCGAGATAAAATGTACTCACTTCGATATGGGTGATTCAAAATATTCTGTTCATTATATTTTTCATATCTCTCTAGAAAGTGGTACCTGAAGTTACCACTGCGCCTTATTCAACTATACATTGGTGAGATTCATTCTGAATGGAAGGTTGCTCGATCCTAAATAATATATTTTTTCTTTATACAGTGATAACGAACTTTCACTCAACAATGAGAATAAAGAAACCAGAAGAGTTGAAACTTTACCTATCAGCAATGTTCATGATTATTTGTATCATGAGATTCTGAATCGATTTGAAATTTTTTCCGGGTCCGAGTCTGATGAACTATCAGATTTAGTTTCGGATAATAGTGAAGACCTAACTTATAGAGTTGGCTCCTGTGATATATGCTCATAAAGGAACTAGAATCGAAGTATATACAGACATAGGAAAAAAATTAATTGCCAACTTCTATATTCATGTGAAAATGATAGATTTTCATTATTCAGACTCGAATGAATTATTATCAGAAATGAAAACAACTGGATGGTGTTTGGGAGAAAATGAGACCAGCACCTGACTTAAAAGATTCCACGGAAAAGAATATTGGGCTGATGTTGGATAAAGATGATGTGAACCCTTGTGACCATTTTCTCAGCGTTTTTCCAGAATAGTTGTTCGAACATTTGTAATGGTCTTTATTCTGGGGCCCTCACTTTGGCGTTCTGTTCAAGGCGGAGACTACTCTGATATTTGACAGGGGGTTCTTCGAGCGCCAGATTGTTTTTGAGGTAGTTTACTCTACCTGCTCTGTACAAACTATTTTTGTACAGTGGCCAAAAGTAGCAACAGTGGGGAAAGGTACAGGAGATATACCTACCTCGGTACCTACAGTATAAACCAGGAGTCAATGATATTGAATCGACCTGGAATCAATAAGGAGTCAAGGGAGTGTATAGGCTTCAATTACAAACCCTGGGTTTAGCCTGGAATACTGGTTGCTATTTTTATTCTGGATAATTACAGGAATCGAAGCAAATATCTTTCATGTCTCTGGTATCTTTAGGTTAGGCCTGAAAAATTATCTATTCAAACTATTTCATATAGAGTCTACCTGGAGAATCGGAAACAGAATTCCAAACGAATTAAACAGATCCAATTCCTATTTATCTTTCCTTTTCCTTCGATTTTCTAATTTTTCAATCTCGGGATTTTAGTGAGGTTAATCATATTTTCCATTCAAGCATTCATGTCAAAATTACATGAAACATCACCGCCTGACGGAACACAAAGCATAGAGACCCGGATGCACAGTACAGGATTTCTCGAGGAAGAGAAGAAGGAGACTTCACAACTGGCTTGTCGGTGTCAGTCGTCAGTCAATAATAATAATCTGCAATTTTGACAAATGAAAACATTGAGAGTTATTGAATAAATTGTTGGCAAAAATGCGGAAGAAATTATATTTAACCCTATATGGGCACAGGACCAGAATCTACTACCCTTGCATATGCTACTGAATGAATTTGACTGGGAAATATCCAATAACAAGAAAGTTATCACCAAGTAAACATCCATCGTTTCAACTGATAAGTAATTCAATCAAATTTCATATCATAAGCAAAGGTTTGAAAAATATTGAAGTCTTTAGGGTTGTAATGAAGTTTATCAGAGTTAACTATCAGGAAATCCTTTGGAAAGTCATGAATCAATGCATTACTTAGCTCTCTCAGGTTCTCAGGTTCCGCTCTTCCGAACAAATGAAATTCAAGTAGGATCAGTCTCAGGTTACTTAGATATTAATCAAAACCAGTCTAGTAATGAAGCTGGTCAAAAACACTTCATTACACATTAAGTTTTTTCATGCTAACTATGTTCGATCTTGAAGTATCGCCGGTACAAAATTGGGACTGAAAGTAAATACAGGCATTTTTTCTTAAACGCGTAGCAATGTTTCAACGCACAACACTTTTCGCAGTCAACAACAATAATGGTGAGCATCCTCAGTCATCAGCATAGTTGAGAATTTTGAAACTAGAGTACCGCAAGAGTCCGAAAGTTATGTCTTCCACTATTTTCTTAATTATTTCATTTTTACTATTACCACTCCAAGAATAATAATTATATAATAACCCTCTCGCGCTAAGGCTCTCGAGAGTTATTCAGTTTATCATTTATTTATATTGTAAAAATATATGGGTATAATATATGAATAGGATAATCAATTTTAATTTTTATCTCAATCAATCTGACTAGTTATTTTTTGTTGATTACATCAGCAATAATTCTTCAATCATAGGAGCTTGTTTGATGTACCTACTTTGGTTGATGAAGGTGAAATGTATACTTTAAAGTCAAAGACAAAACAATAATATGGGTATTTCATTCGAGTATCACCGATAGACACTTTGTGTGCATTTTGAAATCCACCATATTGTTGAACGGAATGTTAATTTCCGTTGACGTGTTGGCAAGAAGTACGATTTATGCGCGTATCTATTTTCGGGTAATTGACTGTACACAACTGTTCGAGAGTAACGGCGTTTCAACAACTGTTGACTTAGTGCTAAATGAGGTATACTCATCGTGTGTTTACACACTTGAAATGAAATCCAAATTGTTTTTTTCAAAATAAACAAGTTTATGCGAATGGCAAATTCCACAGCTGTTGCATTCATATGAAATAATCACCCAGCAAACATTTTGATATGGGGCATCAATGGCCTAATATATTTCTCCCATAACTGACATCAGCAACCTAGTAAATGGTCCCATATGCGGGACTCTATATATCAGTACAATGCGGCCGGCAGCTGGTCCCAGTGCTGGGTACCCAGCAAACATCATATTCAGTTCCCCGACAAAAGGCCAGTAGGTACAACATAATCGACACATTGAGTTTCCCATAGCAAGCCCAGCATATACATAAATGATGGGACTGTAATGGCCAATTATCGACTTGGATACGTACTATCCAGGAAGGGAAGAGGTAGGGGTTTTAGGGGTCCAATAAATCTGAAAGATCTAGTAACTCTTTATTTTACAATATTACCCTCTCATCATACCAGATTTCAAGAAAGCAATTCCATGAATGACACAATGATATCTTCTTAACCTCTCTGTTCTTCAACGATGAAACTTCTCGGAGTGACTGCTTACTGGTTGGTATGTGGTATCTACATCTTATTGTGTAGCATTCCTTCAAAGTCGATTCTTCGTTGTGAGGTACTTCTGAAATATAAAATGCATCATTTGTTCAAATAAGTGTCCTATGAGTTGCATGAGTTCATATCTGAGATAATATAGTCTGATGACGTGATAACATGGAGCTTTTCAATTCTCATTATTTTCTTGGCACAGGTATTTCTGTAGCTGAAACCTTATTGTTATTTAGTTCTTCAGTATAGACATTTATAGGTTCACATAACCTCAAATTGCTTTTGATAGCAACAAACGAGTTAAAAATGATAGTTGCTTTTGGTGAAGTATAGCCCACTCCAATTATTGTGATCATTAGGTATATGAGGTTACGAGATACCAAACACATGAATTTAATAATGAAATTCGAAACACTATGTAGGTAGATTCATACTTACACAATATTATCATAATTAAAGAATCTGTCTTCTATCATTATCAATTGACAATACTCCTGCCATCATAAATAACCACCAGGGAAAGAGAGGAGCACATTAATTCATCGACATAAACAAACTAGTACGCGATCACCACTCACGACAGTCAGCCATCTTAGTCACATTAAATATTGATCAGCTGATTGTTGACGTTCCCAGAACTTCCACCAGGGGGACGAGTAGCGAACATAAAATTGGCCAGCAAAGGGCCAGATCTCGGGAGCATTCAATTAGTTCCAGACATCTTACCATCACAAGGCCATCATCGTATTTTTAACTGATGGTTACCTAGCATTGGAAAATCATCGGCCCATTACCAATACCCCGGCATCGTCACTTTCCCAGACTAGCCTGCACTAGGCCGGACTTCTCCCGCTAGTTCAATGTTTGCTGGGCATTTATCATTTTTCTCTATGCTAAAGTATGTACAATTGTATATGATAAAGTTTTATTATCTCCCATTTTCATGTGGATTCTCTCAAATTGTATCGACAACAAACCAATTTCTGAAACTACACAGCATTGGAAAAAATAATTAATCTATGAATTGAAGGCAAACTTTTATTCAGTACTGAGATTACAGAAGAATTACAAATTAACATGAGAGATAGGATAGCTATGTAGATTGTAAATTGTAGATGAGTCGTATAGGCTGGCAGACCTCTCGATCACTGCGACCTAGAAGATCTATTGTGATTACCCTTATCTAGTTTTGGTCCTCTAACCCTAGACTTCTGATGAAGCCTACAATTTTCCTGACGGTTGAATTTTCCACCTCAGCAGGGGTGAGATAGACCTGTTTTAGGTGGTTCAGCCTTTGGCGGACTAATAACTTCACATAGCAAAGTATGTGTTCCGCGGTTTCGATCGCATTGTAAGCGGTAAGTGTCAGTCTCCGCTAGGCCCATCTTCTTGAGGTGGTACCTCAGAGGGCCGAGTCCTGTGAGAAAGCCTGTGATAAACTTTAGCTCTGGTTTGCTGAGGCTGAGTAGCTCTTTGGCTCGGTTCTGCGAATGGTTGATGAACCTTTTCGCTTGTCGTTGACCTAGAGTTGCTCTCCAGTACGAGGACTTTTCAATTTCTTCCCATTTCCTGAGTTCTTCCTTCAGGTGACATTTGCTCATCCCACAAAAAGGCTCAGGACCAAAAAGTGCAGATTCCTTTGATTCCTTCAAGCCCTGGAGCCCACATAAGTGTGACTTTGTTGTCCTTTCCCAGTTGCATGGATACCTATAAAAAAACATATGAATGGAAAAAATATTATTTCT
This sequence comes from Phaedon cochleariae, assembly GCA_918026855.4. Taxonomy (NCBI): domain Eukaryota; kingdom Metazoa; phylum Arthropoda; class Insecta; order Coleoptera; family Chrysomelidae; genus Phaedon; species Phaedon cochleariae. The sequence continues at coordinate 60,473,416 of OU896709.1, read as the reverse complement.
AATTTTTTTATTGAAAACTGGAATAAATTCGTTGCGTAACAAAAATTTACAACGCGTCCGAACTGCCATCCTGGAAGAACTTATATCTTATATCAAGGCATGTCGATGCTGTCAATGGAGATAGGGAACCATCAACCTCTCTGAATTCAACATCATGCACTAAAAGTCAAGCTTCTATTTCCTCTAGAATGCCTGATATATCACTGTCTGATATCACTATTCCGACAAATTCCACTATATCTATGTTCGGTATAACCATCAGCAATCCTTTTATGCTGCAATATCTGCTATACCCGTCAGACGAACTCGACAAGCCCAGTCAACCATGAGATATTCAGAACAAATCTTTACCAGAACTCGATTTTTTATAGAACGGCAAAGCTTTGGAATTCCTTGCCTAAGGAAGTATATATTCCCAACAAAAGTTAGAATAAAATGAAATTAATAGTCCATATACACCCAAGGGTTTCCTGGAAGTCAGCTATACAGGGTGTATCTAAATAACACCGGAAAATCCAAGGGGTGATTCCTTGGGATATTTTAACAAATATAGTTCATATAAACATGTGTCCTAACTTGCTCTGTTTATGAGATACAGGATGTTGAAGTTGGAAGTAATGGTATGGTTGGAGACTGAGAAAGCCCCAAAATTTCAAAATGATTTTAATTGGGGGCATTGAGTAATCTCAATGGAAGTCTACATTAAAATTTGGGGTCGAATCGAACTTTCATTGTTTCATCAAGAATAAGCTGAATACAAATATTACATAGTGGTAAAAAAGTGGTTATTCCAATCGTTCAATCTAATCAAAATATCACATTCACCATAAATATCGATAAATTTACCCACTGTGACGTCATTGGAAATATTATATCGAATCTAATTGCACCAGAAGAAGCTCCATATCAATATAAACAAATTGATAGAAAAACAATTGTGTATTAGAATGAAAAAAAGATTTTACATGGAAATTTCAATACCCTGTATCTCGAAAACGAAGAAGGTGAGGACACGTCATGTTTAAATAAAGTTTATTTCCTGGAAATATCAATATGGAATATCAATAAGTAACCACCCCTTGATTTTTTTCTATCGGTATTTTCAGATACACCCTGTATAGTCAACACCTTTAGTTCCTTGGTTTTCCATACTGCAAGCAAATAAAAATTATTCACCGTCATAAATTGTTCAAAATGCCGTTGATAACACATGTACAGGGGCGCCAATAGCGAGAAATTCCCGAATGATCGGGCTCGAAAGGTTGAATTGTCCCAGGGATAAAACAAAAAACGATATTTAATTTCCTGTTCTGCTTTTAAAACAGTGCGGATTCACAGTATGTCCGGATTTTCGTTCGTTTCGTTCAGAGCATGTGGGTTTCATACAATGTTATATTTCCCTAGCGGTAGTTTCAACTTTTTAATACCCTCAGACTTCAGAATGATAAAAATTCAACGGAACAAATTGCTTTAGTTTCAGTTGTCTACCTACCTTCTTTGATTTATGGAAACCCGGATATTGGACAAACTTTAATCCTTTATTTATGATGTTCAGATTAAAAGTCGAACGAAAAGCTCGTAAAATATATGAGTGGATCATAATATTTTACAGTTTTGAGTTTGTATCCCTCAACTGTTTATTGAAATCTGATGCATGTATGCATTCATTTCTGGAATATAAACAACTGTATTACATTTTTTTTTTTCATTTCACTCAATCCCCGAAAATTCAATCTACTCTCAAATAATAATCCAGGAAATTTAGTTTTGGCTTCGCCGTTTCTTGATTGAAAGTAGACCACACTTTGAGAATTCTGTGGAAATCTTATTTTTCACATTTGCGATAGAGATTCTGGGTGCGCTGCTTTATGCCCACATTTCGTTACTCCCACATTTCGATATGCCCATATTTCGTTAGGCCCACATTTCGATTCACCCACAGTCTCCGGACATACCCGAAGTAGGCACTGTTGCCAAATAATATCCTATATACCAGAATTCAATGGAACTGTCATTGTGGGCCTATCGACACATTGCGTTACACCTACATTTCGTTACACCCACATTACTTTATGCACACATTTCGTTATGAATACATTGCGTTGTACCTACATTTCGATAGGCTCACATTTCGTTAGCCGCACAGTGTCCGAACATACCCGAGAGATGCACTGTTGCCATATACTGGGCTTGATGCGTAATTTTCCGGAAAATATAGATTTTAGAAAAAAAGTTGATTTAGGCTGAGTTAGGTTAGATTGTTTAGAAAAAGTAGTATTCCCTGTTCCCTCAAGCAATATATCGAAAAATATACGTTCTAGGAAGGTTTATTCAGTCCGAGTTAGGTTAGATTGTTTTGAAAAAGCATAGTCTCTTCTGCTCTCTCAAGTAATATCCAGAAAAATATATTTCCTAGAAAGGAGGTTCATTTAGGCCGAGCAAGGTTAGAATGTTCAGAAAAAGTAGTCTCCTTTCTTATGCAGAAAGGATATTTCCCTTCCTCATATTACGTATTCGGAATTCTGGAAGCCATAGAGGATAATGCTATAGCTAGACGCGTGTACTAGACATTGTGGGCCTAATGCACATTGTGTTACACACACATCTGGCAACGTGCTCCCTTCGGGTATGTTCCAAAACAGTGGGAATAAAAAAATGTGGGGCTAACGAAATGTAGGCATATAGAAATGTGGGAACAACGCGATGTGGGAGTAACGAAATGTGGGCATAAAGCAGGGCACTCAGAATCTCTATCGCAAATGAAAAAAAAAAGATTTCTACAGAATTCCAAGAGTGTGGTCTACTTAAGATTCGCGAGTTCTGTTATAAAATCTGCAGTATTCAACCAATCCAGTTTTTTTCTTTACACAAATTTGCAAAACATGATTTCAATATTCAGAGCATACTACGTCTAATGTTGAAACTTGCAGAATATAAAATTTGACACAAATATGTGAAATTAAAATGAACTTATTTTAATTCGAACGAATAAGCTTATTGTCAGCGATAAATTTGTAAAAATGTAAATTTTGACACGTAACGTCACGTGCTCCGACCGAGTAGGCCACTTTTCATCTCTTCTTAAGCAAAATCTGCTCATATCGAATTTCGAAATAAATTATTTTATACACACTTTTCCAGCAACAAAACGAAAAGTATTCATTGGAAAGTATGACAAACAAAGCTTTAAACATATTGTTGTACACCCTGAAAAGGTGTAAATATTCTGCAAATTTCTGCAAACGTAGAACATTTGATCAAAAGCAGTGAATTTGTTAGAATTGTGATTTAACAAATTTTATCACATTCCGGAAAACACATCAAGAGTTCATCAGGTATAGAATATTTCTACTGTCAACGTAGATTATACAATCATGATAACTATATGCAGGATGTCAAAAAAACCTGATCCTCTTGCTAGTATTATGGATCGAATGACCATAGATTGACGTTACCTCGGCCATAGATGAAGTGTTTCATCTATGCCTCTTGTTACTCACCTATGTACTTTTTTCCGGAATTGAACTTCACCAGTTGGAAGTTCAGCATCTACAGTAGGGAGAAATCATTCAAATTTTCTTTCGCATATCATGAGTATATTAATTCCATCAGCAACAATAGATGTATTCAATATAATATCGCCACCAACATGTTGAAAGTAATAGCTTCTCAGTCAATATTTTATATCACCTCACTTGAACATTTATCAAGGAATTTCCCCCAACTGTAATATACACACATCATTAAATTGATAGCCATATATTTCCCCATCGTTATATAGAAACGGAAAGTACACAGTAATACAACTATCCCCTTATATCAAATAGGCAGCTGACGATACCGACACGTGACCTGTTGGGCAATTAGTCAATCAGTTCGATATCATTACTCCAACATGAATTCATCGACATGAATTTAGCTTCGGAATAATTTCTCGGGTTATGAAATGAAATGAAATGGAATGAAATGAAAATTTATTCACCTTGATAAACATACAAAGTACAAAAGAAAAGGTAAGTCACAAATAGGAACATTGTTTCATACACAAATACTACATTAAAATAAAAACAATATATAAAAAGTGTGTGGAACTATTATGAATTAAAATGATCATTGATTGAAACTATTTTCGAAAGGTATTACTTGTTTTGTAAGTAGGTACTCGGAGGCTTTTGGTTCTTGTGTTGTAATCATGGATATCAGACTGTTTTTGGAAGTTAATTAGGTATTTTCCGGTAAAATTGACACACTTCATGATGGAAAAAGATGGTGCTGTTGATATTCCATATTATTTGAATATTTCTCGACAACTTGCACGATATTCCAAATCGAAAATCAGTCTTACTATTCTCTTATGCAATACTAAAACTCTATTGAAATCATTAGCACTTCCCCAAGATATTATATTGTATGAAAGATGACAGTAGGCAAATGCATAGTGAAGGTTCTTTAGAGTTTATTTGTTGAGATAAGATTCCATAGAAAGCTTTATTAGGTTTATCGCATACATGATTGATATGATGATCAAAGCTCAAATCAGAGTCGAGCCAAGTACCTAAAAGTTTAGCAAGTGTTGTAAAAGGGAAAAGAAACTTTTCTTTGATCGAATTGGGAAACATTTCATTAAGGGGAAAATTCACACATACTGTTTTCTCTTCATTGAGAATTAAAGAGTTTTTGTGACACCAAATTTCCATTTCCTTACATATTTTCTCGATAGACCTGCTGCCGTTATCGTTGTAACGTCTGCAAACATATAGTAACTATACCTCCACTGATGAAAGTAGGTAAGTCATTTACAAATAGTAAGAACAATAAAGGCCCTAAGACAGATCCCTGAGGAGTACCTAGTGGAGCCGGGAACTCATTTGATAATTCGTTGTCAATTTTCACTATATACACGACATCTCTCATAGTATTTACTTTGTGATATTTCAATAGGATTTGATAATTTTGATATCACTACTAAGTACATAATATTTGATTTCTTTGATCACATGCAACGAAATCCCTATTACGAAGCTGGAACATCGGGCATTTTTGAAGAAGAAATCTCCACGATCGAGTATTCAATCATCGTTTCTGTGAATATTAGTATCAAAACCAACAGTTTTTGATGATTGTTCAGTAGGTTTCATTCTTGAAGAGTTCTTTGATGATGGGTTCAGGATATAATCGCGAATCCGAATTGAACTATGATGGAGCCGTGAATAGAATGTTTCCGAAAACATTATTTTCAGTTTTTATCCAAAACATGTCTATTGGTGAACAACAATCGAAGACCAGATAATAATATCCTTTATAGTGTGGAATCTTCTCTCTACTATTATACATTTCTAGTCTGAACTTCTGTGACTTTGTAATACTCGGTTAGTGAATTTCACTTTAAAGTAATGACATTAACACTAGCTTGGGTCTCGGGTGGAATGTTCACTTTCTAAATTGTTTCTTTCAAGTCATTTTTTTATTTTCAATGAATATATTCAGAGAAGTTGAAACAGTAGGATTGAATGTGCTTGCATGTACTAAACTTTAGAGTTGAATCATTTACTCTAAAGATTAGTGGTCCTCCTGAGAACGGGTATATTGTTAATTTTCACTCTAATTTTTTTTACTGTGTAGTAACCCATTGTTGAATTCTATAGATGAATATGATCTCAAAATTCGACCTGTGGGTTCTATATATTATATCTACTAAAAATTGTTCACTTTCAATTTCAATATGAAATAAAAATCATTGAGAGAAACATATTTGAGAGATTCAGATCGCAGCTGCAAAAAACTCATGAAATATTTTTTTTAATGTATTTCATTGTGAAGAAAAATTATTAGAGAACTGAAAACTCAGTGAGGATATCGGCCAATTCATATGGTGGCTGAGGAATTGAGCAAGCTTTTTTTTAATGAATTCTTAAGTAATTGAAGTAAACGATGCAACAAGGTTTCCAGATTCCACTGGATTACTTCATGTAATCCATTGTTTTCAATATCTATGTTTTCAACTGCAATTTAATAGGAGTCAATAGTATTTTTTTACTTCATCAATAGTAACATGTCAGTCGCAAATGGAATGAGCTGAACACAGAAATAAAGGAGAAGAGCGTGAGGAAGAAAGAGGAGATGATCGAACCCTATGCTATGCTATCCAGAATGATTTCATGTCGTGTAATATTACACAATAAATTGTTAGTGGCAGAATGGATGATTGATAGCATTATTAGTTCCTCGTTTCTCCACGAACAGAACAATTTTCGTCATCTCCTCTCACAATCTGGCAATCTGACACGTGCAGCTTTGAGAAAAATCAGAACGAACATTTCATTACGAGGAATTATTTTTTATCCTTGAAGATACATCGAGTGTTCATAATATATGTTACCTCAGAAAGACCAAACTTTTGAAAAGTAGAAGACATTTTCATCACGAGGTTCACGAGATTATAATTCTTTCAATTAAGACAGGTTATTTCATCTCATCATTCCCAGATTTTTTTATCGCTTGGAGCGCACGAAAGGGAATCCCTATAATGTTGAATAATGTTGATAATGAATTCCAGAGCCTAGCCGTTCTATGGATGAAGGAGTCTTGATAAAGTGCTGTTCGACATCTTTCGAGGTTGACAACGAAAGGATGTGCTGACTGGGCTTGTCTAGTTCGTCTGATTGGTATTGCTAGTGAAGAAATGATAGCAGAGATTTCCGAAGAACATTTCCCGTGGAAGTATCGACAGAAAAGTAAAAGGTCGCCGACCTTTCTATGGTGTAACAATGATGTCAAAGAGTGAGTGAGTGTGGCGTCACCCACCAGGCGAATGGCTCTTCTCTGGATGGATTCTAAGAGCATCAGCGTATGTTTTGGTGCTGAACCCCATATGTGGGAACAGTATTTTAGAACAGGCAGTGTCTGCGCTTTGTAGATCATGAGAAGCTGTTGAGGTGTATAGTAGCTTTTCGCACGAAACAAGAATCCGAGTTTTTGTGAAGCAGCTTTTGCGATGGATCTGACATGATTATCTTATGAAAGAGTGTTGCTGATGGAAATACCGAGCATAGATATGGTGGGCTTGGTGGGGATGGTGGAGCCAGACATTACAATATCGGGCATACTGAGTTCCGCCTTTCTAGAGAAAATACAGGCTTAAATTTTGGTGGCGTTGAATTCAACTAGGTTGTTGGTTCCCCAGGCTGTGATTTCAGCAAGATCTTCATTGACAGCATTGACCTGCCTGCGCCGTAAGTTCTTAGTTTCCTGGGAAGAAATGGGAATTCTGGAAGAGAACGCAGTATGGAGGGGACTTACATCTGCAAAGCTGTGGATGGGGCAAGTTGTTACTCCCAACAGATCATTGATATGAAGAAGGAATAATAATGGTGCCAAAATTGATCCTTGTGGAACGCCGGAATTGATGCCGATGGTATCAGACGATACACCGTCCACCACCACGTGAAGTGATCTGCCTGAGGGAAAACTCGATAAGAGATGGCATAGCTGAGGTGGTAAGCCGTATGATGGTAGTTTGTGGAGGAGTCCTTCGTGCCAAACACGGTCGAATGATTTCGATATGTTGTCCAATGCGACAGCTAGAGATTCCCCGTGTTTTTCTAATGAAGCTTGCCATAAATGGGTGACGTAGGCAAGTAGATCTCCAGTAGATCTTCGGTGGCGAAAGCCGTATTGTCTATCATTGATGATTCCTGAGCTCTCCAGATATTTGGTAAGCTCAATATTGATGGCTTTCTCCATCACTTTGGAGATTACTGATAGCAGGGCAATGGGCCTGTACTTGTTGGGCAGGTTCTTGTTCCCTTCTTTGGGGATTGGTTGGACTCTAGCTGGAAAAATACCCGACCTGTACGAGACGGTAAACAATTTGCAGAGGATCGGTGTTAATTCTGGTGCACATTCTTTGAGGATAATGGGTGGTATTCCATCAGGACTGTTAGCCTTATTCGTTTTGAGACCAAGCAAAATTCGTCTGATAGTGCGTTGACGGAAAACGATTTCGGGCATTCGACTCTCAACGGGTGGAATGTTTGGCGACACTTTTCCTTGGGAATCTAGAGTAGATAAAATGAATTCTCTCGATCTCAGAAACCTCTCTTCAATCACCACAATCAGTGCTCTAGATATACATTGCTATATATTTTCTTGATTTTTAACTCTAGTATTATGATTTTGAAATTATTCGGAGGCCCAATATATAAATTCAAACTTTATCATCTCTAATAGTATGTCAATTCGCGAAAATCACCAACCAATAGATGACGCTATTACACGTCAAATCAACGTCAAATTTCAAACTGAGTATAAACAACAAAAACATCTATTGCAAATTGGTTATTCCGAAATCATTTCGCAGAATAGTAAATAATAAGTTGACTCCGTGAAATCTTTATAATGGACGTACAAGGTTTCCAGTATGGAAAAAATGTGGAAAATGGTGGTAGTCATCATTGATATCACATTACAATTCCACTATTTTGAAACATAAACCATGGTCGGAAAGGTCCACTCAATACTTACATGAATTGGAATAAATCCAGCTATTACAACAATATATGGTATATGTATACATGGAGGAATAATTGAATTTATCAAGAAATATTACTTGTTATGAAGGAGATGGAATTCTAGTAAAGGGGTTGGAGAATAAGAAGATACGGTTGGAGAGACTGATGCGAAGAATGAAGAATATCATCGATTTTCATAAACAAGGATCCCAAGCAATTGAGGACAACCAACATTTATAAAATGATACAAATTGTGCTTTAGAAAATGTATGTTATTCAAGGTAGGTAGGTACTGGTTTATTCATTGTAAACAATAAAAGTTCATGCAATAATTCGAGTTTTTCCAGTACGGAAAAATGAGGTTCTGGAACGAGATCTGCAATATATGCACTTTAACAAATAAATAATTTTCAAATAAATCACGTAATCATGAAACTCAAAACAATGGTCGCCATATTTGTTGTCATGGTTGTAATTCGTGATACTCGCGAATTCTATCTGAAGTTTCTCGTTCCATTTGTAAACCTCATTCTGTTTCCACCACCGTTACCAGAATGGAACAAATAAAACGCAACTAATATCTAATCCAAACCACCCTTATTCCTTTCCAATTTATAAATATGTAAGAATCATTGCGGTGTTGCAACCCCCCTGTATCACATTCTGACCATACGACACGTGCAGCTTCGAGAAAAATCAGCCTATTTATCCTTTAAGCACGATTTATCGAGCAGTTATTATACCGTACAGTCTTTATTGCCTTCGAAATAAGCGCGATAGGCGTGACCGTGCAACATTTATGTGACAAATATTAGCGTGAGCCGCTGTTTGTGTACCGTACTGCCTCGTAAAGCCAATGAGTTTCTGTAATATTCGCAGGAATATCCTCTCTGACAAATTCACGGATATTCTACATTCTTTATGGCGGATGATATTTTCTCGAACTGCAATTATCGCAAGTTGTTTTTCACTTTCATGGCTCTGGAAGTTCGTAAATCGTAAAGTTAATAAGGGTGGTTCTTCAAATACTGTACGAATGCTCTTCGAGGATGCAGGAGGAATGTTAATTTTTTTAGTTTATTTTGGATTTACTCTCCTTATTATCCTTTCGATATAACGGGCCATTTATGATATTTTTTCTCCAATGAAACGAACGTACGAAAATTAATACATTTTACTTCATCATTTGGGATTTCCTCTCCTCGTTTCTACAAACTGAAAATATTATTTATTATTATTAGTAGTATTATTTCAATATTATGTGAAGTAGGACAAATCAGATGATTTCCCCCTAATGTCACTGCGTTTAACAAGTTTCTCTATCAGGAAGCCTGAACGAGAAATCCAATAGTTAGATCCATGAGAAAAGAAAATAAGGAGAAAGCAAAAATTTTTGCAGAGATGTTCGCAGCAAACTGTACTTCAGATTCCCAAGGAAAAGTGCCGCCAGACATTCCACCCGTTGAGACTCGAATGCCCGAAATCGTCTTCCGTCAACGCACTACCAGACAAATTTTGCTTGGTCTCAAAACGAATAGGGCTAACGGTCCTGATGGAATTCCACAAATTATCCTCAAAAAATGTGCACCAGAATAAACACCGATTCTCTGCAAGTTTTTTACCGTCTCGTACAGGTCGGGTATTTTTCCATCATGCTGGAAGACAGCTAGAGTCCAACCAATCCCCAAAAAAGGGAACGAGAACCTGCCCAACAACTACAGGCCCATTGCCCTGCTATCAGTAATCTCCAAAGTGATGGAGAAAGCCATCAATATTGAGCTTACCAAATATCTGGAGAGCTCAGGATTCATCAATGATAGACAATACGGCTTTTGCCACCGATGATCTACTGGAGATCTGCTTGCCTATGTCATGGCAAGCTTCATTAGAAAAACACGGGGAATCTCTAGCTGCCACGTTGGACATATCGAAAGCATTCGACCGTGTTTGGCACGAAGGACTCTTCCACAAACTACCATAATACGGCTTACCACCTAAGCTATGCCATCTCTTATCGAGTTTGCTTTCCAGCAGATCGCTTCACGTGGTGGTGGACGGTGTATTGTCTGATACCATTGGCATCAATTCCGGCGTTCCACAAGGATCAATTTTGGCACCAATATTATTCCTTCTTTATATCAATCATCTGTTGGGAGTAACAACTTGCCCCGTCCATAGCTTTGCTGATGAAAGTGCCCTCTGTTCTCTTCCAGAATTCCCATTTCTTCCCAGGAAACCAAGAACTCACGGCGCTGTCAATGAAGACCTTGCTGAAATCATAGCCTGGGGAACCAACAACCTAGTTGGATTCAAGGTCACCAAAACTCAAGCCTGTATTTTTTCTAGAAAGGCGGAAGTAAGTATGCCCGATATTGTAATGTCTGGCACCACCATCTCCACCAAGCCCACCATATCTAAGCTCGGTATTTCCATCAGCAACACTCTTTCATGGGATAAACATATCAGATCCATCGCAAAAGCTGCTTCACAAAAACTCGGATTCTTGTTCCGTGCGAAAAGCTACTTTACACCTCAACAGCTTCTCATGATCTACAAAGCGCAGATACGGCCTGTTCTAGAATACTGTTTCCACATATGGGGTTCAGCATCAAAACATACGCTGATGCTCTTAGATTCCATCCAGAGAAGAGCCATTCGCCTGGTAGGTGACGCCACACTCACCCACTCTTTGACATCATTGGAACACCGTAGAAAGGTCAGCGACCTTTCACTTTTCTATCGATACTTCCACAGGAAATGTTCTTCAGAAATCTAGCAAGACCAGTCAGACGAACTAGACAAGCCCAGTCAGCAGATCCTTTCGTTGTCAACCTCGAAAGATGTCTAACAGCACTTTATCAAAACTCCATCATCATTCATCCATAGAACGGCTGGGCTCTGGAATTCATTGCCTGAGGAAGTATTCCCAACAACATATAATCTCCAGAAGTTCAAAAAAAAATTCCAATACCTACCTCCTGTCCCTATCCTCCGTAGGATCGCACGATGTTCTTTGAACATCATAGGGATTCCCTTTCGTGCGCTCCAAGCGATAAAAAAAATCTTTCACATGGCTTTTTGAAGATATTCACGAAATACCATCTTCAGAACCCCAAGGGGCTTAGCTCCCTTAGAATACATTTCTCGACTCATATTGACAGAAAATTGTCCTCCTATTTTTGGTCAGATAGAAGTTTGGCAGTCTATTTTCGGCACACCCTATAGAAAGGACCTATTGTCCTTTTAAATTAAAGTGGGAGATCCAATTTTCTGTTTCTATATCATTTAAATCAATTCGTCTGGAAATTAATCTCGTAGATATCAAACTGCTGAATACCTATTCGATTTCGAAATGTTTAGAGCATCTGGTGGTATATTATCTGAATCTTACAAAAATCTAGTGCTGTTCACCTCTATGAGCAAATATCTTCAAAATGAATCGTCTTCAAAATATTTTTATTCGACCTCCCAGTATAATTATTACATCAGAATTCTCTGTATTCACTTGGTTTCTCAGAAACTAATGCAAAGGTAGTTTATCACATTATAATAAATGTTGAAGAAAATTTGCGATGGCATTAAAATGGTTCCTAATGAATTGCTTGGCCGGACTTATATTATATTACCTGACTGCTATAAAAATGTGCACGTTGACCATTTTAAAGAGGCGACCTATTGACTTCTTCGAAAAGTCATAAAGTTTCATTTTATTGAACATTCAATTCCCAAAATAACTTTATCCTGCAAATATACTGAAGTTTACTTTGCAGAATCATAAAATAGTTGGTGATTTGAGTAATGATTTATTGGTCATTTATCATTGGTGACATATATTCATGAATATCATAAAAAACACGTTTTCTTTGCAGCAAATCTTTCTCACTTACAATATTGTGTTTTGAAAATATCTTCAAGTGGAATAATAATTATTGGAGAAAGTTGGAAAAATATAGGACTACGCACAAATCCATTTGAATTTCTATATACGAATATTTTATTTTATTGTATTTAAAAGTAATTCATAGCATAAATGGATGAATTTCGTTAGTAGTTACATAATTCAATGGAAAGTATACTAGGAAACCAATTAAATGTTCTCTGATGTGTATTGGTTATAACTTATTCATCAAATAGATGGAATACAAATACAAATTCAAAATTTTTATTTCCATCGACTGAAATGCATCAGTATAGGCATTGTCAAGGTCAGAGAATATATAAAACTCAATACTAGGATGGAACAATAGTAGAATATGATGGGACATAGCAAAATGACATTATATGTTATAGTAGCAGTAATAACATCACTAACATAACATTATCTAGATACATTAAACATGTTAACCCTTATCTACTAACGTTCCAAATATATAACGTTGTCACTAACCATACGTCTTACAGACGGGACTATTTAAATGCCCATATGAATCCTTTTTTTTTGTGAGCTATTCAAACACGTTCTCTGCATATTTCGCGAAGAGAAAATGATGTTCAAAATTGAAATAGAAATACAAATTTCGGTGGCGATCATAATTTCATAGAGGAGTACCTAATGTTGAAAACTTCGACATTGATCTATAGAAATACTAAAATAAAATTGAAATACTAAAATTATCGATGATATTATTGTCATTCAGAATACAGTTAGAAATATGACACAGAACTAAGTCATGAACATGCAAATTGAAAAAAATGACAATGTCTGTATATCCAGATATAGACGCCATCATACGTATTATAGGGGAAATTGAACTTTTATTGTTACGTAATAACGTCTACGAGACGGCAATCTATCTTTCACTCAAGATATTTCTAAAACTGAACCACATACAAAGATCAACTTCAGGGTACTGAAGGAGTGCTGGGTGGACATAAATTACGTGGTAGGACAATGGTCGATATTGAAAAGCAGGGGTAATCCAACAAATCGGATGCTGAGACGTATGATTAGTAGTTAAGGGTTAAAATTGGTTTTCAAAGAATTCTCGCAGGGAGTAAAAAGGGTTTTCTTTCAATAAAATTGTGATTTTTGACTTGTACTGTTTGAAGCAGCTAATTTGAGTAATTGTACGAGGTAGAGTTTGATGGCTGTGATTTCAGGACCATTTTCCACTTGGGTTAGTGAGTGAGGTAGATCATGAATTGTACAGGGTGGCCAACTAAAAATCCAGAGTTCGATACCTCTGTTGTCTTGAGAGATACAAAAAAAAATTTTCCACTTAAATTGAAATGATAACTGAGCTTCACATTTCAAAATTTCTTTGAAATACACAGGGTGTTCCGTAAGGTCACAGCACATCAAAGCTATGTTTTTTTCATCGGAACACCCTATATTTAATTACATTTTTGAATTCTCCTTGAAGATCCGATTTCAACGACGTATCATACTTAGGGTCTAGGAGTGAAAGTTACTGACATATAGGGTGTGCAAAATCGAGATTTTCCAAGTTCAGGATTTTTTTCTGTCGAAACTGTTCATTATTCGTCAAAACGGTTTACATGTCCCTATCTCAACTTGTCACTCACTATCAATTGACATTTAATTGAAACAAATTATAAATTTAGATTTTTTGAACACCTTGTATCAATTTCAATTGAAGATCAATTGATAGTGAGTGAAAAGTTGAGATAGGGACATGTAAACCGTTTTGACGGATAATGAACAGTTTCGACAGAAAAAAATCCCGAACTTGGAAAATCTCGATTTTGCACACCCTATATGTCAGTAACTTTCACTGCTAGACCCTAAGTATGATGGGTCGTTGAAATCAGATCTTCAGTGAGAATTCAAAAATGAAATAAAATATAGGTTGTTCCAATGAAAAAAACATAGCTTTGATGTGCTGTGACCTTACGGAACACCCTGTGTATTTCAAAGAAATTATGAAATGTGAAGCTCGGTTATTACTTCAATTTTGATCCATGAATTTTTTTTGTATCTCTCAAGACAACAGAGAAATCGAACTCTGGAGTCTTAGTTGACCACCCTGTACAAGCAGCTCCAGATTAATGTTCAGGTTCTCACGAAAAGGGATATCCTGTAATGTTCAGAGAACATCGTGTGAAAAAAGGGAAATTAGGTAGGAATTGGTGTTCTTTTTAAATTTCAGGAGGTTATATGCCTCGGGGAACACCTCCCTTGGCAATGTGTTCCAGAGCCTCGCTGTTCGTTGGATGAACGAGTCTCCATAGTAACCACGATGGGGTGCGAAATTATGAATATTTTTCTTCAAATAGATAAGACACAATATACAGTAATATACAGTTAGAATACCCGTGTCGCAAAAATGCTTTCTACAGAAAATGCTAGGCTTGAGGTGTAGCATATTTCTCAGTATGCGCATTTGCCAAGTAAGTACTTTCTGGGTGTCGCCAGCAAATCAGCCCATATGAAATTATCGGGTGAACTGCAACGTAGTAATGTATTTCGAGGGTGTCGAAATTCACACAATTTCATAATTGTATTATGGAAACATTTTTGCTCGTTAGGTTTTTATCAAATGAGCTATGTGGTTGTCCCATGCTAGATGAGGATCAGGCCATAGACCCAGAAACTTTTCTTCCTCAAGCATTTCCCATCACAGGAATACCGTCACAGGTGACGACCGACCAAGGAAGGAAGTTCTATTGCGCTTTATTCAGAGAATTTTCAAAAATAATGGGATTTCAACACATCCGGACTACACCTCATCACCCCAGTTCAAACGGAATGATTGAACGCTTCCACAGAACAATGAAGGCTGCATTGAAAGGTTATCATCCAGAAAGATGGACTGAACACTTATCAACGGTTTTATATAATAATTCTATTAATAATACGTTTATTATTCCACAAAAACAATGACAAGTATAAGGTTGTAGGTAAAGCATACTCAATGTGGCGAATAAATGGCCAGAGTTCAGTTACATTCTACCAAGTAGATTGAAACTGTTTTTTCATTCTGGCCAGACCTAATCCTAACAAGAAACCATAAATCTAACGGCTAAAGAACCTAACAGCATTAGTATAGTATATGATGAATTAAGAAGAAGAGTGAGAGAGGAAAAGAAGGATGAAATCAGGATTGCACCCAAAGAGGACCTGAATGGTTTGAGTAGTGCTGAAATATACTTTGGATCCACTTTACAAGTTCAAGGAGATTTGATCATTCCCAATCCAACGACGAAAAATTTGTCCTATCATGAATTCGTAAAGAGATTACAACAATCCATGAGAGGAAGTATAACTGATGCCAGGCATTCTAATCATCATGGACAGCAAAGGGTCTTTATTCATGAAGAGTTGCACAATACATCACATGTTTTTATGAAAGAAGATTGTGTCAGGAAACCTCCACATAGTCCCAATGAAGTTCTTGAGAGAACAGACAAATATTTCGGGATTTCTATTGGAGGTGAGAAGAAGAATATATCGGTGGATAGACTGAAACCTGCTTTTTTGGGAAATGTTGAAACTCCAGAAGACCGACCAAGTACAATAAAGCGCCAGAAAGAAACAAGTTCAATCAAACATGAAGAGAAATCGTCAATCGCTGAAAAGTCTATTATGAGCGAACACAACGGATATTTTAACGCTAAACCATATTTCACACGTTCTGGCAAAAGAGTTAATTTTGTTCAACCTGTTTGAGTTATGCAGAGGGGGGAGAATAATGTGCATCTACATAACCGTTATTATGACCCTGTAGATATTTGATATTTGGTATGATGACAAGAAAAGTCATCAAGTTTCGACGGGTTCAAAATAGATTGTAATTGTGATTCATTGCTGGAATATAAACTCATAGTAGTGGTAATCGCTTACTACAGGTGGTAAAAGGAACACACTGTGGATATGGGATATTTATCTCAGTTATCTACACTGTGCCAAACATAAGCATGTCAGGAGTAGTCATACCTTTGAAAACATCCATTTCGATGCTTGGTATTACTATCAGCAATAACCTTTCATGAGAAAATCACGTGAGATCAATTGCTGAAAGTGCATCATAAAAACTCGGTTTTCTGGTTCGGGCCAGGTGCTATTTTACTTCCATGCAGTCAGCTGCTTATGATCTATGAGGCACAGATACGACCTGTCCTGGAATACTGTTTCCATATTTGGAGTGATGCCTCACTGACAAACTCACTAAAAACAACACCGTAGAAAAGTTGGCGATCTGGCTCTATCCTAAAGAATTTTCATGGACGATGCTCTTCTGAAATATCAACAATTATATCTCCCTTGGTAGTCCCCGCGAGATGAACCCGTCGAGTTGAGGCTTCGCACCCCTTCTTGGTCACTTTGGAGACCTGCAGAACATCTTTTTCCAAAGACCCGTTCATCCAACGAACAGCGAGGCTCTGGAACACATTGCCAAGGTGTTTCCTGATGCATATAACCTCCAGAAATTTGAGAAGAACACCAATTCCTACCTTATTTCCCTTGGTTCTCACGATGTTCTCTGAACATTTCAGGATATCCCTTTTCGTGGGTACCAGAACATAAAAAAAATACGCACTTAACAAAATTTCATTCGAGAGGTAAATTTCCATTGAAATATTACCAGATCCTTCTATTTCTGAAACGATCCACTATGGAGAAATCGAAATGAGTGTTAACTTCCACGAACTCTGGGCTAGTCATAGGGATCGGTAATACATCATTCCCTTCCCAAACTAATATTCAAAAGATAATAGTAGCAATCTAGTGATCGTTAGTAATGCAATTATAGCTGCCCCGAATGGATGGAGAAAATTTTACTTAATGCATTTATAAACGTCCAAGCATTTGGTGAATGGTTATGCTTCAACTGTTATAATAAAAAGCGAAAGGCTATCAAGCCCATACCAGCGTTCTGAAATAGGTACCAATTATATTTGGATATCTACCTCCAAGGCGTTCTTGTTTATTTTACGCATTATAGATTAGGTAAAAAGCTATAGGTCTCAAATTGACGAATTGTAATATATTCCTCAAAATATTAATCAGATCTATTAGACATTTTCTCATGAATAACATTTGATTTGTTTGAATAGGTCCCAATATTCCATGGGGCACGTATAATATTCCTATATTGATTAAACTATCTTGAATCTTCATCCATTGAATTTTCATTTTCAAATTTGTCTCAGGTGTGAGTGATGTTTATTTCAATCGTGGATTCGAATGATCTATTCGTATACAGGAAAATTCATTGATATTACACGAACACTTGAAGTCGATTTCTTGGGTCGAAGTTGTTATTGATTCTTTCTACTTTTCGACGTAATATAAGTTCTTGGGACTTCTCTTCTAAACCTTTGCCATTCTACAGACACTTATTGTTCCAATTGAACTTGTCGAAATTGTCTGACTGGTATTGCTAGTGATGGAATGATTGCCGAGATTCATAAAGTAGACATGATATGAGAACACTTTCAATAATTGTCAATTCTAAAATTCGACTTGAGCGATGTAAAAATGTAACTCTAGACATGTAGGGAGTCACGTGACCCAACCGGGTTGCAATTTTACATATTTTCTAAAGCACACTTCAAAGCACAAGTCGAATTTCGAAATAAATGATTAATAAACATGTTTCTCATAATCATAATGCCGACTTTATAAATGAAACGGTACATAGAGAGATGAAAGGTTGCAGACTTTAACTCGAAAAGCATAATCATATTAGTAAATTCAAAACATGATGTTATATGACCACTCCAAATCTCAAAATTTCATCTCGAACGATTCAAATTCTGAACGTTGCGATTATAACTTTCAAATCCAGTAAAGTATCGGCTTCTAATAATAGTCTAGCACAGACGTGCACTTACCGAAACTATCATCTGCCCAAGGCAGCCAACAGTTTTTCGAGCACCACTCGCTATTGTTTTTGTTGCACCCTTTCCTTCAACAACAAACTTTGTGTTCCGAGGCCATCATTACGATGCGATATTGAAGTTCGAACTCCTTTTTTTGTGTCACGTTATGGCACGTTATGGTATATATGGTCTATTATATTCAGCTTTGTTCGGCCGTAAACCTATCTATGTATATATGTAGTACGAAAAACCATCAGAATGCGAAATGAAGACAACCCGCGATAGAGGCTATAGGTCGGATTTCCTAACAGCGTCAGAACGTGTACGTTTGACATGTATGGTTGGACGCTCGATGCAAGCACACCTCAGACTATTTTCCTATTCAACCCTGTATGAATAATTGGAAATTTTGTTTTGAAGTGTTTGTCACCTTCTTTTCTACTCAGGGAGACAATTCGATCATCATAGGATGCTCATAATGCCAAAATAAAATAAAAACTTGTTGAATGTACTAACGGATCCCGTTCATTTTGGTCCTTCGCCGAAGCTGTAGGAAGAAACTTCTCTGCCAGCTCATTTCCTCTTCTAACCAAGGAAGATGAAACATAACCATAACTGCCCAGGAGAAAGCCAACATTTTTGCCAATTTATTTGCGGGAAATTCCACTCTGGATTCATCGGGAAAACAACCTCCAAACATAACGCCAATTGACAGTCATATCCCCGAGATCACCTTTCGCTAACGTACTATAAGGAAGATTTTATTGGGTCCCAACACCAACAAAGCTTGTGGCTCCGACGGAATCCTACCGATTGTTCTCAAGGAATGTGCTCCCGAACTGACACCCCTTCTCTGCAAGTTGTTCAACTACTCTTGAATATTGGTTATATTCTCGTCCAACTGGAAAATGACAAGAGTACAACCAGTTCCTAGAAATGGCAAAAAGACCGTACCTAGCAACTACCGACCATTCGCACTGCTATCAACATCGAGCTCATGAAATACCTGGAGCATTCAGGTATTATCAACGACAGGCAATATGGCTACCATCATCAGAGATCAACTGGTGAACTGCTCACTCACGTCTCACATATACGGCAGCAATCTATTGAAAAATATGGTGAAACCTCAGTCGTGACACTTGATATCTCCAAGGCATTCGATCGAGTCTAGCACCACGGACTCCTCGCCCAGCTTCCATCGTTGGCCTTGCCTCCTCAGCTATGTTCTCTGCTAGCAAGTTTTCTCTCAAACAGATCTCTCTATGTAGTGGTCCACGGAGTTTCATCTTACTCTCTTATAATGAATGCTGGTGTTCTAGCACCAACACTATTTCTACTCCATATCAACGATTTGTTGAAATCAACTTCATGTCTAGTACACATCAGCTTCGCGTATGATAGTACCCTCCATACCGCCTTCTCTTCCAGGGATCCAATACCAGCCAGGCGAGGAAGAAATGTTGACAACATAAAATGGACTTGGGAATAGGGATCCAGTAACTTGGTAGATTTCAATACAAACAAAACACAAACATGCCTTTTCTCTAGAAAAGCCGATCTCACTGTGCCCATCATAAGCTTGTCAGGAGTAACTATACCTTTGAAGACATCCATTTTGATGCTTGGTATTACTATCAACAATGACCTTTCTTGGGAAAATCACGTGAGATCAATTGCTAAAAGTGCATCCCAAAAAACTTGGTTGGCCTGGAGCTATTTCACTTCCAGTCACCTGCTTATGATCTATAAGGCACAGATTCGACCTGTTCTGTTCCCATATTTGAAGTGCAGCACCCAAACATATCCTGAAACTGTTGGATTCTGTTCAAAAAAGGGTAATTCGTCTCGGTGATGGGTGATGCCTCGCTCACAAATTCACTCACATCTCTGGAACACCGTAAAAAAGTTGGCAATCTGGCTCTTTTTTATTCATGGACGATGCTCTTCTGAAATATCAACAATTGTTCCTCCCTTGGCAGTCCCCGCGAGATTGAGCCGTCGAGTTGAGGCTTCGCACCCCTTCGTGGTCACTTTGGAGACCTGCAGAACATCTCTTTCCAAAGACCCGTTCATCAAACGAGCAGCGAGGCTCTGGAACACATCGCCAAGGGTGGTGTTTCCGAGGCATATAACCTCCAGAAATTCAAGATAAACACCAATTCCTACCTTATTTCCCTTGATTCTCACGATGTTCTCTGAACATTACAGGATATTCCATTACATGATGGGAACCAGAATAACATTAAAAAAATATGGCGTTGCTCTCATATTGTCTATGGAGGACGCTTCTGAAGGATGTAATGCCGACTTGATTTTTGTTTGGCTAGGTTACGCTTAGTCGGCGGCTTTAGGACTGCTGGCTGGAGTCTGCCCTGCACTGATGAGAGTCAAAGAGCTCGAAACCGGTCTATAGGTGTCTAGTGTGGCCTGGCTAAATCGAATTCAATAGGCATTCAAGAAAGAATCACATGTATCAGTATTCGTTTATACGAGTCGATGCATAGATTTCGGGAGGATGTGATCCAATGTTCTGCGTGGCATTAGAAAGTAGTTGTTTTTCTCTCGTTATCTACAATTTTTGTTCATATTATGAACTATTGTGGTGATGACTATTAGTTTCTCTCTCATTGTGACCATTGTATTTTGAGTATTTGGCTTCTTCCTAGTTCATGCAGAAATCGTTATTATTTCTGTTTAAGCAGAATTTTTCATCCCAATCAGAAGAAATAGTGTACGTAACTAGTTTGGAAACGTTTCTTCTTGTATAACGATGGGATTTTGCGGGACGAGCGCAGCAAGTTCGGTTCCATTTCAGGTATACAGTTGGTCACAAAAATTGGAATTAGAATCATCAGAGTTATTCAAAGAAGATGTAAAATACATACTAACTCATTTAAAATAACAAAGATAAAGTCACTTCGAGAGAGGCTTTTTTATTATTTCTTAAATAGAATCATCAATCGAATACCTTTCGATTTCATATTTTTCAAGATCAAATCATCAATAATGCCACGGTAATTTTCAAACGGCTAGAAATTTACCGCCAGTAAAAACTGAGGCCACGATATCGTAAGTAAGGGCCGATAGCATGCACAGTTTTCATGTGTTGAAATACGATTGTAAACTTCATAAATATCAGTTATTCAATAATCCATGATTTCTCAATTGGATATAATGGTAATAAAAAATAAATAAAAATTAAATTGTCTCAAAATGTTCCGGTATAATTTGTGACTTATTGCATATAATAAATTCGTGTGAATAATAATTATAATAATCCACACTAGAGAATATTAGAATCAGTGAACGTGACAACACGGCGTACGACTTGTAAGCGTGGTCTTGTCAGCATTCAGTACAATGTTGCCTAGTGTCCGACATTTACCTGCTATTTTGTCATAGAGAAAAATTAATATTTGGACATGCTGGTAGCTCAAAAGAGCCAAGAATGAACTATTGTGTCATGTTCCAAACTTCTCCATAATCACAAACCGTCTTAGTTCAACATAATAAGCATCCCGTCGGATTTTTTCAACTGTCGAACTGACACTTTTTATAGATAAGCAACAAGTTATCGATGTATAACCCGAATATTTTGAAGTACCCATAGTTTTATTATTCCAGATTTTTTGGGGGGGGGAGTCTCTCTCCTCGTCTATATAAAATAAAAATATGAATACTATTTCAATATACGTGTTGTGAGGACAAATCAGATGATTTGCCCCAAGATGCCAATGCGTTTGAAGAATTTTCCTATCAGAGAGCCTATAACAAAAACTCACCAGTTTGTTAGTGACAATTTGTATTGAAAAAGGTTTGGAGAAGAAAAATAAAGGTATATAGATAAAATATCAAATTTTTAATTATCTTTGGACGTTTCGAGAACGAATCTGCTTCCGTTTTCAACATAAAAAATGTCTTTTCATATCGCAAATTCCTATTTGTCTTGACACTTCTCAGTTCTCAGTGACAATTGGTAATCATATGAGTTACAGCATGTTTTCATTAATTAATCTCGAATTTACTATTCTCATTTTAAGAATTCAGTAGTGGATACAATGTTCTATCTATATCAAGAGAACAGGAAACAATGCTATTGTCTCCGTTCAGAAGAATGCAAGAAAATTCCTTGATTTTTCTCTTCTGGTTGTTATTTTGTCTTAATATTTGATATTTCTTTTTATTTAGGTACTTTTATTTCTCTTCTCCAAACCTTTTTCAATACAAATCGTCACTGACAAACTGGTTAATTTTTCTTTTAGGCTCTCTGAGAGGATATTTCTTCAAACGCAGTGATATTTTGGGGCAAATCATCCGATTTGTTCTCACTACACTTATATTGAAATATGGTATTCATATTCTCATTTTATAGAGACGAGGAGAGAAAATCCCAAAAAAATCTGGAGTAATGAATGTACCACCTCCTCGATTAACCTACAGACGGTATACTTATGAATTTACTACTGATTATACTGCGGCAATGAAACGATTCCAATAATTGAATTCTTTCATTGCACATAACACAATGCACAATGGATGCTAGATAAGAGGTGATTTCACCTATATCATCGACAAAAACTCCCTTATTGCAACGAAACCAACGAAGGGTGTCATTCTCTACCTGATAATTTTCTGCTTATAACTCTCAACAAAACTATCAGATTCCTGCGCATTAGTGATACGACACATCCATACAAAGGCCTTTACGGCATTGTCCGGGCACTATTTGTCAACTCAGATGTAAGGTTTCGGGATAAAGAAAACGAATGAATCATATGGATGAATGTCTCCCAGGTGACTCGGACTTATACATGGATGCAATAATGGGGCCGACCTTCGTCAAACAGCCCCGTACCGTGTCGTTTAGCAAAATTTACCGCAAATAAGCCGATGATGCTAGTATAAACTGCTCAATAATCGAAAGGTTCAACTCTTTTCAACATGAGCAAGGTCATCACCTGAAACAAATGGAGACCACAGGGGAAAAAGGAAGAATGTCACAAAAAGTAAGTTTCGTGAAAAACGCATTTCAAAGTTTATAACGTCCTTACTTTTTGGAAGTTAGAGGATACTGGAATCTGTATTCAAGCAAGCACCAAGCTTGGACGTTTCCCTTTCTACACATTTTTGAAGTGGACATTTCGCGTTATCATCATGTGAACGTATTTAAGGCTAAAATTTAATGTTTAGGCTATCAGATGGCGGTGTCAAACAGGGCCTACTCTATCTCACCGGGCCGTAGTCTATCCCCTCTCTCTCGACGCTGACGTCACATTAGTAGGTTGAGATTTCACATCAGTCCGTACTGGGGCGTTCGTAATTGATAGGCTATAGCTCATTTACTATAAATTTTAGAAGCACACTCAATCGAGACGAAATGATCCCCAACAAATTCCTCAACTTTTGGTGAAAAAATGAATCCAATAGGATGAATCAATACCGAGTTATGGCGTTGTAACGAAATTCCATTTTATTGAAAATCAGGACGTTGTACTACAGAATACTATTTTTTGCAAATTTGGAATTGGAATAAGATGAAACTAACTCAATATATCGAACTACGATAATGAATCAATTGAATAGTGAAAAAATTGTAGAGTTACCTACAATGAGTACCAAAGAAATTAAATATAAAGAGTGCGTAAAAAATGGGCCGTTTTACCTACCTACCCAAATTTCGCTGTATTACGATTTCGCGGTAATTCCTTGGACTGGTAAAGGGCGATATACTTTTTGTTACTCATTTTATTTCTAAATGGCGTATGGTTCTGACCAACTAATATTGGTGTCTGAAAAATTCGAAACAATATTTCTACAATGTAAGTCACAACATAAAGTTTTGGAGAATTCTGCAGAAATTTAAATCAATTCCCTTCTCAATTATTTCGAGAATCAATGTTGCAGTTTGGGTCTTTTGATGGAATCAGCAGAACATTCTCTAAAACCATTTCAAATATTCTCGAGTGATAGGATTTCTAACGTCATCAAAGTGCGTCCTGATCATTTTTAGAGATAAACGCTGCTAAAACCCTTCGAGATAAAGTGGATGTGTATTATACCGATTTGTAGGCAATCAAATTTCCTACAGAAGAGTCAGTGACAGCATATATCCATAGTTGATAGGATTAGCATGCGGGGCGTCCGAACTTTTTGAACTATTCTGTAATGAACACCTGAATCATCGTTCTGCTTGAATTGAAATATCGGTTTGTTGTTGGGAATTTGAAAATAAAACTCAGTCAATCAAGATACTATGCGAAATCTTTTTATGATTGAATAATTTCTGTGAATTGAATATTGGAATTTTGATTGCTGTTTGAAAAAGGACAATTCTGAATGACGTCAATTAATTTTGATATGCCATATTTCTGAAATTAATGGTCGTAAATCAGTGAAAATTGATTCATCTTCTGGAAAATTCTTTTCTGTACATATTTGACTTCTTGATATTTTTCGCTAACTGTGACCGTTCTCCCACTGCGTTGATTTTGTCCCTACTAGTGTGACGTCACGAAAGCGATGCTCCGGCCCGGTGAGATAGAGTAGGTCCTGTGATAGAGTAGGCCCTGTGTCAAATCAATTTGCACTATATTGTGAAATTCACCCCTTTTCCCATGTGGTCTTCAAATTATATAACTGCCAAAAACACTTACATGAATATGAATTCAATATAGTGGTTAAATGATAAGCATTTTAATATCATACATCTATGATATGAAAATAAAATGACATTGAAAAGGAATATTCTCAGATATACTACGAACATGATGATACCTTGAGAATTCACATTATTTATCTGATAGAAGTAGGTAGCAATTCTTTCTTGGTATATTCAACAAACAAATAACTACTTATATGCCACGACGAACAATGAATTACATTCATTAAACTCACACAATATGAATTCGAAAATAAAATATTCTGGAGTTAGGAATTTGCATTCTCTTCCAGATAAAAATATATATCATGTATATCTAAGGAATAAGGATATTCTTTTTCAATACTTTTATTTTATTTATTTTTATAGACTTCTAATCACAGATTCGTGATTAGTTTCTCTTAATTCAAAATGTCTTTCTACGCTCTGTATGATGAATATCAATTCGTCATAAATCTAAACAAAAAGATATTCATATAAAAATAATATCTTCTTTCGATGAGCGTACACTACCTCCATATCAAGAATAAATCGCAAGAAATTTATGAAAATGTGCATGCTTATTTGAAATATTTTCGAGAATGCAGTGATGCCGCTTCTATACTAGAAAGAAGCAACAACTTAGTTATTTCATGCACTGTATTTTCTTCTATCTCTCACGGAAGGAAATTCCAATAATATTCGTAGAATATCGTGCAGCGAGGAGGTTGGTGTTGGATTTTTCTTTGAACTTTTGAAGGCTACAAGTTCTTGGGAATATTTCCATCGGCAAAGAATTTCAAAGCTTCGCCGTTCTACAGACGAACGAGTTTCGGTTAGAGTGTTATTCGACGTATCCCAAGGTTAACGACGAAAAGATGTGCTGACTGGGCCTGTCGAGTTCGTCTGACTGACATTGCTAGTGTCTATAGGAAAGTGAAAGATCGCCGACTTTTCTACGGTGTTCTAATGAGGTCGAAGTATTAGTAAATGTGGCATCACGAAGAAATTAAAATTTCAATATTATATAGGAAATTTCTTAGTTTCTTAGGTAGAGCGTTTCAAGTTCTCATCAGTTTATATATTGGATCCTGCAGGTATGCCCTTCCACACAATGTAATACTGCATTCTTGGAAGATCCACGGAATGGGATCAGACGATTATGTAAAAACGTTTCATATTTTGAATTCTACTTATTCAGATCCGAAAAGGAGATTACAGAGGATTAAATAGGGAACGGTCAACAGTCCCTTCAACGAACGCTATGCGCTATTCATGGGCATTATTCGTAACGCAGTCTAACGCCTTTGTTAACTGGAAAATGACAAATCCTTACAAATGATTGAATCTTCCCCTGAGGATCATACCCAGATCCAATTCACAGCTGTATTTTCGATATAACTTTGACTAAGCACCTTTTTCAATTGTAATCGGTATGCTCGGCATTTTCATCAGCAATACTCTTTCATGGAAATATCATGATGATCCATCGCGAAAGCTGCTTCACGAAAATTCGGATTTCTATTTTGTGCGAGAATCTATTCTACTCCTCAACAGCTTCTCATAATCTACAAAGCACAGATACGACCATAGTTTTAGAATATTGTTCTCACATATAGGGTGCAACACGAGAGTCATTTTCCTGGTGAGTGATGCCACACTCACTAATCCTTTGTCCTCATTGGAACATCGTATAAAGACAAGTCGGCGACCTTCCACTCCTCCATAGATACTTGCACAAGAAATTTTCCTCAGAAATCTCTATTATATTTCCATCACTACTCGTAATGAAGATTTAAATAATATAGTTGAGATTGTAATTCATATTCTCCTTTTTTCTCTGTGTGTTTATTTATTTTATCATGATTCACATTTTCAATCGATAATTTTTGTTCAAATTGTCTATATTGTTCATAGTGTGACTTATATTTCTAACTAATAAGTAATTTCTGTTTATGTATTTGATGTTTTATAAACTTATTGACGACTGTAAACACAAAACATGAATGAATATATCTATCTATCTATTCATCTAGTTATAGCGACGACGAACTCGACAGGCCCCGTCAGCACACTATTCAGTTGTCAACCTTGAGATATGTCAACACCTCACCAAAAACATTCGTCTATAGGACAGCAAAAGCTTTGTAATTCGCTGCATTTTCTCTAGAAAGGCGGATCTCATTATGCCCGATATTGTAATGTCTGGCTCCACCATCCCCACCAAGCCCACCATATCTATGCTCGGTATTTCCATCAGCAACAGTCTATCATGGGATTATCATGTCAGATCCATCGCAGAAGCTGCTTCACAAAAACTCGGATTCTTGTTCCGTGCGAAAAGCTACTTTACACCCCAACAGCTTTTCATGATCTACAAAGCGCAGATACGGCCTGTTCTAGAATACTGTTCCCACATATGGGGTTCAGCACCAAATCATACGCTGATGCTCTTGGATTCCATCCAGAGAAGAGCCATTCGCCTGGTGGGTGACGCCACACTCACTCACTCTTTGACATCATTGGAACACCGTAGAAAGGTCGGCGACCTTTCACTTTTCTATCGATACTTCCACGGGAAATGTACTTCGGAAATCTCTGCTATCATCCCTTCACTAGCAATACCAATCAGACGAAGTAGACAAGCCCAGTCAGCACATCCTTTCGTTGTCAACCTCGAAAGATGTCGAACAGCACTTTATCAAGACTCCTTCATCTATAGACCGGCTAGGCTCTGGAATTCATTGCCTGTGGAAGTATTCCCAACAACATATAATCTCCAAAAGTTCAAAAAAAAAATCCAATACCTACCTCCTGTCCCTATCCTGCCTAGGAACGCACGATGTTCTTTGAACATTATAGGGATTCCCTTTCGTGCGCTCCAAGCGATAAAAAAAATTGCCAATGGATATATTCCTAAGAACTCATAACCTTCAAATTTTTTCAAAAAAACAACACCTCTCTCTATCCTTCCTAAGTACGCACTATGTTTTACGAACATTATAGGAATTTTCTTTCGTGCGCTCCAAGAGATCAAAAAATCAGATAGTAGAATAACAACTTTAGATGAATCAGTCGTTGTTCCGAAAGCTCACTCAATATTATGCACTCATAGGCCTCAGTCACTACAACAAAATTGTCTCATAATAAGTATCATACTATATTTTGTAGTCGTTTTGTACTAAACGTTAGGTATTGCCGACTATATGTTTTCAGTATGTAGTTCAAATTAGTGAACATTATTTTAGAAAGCGTATAACTTGAATTTTAGATTTGTCAACTGTATCTCAAAAAGCGTCGGCTGGTATTCAAAAAAACATTGCTTGAAATTCAGAAAGTATCAATTGTGATTCAAAACCTGAAACCAACACCTATGGATCCTCGCAGATACTTCATCTTCTGGATTCATACTTCCCAAAATGTTGTAGCCAACTGACAGAATATGGGTCAAAATATCCAAACAAGCTGAACAATCAGTTGAGTTGAGAAGGCTACACTGTTTATCTCACTGAATGGTGAATTACCAAGTTTTCTCGACTACCAATGGACGGTCGGCGCGTTAATAGCACTTGTGACGTCAGTACCGCTAACGCTAACGATTTTTCGTCGTATTCCAACAAGGGCATTTCTTTATGGAAAATTTAATTATAAAAAATTCAAAATATTTTCTCATCTTGATGAAAGTAATAGTAGGTATTTTTGTTCTAGAAATCATTGTTCTTGCCTGTTATACAGTCGATACAACAAACTACTCATACAAATTATTAAGATAAAGCTCACAAAACACATCATCATGAAGTCCCTAATGAATTCAAGTGGAAAATTAATAGACGCTTCGAAGATTGTCGAGAAAATCGAGTTGTGGTGGTTTAAAATTGAACCTATTCTGGAATTCTTGAAGAATTGGTATAGGATTGGTAAAAAAACTGATAGCATTACTCCTAATGCATTTCACGAAGATGAAGGATGAAAGATGAAACATATTTGGGAGTACATCAGCAGAAGGAGAATTACTAAATACTCAATGGAATATTATAATTCAATTCGCATTCGCACATTCATTTAGAATATTAGCATTGGTATTTCAATAGAAGATATTTCTTCCTGTACCAATTATAGAAAGGGTTCAACATCTGCACTAACAGCTGTCGCAAATTATTCCAGTTAACCGCCGTGGGGGAAGAAGATACTACTATGCTATTGTACTTATGTCATTGAACTTCCCGATATTCCCTCCTTATTATTCCAAACTTCAATTAGCTTCAGCAACGTCCCAATGCAACTTTTGTAGATGAATAGTTGTGTTCATCTAAAAGTTGCACGTAAGAGGCAGGAAAACAAAGTCATAAATTCAGTTCGGTTGAAATGAACGAGTAGTGAAATAATATTCATGCATACCGGATGATTTGCTACAAAATGCCACTGTGCTTAAATTTTCACGAATGGAAACCTAAGGCAGGCATTCAATCGGAAATCAGTGACATCTACTTGTTTGAAGAATGTTCAACGTAGAAGAACATATAGTGGGGTCACACATCAGAAAGAGTTTTTTTTTTATGTACTGGTTTTCACGAAAAGGGAAAAGGGATATCCTGTAATGTTCAGAGAAAATCGTGAGAAGCAAGGGAGATGAGGTAGAAATTGGTGTTCTTCTTAAATTTCTGGTGGTTATATGCCTCGGGGAACACCTCCCTTGGCAATGTGTTCCAGAGCTTCGCTGTTCGTTAGATGAACGAGTCTTTGGAAAGAGATGTTCTGCAGGTTTGGAAAGTAACCACGAAGGGGTGCGAAGCCTCAACTCGACGGGTTGGTCTCGCGTGGTTTGCCAAGGCAGGAACAATTGTTGATATTTCAGAAGACCATTGAAATATCTATAAAATAGAGCCAGATCGCCAACTTTTCTTCGGTGTTCCAGAGAAGTGAGTGAGTTTCTGAGCGAGGCATCACCCACGAGGCGAATTGCCCCTTCTTGGAAAGGATCCAACAGGTTCATGGTATGTTTGGGTGATGCACTCCAAATATGGAAACAGTATTCCAGGACAGGTCGGATCTGTGCCTTATAGATCATAAGCAACTGACTTGAAGTAAAATAGCTCCTGGCTCGAAACAGATAACCAAGTTTTTGGGATGCACTTCTAGCAATTGATCTCACGTGATTTTCCCAAGAAATGTTATTGCTGATAGTGATACCAAGCATCGAAATGGATGTCTTCAAAGGTATGGTTACTCCTGACAAGCTCAGTGAAATCGGCTTTTCTAGAGATAAGGCATGCTTGTGTTTTGTTTGCATTGAATTCAATTGTTGCCAAGTCCATATTTATGTTGTCAACATTTCTCTCTCGTTTGTTTCTGATTTGCCTGGCTGGTATTGGAGCCTTGGAAGAGAAGGCGGAATGAAGGGTACTATCATCCGCGAAGCTGTGTACTGGACATGAAGTTGCTTCCAACAAATTGTTGATATATGTAGTAGAAATAGTGTTGGTGCTAGGATTGATCCTTGCACAAATCAACGAAATATTATTTCAATTTTCAGGGAATGCTATATATTTTTTCATGTTGAAACCTGCGAAATGACGTTTTGCAATTTATTCAGAGAAAATTCGACTCCCCCAGTGGATACCGTATATGTCAAATAGATAAACTGCAAAATGAAACAAATTAGTATACGTAATAAAACATGTTTCAAGTGTTTCAGACGAATTATGTGAATCTGAGGCCATAACTCCCAACATGAAACAAGTGTTGCATGGATAAGCAGAGTTCATGGCAGCTGATTTCGGAAACATTTCACAAGCGCCAATACATTATAAAATTTTTGGTTTATTATTCGAAGAAGTTCGATCAATTCCCATTTTCTGAATATTTCTGTCCACCAAGAAAGTAAACATTGTCTCTGTTTTCAGCTGAAGAAAATGCATTCCAATAATATGTAGTCATATTTAGAACTCATTTTCAAATTCTCAACGTTCATTGAAATGAATCCCGAATAGATATTTCTTACTCTACTGTTCGATTTCATCTACCCTATCAGTTACCACCCGGAATCACGAAACCGAATCAAAAGGAGATTGAAAGCTCTTCAATATATTCTGTATCGAGCCTCCACTATTCATTTTGCATTCTTCCAACCCTATCAAGCACGTCTGATTACTTTAGCCCGCTTGCCATGCCAATCACTGTCAATAACGTCACAATACTAAACCCCTGAATAAACAGGATTGTCGAGTGGGAAGCCCTAGCCCTATATAGCTGAAAAAGAATAAGCTTATCCCTTGAAAACTGAAATATGTGAGACCAAAAGTCAATTTTCATCGAAGGGCTCAGCTTGTTTTCTTGGATGCTCCAACAGTATTCCTGATTATGGAATTACTATGAAATTGCTGATCAAATTAACCGGAAGAAGCACTACTGCAACATTGATATTATTCCACACATCTACGCTTTTTCCAATTCTAGTTGAAAAAGCATCAATGTGATTTCAAAATGTATCAATTGAATTTCAAATCAGTCATTTCAATTTCAAAAAATTTCAAATGTATTTCAAAATTATCAATTCAATTTCGAAATGCGTCATTCGTGTTTGAAATCAGTCATTTTAATTTCAAAAAGTATTGAATGGCATTTCAAAATCAACAATTCGATTTCAAAAGGCGTCAATTATATTTCAAATTAGTCATTTGGATTTCAAAATATTTAATTTCGAATTCAAAATCCATCATTTCAATTTCAAAATTGTTCATATTTATTGATGATGCCACAATGACAGGAACCAGAAGCTAGAACCGTTTCACTAACAGGTTTTGTGAAATCAAGTAGATAATTTTGAAATACAATTGATGTTTTTTGGAATTGAAATGACTAATTTGAATTACAATTGACGCATTTTGAAATTGATATGATAATTTCGAAATACATTTGATACTTTCCAGAATTTAAATTGACTAATTTGAAATACAATTGATGCTTTTTGGAATCCAAATGACAATTCGGAAATACAATTGACCATTTTTGAACTAAAATTGGAAAACGTGTAGATAAAGTTTTCTTTTTCCATTCTCAAGTATTGGAATACTGAACTGCTGATTAAAAACAGAGTGACAGGTGGTTATACGAATATACCTCTGCAATGGCATATATTGAAAATTTCATATCCTCCCAATTTGATGGAGATCTATTTCAATCACCTCCCTTTGGCATACACCCCGAGACGGTTTCGAGATTTCTTCTCATCTGGTCAATTATATAAAAAAGTTTTTCCTAAAATTGTCATCCTTTGTTTTCCTTACCAGAAACATCCTCTTTCGCTCCTGTTAATTTCCTACCATCCATGACTACGGAAGGTTCAGAGTGCTCTTTCCATCAGAAATGAAACACTTTATATATAAGTTTCATCGACTCCGCTTCAGTTATTTCATTTTACTAGACCACAAGTTGTTTGAACAATAGACACCATACAAGTTTATTGTTGTATATAGTGTGCTCGATTTTCCTGAAATTAATATTTCTCCAGTACTTCTGCAGATCACTGAAAAACATACCATTTCTTTTGAATATAGGTCTCAATACTCATTTGAAACAACAGAATCATTGAAAATAGCGCTGTGATGAAAATTGATCTTGTTAAGAAATCAGGAAAGCTCATATTTATCGAAAAACAACTCTTTTGGTATAATTTGGTAAATTGATGAAGATATGATAATTAGATTCCAAACCCATTTCGATGTATATGCTTGAGCATCCTGGAAATTCACAAGTATTTGTCATCAAATCATGTGGTATTTTTCAATATGTTCATTCGTCTCCCTTTGTAGTGTGTAACCAGATGTCACCATGTTTTTCAGCAGCAATCTAGTAGTAGTCGCCAAATATCTAAAAGCCTTATCTTAAATTTAAAAAAACGTATTCGAAAATATTCAATGTTGAATTCAGTGCGAAAATGTACATTTGAATAGCAGTTTTCTTTTCAATCAGTGAATATGAACCGATCGCACGGAATCTATAGAAACCGACTAATGTTGACTGTTGGCTGTTGACTTATTATTATATCATGCTGCTTGTTATATAGACATTTTGACAATTCAGTCAAACGTCGATACGAGAAGTGTGGTACTAGGGAAGTTATAGTAACGCCACATTTATTGCTTTCTACTCTCCGTTATCTTCCGAAAAACGGTTCTCTCATTTTCTCTCCATTCTTCTTCTCACGGTTGGCATGACATTTGTTGATATTTTGACGTTTGTTGAATATTGCTGTCATCATTTGATCTAGTGAATGTTATTACTGCTTCGTTTTTGTAGTCTTAAGATATAATGGAAATGAGTACAAATTAGCGGGATTTATGATTCATAATGCCCTCCATAACGCCCAGGGCGTTATGGGTCTTATAATAGCAACTTTTGCCAAGGTATTATAAAGCAGTAATGGACAAATGGAAAATTAAATGCTTTCGAACCCTGTTCCTAAACTTTCTCTAGAGTTTTCAACAAGGCAAACTGAGTTTTCATCATTGAGAATCTGCTATATTTCATTATAATGTAATTCTCTAACAATCTTGACCTTTCCTCTATTTCCTATACGATCATCGTTCTATACCTTTGGTAAATGAAACTCTCATAGTAGAGATTGTGTCAGTATACAAACAATCCGAAGCTTGCCCCTATTATTTCAGACCACCCTTCGTCCTTCACCCTCCACTGGTGGTCTTCACCCTTTACTGGTGGTAAAGTAAACTCTCCAGCGTCTTCTGGTTGATCGAGTACCACCACAATATATACAGTCCAGTGAAAAGGGGTAGTTTCGGGTGGACGTATCTTAATGGGAAAAGGGAGGAGATAATCAGTGCGTGGAAACATAGTGGAGCGGAATGGACAGGAAAATACATTTCCACTGCAATCCTCCTGAATAAATAAAGCCCGGATTGAGCTCTATGGGGTAAATTTATCGGATTGATTAGGGAGCTGATGGTGGCAGTTATTCATACAGGGTGTTTCATAATATGTGGAAAGCAGAGGAAGTTCCTATAAACGGTGAATAAGAAAATTCATGTATAGGTGTGGATGAGGCAGAAGAGAAGAATTAGAAGTTGATTGATTGATCCATTGATCAATTCAGAATGAAAAGTCAGGCTTTCAAGGCCCATATGTTACCACTGAATTCAGTAGTGATTCAATATTCATTCTTTTGATACTTGCCTCTACTCACCTAGACAACCAGTCTCACATCTATGTGATCCCCAATACAGCCACAAAATGTCGTTGACCACTATCTACAACGGTGATGCAATCATCATTACCCATTACAGCTTAATTATGACACAATAAGGAAACATTGTAGGTTATGTCCTCAGAATTCTCTACAGAAAAATTAAGTTTTGTTCGAATCACAGCAATAACATAATGTTACTTGGGAACGGAATACGTGTTGAAAATCTGAAAATTCGATGCAATACAGTTAATCACTTCTAGTCACCTCGAGCTGCTCTCTGAGATTTTCACTCAACTATGGATAAGAATATTTTCATTAGTGGTCCTCCACCTTCGACTTCATTTATCCATAGGACTATTTTCATGATTATTACTAGCTGAATAATAACCCATCTTATCACACCAATTAAAAGTATTCAAGAATGAGAAGGGCCATATTCGAAATGAAAAAACAAAATATAAATTTGAGTATTTTTTTGTAGAATCAGATGTCTGTGAGTCTCCAAATATGCATTTCATCTCAGGTGAAGTGGATATTGAAATGTAATTTCTACAGATACTATGATCCGTATGTGAATAGGGTGATTTAGGAGAAATTATCAACATTTTCGATGAGGGTATCTCATCTTTTTTTGATTGCTGTAATGGATCGAATCTCATCATCAAAGCTGGGTTTTTCTAATCCTCTGGAACTGAATTGGGAATGTTGTATCAAGATGGTTTGCTTATATGATAGAGAAAGAGGCCATATCAGAAATTCGATAGAGAGTATGAAAATGCAACTATACATCGCTATAAACCAACTTGAATTTGGAGTTCTCTTTTCCTACAAGGTCATTATAAAATCAGTAGAAAATGTCGAAGTTACCTAAAATTCACTAATACTTCGTTTTTTTAGATGATCTATTGTAAAATCATGATTGCCTAGTGCCTGATAATATACCATTTATGATCCTGTCAAAAAGTCTCCAATTATATTTTACCAAT
This sequence comes from Phaedon cochleariae, assembly GCA_918026855.4. Taxonomy (NCBI): domain Eukaryota; kingdom Metazoa; phylum Arthropoda; class Insecta; order Coleoptera; family Chrysomelidae; genus Phaedon; species Phaedon cochleariae. Next base: position 60,438,289 of record OU896709.1, on the reverse strand, counting down.
TTCGAAAACGAGATAACACATTTATAGGAAACAACTAGAGGCAAACAAATCGTATGGTAATTTCATCAATTTCTATACATTTTAAGATATTTTTATTCACCCAAAACTCGTTCTTGACACAGGTTATCCAACCTCGAAATATATTCGAACGTACTGTTCTATTCATCCATGAAATTGCAAGGTAATCAAATGTATATTTGTCCCTGCAGAAATAGTATCTGAATTGAATTGAATTGGATATATATGGAGGCAGCTGAATGTTATCGATACTCAGATAGCTCTGTGTAGCAGTTATCCTTATATTCCCCTGAAATATGGCTGCAATAGGCAAGAACATTAATATCTGACGTTTATCATGATGACAAAAGGTACATAATAGCTATTTATATATCAAGGGAGCAAAGGTATCCATTTCCTCCCGCGTGTGAAGTTTGGTGCCTGACGCGTAGTAAGCATTTAACACACTTGGGAGGAAATGAATCTTTGGCTCCCAAGATATATATATGATTTTATCCACGAATGCATATATTTGAGAGCGTCGACCACATATTATAGTATGACGCATGTCATGGACAATTATTGACAGTATATTTAAATCTGAACGAAAATCCATTCGACACTTCTGTCATATTAAATTTGTTCAATGTGATATTGTATTTTATCGACTTTCGATTGAGTGAGTTTGGAAAATGAAGAAGTGTATGAGTGTATTGGATTTCGGAAGGAAATTGTTATTTGTTTCATATAGTAGTGACGGAGACACTGATTGGGTACTTGGGTAGCACAGATCTTATACGTATATCCCTACCAAGGAAGCAAGCTGAAGCCGATTTATTTCACCTCCCAAGGAAGGTAAAATTCTATTTCCCCCCGTGGGGGTAAATTGACAGGTTTGTGTCCTCAAATGCGGGAGCAAACGCTTACTTTCGATGCAGTGAGTAGATAAAAATCATTTTCCGCCTACCCGTATCCAAAGTATTCATTTTCTGACCTCCTTGGGAGATAAAATGACGTCATGGTACGTCATCGATAAAATAACCTATACGGCATTGAAAACCCAAACTATATTATATTATACAGGGTTATTCACGTTATTCGACACGAAGCAATGTGACTGAAGCATTTGGTTTCTTTGACAGTTTCATTTTTCGAATCAATAGGGACCTATCAGCGCTATATTTTGTAGATATTTTCATGTTGTAGACTTGTAGAGGGTGTGCCAAAAACACAAAATGTATCGAAGTTGGTATTTTTTTAATGCATTTTTGAAATATCTCCGAAGAGCTGATTCCATCATCGACTAATCACACTTGTGGTCTAGCGGTGATGATTACAGAGATATATAGTTATTGGTCAAAACAGCCGTATCTTAACTTTTGATTTACTATCTATTGACATTTGATTGGGATAGATACAGGGTGGTTCAAGATTCATAGTTCTGATAACCCTGTTTCTGTTTCAATAACTCCACCACACAATGAAAATATATAGGATGCATGTAAGAATGAAAATGGCATGCCTATATGTTATACTGTGCCTTGTTCTCAGTTTAGTTTGTTTGTTAGTTTCATGAATAAACTACTTCGAGGCGGAAAAATCATAGTAGGACATAGGGGTAAAGAGAAATGACATCATTTCGAAATGAATACTACAGTACTTGTAGATCACAATTTACCTACTTGAAAAATCTTCCTTCCTTCGTCTGGCTGCATTTTTTGTGCATTGTACAAGCATAATGTGATGGCGTGCTAGCTCAAAAAACACGATTCGTATGTCAAGATAGTTGTGAAAAACGTTTTCAATCCTTTATAAATAAATAAGAAAAGTGTAGTTGTTTTACCTGTAGGGTCGGGCTTCTGTCAAATGTACACACGACCCATGGCGTCAGTATACTGAATATACGAATACTATATGTTGGAACATTCCTTTCATTCTGCCTCACTACAAGGAATGACGTGGAATGATTGTTGACAGTTGTCAAAATATAAAATTGAATTGACGGGAAACGAAACTTTTTGAAAGTAGAGAAGACATTTAGAAGACGTTTTTATGGTGAGGTTCACAAGTTTATGATTCTCTCAAGTATGAAAGGTTATATGTTCTGGTACTGGACCCAGCCTGAGTCGAGTTACTATAATTTGGTGATTTCTTTTCTTTGAACATATTCCCTAGGACGGACGGATGGTTCGACTTCTGCAAGTTTTGATGTTGTAGGGCATTAAATGGTGTTTTTCGGAGTAATATAGTATATTCAACAAAAAAATTAAGCATTCATGTTATTTTACTAATGAGTATATTATAGTATTATGCATTATCAAACACTCTCAATCTTGATGCAATTTGTAGTTTGTAATTTGTAATTGATGAATAAAGACCATTATTATTATTATTATTATTATTATTTGTGTTTTTAACTATTATTTCTGGTAAGCATCCTTCTCCATTAATTCCACGCGAGATATTTCACATCATTATACTATAACGAAATGAATAACATTTGTCTTTCCTTTCCGTTCCACCGAATCAATCAAAATAATCAAAAAGGTAATTGTCATCCCACGTTGCCATTGAAATATCCGTACGGCCTTTGTGACCGGTGTGTGTCTGTTGGCGATTTCGACCTTACCTTGATGATTCGAATGAATAAGTCCATAAATTTCAATTTCGTGTCGGCTTGTTACGATGCCTCTCCGGCAAAGGATTCATTGTTTATGTATGACCGTTTGATCAGCAACAAATGGAAGAGAAAACGTTCTCTGTCACATGCATTGCTCATTCTTCCTTTGAGCGTGAATCCCATATGTGAAATTGAATGAGTGGGCTTAGAAAGATAGGTAATGATCAGTGACGGCTCGTCATCAGGGACGGCAGGGTCGGCTAGGCCGTAACGGCAATTTTGAGGAAAAAAGATGAACTATTTGATGAATAAAATTATTGTTAGAAACTGTTTTCTACATTCATCGTTTATTATGCTACTGTTATGCCACTATTATTTGAAGACCACAGGGGAAAAGGAGAAATGTCACAAAAATTGAGTTTCGAGAAATACGCATTTCAAAGTTTAAAACCTACTTACTCTTTGGAAGTTGAAGGAAACTGAAGTCAAATAATCTGGATTCATTTGATGGAGTATAATGAGCAGTAAAAAGTTGGTCAAAACTAGAAATAAAAATCGTATTTGAATGAGAAGATCATCGAAAACAAAAAATAAGTCCAAAGATTCATGGGAATAATGGGGATCGTCCAAATAAATTGTCAACAATTTGAAGTTTTTACTCGCAATTATCTGATCTGGTACATGTTTTTATTCTTGCCTGACTACCTTATGACCGGTGAGTTGTCATATAGTACATCTAGCATCTCTATAATTTAATCATTTTCTATAAATTCCACGCGATATGATTAGGAATCATCATGTAGCAATCTCATTATTTTATTACCATCACTCAGCTGTACTCGACAAGCCCAGTCAGCACAACTTCTTGTCGTCAACCTCGTAATATCTCGAACAACTCTATACCGAAACTCGTTTATACAAAAAAACAACAAAGCTTTGGGACTTTTTGCCAAACATAGTATTCCCAAGAACTTATGATCTCCAAAAGTTGAATAAAATCCCAATACCTACCTCCTCTCCCAATCCTCCCTAAGTACCCTCGATGCTCTCCGAACATTATTGGGGTACCCTTTCGTACGCTCCAAGAGATGAAAAAAAGGTGGCCGTATCTTCATCTTGTTCTCATCTTCTGTTTGCCTGAGAGTTCACTTTGACCTTGCGACAGTATGAAAATAACCTATCAAAATCACAATGGAATTTGTTTTCAAGCAAGCACTAAGATTGGACATTCCCCTTTCTTCACATTTTTGAAGTGGACATTACACGTTTTTTTCTTGTAACGTATTTTCGAACAAGCCAATTTCCACTATATTGTGACAATCCCCCTTCTTTCCCTGTGGTCTTCCTTCAAATTGCATGCACTGAAACATTCGAGTAAGCCAGAAAGTCATCCAGTTATACACCGAAAATATCGAACTAATTCAGGACCTACGGCATCTATCTATCCCATCGTCAAAACGCCCCTTCACGTAGAAACGCTCACGTTAGCTCATTACACTACTGCAGTCAGCTGGCCGATCGGTGTCTTCGAATCTCTCGACGTTTCGTCCAGATCAAGTTGAAATTCTCCCGGTTACACTGGTATGGCCGAGCTCGGCCGAGCTCGGCTGGCCGTACTTACAGTCAGATGCGATGAATATGTCGCATACGGGTGGTGATAGCACCTCTAGTCACTTCTGCAATGAGGAAGGTAACACAATACAACCGCGAAATATTATATGCATCTGACTGTACCTACCAGCCGTATATTGTGTTGTACCCCGTATATTGTGTTGTACCCCGTATATATTTTATGATTACTATTTCCATACTCATTTGTATGTTGAATAGGTTCACGAAAATGCAATAAATCCTTGATATTCATGTTCATTTCATGAAGTGGTAGAAATGACTGATGGTGATTTTTGAATTCGCAAATTCCTCATTCAATATCCATTAAATATTGAAATCAGTACTGATGTCTTCAGCTCTTCTGAGCGGCAATAATTCAAGTATAATTTGAATATTCTATATGTAATGTGCCTAATATGGCGAAACGAATTTCAGCAATCCAAAAAACATCGTAAAAAAGCTCTGGTGATGAAAATGTATGGAACTTCTAGATTATGTATATCGAAGACTGGAACCTTTGGCACGATAATACACTACACACTGTTTTACCACTAATCAATCCGATTTTCACACCTCGACACGTGTTCCGCTAACAATGTAAGCACCTTCAGGAGAAGATTGAAACTAGTCATTCAATCTTCTCCTGAAGATGTTAACATAGTGAGCGAAACACGTATCGAAGTGTAAAAAATCGGTTTGAATAGTGGTAAAACAGTGTGTACTGTTCTAGAATATCATTTGTTTCCAAAGACTCATGTAGCGGTTATAAATAATATGTATGCCTCCATCGCGGGAAACATTTGAGGACACTTTGACGATACTCGGAGGTACGGCTGGCCGACGAGGAAGAAGTAGGGCGACTTGATATTGACCATTGTGGTGCTTTTCACCTTTGGTGTGTCGTGTGTTGAAGTGGTTGAAAACGGTTTATCACGAAAATAAAAACAATCATGACGAGCGTGATAAAGGAAGTATGATCTGATGATAAGCCATTTGTCATCATTTCATTGAAACCAAAATAAAGTTGATGAACTAGTTACTAGAGCAACATCTACGCTGGCTGACCCAGGTTCTGAGGACACGAGCCGTCACTGGTAATAATTGGCCAGGAGGACATTCACTTCATAATGATTCCACAAATTCATCTCTCATGCGATAAATAGAAGTTTGAGAAACTAAAAGAAATCACTTTCATAGATAGTTAATTTGAAAGGAAGTGGAAAATAAGTTGATAAAAGTGTAGGCCAGAAAGGAAATCTTATTCAAATCCACCACTAGACTATACTTCATTGAATAATTGAATCGAAGCTTCACATCTTCATCATCAACAAAAATTTGATATAGTGAGTACTACTATTAGAAAAGGTGCGCCCTATATGATACAATTGAAGTCTGCGAAATATCAAAATCCTGACTCAACTGGTAACTGAGCTTTAAGTAATATTTTTTTTACCAACTTTGACTGGGATTAACCAAGATTTTCAGTGCAGCTCAATAGCTCAGTTGTATTACATGTTCCATTTATCTTAGTCTGATGTGAGTTGTCTTAAGAACTTATCGAGACTATTTCTTCACCCTCACCCCAACTGAGCTTGCTATTCATCTGGTGTTGTAGTAAGAAAAAGGTTAGACTGGATTAAGTCTAGTATTCCTGTGGTTCTGTGCTGAGAATGGTGAGGTTATATTCTCATTTTGACATCAAGATGAAAAGAATATTGCTAAAGAAGATGGGAGGTGAGATGCAGGACCCTGTATATATTCCAGAACACTCTATATCATTTGAGAGCTGTATCGATAATGAGCACTTTTCGTGTAGGAATATTGAATGTAACAGGTTGCGTGAGAGCTAAAAATGCCTCTTACCCATTATTTCACAAAGTTCAGATGGTTTCGGTATGTTATTTTTGACGAGGGTACAGAAATATTCGTTGCATTTAACGAGTGTGAAGCCATTATGATATCAAGCCAAAAACGAAAATAACCATTCGATACATGTCTAAGACATCTGGCGGATAAAAAGAGATTACAACAATTTGAACACGTTTCCCCATATAGACGGCCCCGAGGCATCATTTTTTCGTCGTTATGGAAATAATGTTGAATACATTACCAACAACACGTCTACCCAGACGAAACTTTTTTAATAAGCAGATTGAATACCTTCTGCACTTTTGCCGATCTCTTGATGTTTCACCGGTGCAAAAATTTCAAATTTACCGGAAATACCATGGCCATTTACAGGGTGTTTCAGTTTTTTGTAGCAGGACTTTAACAGCTTGAAGAAGACATCTTTTCAAGATGAAAGTCTCAAACAAACATATTTGCGTGGGAGCTTCGTTTCCGATTTACAGGGTGTCAAATTTTCAGATTTTTTTTTATGTTTTTTGAATTTTCTCCTACAATTTTCGGAATAATTGATTGAAATTTGGTACACCTAATACACTTCGAAAACTCAATATTTGAGGCTATTGAGCGTTTTTGAATACCTACAGGGTGATAGACTTTCAGGGGTCGTACCCAATTTAACCCTGTAGAACTTTTTTGCGTGCCGCCTCTGCCTTCAATGGGACATAGATTCAGATTGTATCTGCAATTTGGAAACTTTTTGCCCCCATGTATGTTTTTCGAAAAGTGTATGGATTTCGAGATAAATAAAAGTGGAGTCCGAACCATTTCTAAGGGTACTGATAAAATTAGAATTGCCGTTCATTATTAAAACTCACAACACCTCAATCGTCAGAAGCGACAGTCTAGCGATGTATAGCGCCTAGACCGTGTCATACAGTCCCTGATATCGAAAGTTTAACCAGTTTCAGTTATACAGGGTGTCCTAGAATTTTCTACAATACAAATTCAGATTTTGCAATCCAGTTAGAGAGGTTTTTTAAAATAAAAACATTCTTTCTTTGTTTTTCCTAGTTTTAATTACAATGGTGTTCAAAAAATTCAATCTAATTTTGCAACTGAATTTCATTTGGTATGGAAGCTTTCGGTCATTCTATTTTCCAATAAGATATTTGAGAAATTTCAAATAGAGATCGAGATCCATACAGTTTTCGAAAAATTTACATAGGGGCAAAAATTTTCATAATTTAAAGGACAATCTGAATCTATGTCCCATTGAAAGCAGAGTCAGCACGCAAAAAAGTTCTACAGGGTTAAATCGGGTACGACACCTGAAAGTCTATCACCCTGTAGGTATTCAAAAACACTCAATAGCCTCAAATATTAAGTTCCTGAAGTGTATTAGCTGTACTAAATTTTAATCAATTATTCCGAAAATTGTAGGAGAAAATTCAAAAAACATAAAAAAAATCTAAATTTTGACACCCTGTAATTCGGAAGCTTCCACGCATATATGTTTGTATGAGATTTTCATCTAAAAAAAATTTCTTCTTCAAGCTGTTGAAGTCCTGCTACAAAAAACTGAAACACCCTGTATACGGTGGTCTATATAATGTAGAAACTACCATTTTTTACTCCTTTTCGAGGATAAAGTGTGTTTTCTCTACGCAAGGTTGTTTTCGTCAGTTTATAAACTACTAGTCAATAACGACATCAGTTATAATTAACCCGAATTCACTGCTCTGATGCGAGATGGCAGGAATGGCACTGGAATCTATAGTATAGAGACTACAAAAAATATATAGAGTTGCGACAATAGACCTCATAATGGCTGCCATTTTTGCAATGTCATCCGTGGTCAAATCACTGAATATAGCTAAAAATCTGAAGGGTTCCTCCTATGCAGTAATGGATTTGCGCCTTTGAGGTGCCCACTTGATGTTAGGTTAAATGTTTATCATTTCCATTTCATCATCTGAATAATCTGAGTCTCAAAAGACGGATTCTAATGGTACCGGCGTATAGAGGTTCATGTCTAATAATAATAATAATAGATTTTATTGAAAGGAACGAAGGATTTACAATAATTTACATTATTTCGTGGTATAAAAAAACTGACGTGTATTCCTAACAAAAGGCAGAATTCAGGATCTAACCTTGTCACGTGAGTAACACAATTATAGATTTTGCTCTTCCATTCAAACTGAGGACAATAAATTCGTGCAATCAAATGATTGTTGGATGTAGATTGCGTAGAACTGAGTGGAGAAAACAAGGCAAGCGAATGCACCTACATATTTGAGGTTTGACCAATCAGAAAGTGTATCACTATAGTCGCCACTCTATTTTATAAAGTCACTCTAGAATCTAGTAGGAATTTAACAATAACTACTTATCATATGCTGTCATGGTCATGACTACTAGATTTCAATCAGAATTGAACAGAAGTGCGTCCATAGTGGCAATTCCACAGGACTATATACCAGGTGAAACAGGAGATATGTAACAGACTGTAGTTTTTTCATTTGGTGAGATGAAAATTTAAAATTCACAAGGGTTATATTATCGATGATGACGCTTCCCTTGAACCCAGTGACAATTTTCTTCAACCACCTATTTGAATGGAAGTAGACCCAACTTTTTTTTCAAATGACACCCTGTATGTTTCTGAATTGAATTGAATTTCATTGAAACACATAAAGTTTGCTGTGGCCCGAATATAATGACATTTCGATGCTTGATAGGTGTAGAAATCCGGAGATCATTACTTAGATGATATAATCAGAATGTTCTCCATACCCTTATTAGTACCAGAAGATGACCAATAAGAAAATCATCCGAAAATAACTCACGATATTGGGAAAACTGAGGTAGAAACTCAGTTATTCTCATTTGGCTACTTGTGAAGTCTTTGTCTTTCATTTTTGCCATGTAGCCATAATATGATCATCCATTTAGATACATGGAACTGCATCAGTTGCTTTGATTATTAATGTATCGTTTTAATCCTAATACATCTGTTCATAAGTGTGCAATAGTGTATTTTCAGTATCATTTCGCTTAGTATGCGGTTTTCAGAAAATGTAGGTACTTCTATGTACCTATCGATTTTTTTTTCAGTTTCATGAAATGAAAAGACCAAATTATAATCAGCAACATGTCAAGCGAATGAATAACTGTCAAACTTGACATTTTGTGTGAACCGCCTACTAAGCGAAATGATACTGAAAATACCTACACCATAATGTAGACTTATGAACAGATGTATTAGGACGATACATCAATAATTACAACAATTTCAGTTTCATGTATTCAAATGGATGATGATATTATGTCTACATGACAAAAATGAAAGACAAATAGTTTCTTCACAAGTAGCCAAATGAAAAAAAGTGAGTTTCTATCTTAGTTTTCTCAATATCGTGAGTTATTTTCGGATGATTTTTTTAAAATCAATGAAATTATTGGCAAACTTATGGAAGCGATCATCGGGGTATGGAAAATATTCTGATAATATCGTTTATGTAATGATCTATGGATTCCTAAGCATATCAAGCATCGAAATGTCATTGTATTGGGGCCACAGCCAACTTCATGTATTTTAATAAAATGTTATTCAACAGCCTATTAATGAACGAATATCAAATTGTGATACATAGTTGAATAGAAAATTTTAGGGCAAATAAGATGGGCTACAGAAATATACAGAGTGTCATTTGAAAAAAAAAAGTTGGGTCTACTTCCGGTCAAACAGGTGGTTGAAGAAAATTGTCATTGGGTTCAAGGGAAGCGCCATCATTGATAATATAACCCCTGTGGATTTGAAATTTTTACTTCTTCGAATAAAAAAACTACAGGGTGTTTGTTACATGTCTCTGTCACCCGGTATAATGATTGAAATATAGTGGTGAGAAAAATGTGACATACACTTTTGTAGTAAAGAATTATAATATCACGGCTGGCCCCCCGGAATATAAACTTGGTCCCTTATAATTGAATTATCTCAAATTTTTTTTTTAGAAACCTCTGGACCACCTTGTATACAATTTGTTATTGTTTGTGCGTTTCAACTCGTCTCAATGACTTTCTGAACAACAAGTACCCTCAACCCTCAAATTGCCAACTGGCCAGTTGTGCAGTCGGTGAAAATTGACCGGAAATGAGCCGCATTTACTCTCCATGGAACGAAAACTACCTGGTGCGTATCTCATTCATAACTTCACAATAGATAATGTAGGTGCTCTATTGATTGTCAATGCTATTGAGGAAGGAATACTACGAGTTTATAGCATATTCAAGCTCGTCACCGATAGTAAATTGTTTATTTAACATCCATTCATACCAGCAGCAAGGTTATCGTTTATGTCGGAAAGAAGCCTGTGAGGAAGTGTCAAGAATATGACCGAAATAGAATGCCAAAGGTCTATTTCTAATTTGGTTGTAAATAACGTGGGTATGATACTTCTAGGATTGAATGCCTGTAATGTCAACATACACAATGATTTTGATTATATGAAGATAGTTGAAATAGTGGTAGTGATAGAAATCACTACCTATTTTTTTTTTCAAAACTTAAAAGCACAACCCCAATATTGAAAAATCCAAATCTTATATATTCCATTCCATGCAATGATTGCAATAAAACGTATATTGGCATGACAACACAATACTTAGAAAACAGATTGAAAGGACATCACTACAACAAACAAAACCCAACAGCTCTAACTAAACATCTAATGGATAATGACCATACCACTTCCTTTAACAATGTCAAATTTCTTGATTATGAAAGTAACTACTACAAGAGATGCATAATAGAAATGATATATATTAAAAAATACACTAACTCGATGAACGACAGAACAGATATCAGTAATCTAAGCAGTATCTATCAGACTATTCTATAACCACAAGTTCCACTATTTCAATTCCAATTTTCCACTACTGCATTCACACCTGCCAAGATTTATAAAACACTCCTACCTGACATATGTCTCTATAATTGTTCCATGTCATTCTTGTCATCTTTCCCTAATGTCAGTCGAATGTCCTTTACAAAAAAAAAAAAAAAAAAAAAAAAAAAAAAAAAAAAAAAAAAAAAAAAAAAAATTCCAATACCTACCTCCTGTCCCTATCCTCCCTAGGAACGCACGATGTTCTTTGAACATTATAGGGACCCCCTTTCGTGTGCTCCAATCGATAAAAAAAACGTAGTCATGCGATGAACAGTTCGAAATTAACCTCAACAAATTGTAGTTTCCCTCGTTTTTCTATCTCACGTAAAACGATGCAACAAAAATGTTTCAACTCTTTCCAAAAGAAAAAAGAAGGGAAAATAAAAAAGAACAATATGTTTAAATAAAAAATATTCACAAGAGTACCACAATCGCTGTGAATCATGAATTGGTTGAGGTACGTATCTCTCTTTTCTTTTGATTCATGTCTCATCACCATCACCCTACAATGTAAACCATTATTTTACAGTGCCAAAAAATTTTAATAAATTGACAAAGCCCATGGCCATTGTCGAAACGTTTTTTTCTAATTAATCCTCGAATTATTTATGAAACCGAATCCAAACCCCAAGAAAAAGCTGCAAATCAAAAACATAACAGGATTCAAGAAAATCCTTCAACAAACTACCTATATTATCGGTTTCAAATTTCGTATCTTAAAAACCCAATATCGAATTTGCTCATTTTATTTGAATTGTCATAAAGATAGTTTCAACATTAGGTCTGTTGGTTGATCGTCTATATGAATTGTAATATCAGTATTATTTCATTTCATTACTACTTGTATTTTTTTATGCTCTGGTTGCCACGAACAGGGACATCCTGTAATGTTCACTTGTATAACAATAAAAAATCTAATTATTTTCCTCAAAATGTCAGTGTGGCGATATAATGAGAAATATAATATTTCTTTCGTCTCCGGTCGTTTTGGGACGAATCTGAAGGTAAAAGTACAGTGGTATTCAATAAAAAAGCGTACTAGTAGTGAAAACAGTGGTTTACGTCATCCTAGCTGTGTGAAACTGACTCAGCCAATGCTTTGTGTTTTTGAGAATCTATGACAACTTTACTGTCAACATTTGGTAAACATTCATTTCCGATAGACCACGCAAATAGGATGAAACTTATCTCTCTAATATACTTGTACGCTACTTTTGAATACAACTGTATATACCTAAGTAATACCTACACTAGTTGCTTCGAAACAGAAACATTAACCTATTTCTTCATTCATGCATGAGGATTTTTAAAGTGGAAAAACATTTCAACTACTCGAAATATCGAAGTATATATCACTGCCCTTATAGTGGCTATTTTTTATTTCTAGACAGATCATGTTATAAAATATACATATATACATACTCACAAGGTGATTCGAAAATGAGTAGGTACCTATCAACATAATTATGATACCGTCGTAACAAATCTTCCAAATATATTTGGGGTTCTTCTGATAAACGACAAAAACATTTAACAAAATGGAAAACTAAATTCCATAAACAAGTACCCCATTTTGATACTGTATAGAAATGATCATAAAATCCTCGTGGTTGTGCCGTCCTCATGAAAATTTGTACGAATGCTTAAAAGTTATTGAATCAATGAATATGATTCTGTTTCGTTTAATGATCACAATTCACACTCTCAATCCGTGAACAAGCAAACTTCAACGAGTCGTTTTTCTGGGGCCCTTTATTTGGTGCTTGATCGGACTGAGACTACTCTGGTACTAGGGGTCTCGGGCGCCATATTGTTTATGTGGTGGTTGTCTCAACCTGCTCTGCACGAAGCTATTTGAGTACAGAGGACCAAAGTAGCAACAGTGGAGACAGGCACAGGAGGTATACCTACCTCGGTACCTACGGTATAAACCAGGGGGTCAATGTTATTGAATCGACCGGGAATCAATAGGGAGCCAAGGGAGTGTAGGCTTCAACTACAAACCCTGGGTTTAGCCTAGAATACTGGTTGCTTTTTTTATTCTGGATAACTACAGGAATCAAAGCAAATATCTTTGTCGAAAACGGGTCTCTGGTTGTTTTGGTGAGGCCTGAAACATTATTTATTCAGGGCGCTATTTGTAAACATTGAATCAAACCTATAGGATCAATAGTAGCCAAGGGTGTGTAGGCTTTGAGTACAAACCCTGGGTATAGCTTGGTGAACTGGTTGCTATTTTTATTCTGGATAATTACAGGAATCAAAGCAAACATCTTTCTCGAAAACGGGTCTCTGGTATTTTTAGGTTAGGCCTGGAAGATCATTTTTTCAAATTATTACATTAAAGTCTACCTGGAGAATTGAAAACACAGTGCCAAACGGATTAAACAGATTCGATTCATATTCATCTCTCCTTTTCTTTAAATTATCTAATTTTGTCGAAATTTCATTAACGACCGGCCACAGCCTGACAGGATACCAAGCACAGGGACACGGATGCACAGGACATAATTTCTCAAGGAAAAGAAGAAGAATCGATAACTGACTAGGGCAGTGTCAGCCGTCCGTCAATAATAATCAGCAATTTGACAAATGAAAATATTGAGAATGTTAGCAGAGTATTTTTATATATACTTATAATGTTCTGGATAGTTATTATGCACCTTATATGAATATTATTTATTGACATATAAGTACAAAATTATCGTGACACAACATTGACACATAACACACATAAAATACATAGTGATCATAATAATATAAATAACTATCTATTCGTCGCAGATCTCTTCAGATAATCCAACAGAGAATCAATAAATAAATTATTGGCACTATTATTCGGAACTGAAAACAATGACAGCAAAGAAAGAAATATTAAATATACAATCACAAAAAAAACGTTTCATCGCAAATAGGTCGGTCGGTCATGTGCAACACGAAATCACTATACAATAATACTTCACACTGGCTTTGAATGGAATATGAGAGCATTAAGAGATCAGTAAGAAAAACAGGAGAGACACAGGTTAAGTGTGTGGAGCGCATAGATTGTAGAGCCAAGAGCTGTAGAGAATAGAGCAGAGAGCGATCCCTCAGCTGTCTTCTGTATTTATACTTTCCATCAACCTCGGTACATGAACATTGAACAGCTCAATCCTAGATTCTGATTGGTCGGAATCCTCAACTATGCCTGCATGAACTAGCATCCGAAAGCACATGTTCTTAAACTCACAAAAATGCGGAAAAATAGTTATTTGTTTAACTAGGCAGCACAGTAGTAGAATGACTGCCGAGGCTGAATTCATAGCCGAGCGTAGCGAGGCTAGGAATCCAGCTTAGGCAGTCAATCTACTTTGCTGCCGAGTTGAACATATAATTTTTCCTTCGATTGTTCATAATGATATAGGAGGATATTGTAATTGCAAATTATTACAATTCCCACAATCTCTTCATTTTTCCTGTAGTGTTCAATTAAAATGAAATTTGATAAAAATCGCAGTTATCCATGATAATTATAGTTTGACAATTCATGAAAATTCTGACAGTTGTGCGAAAAAATATCGGTATATTTAAATTATTATATAATGAACAGTGATAGCGACCTGGAAGTACTTACAACTCCAGAAATAAGGGAGGTGGCAAAAAATATAGAGTTGAATTTGTTGCCGGAGAAGTCTCGAATGAAATATGAAGGAAATTATAAACGATTTATGGATTATTAATTTTGCTGATACATATCAATCAGCAAAGTAACAACTTTGCTGATTGATATGTGTCAGCAAAATTAATATTTGCTGCCAATCGGAGAAAAATAATATTTCACCCTAAATGGGCATAGGAACAGAATCTATCACCTTTGCTAATGCTGCTGAATGAATTTGACTCGAAAATATTCAATAATGAACAGTTATGACCAGGTAATAATCCATCATTTTGACTGATAAATCATTCATCCGAATTCCATATCATAAGCAAAGGGTTGAAAAATATTGAAGTCCTTAGGGTTGTTATGATGTTTATCAGAGTTTACTATCAGGAAAAACTTTGGAAAGTCAGGAGTCAACTCAGCTCTCTCAGGTTTTCAGGTTTCGATCTCTCGAACAAGTGAAACTCAACTAGAATTAGTCTCAGGTACTTAGATATTAATCGAAACCAGTCTAGTAATGAAGCTGGTTCGAAAACACTTCATTACAGCTGTGTCTAAGATTACGTGAATTAGAATATTATGTTTTCCGAAACTTGAGAAAGTATAGCTATCCGAAATCGAGAAGGAAATTACTTGTACTAGAGGTATCTTGGTTACTTAGGTAACACCTGGTATACTTCGATACTCATTAATAGTACTACTGTGTGCAAAGTATGAGAGGCAAAAATATTCCACGTACCAAGATTGCTGGTGCCGTATAATTTCTGTCAAGATCAATAGCTTCCGGCGCAAGCTTGAATAGGTATACGATATTGCGCCCGATATGAGTTATTGGTTCAGCCTCAAGGGAAATTGTTTTCTATATTTACACACATATTAATTTTCTAAAAAGGAAATGCAGTTTGCTAAAACTCTGTATGTGAGTAATTATTGAAATTGCCGTATTAGGTAATATGTTCGGATATACCTGGCTAATACTTTATTTCGAGAGCCAAAAATGCTTTGGATTCAAATTCTGGAATTCTCTTTGATATTCAGAATCTCAAAGAATATTAGTAACGAGATATGATCCGATTGAACTACATACAGGATTTTTGATAAAAACAATCAGAATAAAAGGTGTGTTGTTTAAGTTTTATTAAAGTCAATGCATCAAAATCCATGTTCTGCGTTTTCTTCCAGAATTTCTATTTCATCTAAGGAAACTCGAAACTAACGACGAAAGCAGGCCAACATTCATCACTGGATATAGTTGGTTTTCACACAATGTGATACCGGTATGCCGATGCGCATGTCAGCTCTGTCACTGTCTCTTGCACTATTTGACCACCCTGGACACACGTTAGTACTTTCTGTCATTCTTTTTCCTATCCTAATAAAATAACTAACCATATGCTATATCGGATTCTCATTGATAGAGACGTATTTGAATCACATTCTATAAAACCACCGCTGGTGAGCAGACTTTGTATCAATCAAAATTTAAATGACCAGTTGAATCACATGTCAACAATGATAATCAAGAAACAAAGATCAATCACTACAAGCGTACAAGCTACTTCGATAGGAAGCGTATTGAAAATTGGAATTAGAAAAGAACAAGCAATCCGAGGCACAGAAAACTGCTCTTGGAAGCATTTTCTACTTATAATAAGCTATATTTTGTGCGGAATCTTTTTTTTCATGAGTCCTAATTGGTGAAGATTTTGAAAGAGTGGTTTTTCTCTACGTCACTCAGCTCATTTGAACCGCCAATATTTTCTACATAAACAAGATACACCTGGTCATAAGCTCTAGAGTTGATCGTTTTTGGAAAAACTCACTTTTATGTTGAAAAACATGAGAAATGTTTCGAAATATTTTTTCTTTAATTTTGCGATCATGAAGTTAACTTTTACTTTCGTCATTTGTTCTGACTTTCAAATAATTTGTTTCATTAAGTAAATAAAATCTATTGTATTCAAAAAAATTGACCATGTTTTTCAACATGCAAGAGAGAGCCTTGGCGGAAGTTGGAGAGACAAGCTCCTGCTACTCGTTCAAAATCATCAACAATTATGACTGAAAAATAAATCTGCACAAATCATAACATATTATGAGTACACGGTTAAAATCCTATTGAGCGAAGCTTTTCGTTGAAATTGAAATGCATAATTAGTTTTATCAAGAACTCAAATTTTGTTGTCGAAATAGTCTATATGATTTCTCGAACATTCCTCCTACTCCTGAGACATTTTATATGAATATAATTCGAAGGGTAGCTATAAAATGGATACTCAATACGTGGAGGTACCTGGAGTTAAAATCAACTCATATTTTTTTTCTGTGTAGAAGATGCTCATCAAAACTGTACGATAAACGGTTCTAGATATTTTCGCAAACAACGAATTTATTCTTAAAATTTCAATCTCTCTAGAATAGTGCAATAAAAACTCTTCCCATATTTTTGGACGAACTATCACATTCTGACGTCCTTCGCATATATTATGAAACTCCCTGTATAGTCACAGAGGGAGAGAAACTCAATTCCTGGCTATATGCCACGCAAAATATTGGATTACATCCTCCCAAAATCTATGCAATGATTCGTAAAGATGATTAAAATCGCAAGTATTTCCTTCCTATATAAATGCTGAGCTGCGCTTAAGTGGTTCAGGAACCAGACCGGTTTCGAGCTGTTGGCTTTCATCAGAACAGGGCTGTCCCAGATAGCTTCTTGACCGCTATCTGATGCGAAACTGACCCAACGTAAACGTATACGTATACATCCCTGTATAGTGTCTCTGTATTCTGTTTACCTTGAGATGGAAATAGCACCATCTCAGAGAGCATTAGGGGACAACTTCCACATTTGCGATGCTGCATATGTTTTCTAACAATTTGTCAATAAAAATTCACAAATGTATTATACTTTTTTTTGTAAAATCCCCTACTAATGAAAAAAATGCTTCGCGATTAGCCAAAGATATATATTTCCTGTCTGAAGAGCCTTATGCACTGACTCTCATATTCATGACCGAAAAAAAACTAATGAAGTCCGTGCATATTCAAGATATTTCCCTCTCGGGTTTTTCTAGGAGCCGCAGGAATTCGCGTGCGAGTAATACATTCCTGCTATATTTTCATTTTCCTGCCAGAGATATAAAATTAAAGTAGCTTGCGAGTTTTAACTAAAACCTCCGCTGTTGGGAGATATTTTGATGAAATACGAGGACCTGTTTCAAAGAGATGAACATCGCTTTCCTTTCTGATCACATTTTTTACTGTAGGGCCTGACTAAGCTACTCAACACTCGAGTTGAATTCGAAACATGTTTACTTGGTCACATCACTCAATTCATTGATTATAATAGCTGTAACATGAATGACCAACATGCTATCATGCCTTCACTAGCAATACCAGTCAGACGAACTAGACAAGCCCAGTCAGCACATCATTTCGTTGTCAACCTCGAAAGATGTCGAACAGCAGTTTATCAAGACTCCTTCATCCATAGAACAGCTAGGCTCTGGAATTCATTGCCTGTGGAATACCTACCTCCTGTCCTTATCCTTCCTAGGAACGCACGATGTTCTTTGAACATTATAGGGATTCCCTTTCGTGCGCTCCAAGCGATAAAAAAAATGCCATGCTACGTTCGTTGACCATGAGGCCCTCCACTTCATTACTGTTCTCCTAGATGATCAAATGGCTATACCCTCTTTGAAGCCCCCTTTTGGCTGTAGGCACTATGACTCTTTGCTTTCAATTCAACTTCAAGGTCCAACTTCTTTTTTCATTTCGACGTGGGTTATATAACCTTATTTACTCTCTATTTTTATGTTATAGTTCCCACGAAAAGGGGTCCTGTAGTGTTCAGAGAACATCGTGAGAACCAAGGGAAATAAGGTAGGAATTGGTGTTCTTCTTGAATTTCTGGAGGTTATATGCCTCGGGAAACACTTCCCTTGGCATTGTGTTCCAGAGCCACGCTGTTCGTTGGATGAACTAGTCTTTGGAAAGAGATGTTCTGCAGGTCTCCAAAGTGTTTGGGTGCTGCACTCCAAATATGGGAACAGTATTCCAGCTGACTGGAAGTGAAAATAGCTCTTGGCCCGAAGCAGAAAACTGAGTTTTTGGAATGCACTTTCAGCAATTGATCTCACGTGATTTCCCCAAGAAAGGTTATTGCTGATATTAATACCAAGCATCGAAATGGATATCTTCAAAAGTATGGTTACTCCTGACAAGCTTATGTTGGGCACAGTGAGATCGGCTTTTCTAGAGGAAAGGCATTCTTGTGTTTTGTTTGCATTGAAATCCACCAAGTTATTGGATCCTCATTCGAGAATTGTTGCCGAGTCCATATTTATGTTGACAACATTTCCCCCTCGTTTGTTTCTGATTTGCCTGGCTGGCATTGGAGCCCTGAAACAGAAGGCGATATGGAGGGTACTATCATTCGCGAAGCTGTGTACTGGACATGAAGTTGCTTCCCACAAATCGTTGATATGGAGTAGAAATAGTATTGGTGCTAGAATTGATCCTTGCGGAACACCAGCCTTTATGATTAGGGAGTCAGATGAAACTCCGTCGACCACTACATGGAGAGACCTGTTTGAGAGAAAACTAGCTAGAAGAGAACATAGCTGGGGCGGCAAGCAATACGATGAAAACTTGACGAGGAGTCCATGGTGCCAGACTCGATCGAATGCCTTGGGGATATCAAGTGCCACGGCTAAGGTTTCACCATATTTTTCAATAGACTGCTGCCATATACAGGTTTCGATCTTCAATCAAAAATAATTATGAGAGATGTAAGCGAGCAGGTCATCAATTGATCTCTGATGACGGAAGCCATATTGCATATCATTGATAATACCTGAATGTCCTAGGTATATCATGAGCTCGATATTGATAGCTTTCTCTTGTTGTCTTACCATGTAACAATTTCAAATTCTGCAAATGTCTCTAACACTGCGTTCTGCTGATGATGATCTATACCATTGCCATCAATTCCGACGTTCCGCAAGGATCAATCTTGACACCAACAGTGTTTTTACTTCACATCGATGATCTGTTGAGAGCAACCATTTGCCCTATCCATGGACTGCTTTACAGACGACGATAGTACTCTCCATACTGCGTTGTCTTTTAAAATTCTCATTTCTTCCCAGAAAACTAAGAACTTCCGATGATCAATGACGATTTTTCTGAAATATCAGCTTGGGGAAACAACAACCTAGTGGAATTCAACGACACTAAAGCTCATGTCTGTATTCTATCCAGAAAGGCAGAACTCAGTATGCCAGTACCACCGAAGATCAAGTGAAGATTTTTTTATCCACAGCTTCAGAGACGATAGTACTCTCCATACTCCTCATCTACACTTCCCATTTCTTCCCAGGAGACTAAGAACTATATTGCGACGAAGGCAGGCCAACGTTGTCAATGAAGATCTTGTTGAAATTACAGCCTGGGAACTAACAACCTAGTTGAATTCATTGCCACCAAAACCCAAGCCTGTATTTTCTCTTGAAAGGCAGAGCTCCGAATGTCTGATATTACAATGTCTGGTACCACTATTCCTACCAAGACCACAATATCTATGCTCGGTATTACCATCAGCAATTCTCATGGGCAAAGCACGTCCAATACATGGCAAAAACTGCTTCACAAATTATTGGAATTTTCTTTCGTGCACTCCAAGAGATAAACAAAACATATATGTATAGTTCGAAACATGTTCATAAACTGATAGTTCTGATTAAATATTGTGGAGATGGCTTGCATGAAATATACACTTTTTGCACTATAGTTATACAAATAACTATTCTCAGCAATTGAAGTCGACACCTCCCAAAACCTTCTGATGACCTTAGTTGCGATGACCACCACATCTTCGATAGATTTATGAACAAACAGTGAGAGCAAGACCACATAGCAAAGATTCACAGGATACCGAGTGTACTAAGAGATATACCCAAATACATAAGTTGTATCGTATTTATTGCTGCACTGATTTGGATGTGTAATTATACAAGGTGTCTCGTGATTCGATGCCCATAGCTTGACGGCATATTCCTTGTATAATTTCAAGTGGATAGTGCCCTATATACACTTTTGTCTAAAACTCTACAGTCGAGGAGTAAGAGGCAATATTGAATTTTACAGGGTGTGTAGGATGGAGTGAAGAGATTAATGTCGCATGAAGTAATGTAATATCATTTTATCTATTGAGGATATTTGTATACCGTAAACAAATTCAATCAAAGTTATTGTCCAAAATGTCCCACAACTACTTCACAACACATTTATATTTTGCTCTTCGAATTATCGAAGACGTTCCTGTCTGTAGACCATTTTTGGATCGGGTGATGGTAAATTCGGTCCCAACAGGTAGCATTGAATCAAAAATTGCATACCCTTTTATCGGTGAGTAAAGTCGCTCCCAACCATGACAATGGCTAAGGGTCTTACATTACTTGCTTGCATAATCGATTTTGGTCAGATTGTTTGGAAAATGTAGTATCCTTTTTATGCAGAAAGGATATTCTCCTTCCTCATACTATAACCTAATTATACCTATATAATATATTAGACTGAGTTAGGTCAGATTGTTCAGAGAAAGTAGTATCCTTCTTATGCAGAAAGGATATTTTCCTTCCTCATATTATAACCTACTATTAGGCCGAGTTAGGTCAGATTGTTTGGAAAAAGTAGTCTTCTTTTTTATTCACTGAACCCCTTACAGAACAATTCACCTGGGACCAAATTCACCTAGGCAGTATCAGGTTTTCTCGTATGGATGTAGCTGCAGTCATAATATTTCGAATTAGCTCATCTCTGGTTTGATTTCTATTTCAATACACTGAAAATTTTATATATTCGCAAATATAATAGTCTGAAGGTTTTTTTACAAAATTGTTCAAGTCACTTTCCACTTGAAATTGTTGAATATTTCCTTAAGCTGGAATTGTTACATTTCACTAAACGACTAAGTTAGAAGTTCGAACCGAACATGTTTTACACAACACACAACGCACACAACGATTCGGTGGTAACGCTATAAAGCGTAATTATTCTCTCTGTGTAGATTTGACGCACAATTTGCTTCACATATTATCTTTATTTAATCATTCATTGCATGCTCCTCTCTAGTACAAGGAATATTCATCTCCCGAAATTACTTTCCATAATGGTTTTATAATGTTATATTATCCCTCTATTGTTTCATAACGGGCTTCATTATCGTCGACAATTTATTGCGCGACTGGAAATGTGTAAGTACACTTTAATAGCAACTATAATGAAATTTTTAAAATCCCGACGAATTTTATAGGTTTTGTCGGATATTTGAGTGAAAAGCTCTTATTTATTGCTGTGGAAATGCAATTTAAGAAGCGCGTTTCCACGATGGCGAATAGCATTTGCATAATTCACACCGAGCGAGACAAGACAAATTCCTCGCAGTTTTCATTATAATCCCGTCCTATAGTAGCATTTCAACGGAACACTAAATGGACTCTGCGGAATGCCTAAGAAGGTTTTAGTCGGTTTTTGTTTTCCACAAGAGCGAATTTTCCGCATGTGCTACAATATACTTGCATAATAAATTAATCAGGGGATGAAATGTCCAGGACAGATCGACCAGAAATAATTATTTATACGTAATACCAAATCATAGAACAGCTCAGTTCCAGAGATCATTTACATATATATTGCCACAAATATTTTCAATGAGTTTTATATGAGATGCTCCAAATATAAACTCCTTTAAGAGACATGTCAAATCTCACCTAGTTGAAGTACGCACTCATCTGTGAAGTTGCTTTGTTACATAAGCCTGTGGAACTGTGAAAATATTATATCTGTTCTGTTTTGCCACTATATCTCGTATTTTTCTTTTGCTTTTTTCAAGTTCAATGTCTGATTTTTTGTCATCCCACAGATAAAAAGAATTCCTTCAATCAAACAAATACATTTTCTTGAAATTAATTTGCTTCGTACAAGTATTTTCCATTCGATTTTATCAATTTACACTTGAATCAAATCAATTGGCTTCCTTACTTCATTTCTGGAAATCATTTGATACGAATTTGCTCAACATAGGCGGTATATTTCTTTATTCAAGAAAACCGCGACTACCAGTGAATTTTGGATTCATATTGGTTCAGGAAAATCTGTGCTTGTCTGGAATGCCTGCAGTGACGTATACAGCGTACAGCAGTGGGGGCCACCTATGAACGCCTGCGCTCATTCGACTCTCCGACTCTTCAGTTCAGTCGCCAGTTGCTATACCTAAAACTGAAAAGAACTCAAATCTGCGAATTTTATTTGACATTACTCTCGTCATCTTGGTATAGGTTTTGTTTATCCAGTGAACATGAAACATTCATGAAATATTCCAAGATCACCTCAATGTTCATAATCAGACAACTTTGAATAAAATGTTTTATGCATCAGATATTACGTTCCAGCAGTGAAATTTCAGAAACAAATTAATAATGTTCACTGGGGATGATGAATTGATATTCATCATATTATACACGAAAATTTGAACAGAGGTGACGTTAGAATTGCTACATTGTAGAAATTTGGGTGGAGAAAGGGTCTTATCTCAAGTTTCACTTGGGTCCCTAGCTTTCTCAGGGTTTGATATATCTGCATTTATTTCAATACTAGTCTGTATATCTGAGAATACTCCTTCTCAATACTTTTATAAATAATAAATGTGCTCCCTGTTCGCTGCAAGTTGTTCAACTACTCTCACAAATTGGGGATATTCCCGTCCAACTGGAAGATTTGCAAGAGTACAACCAGTTCCTAAAAAAGGGAAGAAGACCCTACCTAGCAACCACAGACCGATCACACTGCTATCTATCATATCAGCTCATGAAATACCTGGAACATTCAGGTATTATCAACGATAGGCAATATGGCATCCGTCATCAGAGATCAACTGGTGACCTGCTCGCTTACGTCTCACATGAATGGCAGCAATTAATCTATTGAAAAATATGGTGAAACCTCAGCCGTGGCACTTGATATCTCCAAGGCATTCGATCGAGTCTGGCACCACGGACTCCTTGCCAAGCTTCCATCTTATGCTTCCATCCTTGCCTCCCCAGCTATGTTCTCTGCTAGCTAGTTTTCTCTCAAACAGGTCTCTCCTTACCCTGCCATCAATGTGTAGTGGTCGACGGAGTTTCATCTGACTCTCTTATCATAAATGCTGGTGTTCGGCAAAGATCAATTATAGCACCAACACTATTTCTACTCCAGGCAAATCAGAAACAAACGAGGGAGAGATGTTGACAACGTGAATATGGACTTGGCAACAATTCTAGAATGGGGATCCGATAACATGGTAGATTTCAATGCAAAAAAAACACAATCATGTCTTTTCTCTATAGGAAAGCTGATCTCACAGTGCCCAACATAAGCCTGTCAGGAGTAACCATACCTTTGAAGACATCCATTTCGATGCTTGATATTTCTATCAGCAATAACCTTTCGTGGGAAAATCACGTCAGATCGATTGCTGAAAGTGCATTCCAACAACTTGGTTTTCTGTTTCGGGCCAGGAGCTATGGAATACTGTTCCCATATTTGGAGTGCAGCACCCAAACATACCCTGAAACTGTTTTGGATTCTGTCCAAAAAAGAGCTATTCGTCTCGTGGGTGATGCCACGCTCACAAACTCACTCACTTCTCTGGAACACCGTAGACAAGTTGGCGATCTGGCTCTACTTTATAGACCTTTTCATGGACGATGCTCTTCTGAAATATCAGCAATTGTTCCTCCATTGGCAGTTCCCACGAAGTTGAGGCTTCGCACCACCTTGTGGTCACTTTGGAGTCCTGCAGAACATTCCTCTCCAAAGACTCGTCCATTCAACGAACAGCACATTGCAGATGATACAACAATAATTTATACTTCAAAAGATTTCAACGATATCAATAATGATATTAAAAATGATCTGAAGCAAATATCATCTTGGCTAGTGACCAATAAGTTGACTCTTAATTATAGTAAATCTACGTATATGTACATCTCAAAAAGAACAACGGATATATTGAATAATACCCCAATATGTTTCAATAACAAATCCATTGAATTTAAAAATGTAACATAATTTTTAGGTCTATATATAGATGAACAACTATCGTGGACTCTACATATAGATCAATTGAGAAAAAAATTGAATCCTATTGCTGGTATTATATATAAAATTTGAAATTTCATTCCTGTTAAATACCTAAAGAGTATTTATTTTTGTCTTTTTTATTCAAATATACAATATCTAATATCTATTTGGGGAAGTACAAATATTTCACGTTTGAAGCCACTCATGAAATTACAAAATGAAACAATAAAGTGCATTTTCAATTTACCTTTTTTAAAATCAACTGCGAATCTATACAAACCTGAAGACTTGCTGAATCTAAGTTCATTATATAAACTCAAAATTTGTTGTTTTATTCATTTTGTCAGGAAGGAATTGAAAATATCGAATTTGAATTTTAATGAAGTTAATACGATTCACGCCCATGAAACAAGGCAATTCAATTTATTGATAGCAAATAATTATAAGTCAAATTTTGGTAAACAATCAATATTCCATAATGGAATAATTTTGTATAACTCCTTACCTAATGAGTTGAAAAACATAGAAGAAGCAAAAAAATTTAAAATGAAATTGAAGAAATATCTGCTCAGTAAACTTTAATAGTACTAATCATTCACAATTTGATTACTTGTAATGGATTATGATATTTTCATTTTATATTTTATTATAATTCTTTTTTTTAGGAAAAACAATAATTGTGCAATTATTATTGTTTCGATTTATTATGTTTTATATGTTATATGTATGTTTTGTTGTATATATCCCTATTATAAACAATAATGTTTCTTGGGGTAATAAAGACAATCAAAGGTTTTCCCGAGGCATATAACCTCCAGAAACTTAAGAAGAACACCAATTCCTACCTCATTTTCCTTGGTTCTCACGATGTTCTCTGAACATTACAGGATATCCCTTTTCGTGGAAACCAGAACATAAATAAAATCAAGGGGTTCAAACGATGGAAATTTGGTATTTTTATAAACCTCTTATCACAGATTCGGGATTAAGTTTTCTCAATTAAGAATATCTTTCCACGTCCTGTTTGATGAATATCAATTTTTCTAATTTCGACATATAATTTGACACTTTTCAAAACTGACGGAAGTTTTGAAACGTCTTACTTCACGTAACCAGTTGCGTGAAGTAAAATTTTACATAACTGGTGATGTAATGTTCATTTCAACACCAGTTACGAAATAAGAATATGGATGGACGAAGAGAAATTGATTCAAATCTGTAGCTATACAAATAAACAAACAAGAATTCAATTAGAATAAACATGTATAACACAATTAGTACATAAAAAGGAATATTCTCAGATGAATTATGAACATACAAAAATGGATATATATTTATATAAAGCAATACATTGAGAATTCGCATTCTCTATGTGATGAGAATATTTACTCTTTTTCAGTTAATTCAATAGAAAACAACTACTTTCCTGGCTATATGCCACGACGAACATTGAATTATATCTATTGAACACACACGATAAGAGTTTGAAAGTAAAATATAAAAATTTCTGAAATTGAGAATTTGCATTCTCCTTCAGACAAAAATATGTATATATACACATCATTCTGAATATTCAACAGAAAACAACTACTTTCCTGGCTATTTGCCACGTCGAACATTGAATTATATCTGATGAATATTCAAAAGGGGAACATGAAAAATAAAGAATAAAATCCTTTGAAATTGAGAATTGACATTCTTCTTGAAATCGGATGAATGATATGATGAATAATGATCTAGAAATATGACTTACCAATATATTCAGCATTGAAATGAAAATTGGAATGTATAGGAGAAGTATACTGGCATGAACTCTGATCTTGATGAGCTTGAAAACGTCCAGTTGTTTTCTGTTGAATATTCAGAATGATGTGTATATATACATATTTTTGTCTGAAGGAGAATGCAAATTCTCAATTTCAGAAATTTTTATATTTTATTTTCAAACTCTTATCGTGTGTGTTCAATAGATATAATTCAATGTTCGTCGTGGCATATAGCCAGGAAAGTAGTTGTTTTCTATTGAATTAACTGAAAAAGAGTAAATATTCTCATCACATAGAGAATGCGAATTCTCAATGTATTGCTTTATATAAATATATATCCATTTTTGTATGTTCATAATTCATCTGAGAATATTCCTTTTTAAAACTTTCATACCCAATCAGGGGGTTCAAACTTGAACGATGGAAACTTGTGATTTTTATAGACCTCTAATCGCAGATTCGTGATAGAGTCTCAATTCAGAATTCATTTCCACGCCCTGTATGATGAATGTCAATTTATCATACACCCAAAAGCACAATTAGTACAATTAGAAATATCAATTCCCGATGTAAGAGAAGTTGAACTCGTGGAACTGGTTGTGATTTGATTCTATTTCGTCGCTAGTTTGTGACCGTATTGTTGTTTGACGGATACTTCAAAGTGGCAGGCGAAGTCAACTAGCCTACTAAATTTTGTGAAGAGTCGGCAGAACTCATGTAAAACTGGTCATTATTTTTGTTCATGCGAAATGTTTCGTCAAAATTAGAAAAAATATTGTACGTGACACGTTAGGAAACGCCATTTTGTGTAACTCTGTGATGTTGCGGGATCTCGCTTCGCTCGTTTCCTAACTGATGATTACGTAAATATCTATTATCATACATCTGTAAATGAAAAAGAAACAATTGCTATTTATTTCATGACTCCGCTAGTATATCTCATGTTACCAAGTTGATTGCAGTTCATTCTATCATGATCATTTCTTCGGCATTCGCTTATATGGCGAGCCTATGGAAATGATGAATGCCAACAATCTCGGCTCAAATTGAGACGTCTGGAAAAATAAAGAAAAGTGTCACACATCCATGAATTATGCATTGCTCTATTGTAACATAAATCTATGGTTCAATTACTGGAGGCAATCGGTCATATTTCAGATGGTAGACGCGAATGCAGAATTTCAGAAACAAGCGTGGCACGCGTGGTATAACCATAAATCATTTCAGACTGACGTACCAGTAAAACGAGATCGGAATTCCCTCTACTGTGGGTAATTCTTTCCTACGGTTTCGTGCTCTTTTTTCCGTTATATATGAGCCGGATTTTATGGAGGAAGAATAGATCCACAGTGACATTTTTTCATTATGAAAAATCTCGTCTTAGTAACAATTCTACTGAATTAACCGAGAGGAATAGGTGACTGATTCATTCCTATTGTATGTCAAAACATTGTGAAATATAGTTGAATAATAGCCCGGGAGCCAATGACATTTTTCAATGTCTTATTTGTTGAAGCTTGGTTCATGTTTCCATCTATTGAATGATAAAGCCTATCAACAACCACTCATCTGCCACCTCAATCGCGGGACAACACGCAGAAAAAACAATGGTACAATCTACTAACGAAAAACGTTAATTATAAGGACAAGCGGAGGCGCAGTCAAATATAGTCTATAAATACGTTGAAACAAACAAACAAACAAGTTGAAAACAATCAACACAGCATCGTGGTTGAATTTACCACGAATATTTTCAGGGGAGTATTTGATACTATGACCAGCTAGTGAATCTCATTTTGTGATTTCCACCAATCCAGTTGTTGATTTCGGGTGCTGACTTGATTACCATAGGTAAAACAGAGTATATAAGTCATACCGGGGTTTTGTTCTGACTCATTTAAATTGCTCATATTATTATCATCTCTCAAACCATTCAAGTTATCGTTGTGTGGTTGGACTAGTCTATTTTGATTAGTTTTTTCCTCACTTGACCTTCTGGTTCTACCGGAAACAAACGAGCCATTATTCAGGTATAGGGCAACTTTTCAATTTCATTGGATAGCCCTGTATATTTTCGCACATTCCCTTTCTCACAATGTATTACAAGTATTGTTTTCCTAGAACACCGTCAGAGGCTTGGCTTTGAACAGGAAGGAGCTGAAACTGGTGGTGGGCCTTCTGACAGGGCACTGCCACCTGAACAAACATCACAGCATGATCGGGATTGTGGAGGATCCTGAATGCAGATGGTGCCTAGAGGATGAAGAGACTTCAACTCACATCCTCACTGAATGCCCGGCAATAGTGGCAGCAAGGGATCTCCATTTTGGGAGCAGTATCCTGGACCCAGAGGATGTAAAGAAGATTTGGCCTAGGAAGTTGGCCTCTTCTGCTCGCGAGATCGGCCTTCTCCATGGCTGACTCGCGATCCCAGGAATGTGGGTGCACAAAGGGCCCGAAAAGGGAGGCCTAAGTGCGTCAGGTCCCGGACCGCCCACACACATACACATATTGACACCGTCAGAGGTATAACTCTTTGAAGCATCTACTGCAATATTATGATGTTATCCTGAAATGCCGAATTACCGTACATTGAGTATGAATATGATTCAGATTTATGATTAGTTTATTTGAAATTTTGTTCAACATCAGCTCAACAATACACAACAAAGTGAACATAAATAATCATATACTGACTGTAGGTTAATCGAGGAGGTGGTACATTCATTATTCCAAATTTTTATTTGGGATTTTCTCAACTCGTCTGTATGAAATAAAAATACGAATACTCATATTACGTGTAGTTCTGAAAGAAAGAATCACCAGCTTGTCAGTGACAATTTGTATTGAAAAAGGTTTGGAGAAGAGAAATGAAGGTATATAGGAAAAATCTCAAATTTTTACTTATCTTTGGACGTTTCGGGAACAAATCTGCTCCCGTTTGTCCTGACACTTTTCAGTTCTCAGTGACAATTGGTGACGTTGGCAATCAAATGCGTTATAGGATGTTTTCATCAATTAATGTTGAATTCACTATTTTCATCTTCAGATTTCAGTAGTGAATACCATGTTCTATTTATATCAACTGAACAGGAAGCAATGCTATTGTCTCCGTCCAGGAGAATGCAAGTAGATTCCTGGATTTTTCTCTTCTGGTTGTTATCTTCTTTTCCAATGATTTTAATATCATTCCACTCTGCCATATGTTGTCCATCTTCAGTAAGGATATATTCAGCTCGTTTAGATTTGTCGATGTGTCTTTTCTTTTATATTGTATTTATGTTCCTTCGTCCTTACTGAAAGAGGTCTCTTGGTTTCACCTCTATAAAACTTTCCATGAACACAAGGTACACAATACAATTTTTCGACGATTGTTCTTCATATCTCGGTTTTGTTTGGGTTAGAATTAACCTCATTGTATTTTTAGTTTTGAACACAGTTTCCACTTGAAATTTATCACCATACGTTTCATTCTTACAGATATGCTGGGAATGTATCATATTATATTTGTCGTTATTGGTGGTTGATTTTGTTGTGATGGACCTTGTTTGTTTTCAATTATATGAATCGACTTATCCAAAAACTACCCCATTTCCCTTGGTTCTCACGATGTTCTCTGAACATCACAGGATATCTCTTTTCATGGGAAACAGAACATAAAAAAAATTGTTCAAAATGCCCACCATTGTTTCATACATAGTTCGTTCTTTTCATGAATTTATCGAAACTGCGACTCAACATATCGACGGGAATACTTTCACATTACGAATAGTTGCTTTGAGTTCATCGAGATTTTGAGGCACTGGATTGTAGCAATGACTTTTAACGTAACCCCATAATGAAAGATCAAGTACTGTTATGAGTCTGGAGATCGTGGTGGCCATAGTATTGGGCCTCCTCTTCCAATCCAACGTTATCTACAACAATTTATTGTGATCGCTGCTCAGTGGGGTGTAGCTTCATCTTGTTGGAAATTTGCTATATCCAGTAAATCATCCTGTTCCCATTGAGGATAGTGGAAGTTTTCCAACATGTCTTGGTACGAAAGAGAGCTTAACAATTAGATTATTGTGAAAAAATGGCCCATTAATTTTGTGCTTCAACATCGTTTAACATGGTGCATCAAAAAGTCACTTTTGGAGAGTCCCTGACATGTCCATGGATGTTTCTTGGATTTCCCAATGCACATATGCGTCAATTATGTTTATTTACCCTGCCATCAATGTGGAAAGTATCCAGGAAGTGTCAATGCACGGATTTTCCTGCAGAACTTCAACCTCTCTTCAAAATCAGCTGGTTTGATTTCCTGGAGTATCTGAATTTTATAAGCATTCAATCCTAATTCTTCGAGCATAATATTGTGAACTGTACTTTGCAGAATACCTGTGATGGCAGAAATTCTTCGCGTAGATAAAGAGAGGTCTTTTTGTGTGCAACCCAGGATTACTATTGCATTGTTGAGCCGATACACATTATTGTGGGTGATTTTCTTTGATTGAATTGCCAATATAAGTGGAGTATAAGGAACTCAGTTTTTTGTTCTCCCAAAATAATGTAACTTCTTTTTATGGGATTATCAGGAATATCGTTGACAAAAATGTTCCTAAGTACGGCAAGTGTAGGCATTTTCCACCATTTTATAAAGTAGCAACCATACGCGCCGTTAAAGAAAAAAATAAATATCACAAAAAATGGAAAATATATAAAAATGAAAATGACTACAATTTATTCAAAGTTCTCCGTGCGCGCTCGAAAAAACTGATCGAAACTGATTTCAAAAATTATTTACATTCTATAGAACAAGAATTGCCGTCAAACTCCAAACAGTTCTGGGAATATGCCTCTCTCAAAAGGCAGTGCATAAGTAAAATCCCGAATGAACTAATATATGACGATGTAATTGCTAACAATGGACAAGATATAAGCAACTTATTCTCCACATATTTCCAAAGCGTATTTGTGCCAGACACTCACGATTTCAACCATAAT
Organism: Phaedon cochleariae; assembly: GCA_918026855.4. Taxonomy (NCBI): domain Eukaryota; kingdom Metazoa; phylum Arthropoda; class Insecta; order Coleoptera; family Chrysomelidae; genus Phaedon; species Phaedon cochleariae. The sequence goes on along the minus strand of OU896709.1, from coordinate 60,406,729 downwards.
AGTTCATCAACAACTGATACTAATAACGAACTTTGTCTTATCCGGTTAACAGAAAATGAAGTCGAAAACGGCTTGAAGGAGCTTGATAGTAACAAAGCCGCAGGGCCTGATGAATTGCCACCACTTTTATTGAAAAACTGTAGTAAATCTCTGGCAAAACCTCTAACCTTGATTTTTAACCAGTCACTAAGCAAAGGTGAATTCCCAGATATTTGGAAAATAGCTGCTGTCTTACCAATTTTCAAAAATGGAAAGAAAAACATGGTACGTAATTATAGACCCATCAGTTAACTTTCGGCGATCCCAAAACTTTTTGAAAAACTAGTGTATACATATATATTCTTCCTCGTGAAGTCTATCATTATATCAGAGCAGCATGGTTTTTATGCTGGGCGATCACTTGAATCGAATTTGGTTGAATATACCGAATACTTGTATATAAATATGGACCAAAGATTACAGGTGGATGCCATTTACACCGAATTCAGCAAGGCGTTCGATAAGATCAGTCATAATCTTCTTCTCGAGCGCCTTGCTGGGGTTGGGGTGAGTGGATCTCTCTTAAGATGGGTGGAGTCGTATATAAAAAATAGGTCACAATTCGTTACTGTACAGGGATTCAATTCAGAAAAATATAATATTACATCAGGTGTTCCTCAAGGATCACACCTCGGTCCGTTATTTTTTATTATTTATGTCAATTCTATAAAATCGTGTTTCAAATATTGTAAATTTTCCTTATACGCAGATGATCTGAAATTTTATCTCACCATAAATACATTATCAGATTGTTGCAAGATTCAGGAAGACCTAAATAGATTGACAGAATATTGCAACTCATCTAGTTTATTCTTGAATTTTCAGAAGTGTAACTGCATTAGCTTCACAAGAAATTTCTATTCGATTCACAGCAATTATTACATAGGGAATGATCAAATAGTGAGAGTTAACAACATTAGGGACCTAGGCATTATATATGACTCCAAACTGATTTTTGATTTACATGTGGAATCAATTGCAAATTCAGCCTCACGTATGTTGGGTTATGTATTAAGAACTTGTAAATATTTTTCAAACACCAAAGCCTTAATATGTGTATATTACGCATTTGTATTTAGTAAAATAAATTTTGCCTGTGTAGTTTGGTGCCCACAATATAAAACATACATAAACCGCCTGGAAAACATTCAGAACAAGTTCATTAGATATATTAGCTTCAAAGATAATTACAATTACAACGGCGATATAAATAACGCCAGAAAACATTTCAAACTGATATCCCTGTCAAACAGAAGAGAGATCATGGATATATTATTCTTACATAAAATCACCAACAGCATCATAGACAACCCCAATCTATTGAATCAAATTCTAATGAATGTTCCCAGTCGGCATCTAAGAACGAACAATTTATTCCACATACCTTTTAGGCGAACAAACTCGTCGCAGAATTCTCCATTATGTAGAATTGCCCGAAACTCAAATATTTACAATGATCAAATTGATATTTTTTCTTCATCCCAACAAAAAATTAAACATACTCTAAAACATTTTTTCTTACAATGAAGACTACACTTCATCCTTCTTCGAAGTGAGCACGTTTCAAATTATTGTTCCAAAAAATTGTATTCTATTAGGTATAAGGTATAATAACTAGATGTATAATAATTTTAATGTTTCGCATTTTATGTTCACATGATATTATTTTCATAAATTTGTATTAACAAAGGCTCAAAACAAAAATGTGTCTATAGTATATATATGTTACATAACCATTGTAATCTTCTCGTAGATACTTTAGTGGTCTACTTGTCTGTTTGTATCTTGATGACAATGAAATAAATAAATAAATAAAAAAATCCTAGATTCGGTGATTATTCCCTTCTTCTTCTCCTCCTGAGTGATTCAATTATAAACTTCACAAACCTATTTCGGTACGCCCTGACTGTTCAATAAATGGTTTCTGAAAGTTTTGCCTCATAACAGATAGTTCAACTTCTGTTATTGATCGTGCTGCGAAAATGTTGTGATTAAAAAGAAATAAAGGTGTGAAAGTTGTATCCGAAAACTATATCGTTTCATTTTTTTTTCGGCAAAATCTGAACCTTTATTTCCCTGCGGTGAAGGCACTCATCAGACTTTATTCCAACTTGGCAATAACAATTCTCTCTTAGCATCTTTCGCAACACTGTACCACAATCTTCAGTAAGGGCCCTTGTGGGACCATATTGTCTACGTGAGCCACTAATAAACACACATTGTGCCAGAAACAACCTAATCAATAGTTCGGGCAAAACGATTTGGTAGGAAGTTTCGGTACAAGGCGCAAGTATATTCGAGTTTTTATAGTCTACCCGAGTTTTGCAATCTTTCATTCTCTATAGGATATTTTATATCTTCTTCGCTTGTCATAAGTTACCCAAGTTTTCCAGGGGATAGCGGTATAAACAAACCTGGTCACGCAATCTCTTTTCATTAACTATAAATGATTGTATTTCACAACGAAAATATATTTTCCGGAAACAAGCGTTTGGGGGAGTGAACTGGTAGAAGTTAGGAAGAATTCGCTGAAGTATCCATTTTTTTTTTTCGTCGAGATGGTTGAAATCCTGCATGGACAACATTTTGGTGTAATCCCTCATTTGATAGTGTAGGAATCTCCTGACTCCAGGTTATACTCACGGAACACAGCACCCCGTTTGTAGGCTCGTCTGATTGATGTATCCGACTACACTTAGGCCCATTATATCTTACCTACATGCCGTTATCAATTTTACCATATACGACTCATGGTGCTCATTAAGGGCCACTTCGATATGAAAGACCCTTTTTATTCAGGTTCCTGAAGATGACTCTTCCAATCCCTGTTCTCGTCTACGAAGAAAGTCAAAAGCTTTCCTTCTCCTACGAGTGACGAGAAAAGGGGTTAGTCCAGCCCTCTGGTGCCCCCTGCACAATAATAATAATCAATATGTTGCCAAGGTACCAACCGGGTTGGACCAATCCCCACCCCCGTCTCACAAGACTCCCATAAGGGATGACTGCCGGTCACTTACCTTTCAACTCATACCGACAGCTCCTCAGGGAGAAATGGAGGATTTGGATACGCCAAAATCAGCGCACTAGAGCCATCTCCGTTATGTAACGGCATGTTCTCCTGCTACCATTTTATTATACCAATGGTGAGGCCGTCTGATAAAACAGACTACTGGCTCTGCAGTGTCATTGCCCGAGCAGAAACGCTGCTCAACCGCCGAGACAGGCAAGATATCCTTCCACTTGACCCATAGTGAGATTTTTCTTTACCTCCTCTACCGTAGTCCGGTGGTATTTTTTGGAAACCATTGCCCCCTGGAGTCCAACCCTATATGTGAGGCATCAGGCCGCATGTACGACCTGATGGAGCTATCCTCATCACCCCGGGTACCCATGTCAACCAGATTCCTCTTGTTACATTCGATGGGTCGCCGTCGCAAGAGGCTTGGGCCTGATTGCTACTCATGTTGACAAGAATCCTCTCGTCCTGTTGAATGAGGGATCGTTCGAGGACTTTTCCACGTTCCTCTACCTTGTTTACAGGAGAGGACCCAGCTGCCCCCTCCCTGTCAAATTAAGGCACCAGGTACACGAAAGTTCAAGTTTTCGCGGAGCAAGCCCAGCTACCCATGTCGACCAGAAACCTCCAGTCCCGTTTGACCTGTGACCGTTCGCGGCCTTTCACACGTACCGCTACCATGACGAGAGTGGGGGCCTCAAGCTTTCAACCAGAGGTGCCTGGAATCACCTGGGGCTACCCCCACTCGATGCCGTGAGTGAATGGTGGGCCCACGGCCAGGTGCCCCCTGCACAGGGCTAAGGCTGGTTACTCTGAGATGTCGCTCTGTTTCCCAGAGGCCCCGTTAGCGACATCATCCCTCGGCGCCATTCATCCATCGTCACGGGTTCCCACAGCTTGGATCAGGTTGTCAGACCAGTTGACCAGTCCTTGGCCACCCAAGCCCAAGACAGATAACAGTAAATTGCCTCATACTCACCATTGATCTCCACATATAATTGTCCCATCTGGCTTGAAGATAGCAAACATGGTCCCAAAATATTTCATCTGTCAAGCGGCCACGGTCTGTCCTCCTCACACCACTTGATGTTGAGGTTGGGTTTGGAGGGGAAGAGGACAAGAGAAGTTGGCTGAGGAAGGCCGATAGGATAGATTGCAAAAAGGAAGAGAGAAGAGGATATCACCCAAGACAAGTTGAAGTTTTATGAGGTACACTGAACAGTGAAGTTAATTCTGTCTGATTTTGTATAGGTAGGTCATCAGGTGCAAAATTGAATAAAAAAAAATAGAATAATAGAATACACTATAAATATTCATCAGATTTGAAATAGAATGTCTATTCTCAATTGCAGAGTATTTTCATCTTCATGTTCTCATTTTGGATTTTCAACAGATATAATTTGATGATCGACGAGGCAAATAGCCAGGAAAGTATTTGTTTTCTGCCGAATATTTAGAATGATATCGCATCGCATGTATATTTTGAATTGACTCGGCCGTTACTTGATGGAAATCCATGATAAATGTAAAAACTTCACAAACGATAAGATCTCAAGCATGTATATTTTTATCTGAAGGACAATGCAAATTCTCATTTGATTTCATCCATTCTCATTCAATTCAATGTTCGTCGTATTATATAGCTAAGAAAGTAGTTGTTTTCTGTTGAATATACCGAGAATTAATTCATATCTTCATCAGTTAGAGAATGAGAATTCTCAATCTATTGTTGTAAGTATTCATTTTTCTTCATGTTCATAATATATCTGACAATATTCCTTCTCAATACCATAGATCTAAATACACTCAATACTTTCATACCCAATCAAGAGGTTCAAACTTGAACGATCAAAATTTGTTATTTTTTCACTCCAATTCAGAATTATCATTTCACGCCCTGTATATGATGAATATTGATTCGTCTTACATCTAAACAGAACAAGGGACTTTTTGTCCTTTTTTTTTCCTTTATATGCTATATAGAGGTGTACAAGCTATTGGTTCTGTTTGCGCGGTTATGGCTGGGGCAAAATTGAGTACATGGTTGACACGTGTCCATTTATTCGATTCACTGGTTAGCAGCATTGTCACCAACTGCATTCCAGCATGGGGACTACGATACCCAAATATTCTAGAAAGAGTACAACTTACCTTTTTCAAGAGGGTTTTATCGCTCTTAAAAAATACTGCTGATTTTGCTGTTCGGTTGGAATCAGGAAGAGTTGAATTCTCCTACTATATATTCAAACACTCCCTGAACTGGGTCATCAGAATGCTCGAAATGGAGAACTCTTGTCTGCCGAAAATATGTTTCTTGCGCCAGATTGATTTGATGAATAATGAAAATACAAAATACAATTGGGCGAGTCAATTAAAAAAAAACCTTGATTTTGCCGAATTTACGGGACAACTCGAAGCAGCATCTTGTTCTACCATACTAAAACGAAATAAAAAAATGTTACTTGAAACTTATAGGAATAAACTACAAAAAGCAGATCTGAATCTGTTATCTCGGACCTCCTACCTCACTATTTACAAATTCCTAAAAATTAAACTTGGTTTTCAAGATTATCTACAAGCCGGAATCCCTATCCATATTACCCGAGTAATTGCACAACTTCGACTCTGCAATGACTTTATCATTAAATTCAATTTCAAAGGATACACATACACCATTTTACCAAGAGATATTTGTACTGCTTGTAACCAAAACACCTTTGAAACTATTCACCACATTCTATTCGATTGCCCCATATACTGCTCCATCAAGCCACCAAATACCCCATTCCTGACCGATACAACTTATTCATACCCTCGATAATATGACGCCCTCCATTGCTAAGTCGATATACACTCATATATGGAATATACTGAAATTACGCTCCTTCATAAAAAATTAATAGGCCATTACCTATACCTGATATCAGAATATATATAATATATAAATATTTCTATTGGTTCACTTTATATCCTACACTTCCTTATTACATAATTTGTATTATACTCTTAGTGTACCAATCGCCGGATATAGTTTGTAAGCAATACATTTTAACACACTATAGTATGTACTCACTGATGTATCAAACTTTGGTGTTACTAACAACAATTGTACTACCAATTCTATAATTTTTTGATTTTATTACCACTGATCTTGCAAATCTAAACCCTTGTTATGAAACTGTAAGTTCAAGAAACAATAAATTATCGATTGATTGATTGATTGATTATAGAGGTGTACTGGGGTGGTTAAAAGTGCATGCCTAGCAACTAGATACTTCGAAAGATCTATCATATAAATATATCTTGGAACCAAAGTTCATTTCCTCCCATGTGTGTTTAATGCGCTCCGTTACGCATCGGACATCAAACTTCGCACCCGGGAGGAAATGGATACCTTTGCCCCCTTGATATACAGTACTGGTTACTGGTTACTGGTAATTCGATAGATCCCTTTGGAGATGCGTTCTCGTTCTGTGGATGTGATAGGAGAGGTAGTGAGGAGTGAATTAAACTCCAATATGCATTATGCAAAAGTTGAAATAGTTTTTGGAATATTTGAATTTTTTTGTTTCTCTCCAGAGGGTTCAACTTTAATGGTTTAAAAGTTAGTTTCCCGAAAATCAGCTCTACATTTTTTCAACTTTCCAACTAGAATACATAATCAACACTATGGTCTTATGTTTCAAATGAAAAAAATACAGAAATAGTTTAGATCATAGATGCATTGTAAATTCAAAGTCGTATTTTTATTTGTGAGTAAATGAACAGATAAATAGAAAAATGTGAATATCTCAAAAAAATTTACTTTTGCATAATACTTAATATGATACAATTATACATTCATGTATAATTGAGTGGATTCGTTGTGTTGTTTGAGTTAATTGGCGGAACGTGAACTACCGAATCAAGAAGAATGCTGGAACAACCAAATTCCAAATCCGCAAACGAGTATTCAACCCATTTTCGAGCTGTACTGCAGACACCTCTCATTAAAAACGAAAAAAGCGACGTTTATTTTTGAGAGAAGTCTCGTGGATTCCTAGAAACTCATTAGGACCGGTACGTCAGCGCCCACAGAAAAACGTCAGTCATTAGGTCGTTTTTTATTTATTTTCCTACCCTCTCGCATATAATGGCGTTTATACGGCGAGGTCTTTAGAATAACAGAAGCAATAACAAGGGCTGCAAGGGGGTTTGTTATAAAAACAAATAGATGAGAGAGGAAACTGAGATACGACGAGAAGATGCGAGGGTGGGACACGAATGAAATGAAACAATATTTCTTTCGGTAATCCTCTTCAGGTATGGCGCCGTGGGGGTGCGGGTCTATTAGCACTCTACGAACATCGAGCGCCACACGCAGCCAGTGGCGTCACATGGAACGAGAAACATGTTAGAACATAATCTTTGGAAGAAGTCCATTTTTTGTATCGATTGGAGCGCACGAAAGGAAATCCCTATAATGTTCAAAGAACATCGTGCGTTCCTAGGGATGATAGTGACAGGAGGTAGGTATTGGAATTTTTTTTGAACTTCTGGAGATTATATGTTGTTGGGAATGCTTCCTCAGGCAATGAATTCCAGAGCCTAGCCGTTCTATGGATGGAGGAGTTTTGATAAAGTGCTGTTCGACATCTTCCGAGGTTGACAACGGAAGGATGTGCTGACTGGGCTTGTCTAGTTTGTCTGACTGGTATTGCTAGTGAAGGGATGATGGCATTGATTTCCGAAGAACATTTCACGTGGAAGTATCGATAGAAAAGTGAAAGGTCGCCGACCTTTCTACGATGTTCCAATGATGTCAAAGAGTGCAAAGTGAGTGTGGAGTCACCCACCAGGCGAATGGCTCTTCTCTGGATGGAATCTAAGAGCATCAGCGTATGTTTTGGTGCTGAACCCAATATGTGGGAACATTATTCTAGAACAGGCCGTATCTGCGATTTGTAGATCATGAGAAGCTGTTGAGGTGTAATAGTTATTTTTGTATCTAGAGCGCGAAATGCCACTTTGGTGATCGAGATCTAATTTTTTTAACGAGGCGTAGCCGAGTTAAAAAAATAGTCGAGATGACCAAAGTATTTCGCCCTCGAGTTGCAAACAACATTTTTTCTACAAACGTCAAAAAATATAGTTCTGAAGTGAAAATATGCTCAGCTTGATATAAAAAATAGTGTTGAACTGGCTTAAAAGGCTTCTTCCAATCCTCCCTAGGTACACACGATGTTCCACGAACATAATAGGAATTTGCTTTCGTGTGCTCCAGGAGATGAACAAAGTTATTGTTGAACATTCAGAAATTAATGATTTCGTGAATGTTTGCTCGATTGAGGACCATAAAGTTGAAATATGAATATCTCATATATTTAACATGACAATGCGCGAAGTAGGTACTTCGCGCACTGTTTTACTTCGCGCATTGTTTTGTGCAAGGTATCATGGTAACGTAGGAAACTGAAAAAAAGTGTCACTTCGCACTTTGTTATCAATGCGCGAACCTTGTCATTTTTTGACGTTTGTAGAAAAAGTAGCTTTTCGCACGGAACAAGAATCCGAGTTTTTGTGAAGCAGCTTTTGCGATGGATGATTATCCCATGAAAGAGTGTTGCTGATGGAAATACCGAGCATAGATATGATGGGCTTGGTGGGGATGGTGGTGCCAGACATTACAATGTCGAGCATACTGAGTTCCGCCTTTCTAGAGAAAATACAGGCTTGAGTTTTGGTGGCGTTGAATTCAACTAGATTGTTTGTTCCCCAGGCTGTGCTTTCAGCAAAGTCTTCATTGACAGCATTGACCTGCCTGCGCCGTGAGATCTTAGTTTCCTGGGAATAAATGGGAATTCTAGAAGAGAACGCAGTATGGAGGGTACTATCATCTGCAAAGCTGTGGATGGGGCAAGTTGTTACTCCCAGCAGATCATTGATATATGAAGAAGGAATAATGTTGATCCTTGTGGAACGCCGGAATTGATGCCAATGGTATCAGACGATACACCGTCCACCACCACGTGAAGCGATCTGCCTGAAAGAAAACTCGATAAGAGATGGCATAGCTGAGGTGGTAAGCCGTATGATGGTAGTTTGAGGAAGAGTCCTTCGTGCCAAACACGGTCGAATGCTTTCGATATGTCCAACGCGACAGCTTGTGATTCCCCGTGTTTTTCTAATGAAGCCTGCCATAAATGGGTGACGTAGGCAAGTAGATCTCCAGTAGATCTTCGGTGGCGAAAGCCGTATTGTCTATCATTGATGATTCCTGAGCTCTCCATGGTAACTCATGGTGGATTTATGCAGCAGTTCTAAGTAATAAGTTTTAAGTAGTAAGTATTAAGTCATAAGTCTCAAGAAGTTCATTCATTGCTTTTCAATATAAACGTTCATACAATTGTCATAAGCAGTCATAAGTTTTTAGTCGTAAGAAAATACCATTTGAAATTTTGGTTTGTTCACATTTGTTTCAATTAAATCAAAACCAAAACAGATATTTATAACTGCTGAATAATAGAAATAAACTATTCTGTGTTACCAAAAACATGTGAAAATCTCATAAACAATAAGCAAAATGAGCTAATGGATAGAGGTGCTTTTCTTATGATATGACAGTCCTCATTATTACTGCTTGAATCACCATTTATGACTTGAAACTTGTGACTTAAAACTCACCACTTAAAACTTAGGACTTAAAACTGCTGCATAAATCCACTATCGAAGTGGAGTGGTGTAGTTCATAGATGAAAACCCAAAGTCATCTCCACAACATCTATTAGAATGATCAAAGATCAATCTCAAAGGAACATGTTTCGGGCTCAAATAAGCCCATCATCAGCCAATAGAAAATATCATAGTTCTAGAAAAATCAGTGTTGACTTAGGTTATATAGATGCAAGAATTACTTAGTTGTCGACGAAGTTTCATCTGACTCTCTTATCATAAATGTTGGTGTTCCGCAAGGATCGATTCTAGCACCAACACTATTTCTACTCCATATCAACGATTTGTTGGCAGCAACTCCATGTCCAGTACACAGCTTCGATCGTGGATGATAGTACCCTCCATACCGCCTTCTCTTCCAGGGCTCCAATACCAGCCAGGCAAATCAGAAACCAACGATGGAGAAATGTTGACAACATCAATATGGTCTTGGCAATAATTCTCGAATGGAGATTCAAAAACTTGGTAGATTTCAATGCAAACAAAACACAAAACATGCCTTTTCTGTAGAAAAGGCGATCTCACTGTGCCCAACATAAGCTTGTCAGGAGTAACCATACCTTTGGAGACATCCATTTCGATGCTGAGTATTACAATCAGCAATAACGTTTCTTAGGAAAATCACGTGAGATCAATAATTGCTGAAAGTGCATTCCAAAAACTTAGTTTTATGTTTCGGGCCAGGAGCTATCTCACTTCCAGTCAGCTGCTTATGATCTATAAGGCACAGATCCGACCTGTCCTGGAATACTGTTCCCATATTTGGAGTGCAGCACTGTTTGATTCTGTCCAAAAAAGGGCAATTCGTCTCGTGGGCGATGCCTCGCTCACAAATTCACTAACTTCTCTGGAACACCGTATAGAAAAGTTGGTGATCTGGCTCAATTTTATAAATATTCTCATGAACGATGCTCTCCTGAAATATCAACAATTGTTCCTCCCTTGGTAGTCTCCGCGAGATTAACCCTTCGGGTTGAGGCATCGCACCCCTTCGTGGTCACTTTGGAGACCTGCAGAACATCTCTTTCCAAGGACTCGTTCATCCAACGAACAGCGAGGCTCTGGAACACATTGCCAAGAGAGGTGTTCCCCGAGGCATATAACCTCCAGGAATTCAAGGAGAACACCAATTCCTACCTTATTTCCCCTGATTCTCACGATGTCCTCTGAACATTACAGGATATCCCTTTCCGTGGGAACCAGAACATAAAAAAAACTCACATGGAAATGAAAACAGTAGGCATACAAATAGTATAGTAAATAAATGGAAATAATCGTCGATTGACATACTCCAGCTTGCTGCTCTTATTTCACTCATGACATTGATCCAAAATTACTCGCCTACGGCTCGTAGTTTTGATAATAATGTCATTCGCGAACTTACTAAGCAACAAGCTGTCGTAACAATCACCGAATATTTCCGGCAAAATATTATCACTTGTGGTACATACATTTATAACTATTCCACTCTTGATCTAGAGAACCAATCAGAATCGACCATTTTCATGGTTTCTTCTGTATTCTAGCGATATTTTTTGTTTATTAAATTTTATCGGACTTGCTCTACCAATACAGAAGCCGAATTGACCCACACGTGACCAACTAAACCCGTTTATCAGCGATAAAATTTTGACATCGTGTCTGGTCAAGATTGCTTTGGATTCAAATCTGAGACAATAACCTAAGTTCCTACTTTATTTTATTTACTTATAATTCGCGTTAGTGAGATATTTTGTACGAAAGGCGAGACAATTTTATTCTAGCTGGACGTTTCATGTGTAATTTAAAAAGTTTGCATATTTGTTGACAGTCTGACACAACAATAATAGGATTCAAATTCCTTTTTGAAGTAATCTTCTTCAATTACTCAAGTTATTGTAACTGATACTACAAGCTGATGTGGCGCAACTGTAAGGGTTGTTGCGCGAGGATACGAAGGTCGATGGTTCGAGCCCCCTCGACGACGAAATTTTTTTTTTGATTATTTCATGTCATATAAATTCAATTTATTTTGTTAGAATTGGATAGTAATTGTATACACTCTTTTGAGAGCAACCATCTCCAAGATAATAAAAAAATACTGTTTATCAAAATTGTACATTCCAATTTGTGAATAACTATAAGTTGTTAGTTAATTTCTAAAAGAGTCAATTCTGTATTTCATTACTATGATTATGTTCTTCTTCGCAGTTCGAGTTGGAATATACTTAAATTATGTTTCCTATTTCTTATATATATTATTGTCTCATTCAATCATGAAATAGTCATACGAATACAACTCGTGATACTATTTTTCCTGGAAATATTCGTCGATTGACATACTCCAGCTTGCTGCTCTAATTTCGCTCATGACATTGATCCAAAATTACTCGCCTACGGCTCGTAGTACTGATAACAATGTCATTCGCGAAATTACTAAGCAACAAGCTGTCGTAACAATCACCGAATATTTCCGCATAAAATTTATCACTTGTGGTACATTTATGATAAATAAGTGTATTGAATTGTGAGTTAGAGAAACAGGATGTTCTACGCCCCTGTAAAGCGGAAACATCTTATAACACGTACCGCCCCTCTCGTGAATGACGCTGCGGCGGTCCCTAGCTAAGACCACTACGACGATCAAGAAAGTGAGTTGCCGCTGCGAAACCATAAGCGTTTCGAATTTTTTTGATTGGGCTCCGCGCAGGTAATTGACTCTTATTTCGTCTGGTCTATTAGCTTCCCGGGGACCGCTCGAGGAAAATACAGGGCCTTTTACCGCAACCCCAATTATGTGGAGGTCGTAATGACGGAGAGGATCCGGAAAGAGATCGAGGTTAGGTGCCGACCGAGTTAGGAATCTTTGTTTTGTCGAGAATAGGAGATATTCTTGTGGTTTTTGGTTCTTCGAGATGAAGAAATTGATGTGGATATTCTAACCTCAACTTGGATGATTGTGATTGTTACAGATGTTGTGAACCATTCTAATTGTAACAGATGGCTTTTTAACCTTAGTATTTGTCATGATTAGGAAACATAACAGTGAGTTCTGGATTATGAAACGAACATTATTTATTTATTTTTTTTTAGAACCAGGTCAGACATGCTAGGTTTTGTTAGGCGTGATATAAGCAATATGAAATCGGTTCTTACGTCATTTTTAAGTGTACTGAAACTCTACAAACTTGAGAAAAACAGAGAAAATTGAACCTGAAAAAAATGTGTTGTTTTTTGTTTCCACCGTCATATCTTTATAATCGAAATGATATTTTTGTAGATTAAAGGCAACTCAGTAGGTAGCGCTTTCAACAGTGCCATTGGTTTGTGCAAAATTTTGCTATTTTGACTTTTCACAAATCAGGAAAGCATAAAATTCAAATTATATATGTATTATTATTGCACTAATCGATAAACTTTTTAATTTTTGAAAATTTTTACATACATATAGCGGAACAAATGGAGCCCCAGAAAAAATTATTCGTCCTACGGACTAGTAATTTTTTCAGAGGCAGTTTTTTTCGTCAAATTGTCAGGCAACGAAATCCTTAAAGCTCTCGAGATAAATTAGTGGCATCCGAGTAGTATTTTTACGTACTCAAAATCTAAAATCAATATTTTTGTTTCAAGTTTTTTGAGACAATGAATTGTATTATTCGTGAGAACACTATATATACAGTTTGTCCGTGAAGTGTGGAATGAATTTGATATTTCCTATAATGAAAGCCTTTTCGAGAAAATCGTAAACACGTCTTCAAATCAATTCAGAAGAATATTATCGATTCGATAGTTTTCTCATATCATTATTGTTATTATTCTGGATCACATATTCATCATCAAATGATTTTTGTGACCAAAGAACTAACAAATATAATTGTCAAATCGAATACAATTCTTCACTTCTTATGAAAGAGTTATTATAGATGATAACCATCCTTCTTGAATTTTCAAATTATATTTGCGCCACATTCAGAGAGGAAAATCCACATTTCTGTATTTTTCATGCCAGAAGCCCATCATTCTATGTATGTCAGACGGCAGTATATCACTGGGGAATTCAATTTTTCAATCTCTATATATCTATATCCCACAATATGTTGGACCTGTAAGACTTCACCGACTTATTTCGATATCGATCCTCATACATGGATGCATGAGGATATATTCTTATGAGATGACTTCCAGCAGGATGAGGAATTGATGTCTGTATTCCGTATTCGATTCAAAAAGAAAAAAAAACTGATGATGGTCAGTAGATTTATTTTTATACCTCCCATATGATGCCAACTTTATGAATGACACTGAAATAGAAATTATTGATGTTCTTTTTGTCTTTGAAATATTTCAAACTAAACGCAGCAAAATCCGGCAGAGGAATTCACCACAAATTTGCAGTTAGAAAGTCGTGATACTTTTGAATGCGATCGAAGTGATCAGTTAACTTCGTCTCTACGTAAACTTCGAAATGTGGTTAATAATTTCAGACGACGGTAAATGACAATAACCGAAATAAATGTAATATTTAACTGAACTAATGCACTGTGAAAAATCAATCCTTTTTAGTGACTGCAAATTCGGCAGTGAAATAATCTACTGAGTAAAATTTTTGAGTGAGTTTTCAATGAAAATTGGGTATTTTCACAATTCATCCCACTTTTGACAATGTTTATGAAAAATTTTGATTGAATAGCACAAATTTTTGAATAAAACAAACCAGAAAATCATACTAGAGTTGCTTTCACTAAACCATCATATGAAACATGTGAGAATCACTCATTCTCGAGCGATTTCACCAAATAATTGGTAAATGGGCCGGTCCATGTGCAGTATATTGTTAGCGTCTAAGTCATCTCATTGTCTCAGTCCCTTTTCAACGTTCAAACAGTAAACAGTTTATATGGGAATCACAATACATGTCGACCGGTCTAAGTCACCATAATATTATGTTATAATTCTGAATGAACAACTTCGAAGTAGAGGAATGTTCGAATCCCTCTGGTCATCATCAGCGAAAGGAAAACTCGAGCAAGGTCGAGACTAAGCAGATGCCGTTTTGTCCAATTGATAACGCAGCGTCAGTCTTGATGAAAGTTTAGTGCATAAAAACAATCCTGTCATCCTGTGCTTTCCATTTCAGCGAAGTTTATTATAATGGTATAGAAGTACTTACGGCAAGTTCAAGCAGAAAACATGTTGTTATTAGCAATATTATGTTTGTGAAGTTGGGGTACCTACTACGGGTAAGTCGAATTTAGTAAAATACATGATCGCTTTCAACAACATGGCTGATGATCGTGAACCGAATCAAATCATTCAAATATTCATTTGGATGGTGTGATTTTTATTCATTGGATTGTATATAGTATTGATTCATATCGGATTATCTTGACGTCTAGATAAATCAATAAACCTATTCTTCTGTTGAATAGTCCACATCGCCGTTGATTTATTTCACAGTCATATATATGCACGGCCATGTTCGTGTGTTTGCTTTTCACTCAATAGTAACTGAAAATTATTCTAATCAGAGTATTTCAAATCAGAAATGAGTAAATGGAATGTTCATTGATCACATTATTTCCAAATTATAGGTAGTGGAAGTGTTCAAAAAATATTTGTTGGAAACGTTATATTCGAGAAATTGTCTCTATTTAGGTAACATACCCACAAAAAATCTGCTCTGATGGATACATTTTTGAATCAGCTTTTCACATGCATTTTTTGTCTGCAGATTAATGACTGTCAACGAGCTTGCTAGTAGGAGTTTACAGGAAGAAGAAGCCATACTTGACTTCGGGAGGCGAGACCTCATTTTTTTTTTAATTGTTAAAAAGTACTCATTTCGGATATATATAAAAGCACCAATGAAGGGCATATAAACACTCAATAAATAATTTTCTTGGTACCTACTCAAAAATGAGTTGAAACTTACTCAGGGAATCGCGAAACTGAAATAATATTCAAATCTCAACTTGGAACATTGACTCAATTCTGATTCCTTATATTCACTTATTGAATTGCCATTTCACTCAGTCAAGTAGTAGGGTGAATTTTCAACTCAATCGGGCGTGGACGAAATTGAGACATTATCGAGTGAAGCTTGGGTGGAATTTCAATCATTTCATTCTTCAGTGTGAGTTAAGTCCGACAATTTAGAGTTCCCCATGATATTATGTTAATATTAAATATATATTCAACTATCCCGTTGAATATCACCGCCGATTTATCTTTAATTTACCAAATTTCCCAGGTAAAATGATTGTTGACTGACATATATGGTGTTATGTACTGCATTCAGAAGTGTTGAAGTACTAGCGAATTAGTATTTATGAATTGGAGTGATTAATATATCACATTATCAGTAAAATTGAATTCGTATTGCAGTGCAGTATTTTACTGTCTCTTTGTTGTGGAAATGATTCACCTGAATACACTTCGTATCATTGTATAAATAACATATTTCAATGATGTCCATAATGATATATTCGGCAAAACTATCGCCGAATATACAGCGATTCTAGTCGTTCGTATACCATTCTTTTTTCTGCGTGTAGAAATTTGGACAAAAACACATATCGGATTTCATAGAGAGAACTTTGCGTGGAAGTTTCCAACTGAGTACTACTTTACATTGAGTTCATGCTGGTGAGGCCCTATCCAGAGCTTATCAATATCGAAATCGAAACGTCGCATTTCCATAAAAATCTAATTTTTCTGTGTCATTCAGACGGGTGGCGTAGAATCCACATTCCATTCATCCGAGAGATAGGGATATCATCCATCAGTAGAAAAATCCACGGTGCATTTCAGTGAAAATAAACTTTCCAACGTAGTTTTTCATTTATCAATGCCGAATACTTTATTGAAATCATCAGCGTTGAGAACTATCTGATGGATAAGAACTTTTTACTCATAAAATTATTACATTGATAGGAAGCATGCTGTAAGTTTATTTTTTCATTCAACTTGTAACTGTTCTTTACCTTTCTCGGGTCGAGGATTGGTTTGATATTATAAATAATTTTGCCTCTGTTGAAATATGAATAACTTTTTTCTGCTTTGAACGATTCGAATTTGGATCGTTGTTCGCTAGCCCAGTCCTTCAGCTATAATCTCGTAATTCTTCAAAACATTGGATTCTTCACATAAAATCGTTACAGGGTGTTATCTGAAACTGTGCAAAATCTCGGAAATTTCAAAAGTATCTCAAATGAAGAAAACTTTTTTTTTAACTTTGACAGTAGAGGCATGTATACAGGGTCGCTGATATGTATGGAAACAGGTGAATATCTCGGTAACCTGTTGTTGGATTTTTTTGAATTTAAGTACTGTGTGATTTCGAAACGTGGCAGATTTGAAAATGTTATAGCCAATGTTGCCACTTTTTCAGTTATACCGGATTTTTTATTAACTTCCTTATTTTGAATAGAACACCCTGTAATTTATTGGATTTTCAGATTCTTCCTGAAGAGCTAATTCCATCGATCTATCACACTTGAGGTCTAGCAGGAATGAATACATAGGTATAGGGTGTTTAAAATCTAGATTTTTCAACTTTAGTATTTTTTTGTGTCGAAACTATTCATTATCGATCAAAACCGCTCCAATGTTCACATCTTCACTTCTGATTTACTATCTACTGACATTTAATTGAAACAAATACAGGGTGGTTCAAGATTCAGAATTCTGATAACCCTCTGTATCTGTTCCAATTAAATAGTCAGTAGATGGTAAATCAAAAGTGAAGATAGGAACATTGAAGCGGTTTTGATCGATAATGGATAGTTTCTACACAAAAAAATCTTGAAGTTGAAAAACCTAGATTTTAAACACCCTATACCTATGTAATCATTCCCGCTCGACCCCAAGTGTGATAGATCGATGGAATCAGCTCTTCAAGGAGAATCTGGAAATCCAATAAAGTACAGGGTGTTTCATTCGAAATAAGGAAGTTACTAAAAATCCGGAATAACTGGAAAAGTGGCAACAGAGGCTATAACATTTTCAAATCTGCCACGTTTTGAAATCACACTGTACATAAATTCAAAAAAATCTAACAACAGATTGCCGAGATATTCACCTGTTTCCATACATATCAGCGACCCTGTATAATATCATCATCTTGGGACAGTTCTCGAATTCTCTTCTCATCTCTTTTATTTACAGTGATATCAAAAAATTTACTTTCTGGTTTTGCAGTTATAACTTTTTTCCTCGTCAACCGATTTTTGATATCTCAGGCTCATTTTGAAGCTTAAACTTCAGATGAAGAGATATGCAGATCAGAAATAGTAGTCTTACTTCTAATGAAAGCACCCCTGTATCTTCCGTAATTGTTGAGTAAGGATTCTGACATTCGCAAGAAAGGTGGATATACTGAAAATACACACTGTGACCAAGTGGAGTCGTCTCCAGTGATATACACTGCTCGCCAACATCCATGGAACCACTAAATTAAATTTAAAATTAAATGGACGAAATAAAATTTTTCTGAACTGAAAATTTTCAAGGAAAAATATGTATGGTAAGTACATTGGACTTCCTGATTTAGAATTCGCAGAGATTTTCAACCCGCATTAGCTCCTAATAATATTTTCCGGAAATTTTGGTAGTTCCATGGCTTGGTCCTGTAAGTTTCAGAATCCTAACTCAACAATTACGGAACATACTGGGGTGCTTCCATTAGAAGTGAGACACACTGTATAATGTTCACCTTCAGTCAATTCTGATCCTTATATCTCTACATCAGAAGTTTCAGCTTTGTAAAGAGATTTTAAAAACGGGTTGACAATGAGAAAAGTTATGACTGCAAAACCAGAAAGTTAGCTTTTTGAGATCACTATGTAAATAAAAGAGACAAGAAGACAATTTGAAATTATGCCTCTGGTGTCGATGTTGAAAAACGAGTTTTTGTTCATTTGGGATCCTTTTGAAAATTCCGAAAATTATCACAGTTTCAGGTGACATCCTGTAGCGATTTCATATGAAGAACCTCATGTTTTGAAGAAGTTCAGGATTATAGCTGAAGGACTGGGCTAGCGGACAGTGTGATCCGAATTCAAATTGTTCAAAGCAGAAAAAAGTTATTCATAGTTTAACCATATACGTATAAATAACTATATGGATAACAAGATCTCATAGTTGATGCCAGAAATGAAAACAAAAGATAGTCCCCGGGGATTAATAGACTTATGCGCATGCGTCAATTCGAAATTAGAAACGACATGAGTTTGACGATTGCTATACGAATTTGATGCCCTCTTCAGTAAACGTATGATCATTATTGATAATCGACAGAATTTAGTACATAACCTGAAATTCAATGTTTATTTTGTAGTTGAAATCGAAAATCTCACGACAATTTCAATTTTCATTTCAAAGCAGGAAATGGACTGAATTTTAGTAATTCACAGCAATAATGGAGGATAAGTACATTTTCAAAATATTAATATTTTCTTCATACCTTAGATAAGCAGGATTGTCTCCAATACTTCCAATAATGGCCAACAAGTGCAAGACATTATAAACATACAAATACAAATGTACAGCTTCCCAACAGATGCAAAATTATACGAAGTGTGGCAGAACATTATGAAAATTGGGAAGCCCATTTACAAATATATGTGCCTCTCTGTAGCAGATACTTATTCTCAGAAACAGATCAGGAAGGTAATTTCTTCCATTTTGAGAAAAATATCTTTACAGTGTTCTATGTAATGTGCTTTTCTTTCAAGTTTCTGTGATGCAAATTAAATACCTTCACAGAATTCACCAATTACAATGCATCAAAATGTAAAACCTGTGATCATTGGATATGAATGGGAAAGAGGAAGGTCACATCCATCAAAAACTAGAATATGTCTCTAATCCTTCTTCAGCTAAATCAACCAAATCTAATGCAACTTCCACCAGGACTGATCTTGTGAAAGTGCCTATGATGTTTCCATAGAAAAGACAAGTGCAATTTCAGTAGCCCATCTAATGAATTTTTTTTTCACTTTTTCTGTAATAATAAAAAATTCAATGAGTACCTACTCAATTTTGCTTTATTTCAACATATGAACCAGAATATGATTAACACTGTGAATAATTCAAAGCTTCTAATTCTTTACAAGGAATAAGAATAAAATGATTATGAAATATCTCCATTATTCTCCATCTCAAGACCTTGCTCAAGTGTGATTCTGACAGTAATGAAATCTTTGCAAATGTTGTTCTTCCTGCTTCATTGTAGAAATATATGTAGGGCAGTTGATTTGTTATCTGGAAAACAAATATCAGTTACCTATTTATGGAAGTTAGATAATATATAAGACTTACAATTTACCAAGAATTCAGAATTATTCTTTGTCACCAACAGCATGATTAATTTTGTAGGAAATGCAACAGATTCTTCAATCTTTGTCTTCCTTTCATTGTAAAAAAGCTAGTTACATCACATCTATACCTGACTTTCTTCACCACTTGCTTGGGTGTGAGCTTCACAACTGAATTTTTCCAGTTCTGCAGTTCTTTATGACTACCTAAAAATGTGATTGAAATTTCAGTAAGCAAAAGGATCAATGAAGCATAATTGACTTCATGAGGCTTCAGCATCCACAAACCAAGAGTTTCAAATCAGCAGAAGTTTGTACAACCATCAGCTCAAAGATCTCAAGTTTCTGTATACTTTTCACTTCAACAAATTAACATTATTTCTTGCTTTGTATACCTGTTTGTCTTCCACCATCGGCCGATTTCCAAAAGCACTCAAATCGCTGAAATTTCGAAATAAAAATGATTGGAATCAAATGTGGAATGTGGCTCTCATTGATTTCCCCATTCCACTGACAGCTTTGACATCAATATCAATGCTTTGATGTACTTTTTCTGCTATCAGAAACATTTTCGCGGAGGAATATTATTATCAGAGGCATCGGAAAAAAACTTCAACATATATAAATAAAATGTAGATGAAATTCATCCTCCATTTTGACTCGTGAATTTGACAAATTTCGCGCATGCGCAAATAGGTACTTGCACCCGCAGACTGTCATTTGTTTCTCAAAACTGGCTTCACTTTTGACCATGGAAACATAGGATGTTATCCGTATATATTTAGTAGGTATATGAGTTTAACAGGCACAATAAAAATTTTGGGGTGCGACGAAATTAGTGTTGTGTAGTTTATTTTGCTGACGTAAAATCCTTTATCAGCATCTTCCACGATTGCACAGAACGAAGTTGACCAAGAAACACTTCAAAAGGATGCAATAAACAGATACGTCTCCATTATACAGTGGAAATTGCAAGAGTGGAGGGAATACCTATTGAATAAAGTCCCTCGTCGACGAACCGCTTAATGCATGCAAGATTAGTCCGCAGTGTATATAATATAAACTAAATCCCCTGCGTTAACTTTGAAGGAAAGAAAAGGATATCGAGGTTGGTACAAAAACTGGCAAACGAAGTTACCATTAATGGTGTTTTATTATGTCTATATCTTCACACAAAAAACAGAGACGACAATTTCAACGTATTCTAAAATAGGTGGTCAAATTTTGGGAGCATATAGAGTGGGTGAAATAATTACGAAAACCTCTGTAACATTTTTTTCTGAAGTGACCCCCAAGAAAGATACAGCCCCTCAAAGGGGGGCCTCGGAGAATGATTTTGTATTATTATCTCCAACACCTTGTTTAATGAGAATCTGAAATTTTGTCTATCCACTCACTATTCAGTGCCGGTTCGAATGGGGTTAAAATCACCTCAAAATAAAATACAGGGGTGTCTCAAAATAGGGAGGTGGGGGATAAAAATAACCCCAACTTTTTTGTTCATCGCAATTTCAGATTTTGACATGAAATTATGAAATCTCAGGGCTATTTACATAAAAATGGTGCCCTTGTTGCATCTCGATAAAATTAAACGATCAACTGACTTACCTTAAGGAAGATTGATCATAATTATACGAACATTTTCGTCGAAGAATTATAAGTGATTGACTACTTGTAGTTGTTCCTTTTTCTTCCAATCTGTACGAATTTTAAAGTGAGATTAAAAACAGTCCGGCAACTCTGTCCACAATCCGGCAACTCCGCTACACTCCTCCACCTCGCTCAGGCACCGCCACGTACCACGTAGCTGGCAGCGTCATTGTTCTTTGAGTTAAGAATGCTAGATCGTCAGGGTGGGTTAATATGGGTGGGTTATAATTCTTCGACGAAAATGTTCGTATAATTATGATCAATCTTCCTTAAGGTAAGTCAGTTGATCGTTTAATTATACTTCACATTTTCGTCTCGAATTATAAGTGATTGACTACTTGTAGTTGTTTAAAGCAGAATTAATCTGAGACGATCTAGCAGAAAAAATTTATTGGATACACTTATCCACAATCTGCAGTACAAAATATAATAAACAATATACAACATTCAAAGAATAAGTATGTAATATACAATATAAATAATATGGCTTAAATTTTAGTCAATTTCAATTCCTGAGGCTCTCATTACTCCTCTGGCAAAATTATTAGGGTCTTCTTGGATTGGTTTATTATAGAATTTCATAAATACTTGAGATTCAGGTGTCCAGCCTGCTGCTTTTCTTATAGACTCAATATTTACTCCTGCTCTGAAAGCAGCGGACGAAGAAGCATGTCTCACACTATAGCTTTTAAATTGATCAGTATCAATGCCTCCTGCCATTAGGGCTCTCTTGATATATTTACTGAGAGTCTGTGGCGAGGCTGGGTGAATTGGTTTCTTAACAGTTAGGATTAAATGTTCCTCTCCAAGAGGTCTGATTGAATTCGTCCTTTCAATGTAACTGTGTAGTGTCTTTGCTAAACACAGTTCGGGTTTTTCTAGAAACACAGGTGCTACTAATACTGGTTGCACATTTTTGGGGCCTGAAGTTTTAATTCTGTCGGTTATGTAAATCTCGACCCTGTCTTCGAATTTTTTAATGTTTTTTAATTTAATTTTTGAAATTGTTTGTATTCTCTGTGAAGAAATTATTGCTAATAATGTTACAAGTTTTATAGTCAGTTCTTTGATGTTCAACTGTTCTAATGGGTAGAGCCTTCCCAGATATATGAGGACATCATGTGGGTCCCATGTTATATTGTACTTAGGTTTAGACGGCCTCTGATTATATACTCCTTTAAGAACCCTTTTTAGGAGCTTTTCATCTTCTCCTTTGATTTGAAAGATGAATGCTAGTGCCGACTTGTACATGTTTATTAGGGAGTAGGACTTACCACTTTGGTATTGAGTATTCAGGAAGGTTATAATTATTTTTACATCTGATTCATATGGATCCGATTTGTTTTGTTGTGAAAATTTCCACCATGCTTTATAACAGCTTTCATATTGACTGAGAGTCCCCTCAGTGATTGAGTGGATTATTGTGTGGAATGCCTCTTGGGGTACTCCTCTCTTGCTGAAGGCTCTCCACACAATACTCCTGCCACCAGGGTAATTTTCTGCCACAGAGTGTGATGGGATCTGAAAGGTGATAATAGTAAATCCCTATTTGGTTGAAAGACTATTGGTGGAGATTCTAGTAGTCTAGGGAATGTTGGGTACCAAGGCTGACTCGGCCATTTTGGTACCACAACTATGCCTCTAGCCTTTTCTTTCTCGATTTTTCCCAACACGTTAGAGATTATGGAGAATGGTGGGAAAGAGTAGAAAAACCATGGATTCCAGTTTTTAGTAAATGCATCGACTGCAATGGAATGAGGGTCTGGTTTCCAAGAAAAGAATCTTTGACATTTGGTGTTAAGAGAACTGGCGAACAGATCTATTTCAGGATTTCCTAATTCTTGTCTGATAATTTCGAAGTATTTATCATTCAGTTCATACTCTGTTTCAATAGAGTTATTACGTGATTCTCTATCGGCTTCGATATTATCTGCAGAATTTATGTATGATGCAAAAATCCAGATTTCTCTACTCTCACACCAATTCCATATTCTTCTAGTTAAATCAGATAAATTTTTATGCCTCACACCCCCCATACGGTTAATATATGCAATGGTGGTGGTATTATCGATTCTTAGGAGAATATCACAATTTTTTAGATCTTTTGTAAATGATTTGAGTGCATAAAATGCGGCAAGTAATTCTAATCGGTTAATATGGTATTTTTTCTGGTCGTTATCCCAAAAACCTCCTGTTGTAATTCCATTGGCACAGGCACCCCACCCTGATAGGGATGCATCAGAAAATATCTCTAATATATAGTTATGTTGTCTTATGGGTGCCCTGGAGTTATGAATGTTTGATAACCACCACTCAAATTCAGGAATCAGTATCGCTGATATTTGCATGGTTTTTTCAAATAGACCTCCATTTTGTTTCAGAGCCTTATATTTTTCCCTCTCAAACAGTTTTGTATGAACCCAACCATAGTTCACTGCAGGACATGCTGCAACTAGAATGCCTATATATTTAGCAAATTCTCTGATCTTACAAAACTTTTTATCTTTCATGGTCAGAGACATTTTGTAAATATTATCACATTTTTCTTGAGGGAGCGATAATTCTAGTCTTTCTGAATTATAAATGAAGCCAAGGAATTTACAAGTTTGACTAGGATCTAGTATGCATTTTTGATAATTTATATTGAAGCCTAGATCCTGTAATAACTGTATTACAATGTTTAGATGATGAAGACAATTATTATAGCTGTCTGAGATGATTAATATATCATCTAAGTATATAATGCATGTAATGCCTATCTCCCTCACCTTGCTTGCAAAAGGTTTCAATATTTTTGTGAAAGTATAAGGTGCTGTTGAGAGCCCAAAGGGTAAACAATTAAAATGATATAAGGATCCCTGATATTCAAAACATAAAAATTTTTTACTGGAATGTTTTATCGACACACTGTAGTAGGCGTCTTTCAAATCAATTTTTGCAAGATAGCAATCTTTATGTAATAATTTTAAGACTGTTCGATAGTCCTCCAGTTTGAAATGGGGAACCCTTATGAATTGATTCAACTTTTTCAGATTAAGAATAAATCTGTATGACCCATCTGGTTTCTTAGTTAAGAAATAGGAGGACAGAAACACCTCCCCCTCCTTTTTGTGAGCTGAGATAGCTCCCATACATAAAAGCCTATTTATTGCTTCCTGATAGTATGCTTTTTCACTATTTCTTATTATAGTATTAGGTGATGAAGTCTGGAATGGTACATTTGTGAATTTGATTTGATACCCCTGTACCCAGCTCAAAATCAGGGGATCATTTGTGATTTTTAGCCAATTATGGTAAAAATTAACTAAAGAGCAAGCTCTTGTCACCTCTATTGTCTTCTCCTGTATTGGGGTTCTTGATTGCTCTGCTTCTTGAAGATCTTCCTCTTGTCGTCCTCTTTCTTCTTCATTTTGGTAAAGGGGCGCCTGTAGTTTAAATACTGAGATTTTGACGTGGAAGGTCTTGTATCCAGAGGGCCTGTTGGCCTCGGTATATATCGTTTCTTCAGGTCTGCACCCAGTTTTTTAAGTTCTTGATTTGCTTTAATTCTAGATGTTAGGTCAGCTCCAAACAGCCACTCATCAATGGGGGATTCTTCACATAACTTTTTGACTGTTGGGTTTAATATGGGCAATATTAGGTATCTTCTATGTTGGGACAGGGAGTACATGGAGTCAATCAATAATTTTGAACCATTGACTAAGTCAATTAAGATCTTGTTTGATTCTTCTGTTGGTTGACAAAATATTTCATTCAGGGGTTTTGCTATTGCGCTTATACCAGTGGCAATTTCAGTCTGCAATCTAGTTAAATAAGTATCCATTTTTTGGATCTTTTCGTCCAACCCAGCTTGTAATTCCAGGTTTAATTTTGGTGGGCGTAGCTCAATGCAATTTTTGATTAAGGGGTATTTGTGCATGACTGTATTCCTACCTTCCTTGTCCAAACCATTTTTAAGGTATGATCTCCATCTCCCTGCAATTTCTTCGTGGATGTCTATCCCTTCCTCTGTTGGAGCAGCAGGATTTTCGCCTAAAATTGTCTTGATTTGCTCCTGATCTTCTTGTCTGTCATTGATATTATCCTCTGCAGTTATTTCTAATGGGTCGATTTCTGGTTCACCCTGTATCGTCATCACTTCTGGCACTTCCATGTCCGAGGATGAATCGCTGGTACTAGAAGTACTGCTTGTACCTGGAGAGATATATACTATAAGTATTTTGTGGGCCTCATCAATTTTATTTTTGGTAAATCACGTGATTCACCCTGTTAGTAGGGATGAGTTATGATAAAATTATCTGCATGATAATTTCATTTTTCGCACACCAAGCACAAGCCTCGCATGAGATTGCATTTTGGTATTTGCGATAAAAGACAGCGCCTCGCGTGAGGGCTTTATTCTTATACCTACGCCTGTAGGTCAGTTTTGCATAATGTAGTTTATTCTGCATGAATAATAAACCCATAAAAAGTATGGTCTTATTGGCACATCTTGTTTTCTTCTGCACTAGAATGTAATTTTAATGATCATCTCATTGTTAGTACTTACTTGAAGAAGATGAGCTGACGTGTTTTCTCCTTGATAACATTTTCACTCGTTTCTTTAGTTTTTTAATCTTTTTCTTATCTTTCTTATGCCGCCCCATGCTGCTTGTTGGAAAATTTCGGTTTTATATCCAATTGATACCGGTTCAATGGCGGCTTTTTATACACAACAATCCGCACACGATCGTACGAAAAAGAACAATGACGCTGCCAGCTACGTGGTACGTGGCGGTGCCTGAGCGAGGTGGAGGAGTGTAGCGGAGTTGCCGGATTGTGGACAGAGTTGCCGGACTGTTTTTAATCTCACTTTAAAATTCGTACAGATTGGAAGAAAAAGGAACAACTACAAGTAGTCAATCACTTATAATTCGAGACGAAAATGTGAAGTATAATTAACTATTAGCGAATAAAATTTAAAAAAAGCTTGTTTTTAACAATATTTTTCATTTTAGTATTTTCAATAGGATCAGACCATAATCACGAAACTCGTCGTCTATTGTTAATTCATCAATTCCGACAATGAATTCAAAATTTTCAACCCCAAAAACCCTTACAAACCAATTCTGAATCGAATCGGACCATAATCACAAATCTGGTCAGCCACATTGGAGCCGCCCTATTTTTTTCTATCAAAAAGTCCATAACGCGTTGTCAACTGTGCCAGATTCCAAGTTGATCAGACGATTAGAAGTAGGTGAAAATTCAGTTGCAAGATTTGAACTAGATAATTAAACTCAAGTGCATACCAAAATTTCAATTTAAATGAAATCTTGGAAAAATAAATT
This sequence comes from Phaedon cochleariae, assembly GCA_918026855.4. Taxonomy (NCBI): domain Eukaryota; kingdom Metazoa; phylum Arthropoda; class Insecta; order Coleoptera; family Chrysomelidae; genus Phaedon; species Phaedon cochleariae. The sequence goes on along the minus strand of OU896709.1, from coordinate 60,379,688 downwards.
TTATTCGCTAATGGTTCAGTTTATCGAGATCCAACAAGTGCTCCTTTTCTATGTTGATGGCTCTGAGATTTCATAATTTCATGTAAAAAAACTGAAATTGCGATGAACAAAAAAGTTGGGGTTATTTTTACCCCCTACCTCCCTGTTTTGACACACCCTTGTATTTAATTTTGAGGTGATTTTAACTCCATTCGAACCGGCACTGAATAGTTAGTGGATAAACAAAATTTTAGATTTTCATCATACAAGGTGTTGGCGATAATAGTACAAAATCATTCTAAGAGGCCCCCCTTTGAGGGGTTGTATCTTTCTTGGGGGGCACTTCAGAAAAAAATATTACCGAGGTTTTCGTAATTATTTCACTCACTCTATACCTATACTCCCAAAGTTTGACCACCTATTTTAGAATCACCTTGTATACTTATACAGGCTGATTCACGGTGGATGGCACATTTCTGGAGAACGCAACACAGGATTATTCTGAAAAGTTGGTGATGCCCTGAATAATTAGTTGTGTTCTATCGACCTAAAATATCCTCAGCATTGCCACGTTGCCACAAGTAGAAACTTTTTTTTGTTTTCCAAATGGGACACCCTGTATATTATTCCATTTTCAGATTCTTCCTGAAGGGCTGATTTCATTGACCTATAACACTTGGGGTCTAGCAGTGATAATCACAGAGTTATAGGATGTGAAAAATCGAGATTTTTCAACTTAGGAATTTTTTGTGTCGAAACTATTCATGATTGGTCAAAACGGTTCCCATGTCCCTATCCTTACATTTCATTCATAATGAATCGATATTCAATTGAAATAAATACAGGGTGGTTCAAATTGAAGATTTTTGACACACCCTGTATCTATTTCAAATGAATATCAATTGATAGAACATGAGAAATTGAGATAGGGACATGGAAACCGTTTCGACCAATTATGAACAGTTTCGACACAAAATATTATTTTCTTACATTCATGCAAAAAGCAGAACTTTATTGAACTATATTTAGTGAAAAGAGAAGTTCTTTATTGCACTTAGTGCAATGAAGTTTTTATTGCACTCATCTGTCATTCTACTTCACCGTGCTGTCATCATGACGAACATTTTTTATATTGCAACTGTGGTTATAGAAACGTCAGTCAAAAATTTATTCTGACAATTAACAGAATTGTACCTAGTGCCGCAGCTCAACAAATCATTTTTTGCTTTTTGCATGAACGTAGAAAAAATGTTGTATGCAACTCGTGCAAAAATTGTTTATTGCACTCGACGTGAAATTGTCCGACGAGGCCGTTAATCACTTTTTGCACTTGTTGAATAAATTACTATAAAGTGGAAAAATCTCGATTTTTCACGCCCTATATCTTAGTTATCATTCCCGCTGGACCCCAAGTGTGATAGATCGATGAGATCAGCTGTTCAGGGAGAATCTGAAAACGGAATGATATACGGGGTGTCCTATTAAAAAAATCAAAGTTGTTGCTACTTTTTGAGAATATTTCAGGTCAATAGAACAGAACTAATTACCCAAGGAACCAAAATTTCAAAATATAATCCTACGATGTGTTCTCCAGAAACGTCTAATGTACCATTCTTCGTGAATCAGCCTGTATATTCATATACATACAAGGAACATAATTTCTTATACTTTGAGATTCAGCATGACAATATACCCAACGCTACGAATATTTGGAAGCTCATCTTGAAACAATTTCAGTGCAGTAGCCATTTTTCATGGGAGAAGTATACGGAATAGGAATATTGCCTATTTTCTTGGAATAATCGTTGACGACTAAGTCGAATATGTGGCCATTTGAGATTTCCAGTTAGGTGGGCTAACACGGTTAGCATGGAAGAATATGATGTTCCTCCCCTTATGAAAAAAATTCTGCAGATCTGATTCATGTAAATTCTTTATTTTTTTCAGAGGTTTATGTCAATGTGGAAATGTTTTTCTTGGTTCACATTCTTCACTAATAATGATTTTCTATAAAACATTGATCGCGTCAATCCAAATTTTATTTCAATTACTTGATGAAAATTTGGTGGAAAAGAAATCGTAATTTGAGATTTTGAATTGGGGTGAATGGGGCAGAAAGAACACTACTTTTCACATACGTCAAAATTTGATCCTCTTGTCCTAGAGTTTTCGTTGACCTACACAAAGTAAACTGGGCGTCAATTGAAACGTTAATAGTGAAATCTGGCATCAAGTTTGACTTCTCGTAATTTCTAAAATATTGAACGAATTTTGAATTGCCGCCCAGATTCCGAATGCCTTTTTCATCGTCTTTCGAACCGTTTCTTACGTCTTTTTCTGAATTGATCAGGACCCGTGATACTGGGTGATACAAAGTTTCGTGCATTTTGAAAAGAATTTCTCCGCCCCTCCATTTTGTCGGAAGACCACGATGCTCATATTTTATTCAGGCGTTTCATAAATAGCAACCATACCTCGGGATGTTTTCGAGTTTTTGCCAAAAACTACTGTGGTTTCCGAAAAAAAAATTCTGTTTGCATTTTTTTTTAAATGGCCTGATTACCTGTATCTTCAAAACGATGAATCAGTCTATTAATGGTCATGACTGACTTATTGAAAATGGTAATAAATGAGTTTGGGTATATCCTAATCGTCGTAACCTGTAATAATAATTATCTGTACTGACTTATAGTTTATATCACTATAATGATCTTACCAAATGATATTTTCCATTTCGACCCGATTTGAACGAGGCATCTTTAAATTTTTTAGGATCCGAATTACACTGACGTTTTCATGTAAATTGGCAATTGATATAACCTCCATGCATACCTACATTGTTTCAACAATACGTTGTTATAGAAACAAGGTATCGTTGTTTGTTTTTGTTGATGAGATGTGTTGATTTACTGCTCAATAAGGTAGACAACTTTTATCATAGACTGCGAAGTAATAAATTATTGATTGTTTTTGAGTAACCTGGTATACATATCTGCTCCAACGCTTTCCTGAAATGCATAAAAGCATCCATTTATGGAACTCCTCTAAAATTAGTCCATTTAAAAAAATACAAAAAATTTTTTTTTTCCGGAAACCACAGTACTCGCCACAGTAGTTTTTGGCAAAAACTCGAAAACGTCTCGAGGTATGGTTGCCATTTATGAAATGCCCGAATAAAATATGGGCATCGTGGTCTTCCGACATAATGGGGGGGGCGGAGAATTTTTTTCAAAATGCACGAAACTTTGTTTCACCCTGTATCACGGGTCCTGATCAATTTATAAGAAGCTGTAAGGAACGGTTCGAAAGACGATGAAAAAGGCATTCAGAATCTGGGTGGCAATTCAAAATTGGTTCAATATTTTAGAAATTACGAGAAGTCAAACTTGATGCCAAATTTCACTATTAACGTTTCAATTGACGCCCAGTTTATAAGTTACAAAATCATTGATTTACAGTACTTTCAAACCTGAGACTGAGCCACATGAAATATTCATTCTCACACTTCTTGGAAAAGGAAGTTTCGAGGAGAACGGGACGGGATATATTTAACACCATCAAGGTGGCCTAAAGAGGAATAATGCATTTCATTCGAGTAATCTGGCCTTCATCAAAAGTCCTGATGGGCCAACCAGCGTTGAGTATATTATCATCCTTTCAGTCAAATCAAAGAAAATGATCCCACTGAGCTCAGGAGAATATTCGAATCATTGCAGGTTACTATGGATGAGCTGTTCGAAAGGCTTGAAAGTGCTGGACAAACATATCAATCTAACCATAGTCTGAGCACTAGCCCATGAAACGTCAGTAGGCAACGGAGATGTTAAATCAGGAAAGAGTGCCGTCAGACATTCCATCCGTTGAAAGTCAAATACCCGGATCTCGTACAAGTCTAGAAGAAGAAACTAGGAAATTCAGACGAAGGCATGTCAACGCTATCAAATACGAACTCGCTGAAATCACAGCCTGGGAAACGAACAACCTAGTTGGATCCATTTCAACGCCACCAAAACTCAGGCTTGTATTTTCTCTAGAAAGGCAGGAGTCAATATGCCTGATATGCAAATCTCTGATGGTACCACCCTAGTCACCAAAAACACTATATCTATGCTTGGTATTCATTACTCTTACAGAATACTGTACTCACATATGGGGTTAGGCACTCAAGCATACGCTGATGGTCTCAGATTCCATCCGTAGAAGAGCCATCCACTTTGTGGGTGTGTGACACACTCACTAATCGTTTGACCTCATTAGAACGTCGTATAGAAAAGTCGGAGACCTTTCACTGTTTCATAGATACCACTATGTAAAATGTTCCTCAGACATCTCAGGAATTCCATCACAAGCAATACCAGTCAGAGGAACTCGATAGGTCCAGTCAGCACATCATTCCGTTGTCAACCTTGAAATATGTCGAACAACATTTAACCAAAACTTGTTCGTCTATAGAACAGCAAAGCTTTGGAATTCTCTGCCGATTGAAGTATTTCCAAAACTTGCAACACCAAAAGTTCAAAAATGATTTCAACTCCTCCTTATCCTCCCTATAGGTATATGCACGATGTTTCTTGAACATTATAGGAATTATCTTTCGTGCATGCGCTCCAAGAGATAAAATAAAAAAAAAATAGATGGAGTAGGAGCAAGTTAGACACTTGATAAACCTTGTAGTATAGTGAGAAAAATGGGAAAATGACATCAAATCATGGATGCAAACAAAGTCTCAAGAATGGTAGCACAGTTCGTCAGGACTGAGCTAATATGTGTTTTCTTGGTGCTTCAAGAAATCTATTTATGATGCCTAATTATTGATAACTGATGTAACTGTACTTATATTTTGAGTTTCGTTAATAAATACAATTCATCCTGAATGCCTAATTTGATCTGTTACTTCAACTACTTATATGTATGCGAAACATTTTCAGTTTTCAATATGTGAACGAAGTGAATCGATGTTCCTCCTGTACAATATGCAACTGAAAAACCTATATATGTACGTATCATTTGGGAATATAAATGAAGCATTGATGCACTTCCCGAATTACAGGGCTAAAAAACTCCGAATTCATCGCATCAGTCCAACGGATAGACGAAAATATTCGATGTGAATAAACAAGTGTATTATTACGGAGCAGACCTTTTCATTAGGATCCGGGCACGCTTCACGGAACCGGCAAATAAAAATACCCATTTCGGCGGTTGATGAGAAGCCGAGAAAAGGTGGAGAACGACGGGAATATTCAGTATTCGCATTTCGTGGCCCTACGGGATTCCATCGGTGTACGCCGTCATATACATGCAAATGCATTCCAGGTTGCCTGAACGCCCGAAATATATAAGGCAGGAAATTTCGAGTGAATCACCAGATATGTTGTTGGAATGGATATGAGACGAGAGTAGCAGAGAAGACAGCCAGGAAGAGATTTCTCATATACAGTGCTTTCGTAGAGTTTTTTTCATCTCTTGGAGTGCACGAAAAGAAATCCCTATAATAATATTTATTTTCCCTTATGGAATCGTCAAAGTACACATAAAACCATAATATACAGTTCACAGTGTGAGCAACACCGTTGTTCACAAAATGGTAACAAGAAGAAGTAACATAGATTACAGCACAAATACGATATTTCACGAATCATATAATTCTTGTAAATGAATTGGTTCCACACCAAGACTTCAGAGTACTTTCACACTTCACAAACAGAAGGTGATCTAATTCATCAGATACCACAGATGTGTCATCAGCATACATCGTTATGAATGTATCTGTGATGAGGTTATCGATTTCATTTATATAAAGTAGGAATGAAATTGGCCCTAGCACAGATCCTTGTGGTACACCCATCGTGACGTCCAAGCGTTCAGAATCAAAAGTAGTAGTAATAGCTGTGGTGGTAGACTCACTATGATATTTCAAGCTAACAAACTGTTGCCTATCTATCAGAATAGGTAGGGCCCAGTCATAGGCAACACCTCGTATACCATACGAATAGAGTTTTGACATGAGTTGATATTGAATGACACAGTCGAATGCCCTACTGAGGTCGCAGAATATACCAATAGGACATTCCTGATTCCAAAAAACATTTTTACTGTTTCAATGAATGAAACTATTGCAGTGTTTGTGGATTTGTTTGTGCGAAATATTCGTGGAACATTGTGCATACCTATAAAGGGAAGATAGAGAGAGGAGGTAGATGCTGAATTTTTTTTTGAATGAATTCTTGGAGGTTATAAGTTCTTGGGAATACTTTCATTGACAAAGATTTCCAAAGCTTCGCCGTTCTATAGACCAACGAGTGTTGTTAGAGTGTTGTTCGACATTTTTCAAGGTTAACGACGGAGGCATGTGCTGACTGGGTCTGTCGATTTCGGCTGACTGGTATTGCTAGTGATGGAATTATAGCAGAGATTTCTGGGGAACATTTTCCGTGGAAGTATCTATATAAAGAAGAGTGAAAGGTCGGCGACTTTCCTATGGTCTTATCATAATAATTATAATGATAATAATAATAATAATGGTGATAATGATGAAAAATCAAGCATTTCTCTAATTGAACATGATGAGGAATGACTATGCAAACTTCAAAATTGTTCATTATGTGAACAGGGAATTTGAAAGATTCGAGATGATCAAAATGTCATCAGTGACGTGAACAATTTATGAGAGACAGTAATGTGAAGGCTTATCTGAATTTTCTATATTCCATATAACCACATACAATATCGTTGATATTGAGCCAATTCGTTAAATAATTTCCATCCTCTCCAAATATTAGAAGAGTTCATACTTTTTACCTTTTGCCTACACGTTTGTATGTTTATTTAAATACGAAATACTTTGTATGTTATACAGTATGTTATATAGTTTCTATCGCCAGAACGCCTTTCCCATCTCATTTGATATACCAAATAACATTATCAGTTTTATTGTTAGCTACAGGAGGTTGTTACAGCCTATTTTAAAATGCCGTCTCAAAACCATTATACTTTAATAATATCATTAAAACAATTGAACAACCTTCTCAAAATATGAAGGGCCCACCTTTATAAATTCTGTCACAGCTTCTCTTGAAGCTTGTCATAAAACTAATAGGAATTTATTGTATAGTATGCCCCAAAGCAATAATAAAACATATCATAACTACTTCCTTTAAAGCCTTTTAGCACTAGTTCAAACCTATATGCTTTAAAAAGGACAGTTCTTAGGCCAACATTAAAATTTATTTGCTTGAATTAAAACCTTATTAGTTGCAGTAAGCATTTTTTGAGATAATATAGTCCGTAACGTGTTATATGTGTCTTTTTTTCAGAACTAATTATAATACGAACATGTCAAAATGGAGTGAAAACAATAGATAGTTATAAAAGAGATTGAACATGGCGGTATGATATGATAATTCCCTACTGTATCAAATAGTCCTTTTTGTGAAGATTGAGGCGGTAAAATGAAAACGATGACGACTTTTTTGACGAAAACCAACCAGATATGCTTAAAAAAAGCAGCGCCCTAAAAATAATTTGTTTTTACCAGTTAGAATTGGATGTAAATTTCAATAACTTTTCAAAAAAGTTGACAAAACTGTATGAATGTTTGCTGAATATCGGTGAGTCGTTTGAAAAATGTGGAAAGACAACATTTTCGACGGCAGTATCGATGATTTTTCCGCTTGAAATTTCCATTTCCAATAATGGCCGCCATCTGTTTGTAGTAAATATGACGCTAAATATACTTGAAACCAATTTTCTTTCTCTAATGCTTGATTAAAACATTTAGGTAATGATAAGGCATTTTATGAGACGATTTCCTCCTGTTGAAGTATACTTATTGCATATTCAAATCCATTCTTATGACTATTTGCTCCTGGGTTTAACAACAAAGCTTAGAAAATGATAAGATTGATTTAAGAAGGTTATAAGATAATGCCTCCATGAAACTATGAAGTTTTAAGAATATCCTGACTAGTGCTCATTGGTAGTGTTGCAAAAAGGAGAATAACGCCATCAACATGATTAACATAACCCTACTTTTGTTATTTACACTGTTCTTTTTGTGAATTTTGTGATTGGTTCCAAGAAGGAAACCGAATAGGAAACATAAACATAGACAAACTACACTCAGTGCAGTTTGCCTGATATTGTGTTGAATGCTCCATTTCTCTCAAATTCATGCTGAAGAAGAATTCATAGTAAGTGAAGCTCTTCGTCAAAATAGAAATGTACAATTTGTTTCATCAAGAACTAAAATGTTGTTGGAATTTTGTCAAAATTGTGTACATGATCTCATGAACATTTTTCATATAGGTGGATTTCTGCACACCGTTCTTTCACGAATTTGTTGTTTTCATTAACTGCTATTAAGTTTATTTTTATGTGAGGACTATAATTTCTTTATGCACCACCTTTTTTTGTCAATTTCAAACTCTCCATCTTGATCAAAACATAGCCCTCAGCATAATTACCTCGATGAGAATATTTTTGTTATAACATTCAGTGATCACATAACTACAATAACAATCTCTCATCCATATTGTTCTCAAAGTCTGATTTGAACATATACGACTAGAATTTTCAGAATCTTCAACCTCATTTTGAAAAAGAAGACGAAGGAATGGTTGTCTGACTTCTGACAGAATCGCGCTTGCGTATCAAGTCACAGTTTTATTTGTTTTTGTCGTTATGAGATAAAAGTTGATCATCTTTCAGCGAATAGTTAATAAAAAAAATCAATTCAGATGTATAAATGAAAGAACGGGAATACGAAGTTTTAAATTATTAGTGGAATAATTTTTTTTATGTTCTGGTCCCCACGAAAAGGGAAATCCTGTAATGTTCAGAGAACATCGTGAGAACTAGGGGAAATAGGGTGGGAATTGGTATTCTTCTTAAATTTCTGGAGGTTATATGCCTCGGGGAACACCTCCCTTGGCAATGATGAACGAGTCTTTGGAAAGAGAGATGTTCTGCAGGTCTCCAAAGTGACCACGAAGGGGTGCGAAGCCTCAACTCGACGGGAAAATCTTGCTGGAACTGTTAAGGGAGGAACAATTGTTGATATTTCAGAAGAGCATCGTCCATGAAAATATTTAAGAAATAGAGTCACATCGCCAACTTTTGTACGGTGTTCCAGAGAAGTAAAAGAGTTTGTGAGCGAGGCATCACCCACGAGACGAATTGCCCTTTTTTGGACGATCCAACAGTTTCAGGGTATATTTGGGTGCTGCACTCCAAATATGGAAACAGTATTCCAAGACAGGTCGGAGCTGTGTCTTATAGATCATAAGCAGCTGACTGAAAGTGAAATATTTCTCGGCACGAAACAGAAAACCAAGGATTTGGGAAATTACAAAATAATGAAAAAGCAGTGTGCATAAATCCGCCTTATTTCTGAAACATTTTGTGTCAAATTCAAAGGGTAGCTATAATATGGTTACACAATCAGGTGTTGACCTGGACTGACACAAAGTTGTGTTGACCTGGAGTTGAAATCAACTCAAAACTTTTTACCGAGTAACAACTTGATCAAGAGTTATTCAAAACAAGCCCTAATATCCTTTTCCCGAATAGATACATTTTTTCATACCCCCCTCAACATAAATGAAATTGTTCACTCTGTTGGATACTTCATTGTCCTAGCATATACAATGACCACCAGAAAAAAAATCGCATTATCAATAACTGAGATATTAGGTTGTATTCATGAGAAGCGGGACACACGGTATAGCAAAATTTTATGTTAATTCATTTCCAAAGAATTTATTTAATTCATTTCAATTCAATTGTGTTCTGATAGGACATGGATTTGTCATTTAGGAATATTTACGTTTGTGTGTTAATTTTCCGAATAATTCTCTCCAAATTCAATCATTCGAATATTGCCAATGTTTTATGTAAATTCATCTTAAACGTTATAATGAAAGAGTTATCACTCTTTCAATTGTGTTCTAATAGAACATGGATGTGTTGTTTAGGAATATTTACGTTTGTGTGCTAATTTTCCAAATAATTCTACTCAATTTCAATCATTTGAATATTGCAAATGTTTTATGTAAATTAATCTACAGGTTGGTAAATTATATCTCGTGATGAGAATGAATTATTCACATAAATACTCAACTCTTATTCCGGATTCGCTCAGAAAACCAAGACTCCAAATATATTCCTAGAATTTTTTCAAACTACACCGACAGCATCTAACAATTTGCAAAAATACATACTAATGTCTTCTGCATCCTTGCCTGTTAATTCAAATAGCTTTGAAGTAAAAATCCTCCAGTCTCCAGTTGCCGATTATTAGGAGGAACATATTTACGAATATATTTACAGTTAATTTAAATAAATTTTCTCTGAGCGGTATGCAAATCCCAATTATGACCTAAAAATTGAAGGAGAGTACTCGCTTATTATAGTATTTTGGATATTTTAGTAACGACTAAAAACAATATTTTAATGTGTCTAGACGGTCCAATGCCAATTAACGAATTACCCAAATTTCCGAATAGCCCAAATAAAATGTTGGAATAGGTGGGACAGCTCTCCAAAATTATTCTTAATATCCTATTATATCATTAACTATGCCGCCAGGTTTCTCCGTAATACCTCATTGGGTATACTGAATTAATTACAATGTTACGGGTAATTGCTTGGTAGAAATTTATGGTAATATATCGGATGTATTGAAATTGGAGTACCTGACAAAATGGATTCTGTATTCAAATTTGAGATCATTCACATATTATTTATTCAGAATATTCAAATATCGCTCTATAGTATTGAGATGAATACCTTTGCCAAAGTAAAGGTTTGGAAAGTTTGATTGAATAGGAAACCAACTACTAATACAAGTAAAACATTAGAGAGCTTCGTACTCAATAATTGAGATGGTATCTATCAGTATGTACTGAATACTCAACACAATAGTGAATATTCAGTTCCTCAGATATTTTTTCAATATATCTGTGTCAAGACGAATCTAATGATTTGTCTCAAAATAACACCTCAATTTTCAATCAAACTATCAGATAATTCCATGAAAAAGATAAATCCATATCATTTGACCAATGGATTTTCAATAACCAAATCCACCACATCAAGAAATTTTTTCAACTCAACACATATCCAGAAAGCTTTATTATTAAAATGATCTACCAAACTGAAAACAAACAAAATACACCATAAGAAGAACTACCATCTAATCTACAATTTTTTCAAGAATTAACAAGGAGTGAGAATAACTATAGTAATTTTTCCTCGAAGTGATTTTTTTGTATTTCAACCATTCTCAAAACATCATGTGATTCAATCGTTCCTCATGGTCATAAGGATACGCTGACAAAACATTAACCAATTCTTCCTTTTTGAGTTGATGAATTATTATGTGTCCTGACTTTCAATAACATATATCATTACAACACAAAAAGTAATAATCATTTGTCGAATTCTAAATATTGTACATGTAGGTACGTAATTTTGACATTCTATAAATATGCTTTGTATCCACATAAAATAGTCAATAAACTCCTATCTCTCTCATCTCACTCTCATATCGTAGTGGGCTGGCTGTATGTATGTAGAGCCGGAAGTAAGATCCTGGTTCCGGAGGGCGGTCATCCCCATGGCCATAATTACCCTTTAATATGACTCAGTTTGATTACGGATGTAGGCTGTGAAGGGTTGTTAAAACCTATAATCCATTGGGGATATTCTGAACGAGAAAACATAGTCGAGCAACAGTTTGTAGAATGAAAATATAATTTTTGCAGAGATATTCCTCAGGGAACCATAATGGACCCAGTGTTATAGATTGAGTTGCATAAATACAATGAAATACATCATGGAGAGAATACAGAAAAACTTCTATACCACAAGTGCGGTGATATTGATAACAAATAATCACCAATTACAAAATACACAAATTCCCAGAATACACATAATTAGAACAGCAACAGAAGATTTCGCATTATACATTCCTGAGGAAATCAAACGAATGAGTTTGATCATGAAAAGCAGAAAATCTGCAGAACATTTTATACAGGGTGAGTCATAACTATTGGGACATTGGTTAAAGGCGAATTCTTCATAACAACACATGAAATATTGCTGTGAAAAAAAAACAAGGCGCTTCAATCGAAAAATTATAAACTATAGAACTCGCACCAAAATGCATTCACTGACAAGAAATGTAATCCAACAGCATCAATTATCTGACAGTCCAAAGCACACTCTTCATAAAATAATCACTATTTGAAATCCCACTCCAAGGCTTTGAACTTTTTCTCGAAAACTGATTAAAATATAGTTTCTGGATGAGAGTACCAATATTACGTAGTGATGAAATTTATGTCATGTCTTTCATTCGAATTTACTGAAAAGTTTCGTCAAAAAAAGTTATCAGTCGATTCCATCATCAGGAATCATTCGCATGTGGTGCCCCCTGCAAGAAACTGTAAAATAATACGATAAATAAAAATTCCTGTATAAAATAATACCTTCATGTCAATTTTGATAACAAATGATGAATATACAGTGAAATAATAAGCAGAAATCGAAAAAAAAATCTTTTTCCACAGCAATATTATATTGAGGCATATTTGGTCCTATTACTATATTTTGGTTCTAACAATCCGCCCTCGGCCTATGTTCCAATAGTTATGACGCACCTGTATATTAGTGAAAATTGGGTTTGTTGAATGAAATCATACAGTGTGACCCACTTCTAATGGAACCACCCCTGTATCTTACGTAATCGTTGGGTAAGGATCCTGAAATTTGCTGGAGCGAGAGATATACCAAAAATGTACTCTATGACCAAGTGGGGGTCATCTTCAGTGATATACACTGCTCGCCAACAGCCATGAAACTACCCCAATTTACGGTAAATGATATTAGGAGTCAAAATAGGTCGAAAATCACTTCAGATTTGGAATCAGGACGCCCAATTTACTAACTATTCAAATTTTTCCTGGAAAATTTTCAGTTCGGAAAAATGAAATTTTGTCGCATTTTTCATGGAAACGCTCGACGGAGACTGAGGTAACTGATATATTAATTCTTTCAACTGTGATCTCACGCTTATCCACTCTGTCAGAAATCATGTATCATTCATCTCTGTCTGGAATAGTCTTGTTTCAGTACTAGGGTTTTGACGTCACATTTTCAGAGGTCCGAAAAATCGGGAATTTCAATAATTTTTTATAGAACGCAGGAAGCTCACAGCAAGAAACAGTTTGCGGCGGTGAGCTAGTTTGGGTGAGTTTTATCGAATTATGAATTTTTTTTTTGTGACATAAGCCCATTGTAACTATCTACTGAGATTCTATCCGCATCTTTATTTACTATTGCGCACATACTATCAATTATATTTGGAGACCTCGTAATGTTAAATAACGTGTTTCTGGGGCGAATCAATATGTGATGGAGCATATATTTTTAACTGTGAGAGAAGATACGAATCTGACACTTTATCACTTAGTAATTTGAAAATGAACATAATTTTTTGTCGCGTTCGTCTATTTTCCAACTTAGCTATGACAAATGCTTTTCTGTGTGGTTCATAATAGTATAGTACAACATTGTAGGGGTATTATTTGATGACTGTAGTAACTGGCGCCTATTCTACTAAACGTTTGGTATTCACTACCGACTATTTCTCTGAGGGAATTTGTTAATGCAACAGATCCTTTTTTCCCGTGTAGATTTGACTCCCTTATTGAGTTGCTCCTGTTGGTATAGTCAGCTCCCCGACTATAAGTTCCACTTAGTTGTTCATGAGAGGTAGTTCAAGAGCTGAACGCCAACATGATTATTTAATTCGAGCATTACAAATGGCGTATCAGCATGGCAATTAGTCGTTTGTTACAAATTAATGACAGCAAATTCATCAAATCAAGGACTGACTGTGGAAACATTGTTCAAAAAACCGTCAATGCAAATGACTAGAATTGAGCCATTATTCTTAGAGTAAACAAGTAGAGCAGGCTCAGTGATTTCAAATTGTTGTAGTGATTAATTGTCATTTTTACTTTTGATTATGTGAACTCGAACCACCGGAAACGTGGTCACTTACATTTTGATGAATACCATGTGATTACGGATTGAGGTACACCTATATAGCTTCTTTGTTTGTACAGCACATTATATTATTGAATGATAGTAGAGACAGTACTTTCAACTGAACTACGCAACACTAATTTTGTCGCACCCCTGTTAAAATATGGATAACTTTTTTCTGCTTTGAACAATTTGAATTCGTATCACACTGTTAGCTAGCCCCGTCCTTCAACTATAAATTCGTACATCTTATTCATACAAAATCGCCACAGGATGTCACAAAATTTCGGAATTTTCAAGAGAATCCCAAGTGAACAATTACTTTTGTTCAGTAACTTTGACAGCAGATGCCTGAAGATGATCTCATTGTTTTGGAACAGAAAAGATGAGGTAGACACACTTGAAAAGTCAAGAATATACGAAATCGGTTGTGATGATACATACATAGGCCAAACCATCAGGCGTTCCGTAGAAACAAGGTTCAAATAACACTTAGCAAATTCGAAATAAGGTAGGCTAGATACATCATGTGTAGCCGAAAACATGTTCAATCACAATCATAACACACATATTATCAACTTCAAATTAGTTAAGCAAGTTAATAATGTTAGGAAATTATATGCATATAAAAGCTTAACAGATATTCGAAAATGGTAATAGAATAATAAATAAGGATGATGAACCTATCATATTCAGTCCTCTGTATAGTTTAGTGATATATGACCAAGATAAAACATGTGAACTCAACCATGCCTAACATTAACTTGACGGTTAGTGTCTTTCATGGTCAGGTGGACATATACCTAGTATATACCTGAGTAGCACACTAGAGTAGAATTTTCTGTTTTAATCTTCTCCTGAAGATGCTAACATAGTTAGCGAAACACGTGTCGAGGCCTAAAATAATCGGTGTGGTTAGTGGTAAAACTGTGTGTACTGTAAAATCAACTTTTTGGTTTTGCAGTCATAATGTTTTTTCTTGTCAACCGATCTCTGAAACCTCAGGCTCATTTCGAAGCTGAAACTTCAGATGAAGACAATATGAACATTATACAGTTTGTCTAACTTCTAATGGAAGCACCTCTGTATCTTTGGTTATTGTTGAGTTAGGATTCTGAAATTTGCAGGAGCGGTAGATATGCTGAAAATACACACTATGATCAAATGTAGTCATGTCCAGTAATATACACTGCTCGCACCAACAGCTATGAAACCACCCACAAAAAATAAATTAGGAGGAAAGGTAGGTTGAAAATCACTTCGCATTCAAAATCAGGACGCCCAATTCACTAACTTTGATTGAACAGGATTGAATTTTTCAGTACTTGAAATTCTCAAGGTGAAATATAACAAGTAAGTGAATCGGACGTCTTGATTTTGAATCCTGAGTCATTTTCAACCAATCTTGCCTCCTGATTTCATCTTTGTGGGTGGTTCCATGGCTGTTGGCGAGCAGTATTTATCACTGGAGATGACTCCATTTGGTCATAGTGTGTATTTCCAGTAATCCTGACTCAACGATTACGAAAGATACAGGGTTGCTTCCATTAGAAGTTAGACACACTGTATAATGTTCATCTTGAGTCAACTCTGATCTTCATGGCTCTTCATCTGAAGTTTCAGCTTCAAAATGAGCCTGAGATTCCGAAAATCGGTTGACGAGGAAAAAAGTTATGACTGCAGAACCAGAAAGTCAATTTTTTCAGATCACCCTGTAGATAAAAGAGATTAGAAAACAATTTGAAAAATGCTTATTGCTTTATGCGCCGTACAGGATATTGAAGTTGGAAGTAATAATTGTTTTTATTTCTAATCACCCTGTATAGGCTTTTATGGTGCCAAAGTTCAGTATGATTGGATACTGAGAAAACATTTCATAATGATTGTAGTTGGGGTTATTGAGTAATCTCAATGAAAGTCTTGAAGACACATAAATTAAATTTGGAGTCAAATCGAATTTTCATTGTCTCCTCAAAAACTAAACAAGATACAAAAATCACACTGTCATTGAAAAGTTGTTCAATCTAGTAAAAATATGGAACTCAAAAAAACCGATGACGTACAATGACATTCACCATACATATCGATAAATCGTACCCACTGTGATGCCACTGGAAATATTATTCCAAATCTATTTGCACCAGAAGAAGCTCCATATTACTATTAACAAAACCACAACGTTTTATTGAAATTGATGAAAAGGGACTTGAGCAATGAATAAAAAGACGATCTTTCATGGAAATATTAATACCCTGTATCTCGAAAACAAAGCAAGTTAGGACACATGTTCATGTGAACTTTATTTTCTAAAATATCACTAGCAGTCACCTCTTGAATGTTCTCGGTGTTATTTAGATACACCCTGTATACACGAGTCTAGATTTCTCCGACAATAAATTAATCGAAGCCTTGTCTGCATTTTTCTTCTTCTTGGGTAAATTTGTATTGATTTCCATCATTTCTATAAGACTACACGAAGAAAGCAGCAATGACATTCACTGAATGAAATGATGACAGCAATATTCAACTAACGCCAAAATATCAACAAATGTCATGCCTACCATGAGAAGAAAAATGGAAAAAAAATGCTAAGAGCAATGAACCGTTTTCTAGAATCGAATTTACATCATAATAAGATGATTTTTTCGTGAAAAATAAAATCGTGTATGCACCACGAGCGTTACTATATCCTAACGCCCATTGGATTACATTCACCAGAGGGCCTTCAAATTGGTACATAACTTGGTACAAATAAATAACTAACATTACCTATATGTTATTATACGACGCTATACATAGTGGAGTATGCTACGGCCTTGCCAAAAATGCTATCTCGGAAACTAAGCGAGATGGAGGTATAGTTACTTTGGAGAAAATTATCCCCATCGAATTTTGAGCAACATTGGTTTTTGTGTGTGGTCTGTCTGTCTGTCTGTCTGTCTGTCTGTCTGTCTGTCTGTCTGTCTGTCTGTCTGTCTGTCTGTCTGTCTGTCTGTCTGTCTGTCTGTCTGTCTGTCTGTCTGTCTGTCTGTCTGTCTGTCTGTCTGTCTGTCTGTCTGTCTGTCTGTCTGTCTGTCTGTCTGTCTGTCTGTCTGTCTGTCTGTCTGTCTGTCTGTCTGTCTGTCTGTCTGTCTGTCTGTCTGTCTGTCTGTCTGTCTGTCTGTCTGTCTGTCTGTCTGTCTGTCTGTCTGTCTGTCTGTCTGTCTGTCTGTCTGTCTGTCTGTCTGTCTGTCTGTCTGTCTGTCTGTCTGTCTGTCTGTCTGTCTGTCTGTCTGTCTGTCTGTCTGTCTGTCTGTCTGTCTGTCTGTCTGTCTGTCTGTCTGTCTGTCTGTCTGTCTGTCTGTCTGTCTGTCTGTCTGTCTGTCTGTCTGTCTGTCTGTCTGTCTGTCTGTCTGTCTGTCTGTCTGTCTGTCTGTCTGTCTGTCTGTCTGTCTGTCTGTCTGTCTGTCTGTCTGTCTGTCTGTCTGTCTGTCTGTCTGTCTGTCTGTCTGTCTGTCTGTCTGTCTGTCTGTCTGTCTGTCTGTCTGTCTGTCTGTCTGTCTGTCTGTCTGTCTGTCTGTCTGTCTGTCTGTCTGTCTGTCTGTCTGTCTGTCTGTCTGTCTGTCTGTCTGTCTGTCTGTCTGTCTGTCTGTCTGTCTGTCTGTCTGTCTGTCTGTCTGTCTGTCTGTCTGTCTGTCTGTCTGTCTGTCTGTCTGTACTCTGTGGTAATCATAAATCGATATATCTCCGGAACCCTTTGACATATCGACTTGAAATTTCGCCATCTTATTGTACTCGAAACAATATCATGTCATTAGAATATGAAGGAAATCGGAAAACTCTAAGGTGGTTTTTCCGGGTTTTTTCGATTTCTCACCGGAAGTTTCTTGTAACCACTACACAAATCGCAAAAGTGGTCCGATCGATTTAATTCTTTGTGAAAAAAAAACTCTATCAGGAAGAGACGAAGCCTATTGAAATTGAGCAGGGTCGGAAAATTCCAAGTGGGTTTTTCAAGGAGATTTTCCGGAACACACGATTCGTTTTGGAACGACATATCTCCTGAACCAATAGACTAAATCCAAATTTGAAAAATGCACCGTATGCCTCTTTGATGACGCAACAAATTATATTCATCCATCGGAAAATGGAAGAACAAATGAAAATCAAAACATCAAAATTTGAAATCCTTTCAATTCAATATATATCGAAAACAACTGGAAAAATCGAAAATTATCAGAAGTGCGAAGTTATCCACTGGAAAATTTCCTACAAATTATTACCCATAATTTTTTATATAATGAAGTGAAGAATATGAAAAAAACATTGAACGACCCATAGGGTACCATGGAGATATATTGAAAAACAAAGATTATCGATAGATGAAGCTCATCGACTTCAACTGAACCATGAAATATTTTTTCCTTTTGTTGATTGGAAGATGGAACAAAAGTGGTGAAAATTTTATTCTCAGATAATTCCAAATATCTCGAAAACAACTGAAAATATCTGAAAATGTTATAGAACCAAAATTATTCCTTTTGATAGAATCTACAAAAAAATCCGTATTACATTTTTCTCTGAATTCAATAGTTCGGGAGATACGATGAAAAAACTAAAAAATTTACAAGTTCCAGATAATCACTTGCCAATAGAAAACAAAACAAAAAAACAGAAGAAAGTAAAAAAAGCACACTCGACTGTCTTGTTTTTTTCTCATAAACTACGTACCTAGCTCACTCGACTGTCTTTATTTTTCGCCAAAATATGTTGGCATTGTTTTAAGTTTCTTTTGTTTTTGTTTTTTCAGTCCCTATTGGCAGTCGAGGGGGCTAGGTACGTAGTTCGTGTGCAAAAACCAAGACAGTCGAGTGGGCTAAGTACGTAGTTTGTGGGAAAAATCTCCAGTTCTCTGAACTTTCATAGCGTCTTATACACATATTTGGTGCCCAATGATAGTTTCAATTTAAAAATATGCTCATGATATGGTGCCATGGCCTCTACTTCCATCTTACATGAGCAATGATAAAATATCATCTGCTTTTATACCGTCGTATAAATTATCTGACCTCTATACTAATCTAATACCTAATGAAAATTACATCTATACTAATCTGATACCTTTCAAAAAAACTACGTACCTCACTTGTAAAACCTGTGGACATATTGAAATAGTCTCATTTGGAGATTTTTGAAGCTAAATTCAACTTCTTCCACCTAGAAACAGTCCTAAAATATCTTGAATACTTCTTCAGATCAGTGGTGCATTCTTTATAGTTCAATGGAATAAATTCTAGGCTGACTGTGGCCATATAGAAAATTTCTAGATATTGCTCACACCAATAATTATTAGGTATGAAAGTTGAGACACTTCTATGAAGTAACGGCTGAGTTGATTACAAACATAATGTTTTCAGGCCACTATGTAGAAACAGCGAACTCCTCAAGGAATACCTATATATCTTGAATAGAAGCAGCACAACTATCTCCACATAAAGACTCGGAAATCTTTATGTGAAAGCGTTTTTCTGGCGATTCTTATCTGTAACTGCTTTCAAAAAACATGCCTTGTTCTCGAAAGAGTAAACCCACTTGACAGGAACTATAAGACCTAAGACTGCTAATTACTTCTTTATGCTACGGAGAGCATTCTGTATTCGAGGTTGAGTTTTTGTCTTAGGAAAAAAGATTCCTTATACCACCCACTACGCAAAAGAACGAGTCGTCTTATGCTCGGAATCAACGAAACAAGCTGAATGAAATAATTAGGCAGATCAGATGATTGACATTGAGCGTTTCCCACTCATTATGCATTAATTTGGTACTTCGCGCTGGTCGAAATAATTATTTTAGGAATAGCTTCGAGGGATTGATGAGTTTATGGACCAATATGAAAATTGAAACGATATCTCAATTTCGAGAGACATAATTCTGTGATTTTCTTTCCATAGGTACGGCAAGAAATAGAAATACAACATATACAAATTCACAAATCCCCTAGATTTTGAGAAACAAATAATGTTCCTAAAAGTATCATAATTAGTTTCGAAAAAGAGTGAAGGAATTTTCGATAATCATCAATAAAACCTGTTGTCTTCGTTGAGATTATTCAACTCATCATTCCATGGATGAAAAAATATTTTTACAATTTTCACGTCGTATTTCTCGAGGCAGTTTTGGCGATATGCAACCAAGGATACATCGAGTAATTTAGATTACCAAAGCTGCATCATCATCGACCCTCATTCAATCATTCAAAACACATAATTCCCCCGACAAAAGGGAACACAACACTTGAAAGGCATTGTTATTTCGCCGATCACAACACAAAATATTTCACAAAACAGTAATTTTTTCGCCAATTATTTTGATGAATAAACAACAAAAGAATTCGGGACCGTTTCAAAAACATACGTGAATCACCGATGAACACTGGCCTCTCTTGGTGACGTCACGAGTTGTTTACGTCAGAGTCTGCTGGCCTTGTTGTATCGGTGGTAACGCTCTAGCGCCAAAATTAGCCATTAAAACGGTTTGGTATTTGGAGCTTTGGTTCAGAATGTCTTGGACTATAACATATCAAAAATTCAGCCAATTCGACAGAAGGCCAATTTTCCCTATAAAACGTGCGGTGTCCTTTGATCGAAAAAATGCGATTTTACGTTTCATGTGCTGAGCAGTTTATATCATTGCTGTAACTGTGCTATGGTTTTGTCTAACTGAACCCATACTGTATAAAGATATCGATCCAGTCCAGATATTGAGATAAATGAGGTGAAATCTTGAGTCTCAAACAACGAACATTAGCTGTGTCAACTGCGATTTGACTGTGAATACCTACTACCAACGATATTTAAAATATCAAACTAAGTATATACGACATGCTGATTGTGTTATTGCGTGATCACGCTTAAATTCGTGGGATTATCCGCACACGGTTTTATAAGTTCGCTATCGTTTGGCTGAAATGGAACCATTATTTGTTGAATGTAGGAAAAACCTTCAGGTCATTTATTTTTCGCTTGGGTTTTTTTTCATTGTCACTTATAAGGAGCAAGCCAGCACGTAAAGAGATTTCTGAGATACCTATACATTTCGTCTTATTTTGACGTTTATCCTCTATTCTATGTTTTTATAGGTACAGGGTGATTCACCATAAATGTCCCCCATCTAGCCCAGTTATTTTTGAACCGATCGCAAAATTTGAGGGATCATTTGAAATGATTTTTCAATAAGTTTTTTCCCTTACATCAGAAAATACAGGGCGCTCGGAACAAACGATCTATAGGGTACTTAGTTGATTTTTTGAAATGGGCCACCCTGTATTTCATTAAATTTTTTTATGCTTCCTGAAGAGCTGATCTCATCAATACATCACACTTGGGGTCTAGCGGGAATAATTACGGAGATATAGGGTGTTCAAAATGGAGATTTTTCAACTTTGTGTCCAAACTATTCATTATTGGTCAAAACGAGTCATATGTCTCTATCACAACTTTTGATTCACTATCTATTGACATTTGATCGGAACACTATACAGGGTGGTTCAATGAATAGCTTCGACAGAAAAAAATCCTTGAGTTGAAAAATCTCGATTTTGAACACCCAATATCTCTGTAATCATTCACGCCATAAGAGTCTACACGGAGAAAAAAAATCACTAACCCTAAGTGAATATTTAATAGTGGCAAGTAAAAACTTGTATACTATATGGGACAAGGAAACAAGTCAATAACCACAAGAATATTTGTGTTCCTGAAAATGTACACCTACCACTATTGACCTTTTTCATTAAATTTTAGAGTGATAACGGTTAGTGAACACATCACTTGTCATCAGTGACCTATTCAATTGTCATTAGTAACTCATTCACTTTTCATTAGTGACTTGTTCACTAGTCATTAGTGGCCTAATTACATGTCATTAGTGACTTATCTACTAGTCATCAGTGACTTATTTACTTGCCAATAGTGACTTATTCAATTGTCATTAGCTAGTATGAAAAAATACCTCCATTGTTCTCTGAAAAATGATGAAACCTTGGTAATAAGACAAAAACACATGCATTCAAAACATTTTATTATATAGGTATGATGAATCCAGAAAATACAAAAAAGGTAAGGCTGACGACAAATATTGAGATACTAGATACCGCGTATATCAGCATCATGCACCGAGAAAAACGGTACTCTCACTCACTGCACTGCACTCTGGTTCACTATCTTTTTCCTTCCAGCATTGAAGATGAATCAACTTTCATACTTTTTAAACGTCACTTCCTTCCACTTCGAGTATCATAGGGAGTGGAAAAAAATCCTGTACATATGTAGAAACAATTATGTACTGTTCTAGAAGATTTTTGTATTTCATTATCTCCTTCAAGAGAACAGATCAAGAACTCAACACCCCTCAGCTCAGAGCACGGCCACAGAGCACGGCACACAAACAGAGAATTCTTATACGAATATGATATAGTAGTTGTTCGAAAGGGCACTTGCATGACTTGGAATTTCAATGTTACTAGCGGGAACGCAAGTATACTAACTTCACGAATGCTAAGATCGAAATGACGCCGTGAACTCGTGGACACTGGACAGTGATCGCGTTGGGCGTGGGTACTCGAATGATATCGGAGATGCCCGAACGGAAAAGAGATCTATAACTACAGGTGAGCTGTCACCTGCAACAATCGACTTGATAGATTGTCTTTATTGATGAGTTCGCTCAGAGCAAGTGATCTTATGTCAGAAAAATAATTTAATAATAGTGAGTATTCGTTAACCTAGCACTAGTTTAGTGTTCACTTAGAATTAGCGAACTCTAAGTACATATCGAGTTGGTTGATACCAACAAGTGTTCTGACCACTTACAGCAGAAACTTCGTTCCAGAAATATAGTTTTGCCTACTGCAAGTACCATATTTTCCTACCGTTGGTGAAAATGTTCTTGTCACAATCGACTTTTTTTCAAGAAAACAATTTACTTGGCCGAGTTTTCTCAGTGTAGTGTGATACATTGATGAGATCAGCTATTCAGGGAATCTAGAGATGCAATGGAATACAGGGTGTTTCATTTGAAAAAATCAACTACTAGATCGTTTGTTCTGAGCACCCTGTATTTTCTGATGTAGCAGAAAAAAACTTTATCAAAAGTAATTTATAATGATGCCTCAAATTTTGCGATTGATTGAAAAATAACTGAGCTAGATGGGAGGACATGTATGGTGAATCACCCTGTACTCGGATATGGTGAGTCGATATATGTAATATCATCATCCCATAAACTATCCACAACAGGAAATATTGATCAAGATTCAGAATCAATGAAAAATATATTTTTTTATATGTTTTATATGAAGACCACATATTGGACGTTTCCCTAATTGAATTCTTGAAAATTGATATGCAGTTATAATTGATTAAATCGATTTGTCCTCCAACAATACATGGTGTGCCATTAGTCGGCACCAACTTTAAGTTGGTGCCGACTAATGGCACACCATGTATTGTTGGAGGACAAATCGATTTAATCAATTATAACTGCATATCTAGATTTTCAAAATAATTACTGCCGTATAGAAGTTTATGGAAATATTTGTATCTCGCAAGACGTTCAAAATTAGAGGTATATAACACTGAAAAAATACTAGGGATGATTCCTTCTGATATTCTATAGCAAATAAAGATCATATAAACATGTGTCCTAGCTTGCTCTCTTTTTGAGATACAGTATGGTGAAGTTGAAAGTATAAATTGTTTTTATTTATAACCCCCCTGTATAAAAGCTTCATGGTGCAAAAATTCTCAGTATGTTCGGAGTCTGAGAAAGTGTCAAAATTTCAAAATGATTCTAATTGAGGTTATTGAGTAATCTCAATGGAAGTCTTGAAAACACACTCAGTTTAAAATTTGGAGTCAAATCGAATTTTTATTGTTTCCACAAAAATTAAGCTGGATAAAAAAATTACACAAAGGGTAAAAAAGATCTTATTTCAATAGTTCAATCAAATTAAAATATGAAATTCAGAAAAACCGGTGACATACAATGGTATTCACCATAAATATCGATAAATTTACCCACTGTGACGCCACTAAAAATATTATTTTGAAGCAAATTGCACCAGAAGAAGCCTTAAATTACTATTAACGAAACCACAACGTATTATTGAAATTGATGAAAAGACAACTGAGTAATGAATTGAAAAACGATTTTTCATGGAAATATTAATACCCTGTATCTCGAAAACGAAACAAGTTAGGACAAATGTTCATATGAACTTTATTACCTTATATATCACAAGAAATCGCCTCTTCGATGTTTTCCGTGTTTTTCAGATACACCCTGTATATACAGGGTCTCTCACTTGAAACGTCCTCAGATTTCCAGAGACGATCATCCTTTTGGACAGTACCTTTGCTTTTTTATTGAAATAAAAAGTCGTCGATTCTTTATGAAATCAAAAAATCCCTCATTCCGAATTAACAGGATTGGCTCAATTTTTTTCATTTCCTGCCTCGCCAAAATTGTGATTTGAAATTAACTGTCAATTTTTTAACGTTCAATGGCTCCGTCAGGTAGAAAATTATGGACTGAGGAAAGACCGTAAAATATAACAAGTGGGGTACGTAGTTTTTGAAAGGTATCAGATTAGTATAGATGTAGTTTTCATTAGGTATTAGATTAGTATAGAGGTCAGATAATTTATACGACGACGCTATAAAAGCAGATGATATTTTATCATTGCTCATGTAAGATGGAAGTAGAGGCCATGGCACCATATCATGAGCATATTTTTATATTGAAACTATCATTGAGCACCAATGATGTGTATACGACGCTATGAAATTTCAGAGAACTGGAGATTTTTCGTACAAACTACGTACTTAGCCCGTACCTAGTTTTATTGGCAAAAATAAAGACAGTAGAGTGAGCTAGGTACGTAGTTTATGGGAAAAAAAATCAAGACAGTCGAGTGTGCTTTTTTTACTTTCTTTCGTTTTTTGTTTCGTTTTCTATTGCCAAGTGATTATCTAGGAACTTGTAAATTTTTTAGTTTTTTCATCGTATCTCCCGAACTATTGAATTCAGAGAAAAATGTTATGAGGATTTTTTGTAGATTCTATCGAAAGGAATAATTTTGGTTCTATAACATTCTCAGATATTTCTAGTTGTTTTCGAGATATTTGGAATTATCTGAGAATAAAATTTTCAACATTTTTGTTCCATCTTCCAATCAACAAAATGAAAAAATATTTCATGGTTCAGTGGAAGTCGATGAGCTTCATCTATCGATAATCTATTTTTTTCAATATATCTTCATAGTACCCTATGGGTCGTTAATTTTTTTTTTTTTCATATTTTTCACTTTATTTCCTGTACTATTGGGTTTACAAAAAAAATATGGGAAATAATTTGTAGGAAATGTCCCAGTGGATAACTTTGCACTCCTGATAATTTTCGATTTTTCCATTTGTTTTCGATATATATTGAATTGAAAGGATTTCAAATTTTGATATGTTTTGATTTTCATTTGTTTTTCCATTTTCCGATGGATGCACGAAAAAATAGTTGAATGATAATTTGTTGCGTTATCAAAGAGGCATAAGGTACATTTTTCAAATTTGAATTCAGTCTATTGGTTCAGGAGATATGTCGTTTTAAAGTGAACCGTGTTTTTCGGAAAATCTCCTTGAAAAACCCACTTGGAATTTTCCGGCCTTGCTCAATTTCAATAGGCTTCGTCTCTCTCTGATAGAGTTTTTTTTTCACAAAAAATGAAATCGATCGGACCACTTTTGCGATTTGTAGAGTGGTTACAAGAAATTTCCGGTGAAAAATCGAAAAAACCCGGAAAAACCACCTTAGAGTTTTCCGATTTCCTTCATATTTTAATGACATAATATTGTTTTGAGTACAATAAGATGGCAAAATTTCAAGACGATATGTCAAAGGGTTCCGGAGATATATCGATTTATGATTAACACAGAGTACAGACAGACAGACAGACCACACACAAAAACCAAAGTTGCTCAAAATTCGATGGGGATCATTTTCTCCAAAGTAACTATACCTCTATCTCGCTTAGTTTCCGAGATAGCATTTTTGACAAGGCCGTAGTATACTCCACTATGTATAGCGTCGTATAATAAATATTTCTTATTTTGAACTCACCAATTCCGAGTAAATAGTTATTCTTGTTCGCAAAAATGCTGTTTTGATATTCTCAATCTTTCGTAAACTTCTCCAATTTTTGTGCGTATTCGGTAGGTATGATAATTGGGCGTGAGCTATTTTTCCAATTGAAAATCCAAGAAGGCGGATCCAATATAGCGGAAGAGTTTTGTAATTCGATTTTATTCTAAATTGGAATATGTGGATTCTCGAGGTCGGAGACTCTGGTTCTTTCGGGAAAATTCGGAAATTCAAAATAACGGATCCAATATGGCGGACAAGTTTTGTAATTATGATCCTATTCTGCTCAAAATTGGTATCTGGAGGTATTATGGCTCGGAAATTATGAATCTTTCATCAAAATAAGTTAATTCAGAATGGCGGATCCAATATATGGCAGAGGAGTTTTCTAATCATGGTCCGATTCTAGTCAAAATTATTGATATCTGGGGGTTTTTTGAAATGATTGTTTCGTCAAAATTTGGAAATTCGAGACGGGCGGATCCAATATGGCGGACGAGTTTTGTTATTATGATCCGATTCCATTCCAAATTTGTAGTTTTCGGGGTCGGAGATTATGATTTTTTCGTCAAAATATGGAAATGCAAGATGGCAGATCCAAAATGCCTGACGAGTTTTGTAATTAATGATAATAATAATAATAATAATAATAATAATGTTTATTTTCCTTTCATAGTCAAAACAAAAAAGAAAAAGTATGGTATACATTCAGAAGTTACAATTAACTATATAAGATCAAAATAAACATTGAGTAACACCACGGAAGTAGATACATAATGAAATATAAACTACTTGTATGTGGTGTATGAGTGTAATCTTATTTGGGTATACATTTTTTTGAGAAATAAAAAAATCATTGTTAAGATATCCAACAGAAAACAAATACTTTCCTGGCTAATACCACAGAATATTGAATTATATCTGTCGAATAATGGAAATATCTAATAAAAAAAAAAATCCAAACATGTACAATAACTATTGATTGAATATCTAACAGAAAACAATTATTGCTTTCCTGGCTAGCATCACAAAAATTATATTGAATTATATCTGTCAAATATTGGAAATACCTAATTTTAAAAATATATATAAATAAATGAAAATAAAGAATTACAATAACTATTGTTTGAATATATAATGGAAAACAACTTTTCTACTTGAAATTGTGTGTTGTCCTGGTTGGGTTATTTTCATCATAGTGAGGGTTAGTCGTATCTAGATCAGTTAGGTATGAGTTGAAAAGCCTTATATATATTAGAATTAATATGTTACTATTTACATTCTAACAGCATATACATACTAAAATCAGTAAATTATGAAAACGCATTGGCAAAATGGAAATTTTCAGTTCTTGAGTTATATTATGGTGATAATTTTTATACCATCATTGATACTGAACAAACAATATCATTTATTCGTTTCCTGGGTATATTTTTCAAACAATTTTTCAATTTCTTCTTCATGCTATTTGAGTGGAAAGAATTTATGTTTTTCAGTTCCGTTGGCAACATGTTGTAAATTATGTTCCTATTTTATTCATAATTGGTATGTGGGGGTTTTCGGGGTCGGTTATTATGCTTTCTTCATCCAAATCAGGGAATTCGAAATTTCAGATCCAATATGGCGAACGAGTTTCTTAATTATGGTTCGATTCCATTCAAAATTAATAACTAGGAGTTTTTGGGGTCGGAGATTATGATTTCGTGAGAATTTTGAAATTTATTGAGGTGGATCCAATATGGTGGACGAGTTTTGTAATTATGATTCGATTTTATTCAAAATCATTATCTGGGTGTGTTAGGGGTCGAAGATTATAATTCTTTCGTCAAAATTTGGAAATTCAAGCTGCCGGATCCAATATGGTAGATGAGTTTTGTTATTAGGTATGTTCCGATTCTGTTCGAAATTAGATACCAATTTGTTTTTGGTTTTTGGGGTCGGAAATTATGATCAGAATTAGGACATTAAAGATAGCTGATCCAATATGACGATTGACGAACGAGTTTTGTAATTATGAACCGATTTTATTGAACATTTTAATCTGGGGTCTTTGGGGTTGGAGATTGTGATTTTTTTCGAAATTAGGAAACTCAAGATGGCCGATCCAATATGGCAACTGAGCTTTGTGATAAATAATAGTTTGAGAAACTTGATTGAAACACGCTTTTATAGATAGCAAAACTCGAAGCCAAACTGAATAGAATTGGAAAATAGATAGTAGTTTAGAAAACTGAAGAGATAGATTTTAGAACTGAGAAGAACTGGAGAAGGAAAAAATAAGGAAACACGCCAAACTAAAGAGAAGAAGAAAACAGCATAATAAAAGTGTATTGATGAATAATATTCAACTAAAAAGATATTTTGTAGAAATGAATGTAGGTATATATAGCAAAACAAAGTTTTGCCGGGCCGACTATTGTAATAAATAGTGGTTTGGAAAACTAATGAAACACGCTTTTATAGATAGCCATACTAAGAGGAAGTAGAAAATGAATACAATAGTTTGAAAAACTAAAGAAACACGCTTTCATGGATAGTCAAACTAAAATGAAAAAGAAAATGAACTAATGAGGAGTAAAATTTATCTTAAATAATATTTCCTAGAAATAATGTTGAAGGCAAAAGAACGTATGCCTGTACAGCTAGTATATTATATAAAAAACTTTATTTTGATACATCCTATTCACATCCAGAAGACTGTCCATAATTTTCCTCGTTTCAAATTCCTGTCCAAACCCCTTCTATACCATAAAGATAAGCTTTATCAGTGTCAGCTAGGACCTCAAACTTCACCGATAAAAGTCCAAACCAACTGAACATGGTTCATTTCACTCTAATTACAGGAAGTAGGTAGTACAGTTTTGTACAATGTCCTTGTGTTTCAGCCCGATATGATTTAAAATCATCCCGAGTTTCAAGAGCCATCGAAGCTTGCCGACAGTGAGAAACTGCCAACATTAGCATAGCCAGTGGAGTATGTAATTGCATTTTATGGACTTCAACTTTACGATATTATTTTTGCATTGATTTACTTTCCATAGATCCGTGACCAGAGCTGCGATGCAACGGGTGGTCAAACAAACTCAATATTAACTTGAAAATTCATCAGATATGGTCGTCGGCTTAGGAAATGAATGATTGTGTGATGTTGTAGATTGAAGATTGTAGGTGGATCTTATAGGTTGGGAACTTTCGATCACTGCGACCTGGAAGACCTATTGTGATTACCCTACCACTACACTACTACTACTTACTTACTAGTTGTATACCTGAAAAAATTACAAATGATTCAGAAATACTGTCTGAAAATAATACTCAGAGAAGAAAAAAACCTATACCCTACTGAACACATATTCCGGAATATATCTATGTTAGATCTCCAACAAACATTTTTCCTGAAAACACTAATATACATGCTTTTGGGTGTATGATAAATTGGCATTCATCATACACGGCGTGGAAAGAAATTCTGAATTGAGACTCTATCACGAATCTGCGATTAGAGGTCTATGAAAATCACAAGTTTCCATCGTTCAAGTTTGAACCCCCTGATTGGGTATGAAAGTGTTGAAAAGGAATATTCTCAGATAAATTATGAACATACAAAAATGGATATATATTTATATTTGTTTGTTCTAAAATTTGTTCTATCCGTCATTCGGTTGCCCCCTTACGAGCAACCCTCAAAAGTCTTCGAAAGTCTTGTGCGAGCAAGGAATGACGGGGGCCTTACCTTTTAACGTGTGATCCCAAACACTTTCTTGGGCCATCAGAAAAATTTCTGCAGTCGACGGGGATCGAACCCACGACCGGCAAGCGAATGCGAATTAGAATATAGACACTCTGTCCGCACGGCTACCTGGCCACTTATATAAAGCAATACATTGAGAATTCGCATTCTCTATGTGATGAGAATATTTACTCTATTTCAGTTGATTCAATAGAAAACAACTACTTTCCTGGCTATATGCCACGACGAACATTGAATTATGTCTATTGAACACACACGATAAGAGTTTGAAAATAAAATATAAAAACTTCTGAAATTGAGAATTTGCATTCTCCTTCAGACAAAAATATGTATATGCACACATCATTCTGAATATTCGACAGAAAACAACTACTTTCCTGGCTATTTGCCACGTCGAACATTGAATTATATCTGATGAACATTCAAAAGGAGAACATGAAAAATAAAGAATGAAATCCTCCTGAATTGAGAATTGTCATTCTTCTTCAAATCGGATGAATAATATGATGAATAATGATATAGAAATATGACTTACCAATATATTCAGCATTGAAATGAAAATTGGAATGTATAGGAGAAGTTTACTGATCTTGATAAGCTTGAAAACTTCCAAAAATGATCATTCATATCAGTGATATGGGAAATATTATCTCTCACACACAGGTTATATGACTTTATTGCAATGAAACCATTTCGTATTTCTGAATCCTCATCATTATATTCCTGTCATTTGGACGATCATAATTCATCTGAGAATATTCTTTTTCAACACTAATATACATACTTAAAAATGGAAAATACTTAGGAATTGTCTCCCATTTGCATTCGACAGGAGCTGAAGGAAAAAATAAATTTCAAGTTTCCAATGTTCAGAAAACTATTGGACAATAATCTTTTATGTAGTTAGGCCCCCGATTCTACGATGTCCTCTCAGAAACCATTGCAAAAACAAATTCATTATACCGATTCACAAGAGCAGTCAAATTCTGTTTGCTCACGAACGACAGAAATGTGATATCAATTTTTCTTTATTTTTGAGCTCACAGAGTAGAATAATTTTCTATTATTATTCTCTATCACTATCTTCTTCATAGTTTATAATGCATATCGTATATTTGTTATTCATTTACCGTTTCTATATACTTTTATCACACCTAAATTCAAATTCATACACTGTTCCCCAGGAAACCAGATGACGAATGATCACGTCACTGTGACGTCCCTAATTGGTGATTTTTCGTCAGAGACGTCACATATCAATTTATGACGTCACTATGACGTACTTTCTATGACGTGATAATCTCGTCATCGTTTCCACGTCGAGTGAACGTCACTTAGATGGGTAAATGAAGACGTCAGTTTCATGACATTGCAGGGACGTCCTGTCGACGTCTATTTTTCCCAGAACTTCTCTAAACCATTGATACTTATATATTATCATGTGAAACAGAAGTATAACTCATGAAAGCGAATCAACATGCAAGTTCTATTCTAGTTATTAATATACCCGAAAAGTATAGTAGAAAAACTTTTTTCTAAAAAACGTTGACACACTGTATATCTCTGAAACCAACAAGCTATGTATATATAAATATGATTGTTAAGGTATACCTATATTGAAACCGTTACTCTTCTGACGTTGCAGTGACGTATCTATGACGTCTAAAAATCACGTCAGTGTGACGTATGTACCAATTTGGTGAGCTTCGTCATTTAGTAAATTTTCCAATAATTTACTATTTACATTTTTGTTGGGTGACAAAGAATGCATCAATAAACATTATTCAACAAAGTAAAGCCAAATTCGTCAACATCCTTTCCATTGCTATCAAACTATTCTTTATTTGCTTACATCCCGCCGACACAAACTACATAATTCTTGATACAAATACGAGTAGCTGATTGCATTCTGATGGAGATGCGTACTGAAAGAAGGCGCTGCTGAATAGGCGATTGAATGAACATGACACAGGAGGAACCTACCAAGCGGACTCAACAATGCATAATAAATATATTATATAATGTTACCAGAGACTACGTTGAAGGAATCTTTTTCATGTATCATCGCCAAATTCTATCGTCATTTTGACGTCATTGTGACGTCAGTCGGACATCACAGTTTGGTGAGTGAATGACGTCAATACAACGTGAGTAATACGTCATTGGGCTGTGACTTATTCACGCCATTATCACGTCAATGCGACGTCAACTACTGACGTCACCTTGGTCATCCAAGAAGAACCTTCATACAGTTTGGACTGTTTTCAACAAAAAAACATCAGTATTTTTTTTGTACAATGATTATTGATAAGATTATTTTTTACTCATGAGTGTAACAATTTCAATAAAAAATTGACAAGAGAGTGAGCGGTGCGTCTTTTCATCAGAATAATCCAGTCAATTTCTATAGGCATTTTCCAGATTTATGTGTATCACTGGTGATACCCACTTCAACCCGATATTATTTGGTTCATACCTGTACCATACCCACAATCTAATTCCTTCGTTTATACACTAGGCTTATCTACAAGCATTCAAATAATATGTGTTCATCATCACTGGTGATACATAAAGTACAGAAGTGAACTATGAAAAAGCATCACCGGTGATACATATGGTACCCTGGGTCAGAATGTTGAAATCAGGCTTGGTAGTCAACGTGTTAGAGGTTTTGTTGAGATATTTTTTACTAACTAGTTGATGTATTGTCGTGCTTAACTTCTGTTGCCTTGAGTGATTTCCGATCAACTACAAATGAGTGACGTGCAGTAGTAATACTATCACATAAATATCAGTAATGAACAAACTATATAAAGGAATGATGTTGTTAGGCTTCCACATTACGAAGTCATTGAGGCACTGAATATGCCGCGCTGTGCTTAGTTTAGATTCGGTTGAAAAACAAGTACCGGTGGTGCCGCGGCCGCGGAAAAAACTGGCCGCACAATAGCTACCAGTCAAAGGAACAAAAGGCATTAATAAAGCTGTTAAATACGGTACTGCGTTTGATAAAGTAAAATATCACGTAGCCAGCGCTCAAAACATCTATGGAGCCCGTAAATAGAAACAAGCTCCCGTGACGTTAGCCATGGCTGTAGCATGGATATTTTATAGTGGGTAGGCGGATAAAGTATGAAGAAAAGAAAAATACAAAAAAAAACAAAGTCGGTCGACCACAAAAATGTTTGATTACGTAAGTCGTGTCACTAGTTTCGGCACCCAGCCATCATCAGACACATATGAAAAGTAGATACATGTGTACATGAAAAATTTTACAATTTCCACTGATGAATGGCATCTCACCATGTGCAGCAAATAGGTTGAAAATTCTAAGAAGAGAGTTGTCAGCCGGAAAAAGCAGTCCTTTTGTAACACAATTTGTAACAGCTGAAGAACCATATATATTCGAAATCGTTTGAAATAAACCGATCAAACCTGGTATCGTTGAATTCGTCATAATAATCTCTTACCAACTATGGAATAGAATATAGGGTTCCGGTTTAAAATCGGAAGTTTTTGTCATTTCAAGAAAACCGGAAGATGAAAAGGAAAATCCTGAGATGTGAGAAAGCGCCAAAAAATTCACTTTTTCGATATAATAATCTCCGATTCTTTTTCATTTCAATGGTATCGAAATTTTGGATTTCTTCAAGATACACTCTTTACTGAATACAAACTTCAAAGAATAAATGTGCCAACTAGATTTCTTCTATTCTGGAAAATTATTCGGTTGAAAATCATTCGATCATCAGCTTGGAATATTTATTTCATTATTTAAATACAGAGGTATTATGCCGATGGATGATATTTTATTCATTTTATTTTTATAATCAAACTGACATATATACCTAACGTGTTGGTAACGACAAATCGCTGCAACAAAAATATGAATGCTTTCATGTAGTAGGAGAAGAACTGAACTGTACTGAACTGTGTGGATGGAAGAAAATGAGGAAATTGAACTTCAAAAGAAGCGAGTTTATTGATAGGCAAACAATGAAAATATACGTTATATTCAGAGTACTGATTGGTTGAAAATTAAATGACTCAACTAACATTTCGAATTGAAATATCACAATTGCACACTTCATTAGTATTCAAAAAATCCACTCGATCACAACTCGCAACCGCGTATTTAACAGAGGAAATGTACGACGCACGAGTTTACAGACCGACTAGACCGACTCAATTCTGATAACTGTCACGAAGTGCGTGCGGAGTGTGCCAATGGGGAAGACCACTGATTTTTTTAAAACCTCATAATCGTGAACTCTATACTGAAAAACTGCCAGTGAATTAATTTTGAATTTTTTCATTCATGCTATGACGATGAAGAAAATAAACTAGAATGTGTCCATTTCAAAACACACAATTCCAGCGCCATTGAAATTTCATCAATTTACTGGTGTGACTGATGCGACGTCTTAGTCCCAACACGTCTATTGTCCTTGAACTGACCAATTACACTGCAACACTGCAGAATGATGAGGTATCAGAGAGAGATAGCTACAGTTCGGGACTAATACGTCAAGACTCCACCATCATATTTGGCTGTTTGAAATTCCGAATGGAATATGCTGATTTCAAAACGATATAGATTCGATTCCCTTCAACTTCAACTCATAATATTGATTGTACATAAAATGTAAATCATGATTCGTCGATTGAAAGAGGTTTGCACGGATTTCTTCCCTCAGTGGTCTTCCCCATTTGCTGCAACGAAAATATGCATGCTGTCATGAAGTCGGAGAAGAACTGAACTATTCTGAACTGTGTGTAGATGGAAGAAAATAAGGAAATTGAACTTCAGAAGGAGCTAGTTCAATGAGAGTACTAATTGATTGAGAATTGAATAACTCAACTAACATTACAAATTCACTGCAAAATGTCTCTGTCAATCCTAGATTTTGCAAACTTCCAACCTTGAGTTTTTCAAAACTCCACTCGATCACAACTCAGAATCAGCACTCGCAACCGTATTTAACAGAGGAAATGCACGACGCACGAGTTTACAGACCGACTGGACCGACTCAATTCTGATAACTGTCACGAGGTGCGTGCGGAGTATGTCAATTTGACAAAAAAAATCTTGTTCGTTTGTACTCGGGACACATTTATCAACAATCCTTATTCATTTTACCTATAAGAGTGATTCCTTGACAAGTTACGGTAATATGATGAAAATTCACTCGTCTGCGTTCATTATTATAGGTTTAGACATTATTGTCATTACAAGAAGCCCAATGGAGTTAATTGATATAATCCCAATAAAACGTCTCTACTTGTGACAACTATATGCGCTATTGGTATTTTCATACGTAATATAAGTGAATCTGAATAAAAATTGAATAACAGTCATTAACAGACATAACAAGAGAATTTCATGGGTGCTTTTTCCTCAGGGCGCCATTTAACCTATGCTGGTAATGTGTATTAACGAGAATATACCATGAAAATCATTCAGAATGTTCAGAAGTATTTTCATTGAAATAATAAAAAAATATACCAAGAGAGATGACGAAGCAAATACTTACTTTGTGTTCTTGTTTCACCTCTAATGATAACTAAGATATCTCATTAATTTCATTTCAAATTTTGAATTCCTAAGTTGGCATTATAATAACTGTGACAGTTCAAACTCGCTTTGTCCGACTAATGAACTGGTATTCCTCCACTCATTCACAATTTCAAATAAAATCAATACCAACACTCGAAATACTCAGTTGGCGATCTAACTCTATTTTATAGATATTTCCATGAACGATGCTCTTCTGAGATATCAACAATTTGTCCTCCCTTGGCAGTCCCCGCGAGATTAACCCGTCGAGTTGGGCTTCGCACCCCTTCGTGGTCACTTTGGAGACCTGCAGAACATCTCTTTCCAAAGACTCGTTCATCCAACGAACAGCGTGGACCTGGAACACATTGCCAAGGGCGGTGTTCCCCGAGGCATATAACTTCCAGAAATTCAAGAAGAACACCAATTTCTACCTTGTCTCCCTTGGTTCTCGCGATGTTCTCTGAACATAACAGGATATCCCTTTTCGTGGGAACCAGAACATAAAAAAATGCTTGGTACAATGATTGGCATTTTCAAAAATATTTCTAAACATTCAAGTACCTACGCAAGAGTATTTTCATAACAATATAATGCAAATTATAAAGCGTACTTGCTATATGTTCAGTATCTCACATTAAATCTATTTTGTGATTCTGCATATATTTTTCATCCTGCCTCCCTGAGTTTTCATCTGCCTACGCACGTGTTCGTGAATAGAAACAAGTTCCTTTAGCTTCACCATAAAATACCAGCAATTGAATTCAAAGCTACGATTCCGCTGGTGACACTCAAATGGGCTTTTAATTACTGCCACATAATGATATGACGATTAGTTATGGAATAGTTTTGTAATTGAATTAAGATGACAGAGATTGACGATTTTATTTGTATGGAAAATAAGTCTTTCGAGGTTTGATTCGATGAATATGCATTCGGGTTGTTCGGATTATACAGTAAAAAGTCCACCGAGTTAATGGAATCGAATCAATTCGCTTCGGTGACTTCTTTGTGAACCACCTACCTACTCTGAAATTCCATTTCGATATGTTTCCATAATTTAGTCATTTGAATAAAAATTTGCATTGTTCCATATACTAGGTTAGGTTAGGTTCCATGTGAGTGGGGCGAACACCTCCCCTCCACTGCGACCCCAGATGGGTCTATTGTGGCTCACCCCTAGAGGTTACAGTTCACCGTACAATCCACATCTTTCTACAAAGTTCATGGTTGAATTGGGTGAGATTTGTCTGAAATCGATAGGTTCTAGGTTGGTAAAGCCAAATGTGTCGAACCTTAGTCTTTCTAAGCTAGAGCATGAACATAATATGTGTTCAGCCGTCTCGTCTTCCACACAACAGAACCGACAGTCCGTTTGTTGGTTCAGACCCATCCTTCCCAGGTGGTATCTTAGACGACAGTGTCCCGTAAGCAGTCCAGTCAGAATTCGCAGGTTACCCCTGCTCCATTCTAGGATCTGCCTGGTTATTTTTTCCGATGGTTTAGGCAGGAACGCCTTCGAATGGGTTAATCCTGGTAATTCGGACCAGTACGTGAGTTTTTTTCCCTCCGCCCAGCCCGAGATAGTTGTTTTCGCCGCACTTGCGGTGACCCCAAAATATGGTTCTGGTCCTATGAACACAGATTCGGTTCCCTGTTTGGCGAGGATGTCGGCTTTCTCGTTACCCTCCACCCCCTGGTGTCCAGGCACCCACAGCAAAGTGACTCTGTTGTTAGCACCCAGGCTTTCTAGGGATTCAATGCAGCTCCATACAAGCTTGGAATTTATCTTGCTGGAGCTCAGTGCTTTAAGAGCAGCCTGACTGTCTGATACAATACTGATATTTTTGTTTACTAGAGGTTCATTCGACAACTCTGTAGCACATTACGTGTTCGGTCTCTGGGAATCGGACTGATCCGCTTGCCCATTCGTCTCTCTTCGGGAAGAGGACTTTGAAAGACTTTTTCACGTGTGTCTGAGTGGCCAACATGTCGGAAACCATTCCTAGAGTTTGGTGATTTTTTGTTTCACACAGTATCCCGGAGTGGTCCATATACTATACTGAAATATATTTTAAATTCGTAACTCAACAATGGTATCTCGTAAACTATAAAAGATGAGTCTATTTGGAACTCACAGCGTATGTGATCCTGTTCAAATTAATGAACATGAAAGATTTTTTTGTTGCCATCACAGATCTCAAAAATGACCGGTCATATGTAAAAATCAATTTCTAATTCTGCAGGCACATCTATTGGAATTATAGGGACTTATAGACAATGAAAAATTGAACAACTTCAAACACGGTTCTTACACTATAGCTGACACACTCAAGGGTGAATGAATATATTGAAATAATTTTTTTTTCTTGTGAGGTGTTTTGCTGATTCAAAGGACTCTCTTCCTCAGATGATAATGTTGCAGCAGATTTTGGAATCACTGGAAGTATGGAAACCGTTGAGCATCTCGTGAATCATTCATTAGATATTTGTCAATTGATGATCTACTTGAGTTGAAGAACTCAAGATGATAAGTGAACACGTAGAAAAGTGTGAAGATACTTCCATGCATAATTTCCATAAAAAAATCATTGATCTCTTATACTAACAATAACAGTAGGACAAAGTGGACAAGTTGATCTGTTCATACTACATAAAATTATTGTGAATTTTTGCCAAACAAAGTATTCCAAATTGTATCTCATAACCTCCAGAAGTTGAAGAACTCCAATACACACCTCCTCTCTCGATATCACAGGTACACATTACGCAAGGTGTTCTACAGAAAAAAAAGCATCTTTCGTCATTCGATCTAGAAGATGAAATTCTTTAATTTTTTAAAATTTTCCCAAGAACCACTCGCATCTATTCAGCTTCAATCAAATATCTTCTGAGGGGTATCGTAATGAAATGAGTTAGCAATAATATTAAACATTGATGGGAATAGTTATATAATACAGAGTGGGCCTTTGAAATCGAAACAGAGGCTCTGTAGGTCGCCAAAACCGGATTATCAAAAAAAACTGAAACAGGTCAACTACATTTTCGAGGGGGACATCTTTCTAAAATATTTTCTGCCCTGCGGCGTTGCCGCTTCTAAAGAAAAGAAGCAACAACTTTGTTATTTCAAATAGAACACCTTGTATTTTATTGCATTTTCAGATTCTTTCCGAAGAGCTGATTCCATCAATGCTTCACACTTAGGGTCTAGCTGTAATGGTTTCAGGGATTTAAAGTGTTCAAAATCGAGATTTTTCAACTTTAACATTTTTTTATGTCGAAACTATTCATTATTGGTCAAAACGGCTCTCATGTCCCGATCTCAACTTGTGATTTACTATCTACTGACATTTATTTGAAACAAATACAGGGTGGTTCAAGATTCAGAATTCTGATCACCCTGTATCTGTTCCAGTTAGATGTCAGTAGATAGTAAATCACAAGTTGAGATAGGGACATGAGAGCCGTTTCGACCAATAATGAATAGTTTCGACACAAAAAAATGTCAAAGTTGAAAAATCTCGATTTTGAACACTTTATATCCCTGAAACCATTACAGCTAGACCCCAAGTGTGATGCATTGATGAAATCAGCTCTTCGGGGAGAATCTGAAAATGCAATGAAATACAAGGTGTTCCATTTGAAATAACAAAGTTGTTGCTTCTTTTCGTTAGCAGCGGCAACGCCGCAGGGCTGAAAATATTGTAGGAAGATGTCCCCCTCGAAAACGTAGTTGACGTGTTTCAGATTCTCTTCATAATCCGGTTTTGGCGACCTACAGAGCCTCTGTTTCGTTTTCAAAGGCCCACTCTGTATATATAGAACAAGGTAGTAAAGAATACTAGACCGAGATCATACAGCCGAGGGGTATACGGTCCTGTCGTTATAATATTCTCTACTACCAAGGTGTATATCAAATTTTGTTCACCAATAGCAACACATTTCAATAAATTTAGGTTTATGAAACTGAAATATGAACCTATTGCCAGTTGTCACTATGAAAGCACTTCTCTCCAATTCTAATTGAGATCTAGTAAGTAATTATGACCATAACAGCATATGGCAAGGCAATATTGATGAATACCTACTAGATTCGTGTGCCATTCCTGCGAATCTTGCATCAGAATAGTGAATTCGGGATAATTATAACATCAGGGGTGGCTATGTTTTTATTGGCTAAAGGTTAATCAAACGACAAAATTTACCTTGGTAGTAAATACAAACTTCACGACTCGAATTTGAATAAATTGTGGTGGAAAACTTATCTTTTCCACTTTCCTTGATATTCCACTAACAATTCTACAGTCTGCTCCTACGAATTCTTATTCTTAAAAAATGGTAAGACACTGAGAGTGGACTGTAATCGATTCAACATTTAATGAACCTTGATCAAGTACATCAATCAATATATTTTTCAGCGAAAAGGTCAGATCGAAACTTTCCTTCAGTAAGTCTAGTTCCAAGCATTTATTTTGTATAGGAACTTTTATGCCAGCCATTTCCTAAGTTCCAAGTTTTCGGCAAATAGACTTCGAAATCGATTAAACCAACATTCAACTCTTTTGAATTAACAGAGTATAACAATAGTCCATCGAAGTGTGAAATCAAAATGGTTGCTGATCGGTTGAAGATGCAATAAAACTCGAATAGGCTAAGGAAAAGATCGCCGAAACTTTTATAATGGACAGCAATACAATCATCCGTATTAACGTATATACAGACTCTCCATAAAAGGCATAAATAGGTTCGAAAAATACATCTACAGGAAAACCGGAAGATGAAAATGATTTCCTAAAATTTGAGAAAGTGATCTTTAATGAGCATATTCGATATTCTAAATTTCAGAAATGTCACCAGTTATATGCAGTCACACAAAAGGATTATTCACAGTGAATAGATATATTTGAAATTTTCAATCCAATCAACACTTATAACTCTTTTTCCATATTATTGATTTTTCATTCATTTCAGGAAACTATATTCCGCATCTGAAGATATTTGCATTACCTATTTATTTGCATTTCAATGTAGCAAAATACTTCCCCAGTCTTCTCTATTATTACACACTCATGCTTCAGCGAACAGCACAATGTCTCTTCCTCTTCAAGACGAAGCATGTTATTTCATTAAACTTCTCAGTCCAATATTTGCGCGCAACTAGTTATCAGAAGTCAATTACAACTTTTCCTCAACTAGCGCTACCTTTAGGGTCTATATAATATATTGTACTCGTCATAGATGGCAAACGTGGTAGAAAAACTGGTTTACACCCGGAGTACTTCGAACTGGAATATAAGCGAACGATCACCGGTAAACTGCGCTTCGTTTCTGATGCGAGCATTCATTTTATCGGAATATATACCATTTCCTGATCTATTCAATCAATCTATATAAAGACTCATCGAAACAATACTGATATTAAGAAAGAGAGAAGTAGAATATATGCATTGATGAAATGGAAAGAGCTAATTTATGTACAACTGTCTGCCTCATCGAATAAAATTGTTGGGCAATGACACTAGTACTGTTTAATTTCGCAAAATATTTCAATTTCATCGTCCTCAACACTGCCTTATGTAGACGTTTCTTTGTATCAATCAAGGAAATATTGCCTTCCTCGAAATGTACAATGAAAACAAATTTTGAAAACGTATTTACTCAAGAGAGTCCGTATTCTGAATATTGTTGTTTTTGAATAGGGTTGTATACACTAGTCGAATTTACGCCACATTTTTATTTTATATTGATCATTCTGAGTATAAATAGTATTATCTTGTTATTTCAAATCATCATAAATACTTTTTCCAATAATTAGACTCGGCACCTTCGAACACCGCCAGCTCTAGAATCATACACCTTCCCCCGTGATATTTGTGATATAGTCCCATTCATTCCTCAACAACCAATCCTAGCATAACCACATATTTCGACGCTGACAAATTTATAACTGGTAATTAAGTACCTTATGAGATTCGATATGACCAATGACAACAGCATTCATGTGTTGTCTCTACTTATCACCAAACGATCCATCCTATGGAGAGCTCTTCGAGTTCTTGTCCCTGAAGCTGGACCTAATTCAGCAGAACCATCCAGCAGCAGAAATTATCATCATGGGCGATGTCAATGTACACAACACTGCTTGGGTCGTACACTCCAACAAAACGGATGAAGCTGGGTGACAAGCTATCACTCACGGCTTAAAGCAGTTTATCAAGGAACCTACATCAATTTCCGATATATGAACGAGCTACACTTGGCAATTCTGATCACACACTCATCTCCACAACCTGCCCAGTCTTCATCTCATCAACTACTCCAGCACCCCCACGTCTTGTATGGCATTATAACTCAGGAGACTGGGACTGTCTCAGCATGTATTTCTCCAAGTTCCCTTGGCGAAGAATATGCTTTGATTCTGAGGATCATTCACAGTGTGCCGCGGAAATATACGAGATCATCACACTTCTCCAAGAAGACCATCACCTTCGAAACCCTGTTCAACAAGAACTGTTCTGGAGCTGGTGCCTTGAAACAGCCTATACCATCGCTGACGCAAGGACCCTAACCTCGTGACTAAAGCAGAATATGTTGTAGCCAGGAATAACAGCAGTCATATAATAGATGCATCAAGAAAATCATATACAGCCAAAATAGGATCAAACTCATAGATTGTCCCAATAACTCCTGTTCGTTTTGGTCCCTCGCTAAAGCAGTCGGATGGAATTTCACTGCTCTCCAAAGTCGACGACACATTAGCAACAACATCGCAAGAGAAAGCGAACATTTTTGCAGACAGGTTCGCATCAATATCCACCTTGTATTCTCAGGGAAAAGTGCCGCCAGACATTCCGCCCGTTGAAAGTCGAATGCCGGAAATAATCTTTCGTCAACGCACTATCAGACACATTCTACTCGGTCTCAAAACGAATAATTCTAATGGACCCGATGGAATTCACCAATTATTTTCAAAAAGTGTGAATCAGAATTGACACTGATTCTCTACAAGCTATTCACCATCTTCTACAAGTCGGGTATATTTTCATCTTATTGGAAAATAGCTAGAATCCAACCAATCCCCAAAAAAGGAAACAAAAGCCTGCCCAACAATTATTATAAGGCAATTGCCCTGCTATCAGTCATCTCCAAAGTGATGAAAAAAGCCATCAACATTAAGCTCACCAAATAGCTGGAAAGCTCAGGA
Source organism: Phaedon cochleariae (assembly GCA_918026855.4). Classification (NCBI taxonomy): domain Eukaryota; kingdom Metazoa; phylum Arthropoda; class Insecta; order Coleoptera; family Chrysomelidae; genus Phaedon; species Phaedon cochleariae. Next base: position 60,336,974 of record OU896709.1, on the reverse strand, counting down.
ATTATTAATGCTAGACAATATGGCTTCCGCCACCGAAGATCGACTGGATATTTACTTACCTATAGGTCACCAATATTCTATGTTTTTCCTATGAGAGGTAGGCAATCTGTATAAAGAGATACCTAAGTGGACACTACTTATTGGTCGGGGTAGAAACAATCGGCAGGTAAATATCTCTATCAAGCAGCATTCGCCTAGCCCTAGCCCCTTTTGTCAAATTGAGTAATATAGAATTAGTTGTTGAATTTTTTAACAGACCTGTATAGCCGAGCCTTTTGCCTTATGGATCTAATTTTCCTCGTGAGTCTCGACTTGATACATAACAATAATCATAATGTATTCTAGAATCACCAATCGAAGAACAAACAACTAAGACAGAGACTGTATCTGTTGTATGAGTCAACGATATTGTATTCAATTCATCGCTCAGTGAAATATGAACCATATAACATCAATAATCATTTTCCTGAAAATATTCAATACATCTTGACAGCCTCATCAATATCTCAGTTCATTAAGCGGGACCAACATCAGTTTAATTCCCTTCAAGATAGTCCGTCAGCCGTCATTTTTAAAAGTTTAAAAGCTTTTATTCAACTTGCGATGTATGAATGTATATTAGTTCGAGTGGAATCTTTGAACTCAATTTTGAAGTAGATATCTTCAACCGATTTGCTGAAATTTTGTATACACGTTCAGTTTGGATAACAATGCAGGATAAGGTGTGTGAAATTATTCTAAATCCAATATGGCGGACCATCCAAGATGACGAAACAGTCATTTTTAATGCATTTCTACAATATGGATATCAAATGGAAGGGCTTGTTGGGAGTAACTCGAAAAATAATTTGACGTCATTGCGAATTCAATATGGCGGACCATCCAAGATGGCGAAATAGTTATATCAAATGGACTTCTACAATATGGGTATAAAATGAAAGGGCTCGTTGAGAGTAACTTGAAACATGATGTGGCGTCATTCTGAATTCAATATGGCAAACCATCCAAGATGGCGAAATAGTTATGTTCAATGCACTACCACAATATTGGTATCAAATGAAAGGACTTGTTGAGAGTAACTCGAAAAATAATGTGACGTCGTCCTAAATCCAATATGACGGACTATACAAGATGGCGAAATAGTTATTTTTAATTCACTTCTACAATATGGGTATCACATGGAAGGACTCGTTGAGAGCAACTCGGAAAATGATGTGACGTCATTCTATATCTGATATGGCAGACCATCCAAGATGGCGGAATAATTATTTTTAATCTACTTTTACAATATGGATATCAAGTGAAACGGCTCGTTGAGAGTAACTCGGAAAATAATGTCACGTTATTCTAAATCCAATATGGCGAAACTTTCAAGATGGCAGAATAGTTGTTATTCATGCACTTCTGCAATATGGGTATCAAATGAAAGGGCTTGCCGAGAATAATTAGAAACTATGTAGCATCACTCTGAATCCAATATGGCACACTATTGAAGTTTTTTGTGCTTTCCCATGATGAAGGTGTTCGCACAAAATGCAAGGTAGTACTGTGGACTACACCGTTATTTACTTAGGCTCGAAGCACTTTGCTACTGGTCAAGCATACGTGGCTTTAAGTAGGATAAAATCATTAGAAGGTCTCCTTATTGAAGAGCTGGACTGTTCGAAATTAACCGGCAAACGACCTTGCAACAATGATGCGTTGAATGAGATGAACAGACTGAGAAACCTAGCCAGCGATAACTAAAAATGAATAAATAATTTAAAATTTAAAAAAAAATTATTCAATGATTCTATTCGAACGCTCTAAAAAGAATTAAATAAAATATATCATTATAATTTCAACTATCAACTTATAACCTCATTATACACAATTTATATTATCATAAAAACTTGTCGCGATGATCAGTATTTAATTGAATTGAAATTTTAAAAATCTGAACTCAGCAGATTTCACAAAATTAAATTAGAACTCGTTCATTCACACAAATAAATCGCACGACAGTTTATTTTATTCTTCTCAGAGCGTTTAAATAATAATGATAATAATAATAATTATAATAATAGTTTATTATAATGAACATGCCAACATAATAGTTATTTATGTATCAAGGGCGTAAGGTACAGTCATCTTCAGAAAACATGTCGCACATGGACGATGGTAGCATTCTTAATGACTCCTGCAATAAGATCGCTGACACCGTCCAACCGCGACATGATCTCTGAAGACGACTGTACGCGTTTATGGCCTGTGGCGTGAATAATGGCCCGATGGCGCCAGCATTCATTTCACGCACGTGATACATACAAAATTTTATGCACTAGTGGTTTATTTTCTGACTCAAAAGTAATGATTATAGATTTCGATAATTTTATATTCCCCCGAATTTAATTTGTTACGTATAAATTCAGTAATGAAGAGAAGCGTAATGTGCATGGATGATTTACATATGAAAATTATCGTACAAATATTGCAATTATCGTCATAGCACTAGATCTATGGTCATAGTCAAACTCTTTGATCTCTAGAAGAGATTCATTCTTCAGAATTTTACAATATGCATACCCAGTATATGTACCTAATTTTGACGTTGTCAATCAAGCTGATGGTTGTTGTCTATAGCAGTAATAAAATCCAATAAGCAAGCTGAATTGTCAATCTTCGACTGAAAAGTAAAAATTGGTGATAATGATAATAGCGAGACTATGGAATCGGATGAAGAAGTTTATGATATACCGCTGGATATATTAGAATCTAGGAAAATGATCATAGTTTTTACATGAATTGATATGTGGCTATGAGGAACCTGAGAACATCGAGCGGTAAAGTGCACTTTACGGACCGTGGGCCATAATGAGCCCGCGGGCGGTAAAGTTCAACTGAACGCCCGCAAAACCGGGCGGTAACGTGCACTTTACGGCCCGCTAGTGCATAAATAAAAATATACAAATACAATCGGGTAGTACAGAAATCATAATATAAGTACATAATGATATACAGGGTGTCCCTAAAAGGTGCGGAAAAAAAGCTACAACAAGTTCCTGAGGCGTGAATATGACGATCTAACTCAACTTACCTCAGTCCAAAAGTGGATTATTTCAGAGATACAGAGTGTCAAAAGTTCAATTTGATTTTCATTTTCTATAAATATTTTTTTTAATAATTGGTGTATTGTCATAATATTTGGCTTGGGGGGGTTTTGCTGGTTGAGAAATCAGAATTTGCTATCATTTTTATTGTAAAGTTAAGAGGGCGCCACCTGCGGAACCTTGCACACATTTAAAACGAAATAACTTTTTTGAGCCACCCCATATTTAATTTTTTAATGCAAATTCGGATTGTCCGACGTCTTTCACATAAAAAATGTATACTTGGTAAGAGTTGATTTGAGCAGCTGTTTTTGAGATATCTGGATTTTAAAAATTCACTTCGTAAATGGCCAGGTCTAAATTATTGTAATAATAAAATTGAACACATTTGAAGAGTAGGCGGTGAATTAAAATAACGTCACTAAAAACTGACTTGACACAAATCGAATCTAAAAAACAAGTCAAGACAATTGTCCCCTGATTCGACACCGATGGATTATTTTTTATGGGGAGCTTTGAAACCCCTGGTGTATTCTAGGCCAGTAAATACAAAAGATGATTTGAGGAGACGTATTGAAACTGAAATTGACGCTTTAAGAAATGATGACGAAATGCTCCAAAGTGTTCAATTTAACTTTTTGAAAAGTATTAATCTTTGTACACACGAAAATGGAGGTCATTTTGAACATTTTTTGTTGAAATCATTTTTTTTAATTAAATCAAATTAAACTTTTGTTGTTGATAAATCTCCTATTCCTATTCCTGATGACTATTTTCACTAGAGAATAAAATTACCAACACATTTATGTACCTACTTCTTTTTTTTTTCTTCTAGTTTCTAGTGACGTTATCTTAACTTACCACCTACGCTTCGAATGTGTTCAATTTTATTATTTCAATAATTTAGACCTGGCCATTTACGAAGTGAATTTTTAAAATCCAGATATCTCAAAAACAGCTGCTCAAATCAACTCTTACCAAGTATACATTTTTTATGTAAAAGACGTTGGACAATCCGAATTTTCATTTAAAAATTGAATATGGGGTGGCACAAAAAAGTTATTTCGTTTTAGTGTGTGCAAGGTTCCGCAGGTGGCGCCCTCTTAACTTCACAATAAAAATTATAGCAAATTCTTATTTCTCAACCAGCAAAACCCCTCCAAGTCGAATATTGTTACAATACACTAATTATTGAAAAAAATATTTATAAAAAATGAAAATCAAATTGAACTTTTGACACTCTGTATCTCTGAAATCATGCACTTTTGGACTGAGGTAAGTTGAATTAGATCGTCATATTTACGCCTCAGGAACTTGTGGTAGCTTTTTTTCCGCACCTTTTAGGGTCACCCTGTAGAATAAATATTACAATGAACTGGAGGTATACACATTGTTGTAATAAAAATTAAATTTTGTTTTTCACTTTCAATTTATTATATGAACTTCTCGATTTATAGTCCACTTTAAAGGATTAAATCCCATGAAGCGACTTAGCATGTCTGCGAGTGTTCTCAATAAGTGTTCTCATTTTGTATCAGCGCTGTCTGGTCGCGTATATGTATCACCCTAGATTTTCTTGAGCAGGCACATCTAATCTGGAACGTGTCACCGGGCTCACCGATCTTTTTTCAATTAAAAACGGATCAGTGTCTCCTGTTACTTTTACGGCTGCTTAAACAATCTCCTTGGAACTTTTATTAGTATTAGCGGGGCATTTTAATCCCCGGAATTGTGGATTTTCGTAGCGCTCAAGATTTCAATCTATTTTTATTGAATTTCTGTTGTTTGTTCTGCCCTCGAGACGTTGATTTCCTTATTATTGCTCGGTTGTCGGTTTGTATTAGCTCTGGGAAAATCGTATTTACTCAAGATATTGTTGAAATACTTCACCATTGAGCTGTAAATCCTCTCCTGGAATCATATTTTGTAGATGGTTTTCAGAATAGTTCGAAATGATCACTATTCCTGATAATGACAAGGTAGTTGTTTACTATAAGCTAGATATAATAGTCATGACAATATCCCCACTTCAGCTTTCAGTACTGACTCCGATTTTCCATAACAAAATCAACAGAATTGAATAAGTTACTGATTTTGCGAAACCACTGACCATTATAGCTTTAGGAAAATCGTATTTACTCAAGATATTGTTGAAATACTTCAATTATGAGCGGTAAATCCTTCATGATTCACAGTTATCCTACCCCAAATATGATTCCAAACACAAGACCTGGATCATATTTAGTACAAAATTTTCAGAATAGTTGGGAATGATCATTCTCTCTGATAATGACAAACTAGTTGTTAACTATAAGCTAGATATTATATTGATTTAAATATCCCCAGTTCGAATATTAGTACTGACTCCGATTTTCCATAACAAAATCAACCTAATTCAATAAGTTACAGATCTTGCGAGGATAAATAAATTTCTGCTGAAAATACCGGCAACCAAAAGATACAGTGTCGTATCAGAAATCTGTCGAAAGGAAATAGTGAACATTCTGAGGATATACACATCTTATGTTAATAGCATATTTTGATATCCCTATCATATGAGATGTTATCTAAATCATGAAGAATCTGGTTCAGAAAATCTCAGAGCTATTCGCTCGCTCGATGCATTCACATAAATAGTCATAACCTCCTTTGATAATTGTATACGAAATACACTATCAAATTACTAGGAATGGTGGGAAATATTCTACGAATTTTAACAGAAGAAAGAACAAAGTCAGTGGAACTACTGATACTGTGTATTACCACCGATATTTTAGTTGGATCAGAATGAGGTGACCATATGTTAAATCGCTACCATGAGGCAGTCAATTTCAAATTTTATACATATGATGTGATGAAATCTACTCAACCTTTGCCGGAGAATCATTTGGAACTCTTCTAGAGGAAACAACGTTCACCGTACTTGCACGTTCCCAGTGATTGTTTGATTTTTCATGAATAAATATGATCACCCCTCCATAGAAACATAGAGACAATGAGATGAAAACAATTTTTGACCAAGTAATCAATATTAATAATGATTTCCATAAGTACGCCCAAATCTTAATATCTTGATATGTAGTATTACTTCGAATAAAATTTAAATACTGAAATTTTAAACCTCCAGGATTCATGTCGAAACCAAACCGATCTTATTCAATCTAACATCTATCAACTATTTCATCACGACCTGATTATTGACAACACCGTATCACGTGCTGTCCCAAACTTGATTCTGTCGTCTGAGTAGACTATACTGAAATTATGCTTCTAAATTCTATGGCGAATATATGGTCAAACTATTGTCATGATTAATCCTTTTCGAAAATATATCTGTCCAATATCCACAGAACTTTTCAAGGCGCTTCTTTTGGCTCATACCTAAGTACAGTATACATACTGGGTGTTTCCGAAATTAGGGTGATCAATGAAATAGCTGATAATAGACGAATAAAACAGGACGAAATCAATGAATACATTTTTGTCGAGAAAAAAATATTTTGGAAGATATTGAGCTAAAAAGTTTGCCTGAAACTTTTGTAAATCATTGATCATAGGTTGATAGCCCAACCCAAGCGTTTGCTTTCGGCGATATCACAAGCACCAGAAGTATCCATGACTTTTGCAATGTTGCCGGACGTTCAAAAATAGTTGAACGATGTAATATGATGTAATTTCAGAACCATTTTTTCTTGTGCTAAGCCGTGTCATTATGTTCCAAAGAACACCTCATTTTATACATCGCCCCAATTTTGGAAACACCCTGTATAAGAAAACATTCTTGTGATAACCATCTGATAACGTAACTAGAGAAATATCGAACACTATAGACAGAGATCAGAGATTTGCATCTCCATTGAATAAGGTTGAACAGTGAAACACTTGAATGCCGAAAATAGGAAATATGAAGATGCATTGACTTGGAGAAAGACATGGAGAATATGATTGGTGTTCCACAATCATACTTCATGACGGTTTTCTCTCATGACCTTTGAAGGCTGATGATAATACAAAATGTTCAAAACTCACTCTGTAGCCAGATGATCTGATTCGGACTACCATTATGCCTGATATTATTCGAATTCTAAGAATTATTATACACTTTGACTTGAAAAATGCAATTATTCAAAAATTGAAACGTCTCTCATGAGATATTGTTTGAAAAATAGATATAGGAGTATTTGTATCTAGTTCGAATCGATGACAATTATTATGAAAATTCTTGAAAAAAAAATGCATGATCCGTTGTCTATAATTTTTATAAGTTTCTCTTAACGCAGTAGGCTGAGAAATTGTAATTGATAATTTTTGTTTGCTCGACGTAGTTGATAATTATGAGTAGTACATTATGACACAATTATTAGGCAAAATATTTCCAAATCGCTATAGGAATAAGGAACTACAGGGGTGGGGTGGACCAAAGTGTTGACTGAAAGTAGGGACTTCTACACTACCATAAAGGGAATGGTCTTTTGGGGCATCCCTGAAGGGTTTCAACCACCGAGTGAAAAAGCAGTTCTCCATCAGCAATAAACTCCGAAGGTGTACGGTCGACCATCCACCAACAATTAGTCAGTCTTCTCTTATCGATATCAAATAAGTCTCTCTCGCCGCCGACTGTTCTTACGGACGTCACACTTCATTACAATAAACAAATTCAGAAGCCGATTCGAATCGCTGACCAACAATTTATTTTATGGTCGATTTTAATGCTCAGCTCGGAACATGAGCTCCACCGAAATTCTTGGAGATATTCGGAGATTTTAATGTTCATGCATCCATTTTCACCCAATCGTGTGTTTGTGATACGGTCGCATAACAATAAATATGAACCACACTTCTCGATGGAAATGGGATGATTTTTTTACGTTTCAGTCAAAGTAGCAAATACAGGGTGAGTCATGAGGACTGTGAATTACGAGATTTGGCAAAAACATCTTTTGGTCATAACTTTCGAACTGCTTCATCGATTCGTCTGATTTTTTCATGGTATATTCCGCTACAAATCTACAATCGACTGAACTATTCAGATTCGGAAAAACCCCGGACATTTCTTGGAAAATTTTGATAGTTTAGTTGATAACAAGAATTTCATTCTGTATATCGTTTTTGTGAACAGTGACAGCAATTTTCAAAGGTCGTAAACAAACATCAGAAATGAAATAATCGAAATTTTTCTCACACTTTCACTTCAGCATGAAAAAAAACTGAATTTTATGAAAAAACAAAAATTTTGCAAAAAATTCATTTATTTGGAATTTATAATACTTCGCAACCCATGAATTTCAAGAATAATAGTGAGACAGCTCGATAGAAATCAACATATTATTTCATCTTCAGGCCTAGAACAAGTAATTCAATTTTTTTGTGGATGATAATGATCACCCTGTAGATCTCTCTCGAATCAGTGAATGGAGTATATGGAATAGATAATCTTATGCTTTCAATTCACAGTAGCTTTTGAAAAATAATTGTGAATAAACCTTTATTTTCTGTTCGACTATCTTGAATTATTTGAATCCATGACCATTAACATCTTAACAGAAACCCCATCCACTGATTTGAAAAAGATTTACAGGGTGATTATTACCCTCCACACAAAATGAAATAACGAAATACAGGCCTGGAAATGAAAGAACTTATTGATTTCCATTGGGCTAAAGCATCGAAAATGTGCGTATACATTGTTTATTTGTGAGATTTATGCGTTGCGAAGTATAGTATATTATTCAACGAGCGCATAATGATGGCTATTACCCACGAAGATGAAAGTTGCAGTACGAGCCGAAGGCGAGTGCTGTAATCATCTGAGTGGGTAATAGTCATTATGTGCGAGTAGAATACTATACTTTATCTACAACTATTCAAATAGCAAAGCAACTTTGAGAGTTCAGAAATATATCTTTGGAAATAATGAAGGTTATTTTATTGCAAAATCACTAAATCTGATTTGACATACTCATTTATTTAATCGAAAACTTATTGACAGAAATTTCAATCAACGAACTGCTTATAACTTATCTCACAATAATTTTTATTGTGAAAATATGATGAACAATGTTGGATCTAACTTTTATTGACAGGAAAAAAGTCGTGCAATCACATATCAGTCAATCTTACCAGGTATTATATGCCATTTCACTTTTTAGTTGTGAAATGAATCATACTATTGCGAGTATTGCAGATTATTCATTAACTGTAGCTGTAGCGTTCCCCCACCGCGATGATTAATTGTAGTCTCTAGACGTTAGTTATCAACAATGAAGTTCCATGATTCATGAGTGTGAGCCAATCTGCAACTGTCAAGTGTCAAGTCCTATTTTATGGTTATGGTTACTCATGATGGTAGTCACTGTTGGGAATGAAAAACAGTGAATTCTCATTTTTCCGTGTATTTGTAGAATTGAAGTAATTAAAACTATGATAACCGTGTAAGGTGCATCTTTTGAATTTGCGTGTATGTCACAAACGTGTTGGTAGGACTAGTAGAACGAATACCTACCTAGTTGAATTTGACAAGACGATGGGATGTCAAATTATTACGCCATCCTACTGTCATTATCACTCTTATTACTCGATTCATCACAATAATGTATATCATTAAATGTTGAAAATCGAGTTAGCAATGTATGAATGACTCCATAGTTGTAGATAAATCATTTTAGAATGAATGAATTTGTTGTCAAACTTTCGTTTTTGCTTATAATTTATCGTTTTTCGAAAAATTCTGTGAAAGTGTGAGGTGAATTTTGAATATTTCATTTTTGATGCTTGTTTGTGTGCTTTGAACATTCTCTGTCACAGTTTACAAAAACCATATACAGGATGAACTTTTTGATAAAAACTAAGCTATCGAAATTTTTCAAAAACCTTCCTGGAGTTTCCCGATTCTGGAAATGTCAATCGATTAGGGTTTAGGGAGCTGTTGAAAAGTTATGCCCAGAAGATGCTTTTGCCAAATCTCATTATTCACCCTATATATTGGTATAGACGGGAAGAAGACACTTTCTGATGGTTATTAGGTATTCCCCAAGGGTCTCTATTCGTGGTAGGAGTATGTACAGTTCCTCATGACTCACCATGTATACAGTGTGGTTATTTAAGTGTGCAACATATGGGAATCTTTTTATTGAATTGCACTCCGAAAATACAGAAAGTGCCGAAAGTTAGTTCATATTCGGTGATCATTTCAGGTGCACTTAGAACGGTTGCAAGTCACAGAGCATACAGGGTATGTCAAAATATATAAAAATTGCTCAAGAGTAAAGTACCCTTATTTCAAAAAATTCAGCAAAATGTTATTGAAAAAAGTTGTTTACAATTGAAAGTTATGCCTAGATACCATAACATGGCCTTCTAAGAAATTATTCAGCTTTTCAATTCTGTTCGTTAATAATTTCCCAATGTGTAATATTTTAAATACAAAATGTGCACATTGAATAGAAGTTTTTGAATATGCATATTATCATTACTGATGTTTTACCTTGTTAAAAATATGATTTGCGAAATTTCAAAGTTGAGCTGAATATCGTTGCAACAAACATAAAGTTTGTGATTCCCTAAAAAAAATAAATTCCAAGTAAATTACACAAATATGCTTGAATTTGAACAAATTTATGCTCAACTCATTTTGTTATGATCAACTCATGAAAGTATTCAGGGTGAATATAAAAAAATTACAAATTGGGAAATTATTCACGAACAAAATTGAAAAACTCAAACATGTCTTAGGAGGCCATGTTTTGGTATTTAGGCATAATTTTCAATTGTAAACAACTTTTCCCGATAACATTCTGCTGAATTTTCTGAAATTAGGGTACTTTACTCTTGAGCAATTTTTATATTTTTTGACCTACTCTGTATGCTGTGTTACTAACAACCATTCTAAGTGCACCTAAAATGATTACCGAACATGCACCAACTTTTGGCACTATCTGTATTTTGGTTGTGCAATTCATTAAAAAGATTCCCATATGTTGCAATGACCACACTGTATATCTGGAGAATTAAGAGAAATGAATGAAGCAATTCAGAAACAAAGGAAACAAAGTTGAAAGTCAGCTTCACATAATATCACAAATAAACTACGAAACATTTTCATTCAATATTTGTTCCAGCTGAAATATAATCCAGATTTCCACAAAAGGGTAGAAAAACCGCAAGGTAGGATTGTTAAAAAATATAAAATACATTTGCGATCAGAATTTATTCATTCAAATCGTTAGACATTAGGTCCAAAGGATGTGATTCGATGTTTTACTTCTTATTTTTCAAGGAGTAAGTTATTTCTCACTGGTTTTTCATCATTGATGTTCGATTTTTCAAGTGTATACTCGCTTTATAAAAAAAATATGTAGGAACATGATAAAACGTCGAATGTTTAGCAAAGCTGGCAATGAATATGTGAAACTGCTATCAAGTTCATTTCTCAGATTTCTATTCAGAATTTTGAGATTTCATCTCTAGGTTTCTATCAATAAAAATAATGGTATCGAAATCTTCACGTGAAATCAGGAAGAATGAATATTTCATCAGAAGGATACATCAAATATTACCTCTACATCCATCCATCTGATGAAATAACTATGTAATTTCATTGTGACCGATGGAACATAGTACCAGATCAAATTATCCTCCTAAAATATTGTACAGAATCGTAATTAATTTAACTAACAATGAATATTCATAAGAAGAAACGGATAGGTCGGTGAACCAACGCATCTTCTTGACTGGTTTAGTAGAAGCATCTTCTGGCGGTGTCATAGGCTAATGGCAGCTGAGACTGATGGGACAAATGACTTCGAGATGGGAGTTATGCAAATGCAACAAACACGCCTGAAGGTATGGCATCATTTAATGGGCATTCCTATTCTATTTTTCAATACTAGTAGCCATCTCATAAGTATTCCACCATGAATTTTTATATTCTGATTTTACTACAGTAGTGTTACCACCAACTGTGTTTCCCCATGAATGTATACTGTATTCAGAATAGGTATCCAAATTGAATAATATAGTTTATCTACAACTATGGAGTCATTCATACATTGCCAACTCGATTTTCAACATTTAATGACAGACATTATTGTGATGAATCCAGTAATAAGATTGACAATGACAGTAGGATGACGTAATAATCTGACATCCCATCGTCTTGTCAAATTCAACTAGGTAGGTATTCGTCCTACTAGATCTACTAAAGCACACCACTATACTTCTACTTAATTTCACAAATACACAGAAAAATGAGAATTCACTGTTTTTCATTCTCAACAGTGACTACCATCATGAGTAACCATAGCCATAAAATAGGACTAGACACTCAACAGTTGCAGATTGGCTAACACTTATGTGCGGGCTATTCGAATAGATTAGTACAGACCAATCAGAACCAAGGAACTTCATTGTTGATAACTAGCGTCTAGAGACAGGGTACTACAATTATCAATCATCGCGGCAGGGGAACGCTACAGCCATTTATTTAATCATTGAGTATTCACTAATCTATGGTACAACAGCGGAAGCAAGTTAATGAATAATCTGCAATAAAGTATATATATTCGAAATCAGGAAAAAATCTCTATTGATTGGAGAAATCAAATACAAGGTGCTTCATTGAAAAAATACTATCTTATGTAAAACTTTTAGGTTCACGATGGTTTTTTGCATAGATTCTGCCCATCGAAAATACTTGACTTCTTACATGCTTCTGACTATTTGAACTTCTCTGTAAGACCAATATTAACTGAGAGCTATTGAGTATAATATAACCAATCACCCTGTACATCCAACTAATGCAATGCTCTTAACTTTTCCACCAGAAATGAGTATCCTGTCAAATAGATATCTGTCAAATTAACAAGTGTGATACATCGTTGGAATCAGAATTGATTGCGCTTCATGCACGGATCAAGAAAATGTATATAGGGTGTAAAATCGAGTTAGGGGGTATTTTTTAGGGGTAGTTTGACAGAAGTTGACTTTGACACAAAGACTCCAAAGGAAATCGGAAGTGACAAAATGCTGCTTAGAGATAACTATTACAGACCCTTCATCACTCAGCTCTACCACCGAACATAAACAGAGACTGTTTATGTTCGGTGGCTCTACTGGGATGGAATGGTCTTGATTAATTGTCAGGAAGGCACGTTAGTGTGGTACACTGACGGATCTAAGACTGATGAGGGTACGGGAACCGGAATATATGGAGATAGACCCAGAACTAGGATTTGTGCTTCATTGGGGAGGTATGCTTCAGTATTTCAGGCAGAGGTGCATGCTATTGAGGCATGTCTGAGAGAGAATATCGTAAGAGGATACAAAGGTAAACAAATCTTCATATGTTCAGATAGTCAGGCGGCCATTCGATCTTTTACATGCAATAAAATCAGATCAAGACTGGTCTGGGATTGCCTTCAAAGCCTGCTAGCCCTGGCTCACCACAACAAGGTAACTCTTCAATGGGTGCCAGGGCATAAAGGAATTGTAGGCAATGAAGCAGCTGACGCTCTTGCTAGGCATTGTTTATGGGACCGGAACCTGTGTTCGGTATCCCCAAAACCTCAATACGCGACTGGCTGGTAAGGTGGATACAAGAAAGCAGAAAGACATCAGGCATACTGGAATGATGTCCCAGGACAAAGACACAGTATACTGATGGTTGGAACACTGTCCAGAACAGTGACTAACGACATTCTGAGCCTCAACAGAAGTCAGACCAGACAAGTGACGGGACTAATAACCGGTCACTGTCCCTTGAGGAAATATATGCATCAAATGGGCATCTATACAGACGAACCCATATGCAGACTATGCAATGAGTAGGAGGAAACTGCCACCCATGTAATATTGGAGTGCGAAGCACTAGCGCGTTGGAGATACAACCTTCTGGGAGCATTAAACTTTCAAGAGGCTTTTCCAACGAATGTTTTGGTGAAGAGGCTGCTAAACCTCATCAAGGTAGCGAACCTGTTCACCTAAGTCAACAGCATGATCAGTAATACAATAGGCCCAAAGGCTGCACTGTTTTGGGCTTCGAACCCTGACTGATCATTCTGCTATTAATCAATCAATCAATCAAGACAAAGTCATTTGCATCCGATAATAGTTATTCATTATACTATTGAAAAAAGTAGTACATTTTGGCTGCAGGTTGTGTTGTCGGCCGACGCGTAGCGGAGGTAGTCAAAAAACCGTGAGCTAAAATCTCATATTTTCCCCGTGTATAATACACTATTTTTTTCTGTGACACCTGCGTTGCAGGCTTCTTCATCATTTACTTCGAGTGATCAAATATCTGTCAGTCTAATTATGTGTTTTGATTTTGAAAAATTGCGAACTTAGTGGCTATTTGGTAATTTACGAAACCGCGGAGTCGAAGGGAAGATAAATGGACTTCAAGTTTTTTCTCAGAGACGTTGTTATTGGCTTATTTTTCGGAACTGGCACAAAAATAACCATCAACAGTATACTCATCCGTGGGAGAAAAGTAATTTATGACAAGTTACATTTTGTAACCTGTCAACAGAGATAAAATCTGTAAATTCCTTCCCGTTACAGAGGAAAGGTGTATTTTTCATAAATTTTTTTCTAAGCAGCATAACTGAGATATTGGTATGAAATGATCTGGAACAACCGGTATGATAATTCATCACCACTGGCTCATGCATTATCTATTTAGTAAGCATCATGCAGATGCTGATCTTTGGTCTTTGACACTGGGATAATTTGCTGAGAATACGGATAATTTTTTCTCCTCAGTCATGATCGATATTATGTTAACAACAACAATTACTCATTACTCAAATTTATTTTGCCATTGGCACTAAATCTAATTCATCCGTGCTTTCACAACTGATTGGATTGATGTCCCCTTCAAATTCTCGAAAATCTTCCGAATTGTGTCTGGTATTTGGCTGCTGATGAAGGCACTTACAATTCTCCCAAATACTATAGTTCAGCCTAGAAATATCTAGTTTGTTTTGATGATGATAAAAAGATGAGAATATTAGAACGCCTTTTCAAAAAATATGCATATAGGTAGGTTATTCGATTGAGCAGTTCATTTATTGAAACTTTGAGTAAAACATGACCGTTGAATTTTCATTCGATATGAATATTTGTGCAATACAATGAAATATCAATGCCAACATTTTAACCTCACTAAACGACGGCTCGAATTTGAACAATATGATTATCTAATTTTCGATGCAGGTAAGAATGAAATCTATCACGAAATTTCTACATTCCTATTGTGTATCATAGCTGATTGAAACCACATGAACATTGGTTTCTCGGCGGGACACTTATTCAAATAGATCCAGCTTTACTTATCTCACTGATCTGCTGATCAATAATGTAGGAGTATAATGGAACTCATTTGGTTACCATATTTGTTCGAGGCACACCTCTCCCACTAAAACCTTGCATAATTTATAATATTTTGGCCGATACATTCTTCAATAAACAATCAGATTCAGAGTATAACGTATAACTGATGTGCTATCCTATCGATCTGAACTGAACCTTGATGGTTCCATAGATTAAAAAAATTTTAATCTATGATGGTTCTAAAGCAAGTCGAACGTTACACAGTGAAAAAATAATAACACCAGTTCACACCCTGTGGTGTTCCCTGATGAGGTCCTGATTATTTCAGTGAGAATTAACACTGATATTTTTAACACCATCATAGGGTGTCATTCGTTCTTACATACAGTCAAGAACTATCCTAGAGTACCTAGTGCTAATTTGATCGGTTCGTGTTATTAAACACCAAAGTAGTGTACTATACAATCATTTGGTGATTATTTCGACACTGTAACTGTTGAGTTTCTGCTTTTACTGATAATATTATGATATGCGAATATTTTTCGGATATTTTTCTGTTGTGAAAACACACTCATTGAGTGTTATCACGCTAGGAAGCGGTGCTTTCTTTTCTGCATCTGAGTGTTGAATAACACGACTCTGGTATATTAACATTAGTATTCAGTGTATGAAATGGTCCATGGTAGTGAGAGTTGAGACTTTACAAAACATCTCTGGGCTGTCAGCAGATACTATTTGAAGGCTGTCGAGAGACGAGCATCGAAGGAGCGCTAGTGTCGCCATCTATCAAGATATTTACACAATATTTTTCTGTGCACAAAATTTATACTTTGATATTCAATTTTATGTTCCAATCGTGTTCGATATAAGTACTCTATATAGCTTCACAATTTAAAAATCATCATAATGAATCAACTTAAAATTAATTTAATGCATTATTTTCACGAAATCATCCGTTCTTATTGTCACCTGAAAATCTGGATAAAAGAATTCGTGGATGATGATATACCTACACAATTTTCATCCATTCTTCAATGAGTTTAGGTTTTCCAGGGGGGTAATTTCAACATCAGCAACAATATTCATTCTCATGGAAGAATGCAAGACGATGAGTGAATTATATTAACACCAAATCTCGTGACACGGTTCTGATTCATTCGTGATTGGTCAGGGTGTAACTATATAGGTGTTAATTTTATATTATAGGTAAGTGTATTTCTCGCGTTAACACATCCGTGTGATTTTTCACTATGAAGGGGTCAATTGACACCACTGTACAATGTTTTATCATATTTCTAATAAAATTGATATAATATTGCTAATCAAGTGTCGATTTCATCGGAGTTATTTCTGCACTCAGAGAAATAGTCGGTAGTGAATACCAAACGTTTAGTAAAATAGGCGCCAGTCACTACATTCATCAAATAATACCACTACAAAGTTGTACTATACTAAACTATGAGTATTATACTATTTTGTAGTGGTAATATTTGATATAGTATTATATAATGTTGTAGTGGTATCAATTGATGAAAGTTGTGACTGGCGCTCATTTTACTAAACGTTTGGTAATAACTACCATCTTTTTTTTAAGTGTGAAATCTACTCGATTGAAATTACACCCGAAAATTTTTCACTGTATATTAGTACTTGATTGGATCATAGTTCGCAGTTACCATATCAAGAAGCACAATATGTGGTGAGATCCCCATAATACCTCTAATATTCTCGGTTGATAACCGATCATCTCTTTAGGAATTTTGATAGGATTGAATTATTTTTCTAGAAAGAATGATAGCAGAACAGGGACAACAGATCAGAAGGCATATATATATATAAACTACATAGATAAATTTCAACTGCAGATTCTAGGAACAAAAAAAGAGAAAAATTTTGACAAAAACATGGTCCCAGAAATGCCCCCCTGGAAGGTGAAACCCATATGAGGGCAAACCCAAGATGAAGGTGGATGATATTGCACATGACTGCATGTAGATAATGAAAATGCTATTTTTAGGCTGGTGGGAGTGAAAGTTAATTTCTCTGGTAACAAAAGAGGGACAGAAGTCTCGTATTATTCCCTAGGGAGATTATGTAACATATTTTTTCTCTAGGGAGTTTATACCAACTTTACATTTTTCGCATAGCTCTGCGCTTTCTTTTCGGAACACCCTTCTCTGAAGCGAGTATAAGCTGCATCATACAGATTTCTAGATCTCACTGGTAGCCAGTTAAGAATAGAGAGTTGAAGTAATCACTGTACGTAGACCTCCACGTAGACGTTAACGTACGAAAAATAACGTTTACGTATTGTCGTTAAATTGAGTTGAAGTCGCCACTCTGGTCGTCACTGTCATCATAACGTAATAATACATTTTGTTTTCGGTTTGTATTGGTCATTTTTCAAGGTATACGTGAAGGAACGTGAGATAACGTACACCCGTAAGCCAGTGGGCACGCAAACGTGAAGAATTGGAAAATGCGTATGCGTAGCTGTCAATTTCTACGTTTACGTTAACGTTCATGACAACACTTCAACTCTCTAATCAATGCAGAAGCATTATCAATAGTTTCTTGGGGTTTTGCCTCGATTTCTTACAGTTAAACATTTTCAAACCTGTTTTCATAAATTTCAGTTTGATTTGCTGTCACCATGGGTTGTCAGCAAGATGCATGTTGTCAAGAAACTATACCACTACTAATTATTATGACAAAACACTATGACCAAATTTTCATTCTATCTTAATTTTTGTGTATTCGCCAGCGTAAAAAATAGTATATACCTCTGGACAGAATGCTATTTTCCATCGGTGATTTGTATCACTCGTGCTTTGCCCTCGAACTACAAATCGCACCTTGGAAAAAATCTTGCATTTCTGTCCCTTGATGTATAATGTACTATCGTTTATATAGAGATACTCACCATAATCATTATTTTTCAATCCATTATGTTTATTTCTCCCCTGAAATCATGAATCAAATATCGGAGGTAGATGTTTAAAATTAGGAGTATCCCCAACTAACCATAATTTTTTGGAACTTTTTCGAAAAAAAAGGTATAGGTATAAATTATAGGTACCCTATTGAGTAAAGAGCGATATTTTTATTCTTCACCAGCAGTCACGATTTAGAAATTACGCAGCAGAATGTTTCAAATCGGTTTAAATAAAAAATGGAAAATACTATCGAAACTGAAAAAGATTATGAATTTGAAGTGAAATCTCATATCTTCAGGTCAAATTGCCCAAAATTTGATGAACAAAAATGTTTGGAGTTGCTGAAAACAATGTTGGATCGGGACATAATGTAAACCATTTTGTCTTCCCTGTGAAAATGACGCACAGTTCACAGCGTTGCCATTATCCAGAGCCGTCTATTTCAAGGTCATTTATTGAAACTTTTTTTCATGTTCTGGTTCCCACGAAAAAGGATATCCTGTAATGTTCAGAGAACATCGTGAGAACCAAGGGAAATAAGGTAGGAATTGGTGTTCTTCTTAAATTTCTGGAGGTTATATGCCTCGGGGAACACCTCCCTTGGCAATGTGTTCCAGAGCCTCGCTGTTCGTTGGATGAACGAGTCTTTGGAAAGAGATATTCTGCAGGTCTTCAAAGTGACCACGAAGGGGTGCGAAGCCTCAACTCGACGGGTTAATCTCGCAGGGAGGTACAATTGTTGATAATTCAGAAGAGCATCGTCCATGAAAATATAACTTTGGAAGTATATATGATTCTGAGCAAATAGTGTTTTATGAATGAAATGTTATGTCTCTCCTCTTTTTCAATGTCTCTGGTTGTATTACCTACCGCGTCTGACAAATGCTAGCAATCAATACACATTCGTAAAAGGCATTGACGCTTTGCGATCGAACTTACAGGAAATATTTCACATTAATGAGGATGTCATAATTACCGGAGAGGTTGTCCAGGAATGTAATTAGAGCGAATTTTTTAATAAACGAATGGAATTGATTGCCGAAATGGAATTGAGTACATCGATCTAAACGAGCTTTTAGCTGATTAAGGAATCAACCAACAGGGTCGGCGCAAAACCGGCTCATTGATGATACGCATTCATTTCGTTGATAGGACAGGAACCAATAAACAAACAGACAAACATCGTTTTTCTTCAAATGTCAAGAGACATCTCGTGTCTCAATTCACGATGTCGAAGTATAACATCAATTTGAATCAAGAAAATTTTGTCGTTATTCAGATAAAAATCTCTGAAATTGTTATTTTATGCACGCATATCGATACAAAATCGAAAATTCAATGAATATATTATTGATTTGACTCAACACCGATAATGGGCTGGATGAAGAAGAATATTTTGTTTCAATTGATAATAGGTCGCGTGCACGATGACCGACCCTAGAGGTAAAATATTGAAACACAACCTCACTTTTCTGTGAAACACTGAAACACAACCTTAATGTTTTTATTTGTTTACAGATAAATCAAAGGATTGATATACATATCCACAATATTTTGGCATACGAAAAGTGTTTTTTGCGCATTTCATTAATTCAAGTATTTCCCTTCTCATTGTGCTGTTTCACAATACACAAAAAATGCAGTGAGAGACGAAGGTTTATTATTTTTCAGATAAATAGAAATCTCATATAGTTTTCATCATGAAATTTTTTCATTTCTTATCAAAATTCCTTCTGCCACTTCTGCAATAGAAGCTAATACTTTTTTTTATCGCTTGGAGCGCACGAAAGGGAATCCCTATAATGTTCAAAGAACATCGTGCGTTCCTAGGGAGGATAGGGACAGGAGGTAGGTATTGGAATTTTTTGAACTTTTGGAGATTATATGTTGTTGGGAATACTTCCACAGGCAATGAATTCCAGAGCCTAGCCGTTCTATGGATGAAGGAGTCTTGATAAAGTGCTGTTCGACATCTTTCGAAGTTGAAATTTCTGAAATTGAATGGACTTTTTCTGAAATTCATCTCACCGATTCTGAAATTGAGTTCACCATTTCTGAAATCGAACTAACCAATTCTGAAATCGAGATTACTTTTTCCGAAATTGAAGTTGAAAAGGTATAGTTCGTCTGATTGGTATTGCTAGTGAAGGGATGATAGCAGAGATTTCCGAAGAACATTTCCCGTGGAAGTATCGATAGAAAAGTGGAAGGTCGCCGACCTTTCTACGGTGTTCCAATGATGTCAAAGAGTGAATGAGTGTGGCGTCACCCATCAGGCGAATGGCTCTTCTCTAGATGGAATCTAAGAGCATCAGCGTACGTTTTGGTGCTGGACCCCATATGTGGGAACAGTATACTAGAACATGCCGTATCTGCGCTTTGTAGATCATGAGAAGATGTTGAGGTGTAAAGTAGCTTTTCGCACGAAACAAGAATCCGAGTTTTTGTGAAGCAGCTCTTGCGATGGATCTGACATGATTATCCCATGGAAGAGTGTTGCTGATGGAAATACTGAGCATAGATATGGTGGGCTTGGTTGGGATGGTGGAGCCAGACTGCTAATAGATTGAAAATGTCTACAACACATACAATCATATTTCGTCAGCATCCCAGACCAGTCCTTCCGTTTGATTACATGAATACAATCTTCTTGCATTCTTTCAGAAATGCGAGTATTTTTATTAGCTTCTATTGCAGAAGGAATTATGATGAAAAATCAGAGAAATTACCTAATTTCAAAATGAAAACTATATGTGAGTGAGTATAGTAGGTACTTACTTCTGAATCATAATGTACCAACCGGATTCCTTCGTCTTTCTCTGAATTTTTTGTGCATTGCACAACAGCACAATGTGATGGCATGAGCGAATTAATGAATAGCCGAAAAACACAATTCGTATGCCAAAATAATTGTGAAAAACTATTCCAATCATTTGGAAACAAATAAGAAAATTGAGGTTCTGTTTCAATGTTTCACCTTCAAGGTCGGTCATCTGACAGTTCTTGCACGCAACCCATACAATCATGTCAGATCCATCGCAAGAGCTGCTTCACAAAAACTCGGATTCTTGTTCCGTGCGAAAAGTTACTTTACACCTCAACAGCTTCTCATGATCTACAAAGCGCAGATACGGCATGTTCTAGAATACTGTTCCCACATATGGGGTTCAGCACCAAAACATACGCTGATGCTTTTAGATTCCATCCAGAGGAGAGTCATCCGCCTGGTGGATGACGCCACACTCACTCACTCTTTGACATCATTGGAACACCGTAGAAAGGTCGGCGACCTTCCACTCTTTTATCGATACTTCCACGGGAAATGTTCTTCGGAAATCTCTGCTATCATCCCTTCACTAGCAATACCAGTCAGACGAACTAGACAAGCCCAATCAGCACATCCTTTTGTTGTCAACCTCGAAAGATGTCGAACAGCACTTTATCAAAACTCCTTCATCCATAGAACGGCTAGGCTCTGGAATTCATTGCCTGAGGAAGTATTCCCAACAACATATAATCTCCAGGAGTTCGAAAAAAATTCCAATACCTACCTCCTATCCCTAGGAACGCACGATGTTCTTTGAAAATTATAGGGATTCCCTTTCGTGCGCTCCAAGCGAAAAAAAAAATAAGTGCGATTTTATGAAGAAGAGGAGGTTATGTCTAACCTCCCAAATTAGTCTGTCTTGCAATGACCTACCTTCATATTTGTCATATTGACTAATCGTTTGTATCAATTTGTCAAATTGGTAGTGATTATGCAAGTGGTGCAAGTAATCTATATCTTGTTTTTGGAGCATACGGAAGGAAATTCCTATAATGTTCGAAGATTATCGTGTGTACCTAGGGGGATGTAGGGGGGATAGGAAGAGGAGGTAGGTGTTGGAATTTTTTTGAACTTTTGGAGGTTTTCAGATCTTGGAAATACTTTTATTGACAGAGATATCCAAGGCTTTGCCGTCCTTTTTTTTTTATTGACTCCGCCGTTACTTGATGGAAATCCATAGCAAATGTAAAAACTTCACGATAAGATTTCCACAAAATTCTTAAACACACGGCGTGTTTGACCTTCCCTGTATTTGCATAAAAATTCATATTCAATACATATCTGAAATTTGATGGATTCAGTGATTCAGTGCCCAGTATAATTATATTTCCCTACATGGTGTTACCCTATGCTTTGAATAGATAGTATTTAAGGTGTATGACTATTATTTCTTCATTGACTAACCCCAGGGTACTTGTATATTTTACCAGGTTATTTGTAAAGTGTTGACACTACCGAATGCAGTGGTTCATCCGTTTCATCAGGGTGGTTTCTGATTTTGACTAGCGAAAAATCAGTGGTGCACCAGAAAATTAACCCCTTTTGCTATTTATATAATTCAAAATTACATGAACCGTACCCACGTCCTACTGAGCAGCCATGAGAATAAGTGGGAGTTCTATCTTTTTCATGAACCATTTCAATGCAATTCCATTCATTCATTGAAAACATTTATACAATACAAGGTGTATAAACAAAAATCTTCTGAAGGGGACATTGGACATGTTAAAAATGTAAAACATTCAATGTAGAACACTTAGATACGCCACAGAATTATCCTCCAAGGGAGCCCTCAGAGGCAGCCGATGCAGGCCTTGCCAATGATTTTTGTCTAACAACCTTGATGACAGTCATGAGGGAGCTGACTCCTACGAGTAAACCTTTAATCCAGCTCATGTCAGTGAGTTGCCCAGGGCAAAAAAAATTGATCGTCGATTGCTACCTTGTTCTCTCTAATTTAGCATTTTTTGTGTTGGAAAATAAAAATAAAAAAACAACTTTTAAAAATTCTCTGTGAAAGACACTATGAGGGATGAGGGGTGGGATATGTGTGGGAGAGTGATTGGGATCTAATAGACTGATCGGCATAGACGTATCGGCAAATATACTAGTTTTGTTAGCCGATAGGCTTGCTGAGTTCTCGGAGTCCCGCTCCATGGTAATGCTCCGATAGTCATTCAGCCGGGCCACATAGCGTTTAGAGTTTAGACTTTAATACGGCCCGGCCAAACGACTACCTTTTTCCTTAACCCTGCTTATCTCAACCTTGCCCCTAAAATACTACTCACTCAAAACTCTTGAGCACCCCCTAGAATCCGGACATGGAGTATGACCGTTACCACCGATAAAACAAGGCCTGCATGCTCCGTGGGTGACGTCACTTAGTCAGGCCTAACCAGCGGCTCGAAACGACAAGCGCTTATAGCGCTATAAGGCGACCGCGTATTTCGATTTTAGTTTTAGATCATTATTGAGCCGATTTTGCTTTTTTTTAAAGGGCTTCCGGTTGAAAGAGGATGCCAGCCGTCAACTGAGCCCTTCTTCGCATCTCATTCGATTTTATTATGAAAAAACGAAGTTTCAAAGCAAAAACCAGAATAAAACACAAATACCCACCTACTACAGCAACCCATTCGAATTAAATATATTGGCAAAAATTGTAGTGATTCAATCTCATTAGAAGTAAACTTCACACCTACTTATACAGGGCCCGCAGAACATTGGGGAAAATGTATTTTAGTTTGATAGACATGCCGTTTGTTATACCTAATTACCTATATTTATCTTGGAGAATTCCTATTACCTAAAAAATTAGCCAGTGTCGTTAGACTTGAACAGTAATTTTTAAGTAAAGTGTTTGTAGTACATGTTAATATAATAGTTGCAATTTGTGCATTGGAATGAATTCTGCATTCATTGCCACGAGGCAAATGACCGTTTTCAGAAAGAAATTTGAGAATGTATTGAGTCAGAAACCAAAGAGTCCAATGCATTCGAAATATGTTTCAAAACCCTCTTTTTCTGATTATCAAGACATTTTCCCGAATTATGTATCTCGTTTTTATCTATTTCAATTAGTAATTCCTTGATTTGATTGATATTATTAGAGATAAAAGGTGTTTTCAGATTGGCTTTTAGAGATGTTTGTATCGCTAGGTCATACAAAAATGATTCCACATTCAAAACAAAATCAATCACAACCGAATATGTAATTACGGGCCCTGGAGAATAAGACAATTTGAATAATGTGACTTTTTGCAAATCGATAATTTTGAACCACTTTTCGGGCAACTGAAAAGATTCTAATACAAATAGAAATTCTTGAAATTCTGTGTAGCAAAATGATTTTTGGTAATTTTCAAATTCAGTTTTACTTTTGGTAAGTGCTTGCGCCAAATTTTTAGTCTCTAGTATCTCAAGTTTTTCATCACGACTTGTGCGTAATTTTACATCTTTCGATAAATAAGATGGACAGTTGGGAAATTGAGTGGGAATAACATCTCGTTTGAGCCTAGGAATTTTCAAATATATTATTACAGTTTTGCCAGTTTTTGAATCGGTTGCAGTAGATGAAGTAATAATATCATCTTTAGTAAAATGTAATTCACATACTTTACTGTACTTAGATGGAGTCGTAAAATCCTTGCGGTGAATTGCATGTACCCACTTTTTCGATAGTTCCTTGTCCAACGGGAAACTAAAAGCATGAACTTTCGGACCACCCACATAATTCCCCCGACAAAAGGGAACACAACACTTGTAAGGCATTGTTATTTCGCCTATCACAACACGAAATATTTCACAAAACAATAATTTCTCCGCCAATTATTTTGATGGATAAACAACAAGAGAAAACAAACTGACGATCGATCGACGCGAATGCCTTGGAAGATGGCCTGAGTATGCGACGTCACGAGCTGTTTACGTCAGAGTCTGTTGGCCTTGTTTCGGTGGTAACGGTATGACCCCTCGTATGACCCTGATAGCGAATAACTGTTTTCCCCGATCAATTGGCGCCTACGATCTTTCGACAACAAAACTCGCGTGCCCCGGTCCTGTTAGCCACCTCTCAAAGTGAAAAGTGGATGCTAATTATGAATAAAAGCAATTCCGGTTGTGCATTCGTATAATATAGTCATGTAGCGGCCTGCCCATTTGAATGGTTGTCATTTTACGGCCCTGCTATCTTATCTACATGCAAAGTGGACACGAAGTCCAGCTAGAATGTGGTGCTCCTGTTTGAAACACGAGTGGGTGATGGATCTGATGCCACTGGACACTGGAGGACGATTTTATTTCGGACGAAAATAAAAACGCGAATATCTGGTCTGTCAAGTTTACTTATTGCCTTGGCGACGAGGTGAATACTTAAACAGATTATTTATCAGGCTGGCTTTTAGATCCTCTGAAAAACACAAATTACTTGATGGAACTTTTGTGCTGCTTTTTGTATTTGCGATTCGAGATGAGGGATCTGTTGATATGGAATTCGTGGAGGACTCTCGATTTAACTCGAATCATTACTACTGGATACACAAAACCACAAAAGATCGAACGCATATATCGTGGGCTCAATGCCAGAGGATATAATATGTAGTATATTGTTCAACGAGCACGGAATGATAGTGATTTCTTACGAGAATGCAGTTTGCAGCATGAGCCACGGGCGAATGCTGCAATCATTCGAGTAGAAAATCAGCATTCCGTATACACAAAAATAAATGGATACCAGGGGCATTTTCGATTTATTCGTCTTGCAGCCATCTGATATCCTGTCAGGTAATGCTCATATATTAGACAGAGCTGTCATTGCTTCACATTTGACATTCCATGAGCGATGAGATTTTTTTGAAATAATACACGGAAAAAAAAGTGTTTTTCTGTGACGGGAAAAAAGTTTGGCATTTCATCTCTGTTGGCAGGTTATAAAATGTGACTTTCCATAAATTATTTTTTTCCCGTGGGAAAATAGTGAGTACTTTCTTCCCGGATATATATCACATATATTTATACACTGTTGATTGCTTTTGCTGTGCTATAGTTCCGAAAAATGAGTCAATAATACAGTTTCCGACAATGAACTGCAAGTCCTTTTACCCATTCGACTTCGCGGTTATGTATATTACTAAACAACCACTAAATTCGCAAGTTTTCGAAATCAAATCACAGAATTAGCCTGACAGAAGTGACATCAGATATTTGATTACCTACTTCAAAAGAATGATAAAGATGCCTTCAACGCAGGTGTCCCTACTGTTAAAAACTTATAAAATTTCACGTCGATAATTTTCAGATTTCAAAATAATGTAATATCTTCTCAATATTGATTCGTCCCTTCTTCTGTCACAGAAAAATATCCACAACCTGGAGCTAAAATCTACTTCTTTTTTCCCTTGTATAATAAATAACTATTGTTGCACCAACAAAATAATTTGGGTCATTTTTTTTGTTAAATGAAACACAATTTTGCGAAATCAACAAAATATATGTTCATTTCAAATGAGCAACCTATTCGAAGAGACAAAATAATTTGATTGAGATATTTGCTTACTTGAACAAAAGTTTCAGTTCATTCAACAACATTTATACTTGACATAAAACAAATTTTGTTGAACCAACTATCATCTCATTGTTCAATCAATCATATGCATTTTGTCTATTCGACAAAATTGAATTAATTTTGACAATGATTTAACTGAATACAACATTATGTTTTTTTGAGTCAACAATCATTTCATTGTGCAAGCAATCAAAGGTTTTTTCTCTTCGACTCAATCAAATTGATTATGACAACATTATATTTTGTTGATTCAACACATCACTATCTAAAAATTTGTTGTTATTTAAAACAAATTACTTTGTTGAACAGAATTCACAAGTATACATTATATCGAACAAATATTTTGTTGAATGATTATCTAGTTGCATTTTTGCCACCTGGTGGCGTTTCTTCCAACCTTCCTACGCTCGCCTCGATTGGGGTGTACATATATCTACCTGAAACATCCGTTTATATAATTACATTAGGCTGTCCTAGGATTCCTTATGACGCCTATACAAGCTAATAGTCTTGAATCAATTGAGGAAATTGATCTCCATTTCCTCTCAGTTTTGAAATTCAGTTACCTATTGGGTTTTTTAAAATATTTTGCCAATTCTAGATACAATTTGGTTGATCGAACAATATATTTTGTTATTTTAACATTTTGTCACTTGAATGATATTATATAATCATTTCAATCAACTGAATCGTTCATAAGAGCAGATGTAATATAGGTACAAAATAGCCTTTGTTTATTGAACCAATTCCTGCTGTTGATTCAAATCATTAATGAGTTACATCAAATGAATTTTGAATTGAAAACTGACAAAAAACATTTGTTGCCGTGACAAAATATTTTGTCGTGGATATATGACACTCAGATTTTGTTGAATTTACAAAAAATTTGTAGTACCTATCGAACAACATTTTTTTTCTGTGTAACACAAGTCATTGTCATTGTGATATCAGAGTCATTGTGATATCAGATACGAAAATGATAATGATGACATACAAAGTACCTCATTGACATATCGAACACAGTAAAACAAGAGCAATTTTGTGTTATAGCCGTAGAAAAAAACATTTCCTTAAATTACGTTGCTTTCAGCAAATTTAGTATTTCAGTTCACATAATTTTGAATGCAATTTTGAGTCACTCGACATGATTTCGAATGATGAAACTGCTGAACTTTCATCCATATAAACCAAATATAGTGAAAATATAAAAAATGTGACTTGCGAAATTCAAGAATATTACTTATTGTCCTGATTGAAATCTTGAAGCGACAGTAATATTTCAAATTGAATCAATTTTTTCGAAAATATAATGCCAATTTTCAAATCATAGTGGCTATAAAAAAATCAAGTACTTCCTTTTCACCAAACAATCTCATAAAAGCGCGAGAAATAGGAAAATGATGATGAAAAAACTACTTCAATTTTTGTGCACTTTTTTCCATTTCCACTACGCCTCATTGCAATGTTATGCATAATATCTGAGATGTGACAATATTTATAAATTGCTTTTACAATAATACATCTGATCGTCACGGAACGAGAGTACCTTTTTTTCAGTGGAGGTGTGAAATTTCATAATCCGATATTAAATTGTCGTAAAATATGCATACGAAAAAGTTTGAACAATATTTAATGTAGTCCCACCCTTTATTATACACTCCTGATTGAAATTTTGAAATGATTTTATTTTCACTGCATTGGGCATGGAAAGTTTAGTTCTTGTATCAAATTGCATATTTTTATCACATGGAGTTTTGGAAATACGCAAGAAATATCATCTTCAAGAAGTTTTCTTTCTATTATTGGTCGTAAAAGCCGCTGGTGAAGTTTGGCAGGCTAATTTCGGGACACCCTGTGTATATAAAGTGATGCTTGATGAATGAGTATCTTGACACACAATTCCAGTTGAAATGTAATGTATAGCATTCAAATCCCAATATCATATAGACCGAGTTATAAGTCCGGGTCCAATAAGAAAGGTTTTTGTAATTCAGAAGCCTCTTTGAATCTTCTGAAATGATAGCAATTAGTTATTCAAGATTAGATCCTATACAAGTAATTAGTGAATCAGAGATTATTTCACAGGATTGGCAAATCACTACAGAATGTTGTTAGTTTGCATAGTATAATCCGAAGTAACTGTAAATAGACTAATAACTCTGATAAACATGCAAATTGCTATTCAGCGGCGTCTCAATTTGCTTAGAGGCGTGCTGTGTTCAATTCATTAATATGCAAGAAAACACGAATAATATGTAGAATTTTGTTTGAAAATCATTTTTTCTCCTAATGGAAAACAAGTTTTTGAATGCCCACGGCTTAATGTTCAATAAAATACATTTCTCTACGGGTATATTAGTTTCATTACATTTGCATTTTCTGTTGATGCATTGAGGTTATTCTTCAACTAAGTGTATGCACTGCGATTTTCCATATGTACAGGGTGTTTCTGAAATCATATGCATATAAAGAGGTAGTTCCATGGCTCATTCTATAGGACTGAAGTTCCGTTCGTTTCCAAGATACAGGGTGGTGAGATTGACCGCCCGATAAAGAATAACGATGAATTATTTACCACTGTTCATTAATCTGTATTAGTTTTTGAAATTGACCGATTTTCAAGAAGTTTCTGACACTTTGCTAACATACCTTGAGTTCAGGTTGATGAAGTATTCCATCAGATTTCTTATAATAATAATAATAATGTTCATTACGGTTCAATGATCAACAATATTTTTCTAGTATACTATAAATGAATTAACATGGATCCTCACAAAAGCAAGTGATTGCTTGTGCGTGAGATTTTACACTACAAATATATAAAACTATCACATAAAAAACAAAAAAAATAATGTAATGATAAAGTATAGAATGAGTGTCTATTATATGATATGTATATTTCACAATCATCAGGGTATGTTTGACATAATCGGGATATTTACTTATGTCACAATCAGGATATATTTGACATAATTGGGATATATTTGCATAATCGGGATACATGTGACATTTTCATGAAATTTTGTCAAAATCTGGAGCTTTTTTTTGTTCAAATCATTCTATTGTTAACAAAATTACTGAAAAATATTCTTTGTGTGTTTAGAATCCATATTTTAACCATATATCTAAATGAGTTCATGTTGGTTACAGATTTAAATTGTGGAGGAAGGTGATTATATATAGTTTTGGGTCCAAATACAGCAAACTTCTTTGTCCAACGTTCTTGTCGCACTTAGGTACTTTCACAGTGGTGTGTTTATTTCGAGTGGTATAGTTGTGGTCTATGGGTTTCAATAGTATTGTATAGATTTGTTGATGTTAATGATTATTTTCTGACAGTATAATTGTCTTAGATCTAGGATTTTACTTATTAGATATAGTTAATCATTGGAAAACGTGAGTTTTTTATTGTAGATGTAGTACCACAACTACAGTGTTAAATAAGAAGTGGATTGCACAAAACAAATGACAGAGAACGAGATTAAAATTGAAATTATATAACACTTTCACGCTTTGTCAATAGGCAGAATGTTTCTTGGACAATAAAGCTCAGTTTTGATTTGATTTGATTTGATTTTGCTTTTCTTTGTCGTTAATTGGAAAGGAGCATCTCGACGACGCATGTAACTAGGGCTCACGGTTTCATTGTTCCTATGCAGAGATTTCCTCACAACGTTATGGAATACATAAAAGAAGCTCCCAAGTGATCTGAAACTCATTCCTTCGTTGATGAATCGAACAGCTCGAAGCTCGTTTGGTGTGGAAGGCATTGTCTTAAAATTGTTGATTACAATAATTATTCATACGATTAAAGAATACTGATGAAAAACTATACTAACCAGAACTAAATTTATGTTGTCAAAGTGACAGAACTTTACATATCATACCTCACAAGATGTTTATAATTTATTGATAATCGCTCTCATGAACGTGTTCTTCAGTACTATACATACATACTATTCACGGCATTCAATGAAGCAATATGAGTGACCTCCGTGTATGATAACGGAGGAATTAGGTAGTCCTCAATTATCACCAGCTGTCTCTAGGGAAGAAGATCTATCCATGAATTCGAAACTATCGATCATATTTCATTAATGTAAAATATATGAAAAATCTCATTCTGTATTTCAATTAGAGGTGAATTTTCGAAAACATCTGGTGGCTCTATTCGTCTTTTATCGACCTCCAGAAAACCTAGTAACAGTTATTCCCAATATTCAGTTCGAGATGGTATTCTGGAGAGAAATGTTAAGAAATACAAGACTAAAAAAATTATTATTTTTGTTCCAATGGCGAATTGAGGAGGAATCACAAAAATATCCCGAGATGAATTCCCAACGTACCATAATATGACTGACTCTCATTCAGAAGAAAAATCCTTGAGTTCTGGTAGCATCGCGAATGTAGACCATATATAGTGTAATAGATATACTCTACACAGTTTGTAAGTTTCGTTCTACGCAGTTCTCCACAGTGTTCTAACTCATTTCAGAGTAGATGAAATATCACATCTTATATCGAAAACCGCATGAAAATCGGTAAATTTTTAATAGAAAAACAGGTCGTCGAAAATGAGTAATAGTATATTATTCAACGAGCGCATAATG
Organism: Phaedon cochleariae; assembly: GCA_918026855.4. Taxonomy (NCBI): domain Eukaryota; kingdom Metazoa; phylum Arthropoda; class Insecta; order Coleoptera; family Chrysomelidae; genus Phaedon; species Phaedon cochleariae. Next base: position 60,305,622 of record OU896709.1, on the reverse strand, counting down.
ATGACTCTCACCCACGAAGATGAAAGTTGCAGTACGAGCCGAAGGCGAGTGCTGTAATCATCTGAGTCGGTATTAGTCATTATGCGCAAGTAGAATACTATACTTTATCTACAACTATTCAAATATCAAAGCAACTCGCTGAGAGTTCAGAAATATATCTTTGAACAAAATGAAGGTTATTATATTGCAAAATCACTAAATCTGATTTGATATACTCATAAATTTCATCGAAAACTTATTGACAAAAATGTCATTCAACGAACAGCTTATAACTAATTTCAATAATTTTGATTGTGAAAATATGATAAACAATGTTGGATATAACTTTTATTAACAGAAAGAAAGTCGTGAAATCACATATCAGTCAATCTTACCGGGTATTATATGCCATTTCACTTTTCAGTTGTAAAATGAATCATACCATTGCAGATTATCTATTAACTTGCTTCCGCTGTAGCGTTTCCCCACCGCAATGATTGATTAATTGTAGTACCCTGTCTCTAGAAGCTAGTTAACAACAATGAACATCCATGGTTCTGATTGGTCTGCACTAATCTATTCGAATAGCCTGTAGTAGCCATCCTAATGTAGTGTGAGCAAATCTCTGCAAGTGTCAAGTGTCAAGTCCTATTTTATGGTTACGGTTACTCATTATGGTAGTCAGTGAATGCTCATTTCTCCGTGTATTTGTAGTATCAAGGTGATTGAAACTATGAGAACCATGTAAGGCGAGTCTTTTGAATTCGCGAACTAGTAGAACGAATACCTATCTAGTTGAATATGACAAGACGATGGGATGTCAAATTATTACGCAACTCTACTGTCATTATTTCTCTTATTACTCGATTCATCACAATAATGTCTGTCATTAAATAACGAAAATCGAGTAAGCAATGTATGAATGACTCCATAGTTGTAGATAAAATTATGAGTGGTCCAATTAGGGTGTAGAGAACTGTAGTTGATGATACCAATGATTGACATAGTCTAATCCTCTCTATAAACTTTTATAAATGTGATTCTATTGTGAGATATCACTCACCCTCAAAGACTTGAATATCAAATGTTCTATAGTAGTGGAAAAATTGATATACTGGATGTTTCAGATTGTATAATCAAAAAAATATTCAATATCGATAGAAAAAATGAAATGGATATGAAATAAAAATGAAAAAATAAGTTTGTGAACTTGTGTGTTTCGAAGCTATATTTCCGAAAGGTTGTATGTCAAAATTTCATTAGGAAAGTCATATAAATCCACAAATGAAATAATAATATGAAAAGCCATAATCTTCAGCTTCATCTGGTACAAGGTTTCCGCAAATTATTGAAACATCCCAGTAACTATTGATACGTTACATGATTCACCACTTCTCTAACTAAAACACATTAATTTCTGTCTTAGATCATAGCAGAAAGCTGTACGAAAAAATGATAAACGGCGGCCGCTAAGATGTTACAATAAGCATTTATAGAAACCCTGTATAATTGTAATTCGACAAAAATTACATGAACCACTACGATTGAAATGATTTTGTTGCATCCCTTCAGGTTTCTGAATAAGCATATTTTAATATTCATAACTAAAGTGACTGCCATCAATTTTATAGCGGAGAGCTAATAAACATGCCAGAATAAATATAGCGGGAAATTATGAGCACGTGACTGACATAAATCGACGACGGATTTTCTTAGAAAAATATTGGCGATATGCTATTCATAGGAAAATAACATGAAATATGAGCTTACATTAAGGTACAAGTGGAAGTACAAAAACAACATAATAGGTCATTGATGTATATTAGAGCTCGAGCTTCTTGTCTCGATGATTGGAAATATGTGGATATTTAAATATTTGGTGTATCGAAAATGTACAGTGTCACCTCGTTTGAAATATATTCGAAGAAGAATATACAGTGTGTGCGATTTTAACTCGCAATACCCTCTTGAAATTTGGAACTCGTTGACCGATTTCCAAAAACAACAATTTCTTGATATAGTATCTTCTTCCAAATTGTTGACGGAAGTGTTCAGATTCTCAAGGCCCACTAGTATCTGTTGACGTGGGATCAAGATTACATCAGAAACGACCTTTAGGTAGATAGTCTATATTAACGAATCACACATAGCTCAAACACCCCTATACAACATTTTAACGCAATATCCCATATTGGGTGTTAGTTATTCATTGGCAAAATTTTATACAACCGGTAAAAGTATAGTCATTCAATAAAGGAACACATCAAATACTTAGATACGAAGTCTCATCCTCAACCTATCACGTAAATGAAACTTCAGTCCGTATATTCACAACAAAAACATAACATTTTAGTTATAATATTTTTTAATATTCAGATAAATCACCCTGCAACTCAGACAGGAGAAAGAGGAGATCTAGGTGATTTGGGTTAATTCTATATGTTTTGAGCTCAAGATTTTATAGTTGAAATATTTCCAAGTAGTAATGCAACACTCTTCAGGGCTTTCGAGATATTGGAACTTCTATGAAAAAAAAATTCCTTTTTTCATATTCTATGCTGATCAGGAACGTTTCATGTTGATTTCTAATTTTCGATGAATATCACAAAAACTGAATAGTAGTTGTAACGAAGTAGACAGATTTTAGATAGCAGCAATTCACGGTCTATATACGGCACACATGTCCCTATCTCAACTTTTGATTTACTATTTACTGATATTCAATCGGATCAGAAACATGGTGAACAGAATTCTGAATCTTGAACCACCCTGTATCTGTTTCGATTAAATTTCAGTAAAAAGTGAATAGTTTCGACACAAAGAAATCCTGAAGTTGAAAAATCTCGATTTTGAACACCCCATATCTCTGTTATCTTCCTCGATAGACCCCAAGTGAGATGTATCGATAAAATCAGCTCTTCAGGGAGAATCTAAAAATGCGATTAGATGCAGGGTGTTCCGAATGAAATGTCTATGTTGCTACTACTTACTAGTAGACGCGGCAACATTGCATTGTCGAAAATAACTCAAATAAAAAGAACGTAGTCTGAAATATACACATGCACATTTTCATGGATTTCTCCCGACTGATTCTCGATATAAAGCTAGTGTACGCTCGTTGTGACATACCCTGTATTATTCCTCATACTTAATTTTTTTTTCAGTCGATTCGACCCATCGTTATTGTATTTCCTCATTGCATCACATTACTGAAGAGACAAGAAGAAGAAGAAGAAGAAGGTTAAATGGTTTCTCATAGCTTAGCTCGTAGTTTCTTGTATGATCCTATATAAGATTAATGAATTTCATTTTATGGTGATGCACCATCAATAGATAGCATTATGTTAATTAACCTTTCTCGTATGCGTAATAATATTGGCAATAAAGAATATTGGTATTGCATATTGAATACCACATAAATATACTATATCTAAATGATCACCTATGATTTTGTCATTTTCACATCCTGCTCATTCATTTCAGATGATAAACTATGATATTCAAGTGGGGAGTACAATGCTGGAATTATTGGAGGAGTAGATTCTTACCCTTATTCGAATTTGATTTTTGGATACTCTCGACTCAAAAAAAGATTCCACAAGTTGAATTAAATTTGCGGTAGTCCTTCTATTTGATGTGTTCTGCATACATCTGAAATTGAGTGCAAATTACCGCACAGGAGAGTGCCATTTTTCAATCATTATGCTCAGGATAGTGATTGTCATAGGTGCCGTTCGATAAAATACAAAGTTTCAACATGCCTTTGGAACATATAACATTTAGTTATCAGATGAGACTCTCCTACTATTTGGGAATTTATTTTGGGAAATCTAGAAGGGATAAAAAGACATCCATCGTTATCAAAGTCATAGATTTTTGTTCTAGAAATTGATGTTCTTGATCCTGTAGATGATCATTATACAGGATGTTTCAGAAAACCTAACCTGGGTTTACTCAGTGAAAAAATGTAACAGTATTCGTTTTCATGATACAAGGTGTTCTTACACATTTTTCAAGATTATGTCGCCACCTGGCAACATTGTAATGAAATTTTGTATGACTTTTTCTTGAAATCTGACACATCACATGAATTCGTTTTTATATCTGACTCTCATAGAGAGCGCAAGTTACAGGGTTCGTACAGAGTAGTTTTGAACAAGACTTTTTTGAGGTTATATTTTTCAATCCAAATATGATATGAACTTGAACATCATTCAATTTCACACCAAAAAGGTACTTCTGGTGAAACTCGATACTATGTTTCGTTTTCGGAATATTTCGATTCGAATATAATGGAGTAATAGCTGAAGCTGGTATAATAGATATTTAACGAACTAGTGTATTAATGAGGGCGATTAATTATCGAGATATTTTAACGTGCGAGCGAAGCGAGCGCGTTTATGTTCGAGATCATTAAACGCCTTTTAATATACAAGTTGGTTACAAAGTTTTTCCGTCGACTATATTTCTCATTTCTCCTGCAATGAAGAAAACTTGGTTCGCGAATTCATCATTCATCCGGAAACTGCTAAGAATCACCCAGTAGCCTTGTTACTGACATTAGTGACATTTGACATTTGTCGAAATGATCAACATAGAAAATAAATTCCATGTGTCAGAAAACAGGGATTAAAATCGTGTCAGAAACTTGGAAAATCTTCGATGAAATCCATATTTTCGATTTAATTGCAGATTCCGTAAGTTATAGCATAAACAATGAATGCACGCGGTGTATGTTTGGTTGCCTATAAAACAATCGTGCATTAATAGACAAATCGTTCATTAATAGGGTCATTAATGAACGATTTCATATACATTAAACTTAGTCGTTAATAAGAGGTCGACGGAAAAATAAATTTTATTGAGTTCAATTACCTATTCATTCAGATTCAAGAACAATAAGATTACTCTTGTGCTGAAGGTATCGATGGAACGAAGAATGGTGAGTAAAATTAGGAGATATTTGATTTGAAACATGATGAAATATTGAATCAATTTGAGTAAATGTTCGAAATGTCCCACGTTCCGAAGAAAAAACGATACTATATTCTTTTCTTACGATAGGATTATTCTTCTTAACAGTTGAGGATCAGCTGTTAGGTCATTTTAGTGATGTTCAATTATGTCTTGCAAATCTTGACGTGAATTTACCTATGTAGCATAGAATTTCTGCTCAAGATACAATAATACTGTGTAGTCCATGTTCTTAGTCAAAACTGTTTCGGTGTTATTCTTGTGATTCATTGTTAAATCAATAAGTTCAGCATCAGAAATGTATTTTTGTTTTCGATTTTCAATAAATAGGTGATAATTTTTCATAATACTCATTCTTTTACATAGCTTTATACCAGAAACAGTTATCACTTCATCATTTTGAAATCAAAATATTCCGAAAACGGAACATAGAATCGAGTTTCACCAAGAGTACCTTTTTGGTGTGGAGATGAATGATGTTTAAATTCACATCAAATTTGGATGGAGAAATCTAACCTGAAAAAAGTAATGTTCAAAACTACTCGGTACGAACCGTGTAACTAGCGCCCTTTATGAGAGTCAGATATGAAAACGAATGCATGCGATGTGTCAGATTCCAAGAAACATCCATACAAAATTCTACTACGATGTTGCCAGTAGGTTCGACATAATTTTGAAAAATGTGTAAAAAAATCATCTCATCAACACCTTGTATCTTGATAACGGATGCCGTTACGAAATTATTTTACTAAGTAAACCCAACTTATTTTGCAGTGTTCTACCTACCCTATTAAGAGGGTCAGGTTCATTTGAAACACCCTATATATACATAGTGTAATGATATTCCCCTTAAAGGGGCTCTAGAAACATCAGCAGGAAGGCAGGAGTTCAACAATCATCCTGTAACACGCATCCCAGATCGTTTCTCAACCTCCCAATGATTCCTACATGCACCAGCATATTTCCGAACACTCAATATATGCCGCAGTGACAAATAACGTCACAGAAGATTCTGGAATGTTCTGGAAACAATCGATGGAACAATTAGAGAGAGAGGTTTTGTTCTAAGAAGCTTCTACATAGAACAAAAAGAAGGAGACGAAAGATCATTCGAGAACGTTCTCGAACCAAAGCCTGCCAAGTGATATCATATATAAACGGCCGAACAACTGCAGTCGGGCAGTCAGTCGAACAGCGAGTGTCAGAGAGACAGTTATATACCGCGTGATATAAATCGTTTTACATAAATATTAGTTATAACTTCGTTATAAATTAGTGTTTCTTCAGTTCAAATAAATCAGTTCGAAAATAAATATTGTCGTGTTCGCTTCTGCACCCGAATAACGTAACAATACGTTGCAAGCAACCCGATTTCAATAAACCTAAGTCCGCCATTGCAACCCTGAATTCGCAAAAAGTGCCCTTATATTTTGTTGGGGCGTGTGATGGATGGATAACGTCGGTGTTAAGATTTTCCGATATGACCAACATGAGTTATAAGTAGAAAAACGTCGAAACAGGAGCTGAGCCACAAGAAATTCCATGAAAAATAAGACCGCCTGTTTTCCTCTCTCGTATATATTTTTTGTTACAAGAGCTACATCGATGACGTCAACCGTAATAAATAAAGATCTTTTTTGAATTATGGAAATGAAGGAATTGAAAATAGAAACAGAGAGAGCCAGGGAATCATTATTTATGTATCTTTTGGACAACAACTGATGAAAATAATTGAATAGATATGTGAGGTCCTCTTACATATACCGCTATTTGGACTCTCATTTTGATAGTTACAACTAATTATTCTTTCGTAGGATCAGATTTATTTCCGATCATATTTTCAGAAACGGAGGATGCAGAATTCATCGAGAAACTTTCTTTTGAAGCTCAATTTCAAAAGCTATACTGCTATGTGGTGTTTTAATAAAAAATATGGTGTCATGAAAAGTGCTGGCTTCAATTAAGTATTATCGAAGAGAACAGTATATATTTGATGATGCGTAAATTAAAATAAATCATATTTTGACTTTTACCTACAGCTTCAATCATACGGGGTGGAAAAAAAACTTCAGAAATAAAAGTTGTAGGGTTTCATTTCAACTCTCTTTTGGCACTTCCTAAATAAACAAATGCAAATCACAAAAAAGGAAAATAGTCCAAATTAGTGTTTCTGAAAGAGACACCCTGTATATTCCCAGTAGTGCTGAAAAGTTAATTTTCCGCACGATTTTTGTATTGTTGAAAATATAGATGTTTGGGAAAAACTAAATGATCTATGTAACTATTCTGTCTTATGTGTCATTTTGTAGCATCATTATAAGATATTGTGTATTGAAAACCTTTTTTTTTTTCATAGGTAAATAATATGAACAAAAACACTCGTAGGAAAAACTGCCGTCGCCTGCGGAAAAGTACTACTATCCGCACTTGTTAGGTAAATAACTATTACCCCTCAACAGCATCTCATGATCTACAAAGCACAGATACGGCCCGTTTTAGAATAGCACCACCCAAATATTCAGAGAAAAGCCATTCGCCTGGTGGGTAATGCCACACTCACTAACTTCTTGACGTTATTAGAATATCGTAGAAAAGTGGGCGACCTTCCACTTTTCTATATATTCTTCCTCGACAAATGTTTCTCAGAAGTCTATGCTATAATTAATTCCATCACTAGCAATACCAGTCAGTCGGAATCGACAGGCCCAGTCAGCACATCCTTTCGTCGTTGACCTTGGAATATGTCGAACAACACTCTACCAAAACTTGTTCGTCTATAGATCGACGAAGTTTGGGAATTCTTCGCCAATGGAAATATTCAAAAGAACTAACAACCTCCAAATGATAAAAAAAATCCAACACCTACCTCCTTTTTCTATCTTTGCAATTTCCTTTCTTGCGTCTCAACAGATGAAAAAAAACATAGTACCCATATATGAAATCCTACAATTTCATATCAATTTATTTTTCACCTGGTATATTCGTTAAAGATGTGTGTAGGGTTCAAAATATCCTGGGAAATATACGGACAACCCCATTGAGGGACATTCATGCTTCCGACGATCCAAACGAAGAGTTAGTGTGTTAGAAGTAATATATTTAGTAGAGATACAGTGTGATTCAAAATAAGAAAGAATCTTCGATTCAAAATTCCAGAAACATCAGTTAAGGAAATTGAGATAAATTAAAAAATCATTGAATTTAACTGTTATTCCGCTAATTTCAAAAATAATGAATTGGAATTTGGTGGTGCATTAAAAAGGACCCAACGACTGCGATGATTATGTTAAATTTCATAGAGAATGGCAAATATGGCACACCAGGCAGTTATATTTGATTTTTGTTTCATAAAAAAATATTGTATTCCATAGTATACAGGGTTGTGTATCTAACTTCAGCAGAGTTACAGTCATTTTATATTAATTCATAAATTGAAGGAAAATTTCACACTAAACAATTTTGAACAAGTAAATTCCTGTACTTTGTGTCGTTACCATAGCAACTAAACAAATTTCTGGAAGTTTTCTCCTCCTCCTTGGGGAAAGGATAATAAAATCACACTGGTAGTTTTTTGAAGTTTATAAGTAAAATGACAACTATGTTTAACTTCAGATCACGTCGAATTCATTCTATAAGTTCCTTGTAAGAAGATATTTTCTACCAACTGCAGCTAAATGAGTTTGTGACACACTTGAGAGATTGAGCTATCAAATCATTTTTCATTATTTCATTCAACCAAATTAGCAAATTTCATTGATAGTATATGAATAGTACATCGAGTTTCTTGTGTGAAAATATATTTCTACCAATTTTGGTAAAATGAATGTTTTTCATTATTTTGTGTAACTAAAGTAAGTTAATTGTGTTTCATTAACCTAACAATGTTATGGATATGAATTATATTGATACTACATACTGCTTTGAGTTCCTCGTAACAAAATATATTTCCACCAACTCTAGTGAAATCAAGTAAATCAAGAATAATAGTTCAAACAACCACCAGCTGCCATATTGATATTTTGCGTTACTAAAGTCGGTATCTTGTATTTTATTGAGCGTAATCTTATCCTAGTATTTTTTTTAATTTCGTTGTGAAATTTTCGTACCGAATATTACTCTAGCTTCAATTAAAATCCGGAAATTATTTCTTCAACACGAATATAAGGAATTTTCGTGTTCTCGAAAAAGTTTCCGGTGATAATTGAAGCTCTTGTGGTATTATAAGTGATAATTCCTCATAAGATTCCTAGAGTATGAAATAATAAACCATCGCATTGGTATGCAGAAAGATGAAAGACGACCTTCAATTATTAATTCATATATTTTGAATGAAGTTCATAGAATGATCTCAATACGTCATTGATATCCAATATCAGATACCTACCTAAATTTGACATCGGCTTACTCTCTCTTGATGTCGATTCTTTCATCTGAATATTCATGTTGCTATTCTATCTATCTGCCCCTGAACACATTCTATACCCTAGACTTATTGATAAAAAGTGGTCATTAAGAAAACCTAGAAAGTTTATAGCATGTTTAAGCATACAATGCAGTGTTTATATCTACATAAATACTTACATTCTTCGTGGGTGGTATTTGGCATCAGATACTGGAGCTATATTTACTAAAAATAAAAGCCCAAAGTATTTTCAGGCCAAAATTTCTATAGTTCTGACTGAAGCAACGTTCATATCATAATAATTGATGTTTGAAACTGTGTTATTTGAAGTTATGTCAATACTTTCTCTTACACGTTAAAGTCACTTCACATTGATATTATTCCACTTCGAATTTCTATATTAAGCAGGTTCTCCTTTCTCTTTCAGTTCGGTATATTGAAAAGACTCGATGGTGACTAGTTGAACTCCAATAGTTGAACAATAGGACAATGAATAGTTAGGAGAGTATCCACATCAATCTTTATAGGAGTCAGTCAATGAACCAAGAATAAAGACTCATCCCTAGCTCATATTTTGATATAATTAAACTTCGAATAACTATAGGCAGGTTCTTTTCTCTCTATTATTTCTGGTTTCTTGAAGATATGTATACTTCAAGGTATTGAAGGATAACAGTATTACCCAGATACCAAGATTGAATCTTGAGGGGTATCATAAGGCCCGTGGTAATGATTTTTTTCACTACCAAAAGAGAATATTACATTTTTTCATCACTATAGCAATATAATTCAATCATACTAAATCTGTGAAACTGACATATGGACCTACTGTGAAAGCACTTATTTTGAATAATAATCAGAATCTAGTAGCTGTGACCATAACAACATATGACAAGTTGTTATTGATGAATACCTACTAGATTCGAGTGCCATTCCTGCGAATATCGAATCAGAACAGTGAATTCGGGTTATAACAGAGGATGCGACGTCTTCATTGACTGATAGTATATTCTATGCAGAGTCAGCTGAAACAGATCCTCAAAGAATTTTGCATAGACTTCAAATAAAATGACGAAAATCGCCTCGAAAAAGAGTAAATATTGGTAGGTTCTACAGCTGGTGGTGGAAAAAAATACCTACTCATTGCTCCTATAATGGTATTCTTTTACAGTAACACAAATTTCAATTGATCGTTGAAAATGCAAAGTAGATACTATTTACTAATATGTTGAATAGTAGTGGGCCCAAGTTAGATCCTCGAGGTACACCTTCAGTCGCAAAGTATGATGGATAGATAGATAGATAGATTTATTTGTTTCAAAAACATACAGTTTAAGAAAAAATCGTCAAAATTAGGCTAAAGTACATAAATAAATTAATATCGTATGTATAAAACAAACATAATAATATACAAGATTTCACAGGTACATAAACATAAAAAGTATATCAACGTCTACTCGAAAACATTATTCATCAGTCAGCGATGATTGGATCACAGAAGAATTCATCCAAGGTGTAATAAGATTTTTTCAGGAGCAAGTTTTTCATTTTATTCTTGAATTGGAATTTATTTTTTGATTCTTGTATAGATTTTGGCAGGCAATTGTATAATTTACATCCATTGTAATATAAACTTTTCTGATACCGAGCAGATGAGTGTTGAGGAGGCAACAGATAATCTTTGTTCCTTGTAATGTAATTATGTTCGACTTTTTCAGTCTCAAAATGACGTTTATGATTATATACAAAACAGGTTACTTCATAAATGTAAAGGGAAATCATTGTGAAGATACCCAGTTTTTTAAAATATTCCCTGCATGAATCTCTTGCTCTCAGATTTCCCAAGATACGGACTGCCCTTTTTTGTGAGGTGAAGGCCCTATGAGCTTCTGCGGAATTCGCCCAATGCATGATTCCATATTTTAAATTTGAGTGGAAGCATCCGAAATACAATTGTTTAATTATTTCTCTACTACATTGTTGTGATGAAATGAAAAGGGCATAGCATATCCTAGCTAGCTTCGAACACAAACTATCTAAATGTCCATACCACTCCATGTTACTTTCTGAAATAACACCAAGCAATTTAGTATTTAGAGCGCAGTTGATTTCTGTATTATTCAGAGTTATGTGGTTAGGATATTCTGAACCAGAAGATTTGAAAATAACACAAGTCGATTTATCATTATTCAGACAAAGCTTGTTCACATCAACCCACTTGCAAACATTTATGTAAACTAGTTCGGCCTGTTTTTTAGCATTATAAACAGTGTCTGAAATGAACAGAAAGTTTGTATCATCAGCATAAGCTACTACTTGAGTAGAGTGTGATCTCATTGATTCAATTAAATCGTTGATATATATAATGAAGAGTGTTGGACCAAGAATGGATCCTTGAGGCACAGCTATATTCACAGATTTCAAATCAGAAATATAGTAATTACATTTGACCTGCTGTTGTCTATCAGTCAGATATGATGCGAACCATTGGAGAGTAACTCCTATGACACTGTCTTCCAACTTTTTTCATCCGCCTTGATATCAGCGCCACATCGCACAACGCCAACATGGAAGCCATTCTCTCATCACCCCAATCGAGCCATATTATGAGGGCATTTTTTCCACGCGGAGCGACATTCAAGATATGAATTGTTTCGTCATTTGTTCACCACGCCTCCCAAGTTTTTAAGACCCTTTGTGCCGTCCGGCTAATCTGCAAATACCACCACCGGCATCGTCGGTGGGGTAGTCTCGAAGGCATTATGACCCGAGAGCAACCCCAAGTGGATTCTTGGGCGAGCGCCATCTGAGGAGTCGTATTCTCCCAGTTGGACACAATTATATCCTATCCTATGGTTTCGAGGCTGGGGAACACCCAAAACATCAGAATATAAAGTATCAAAATTTATAAGAGGACAGGACAAAATTCTTACAGTCGACTCCACCAAAGCTATACTTTATTGTAAGCAATCTTACAGGGACATGTTTCGAAGCTTTAAAGCCTCATCATCAGCGTTATTGTTACATAGGAGTACTAAAGTGAGAGAAAAAAGAACAATGTCAGACAAACCCCTCAACAACGATAGGTCTAAAAAACTCACCTGTTCTGGAGGAAAAAAGTTATGTTTACATATTATTCATATTATTGAAAAATGTTTTTAAAAAAATTATGAAAAAGTTGAATGGGGACCGCAATTATTGCGGAACCCCCTTATTAGGGAACTCTAAATATCATGTTAATTAGTATTTAGAGAAAATCGACAAAATTATTATCAGTTCATGCCAACAAACTATGAAGTGAGGGCAAATTCTACTCGTGTAGAATAAGTAAGGCAGACTTGGACTTGCAAAAGACGCTATTGAGTGTATGGAATCTTACTATTCAAACAGAGTACAATATCAGTACTGTGCGATGTCTGGTATACCACAGAGTTCAAATCTAGGGCCATTATTGTTTTTATCATTCATCAACGGTATATCGGCATAGGATTAAGTAAGTAAGTAAGTAATCAATGGAATCAGGTGCATTTGTGGTGCTGCAAATATAATCTATATCTAGTTATCATCATAAGGTGTGAAGTTGTAAGTTATACAAGAAAAAAATTCTACTGAGCATCCATATTGAATTAATGAGTCCAGATTGGAACTGGTGGAGGCATTCAAAGACTTGGTAGAGATTTTTGATCGACAACTCACCTGTACTGAACCCATACATTCGAAAGAGTCTGAAGCACAAAGGTCTTATGGATTCATCGTTAGAAACAGCAGATATTTGACCAATATAAAAGCCATTGAACTGCTATACTCTTCATAATGTACGATCAAAACTTGAAACTTGAATATGCGAGTATAATAATATGGTGTTCAGTCTGTAAAGAAGATGGAACATGAATCTTTGGAGTTTTTGCTTTGCTAACAATGAATTATGTGATCGCCTAGACTTTACGTCTTTGAAAACAAGAAAGGTTTCTACCTCTCTCATACTCTTATACGAATATCTACACAATGTTAATTGACTGTAGTGGAACAGCTGAGCTTCAATGTTCCATCTTATCCCAGCCGCAATTCTGTTACCTTTAGAAACACAGGAGCTGATACAAATATATGAAAGTGCAATAATGATGACTGCATTGCGGACATATGTGACGTATTCAGTTGTAGCATTAAATACTTCATTAAAATTGTGGATTGGATGCCATAGATATCTTATTTATTATATTCTTCATTCATCAAAGTTCTCATCAAACTTACTCTATTTCGTATCATATCCATTGATATTGTCCTGTAGATGGGTAACTGTTGGACAATAAAGCAATAGTATTATAATACTATTGATAAATCATTATTACTCCTCAGATGATGCTTGTCCTAGACTCTACTGCAACCCCTTCGTGAAGACGTGCCGGAAAGGAACGAACTAGAGCGACCCCCCACTACCGTACCTCTTCTGTGGAGAACGACTGATGCTAGCGCTAGTGGTGGCAGCTCTTCAGTTCGTTTCGGAGCTTTGAGACGACAGGTCACGTGCTACATGTTACCTAACCTCTCTCGCAATCTCACGCGCTAGGACTAGGGGACTTCAATACCACCGGAACCGTGTTGTGCGCTCTATTTTCATTTGTGTTCTGTGCATGTGCGTCCTCTTGTGTGCGAACCTACTCTTGGATATTTCCGTTGATTTTCCGTTATCGAGATGGCACTTTTCCGAAGGACTTTGGTTTGCTTGGCCATGCTGAGTTCGAGTTGGGGCATTTTCATTGGCGGTGAACAGGATGTGGGTAGTCCCCTGAGGGTGGCAGAGTGTCGAGCTACTTGTCTTGAAAGGGTAAGCCGTCTGCCATATTTGCGTTTCTGGGCTATTGTTGTCGAAGGCCTAGTAGATTTTCCTACCGCATTCGTGCTATGCTCGGCATGGACAGGATTATTGAACACATTTCCTTCAGAACGAGGATTTGGTGGCAGCCTCCCGAGACAATTGGATCGGTTCTGAATTATTCAGGGGTTTGGAACGGAGATTATATGCGACTAAGTGAATGAGGATAGTTCTGAATTGGCTGTTTTCGATAACTGCAACACTCAAATACAACTCGTGATATGAGTTATGAAATCCTGAATGATAACACTGAAATAGTTTTCAGTTCCGAGTCTGTCTTGACTTATCTTATTTGTGAAATTTCCTCCCAAGGTTTTCTCTGAGTACTCCACTTCGTTGGATCATCAGAAACCCAAAAAATATCCCAATGACATCACAGATCTAGATAATGATCCGAAAACTCCTCGGAAAACTCAGAAGAGAAAACGTCTTCCAAAATAGTCATCATCTGAAATTTTCTGTCTACCGATAAAAGTTGTTGGATGTCGAAATTGGCTGAAGATTGACAATAACTTGAAAAAATAATGGAAGTATAAGGATGCCCGATGTATATTTTTTAAAGTAGTATTGCATGTGAAACCTCATAAGAAAGCAACAAGGACATAGGTATATTCCAAAATGTTTACTTGATTTCAGTCGAGGTTTAGTTCACATTATATTGCTTGCAGCTAGCCATTCAAGAAAACTATTGCCTTAGACCTTCGGAAGACCGTATTTATATAGTTTCATGAAGAGCTGGGAAGACATTTGTACGTACTGTGAGAATGAGGAATTCGATAACAGCTGACATGAATATTGGTCCAATCAAATGTTCAATAGAGTTCAGCTAGACCAGAGTATCAAACTACCTGCCCACATTTCCCAACAATCTGGGTATCTTGGTATCACCCTCTATACCATTAGAGAGATTAATTCACAGCTTGCTTTGAAAAAAGTAATATCAATTTTCATGCTTTTCGAAATGTTCAAGCTGAGAGAGGATAAATGGCATGAAAAATATCATATCATATTTCGTATTGATATAGGTAGCATTTGCGAGTTCTCTACGATAACATCCATCTATACAGGGTATCTATATGTGAATGTTTATTGCATCGTGAAGATCGTTGAAATATGTTTTCAATTTGTATCATTGCACTCATGAGGCATATCTAGCTATAACACACTCGTATTGCCAACCTTACAATCTTTACAGTCATAGTTCATAGCAGGAAACGGCAAATGGATAAAATGTATGAATATTGAATCAGTGAAAAAATGTTCACAGAAAGTCTGGAAAGAGGTTGAATTCGTTTCACGTTGTGACAGATGGTACCGAATGATATTGTGAAGGTTACCGTTGAACAAACAAAAGAAATGTTATGATTTGAGAACAAAGACTGATTTCCGTGTTTGTTGAAGTTTTTGTCATCACATACACCTGCTTTGAGCTGGATGATTCAGCAACACTGATAGTTCTGGTCACGAACTAGTCAAGATGAGATCGTCGCTGATTGTTGATAAGTTTTGAAATGAGCACTTTTTGAATCTTCTACCAATTTAATGTGAAGGACAAGCAATGAATTATCGTGCTTAGTTACAATGGAAAATGCGGGGTAATGTTCCTGGCCATAATATATACGTCGATAATATTAGATCACGCAAGATATTTGTGCAAATGTAAGTGGCAAAGTTGATGATTCTTCACGATAGAAATCGTTGTCTGATCAGTATTAGATATAGTAACACTATCTGCTCTCCTGTCGTTATGAAACTAGTGAAACTATTTAATTGACCATAACAGATGACAATCTCATAGTGCCGAGAGGATCTGATTTATATTTTATATCGTATTTTATAGGAAGAGCCGGCAAGAATAGTGTTACTAATCAACCAAAAGTGCCAACTTATAAAGATGTTATCGCGTCTCAAGTCGCCTTCTATGTTTTATGCTCGATTTTATATCTTCAAGAGTGTTTTTACTCTCCAACCATCTCTCTATCGAGTTCACTAACACCCTCTGGACATAAATCTGCATTCTGATCAAGTCAAGATATCCACATGCTCTAAAAATAGTAGTGTTATATATATTTAGTACTTTTCCAGGAAAAATACATTAGTGTAATTATAAAAGTTGGTTAGATATTAGTGTTTCTATGCAAAAATCACTCAATTACTCCTCTATCATATTCCTAATGGGTGATATAATAAATCCAGTGAACATGTTGCATTATATTTGTAATTCTTGAATGGTTGTGCGAGTACTGGTGTACATGAAAAAGAAATTGTGCAGGTGACTGAAGACAATAAGTCTTGATATCATTTATAGCAAATTCTGCAATAATGAATCAACCTCGGAATTAACTTTTCATTTGAAACGACTAGAAAATGAGTCAGACGATTTTAGGAATCATGCATCTATAGGTAGATACGTAAGTAGAATAATAATGCTTATTTTTGTAAATGGAATGAGAAATCAGTTTTGGATCCAGTTTTAAACATGTTCAAATCTATTTCCACCTGTCAGAGCATCCCCGAATGAATGAAATATTTTCATTAGTGTGAAAATAATATACCATGATATAAGAAAAGTAGTAACTTTTCACGTGAGAGAATCATCGTTGTGTAATTATCAATAAGGATGATTTTCTCTCGAACGAAAGTAAAAATTGTCCTCGAATTCACTAAACCATAAGAGTTCAGGTATACGTTTTTCCTCGATGCTTTACTCAACATTTTCCAACAATGTCCTACCATATTTTCATGTAAACAATATATGCGACACATACTGGAATACTGGAAATGCTCGACATATTGCCAAGATGGCTATGGAATGCACTGAAGTTTCAGCCCGCTATTCCAACTATTCGCTTTATATAATATCATACTGGAAGTAAGTATGCACCTCGGTATGCACCTCGGTATGCACTGAAGTTATTTGTGTTATTATTGGCTCATGATAAAGTTTCATAGATTTCCTATTTCTACTACCTATGTGTTGTTTCAAATAAAGTATCGTATCGAGTCTAGAATGATTATGTGTAAGTATAGTTACTTGATGTCTCGCTTAAGGCATACTACTTTTTTTAGTTTGTTTCAGAAACCTCACAGATATTTTGTCGTCCTATGGGTTGATGGGTTGAATTTTTGGAATATCTTCGAGTAAGATCGATGAAACCGTGAAGAAAACAGAAACCCTACACTATCATCATCATCTCAACGATCTTGGAAACTATTATCGATTGTTATTTCAATCGAGCAGACAGGTAGTGCACAGATAAAATCTGATCCCCCTTTTTCTTATTATTTTTGATCCACTGAGCCCAAACCTTTATTCTTGAAGCTAGCTCGAGGCTACGCCATAATCGCTCTTGAATTCTATTTGAGATCCGGTCTACCTGTCGACTTTCCATCCTTATTCATCGTCGCTTGGTCTCCGTCTGATTGCATTATTAGACCTTTTAGTTTATTATAGACGAGATAAATTCAGAATTATATCATAGGATGTTCTGATTACGGTGTTCACATCAGCTGCACATGCACATTTGATTTATGTTCATGATATGCTCTCTACAAATTGATTGTAATTTCGACGTTTTCTGTCTCAGGCAGAAGAGCATCTTCATAAATTGCAAGAGATTTGTTACAGAATTGCTCTGTAATATATTGGGGCTTGGGGCCTTACATAGTGCAATGAAGAAGGGCTTGAATGTAATATATGACAGTCTAGAAAAATATGCATTCAGCTGGTAGACCAATTTCAAACACTATTCAATCCTTCCTAGATATCTTAAATTCACGAGAGATTGAAACATAGCTCTATTCCTGGACCTCTACCTTCAAGGATCTCTTGGGAGTCTTGGAACTCGAATAATATACATCTGGATATACATATAGACACCAAGTTCAATTTGATTAGATATGGCGCGTAGAATTTCAATTTCTTGATATACCAACTGGGTAGAGAAACTCATTAAAATGAATTGCTTTATGAATTGACAATGGTTATATTTGGAGGAGGATTGGTCTCTATCGATTTTTGTATCGACCCTCTATCGAACCTAAGCAATTTTATTTTGATGTGTCCGGTTCAAAGTCTTCAATCGAAGAATCAGATTCATCGAATTTAACATTGTTTCTCATATTAGTCCGGTTATTTCTATTCCCTAATTTTGTGAAAATCAGTTCACTACAGCTCGAGTAGTGCGAATTAATAAACTACGTATCATATTATCATTTGAAATAAATCTGAGTTGATACATTTTTGCTATGACAGCTTCTGTATACTTAGAAAAGCTTCGTTGTTCGGTGATGTCTTATCATTTCTGACTAGACAGTTTGAACAATAATATATTCATTGTGGGTGCCTTTTATCATTTTAATTGTTGAGACTTATCTCATCTCAAAGAATGCACATTTCTGCGACACTGTCATGATCGAGGTCGTGATGAGTTACTTCACAATATTTCAGATTAATGATGTTCATGTGAATAATGGAGAAAATGAGCGCAATAAATTGAATCGCTCGGCATGGCGTAGCAACCGTATAAAATAACCAATTTCTTTCCAATAGTCATACAGAACAAGAATTATTAGCAATGAAATGTATCAGATTTCACCGCCGTATCTTCTGTAGTGTTACAAATAATTTATGCTGCTGGTAGCCAGCACACGCATTGTCATGCAAATGATGCAAAAATTACCATTATTAGCGATGCGGTCAACTGATACAACAACCTGAAATATGAACAAAGATGACCGCTCCACCAAATATTTGGCTATGTGGACACACAGCGAATGGTTTGTTCCTAAGTAAATCCATCATGGTTCATTCAAGAATAACAATCATTATTCATTAGACATGAAGAACAGTAGAGGAATTCCTAATGGATAGATCATCCTCGATCGAGCCTGAGACATGAAGTCAATTTTGTCTAGAAACTTAAAATTTACTGAGCATAGTTACAGATTATTAATTGACTTCGACTTATGTGAGAAGACTTTGAATAGACACATTCTCCCTTGAATACAACATAAGATCGACTGAATACATTCTAATCAGGCACTGAAGGAAACTCGGATAGTAATTATTCAATTGTTAATTTTCTTCCAAATGGAAAAGTGATGTGAATTGGCACTGCTGTGAACGGCTGTGAAAGACTATTTAACATTGCTCACCAATAGAAGAAAGAGTCGAGTAGTTGAAGAGGTGAGTTTCAGATGAAAATTCTGGTCTACAAGTGATAGAAATTCATGAGAAACTGATACAATAACCTAAAATATGAACAAAGATGACGCCCCAACAAATATTTGGCAATGTGAACACACACCGACGGCTCTATTCATTAGACATGAACAACAGTAGATGAATTCCTGATGGAGACTATTCCACATTGCTCACGAAAAGAGGAAAGAGTTGAGTAGTTGAAGAGGAGAGTTTCAGATGGAAATTTTCGGAAATTTTGCTCTACAAGTGATAGGAATTCATGAGAAAGTGATACAACAATGAACAAAGATGACCGTTCCAACAAATATTTTTCAATGTGGAAACACACCGAATGGTATGCTCTTGAGTAAATCCATCATGACTCATTGAAGAATAATATTCATTGTTCATTAGACATGAAAAACAGTAGAGGAATTCCTAATGGATGAACCGAATCCTCATCGAGTCTGTCTGATATATGAGGTCAAATTCGCTAGTCTATACAGATAGAGCCTCAGTGAGACACAGTTACAGATTGTTAATTTTTTAATTGACTTTGACTTATGAAAATAATTTGAATAGACTTATACTTAAATACAACATGAGATCAACTGAATAAATTCTTGTCCGGCATTGGGGGAACAGAAGGATATTGAATTGTGACTTGAAGTAGCACTGCTGTGGAAGACTATTTCATATTGCTCGCCAACATGACTAAACGAAGAAAGAGCTGAGTAGTTAAAGAGGAGAATTCCAGATGGACATTTTGGCCAACATAAGTTATGGGAATTCATAAGATACTGAGCTCAGAACCAGTGGCAGCTAGTGCTCCTTTCAACGGGGGAGGCTGAATAGGAACTGTGAATGTGAAATTCTACTGAAAAACTGACGACATACACTTGTAGGCGCTGGTATCGCGATATTTTTTATGGTCATCGAACCAAATAACATCAATCACTTATACTTACGACAAAAAAATACAGAAATGGTGTAAGTGGGTTCATTTTGGGTAGTGTTTAATGAAATTCTCAAAATTCTGGTAATTGATTTTCTATTTCCATTCTGAAAAGAATTCGTACAGTGACATCCATTGTGTCAGAGGCTGATTTTTGTTGGATGTTGCCAAATCGCAAAGTTGTTTTCTTTTCTGAATACTTCCAAGTATAAAAGCGAACTATTCGATGCATGCGGATGCATGCGATTTCTTAAGGAGGCTCAGCCTCCCTTGCTTCCTCATTCAATGGAAATAAGAGGTATTGTGAAAATGTAATCTGGAAATTAATGTGAATTGGTTTAGAAAGTCCAAATTTGTTTCGATCACTTCGAATCCTGCATACACGTTTATAAATCAAAATTTCATAATGTATATTTTGATTTTTAACGCAATTTTCTAAATCGGTAGGTACCTCTTTGATGATTGGTTAGAAGCTCGGTTAGAAGTAATATCGGGAGTATAGTTGATTGTTCTATCACCTGACGCGAAACATCGGCGAAACCATCAAAGTTTGTGTAAAAAATGGCAATTAAGGCACAAGATGAGAAGGCCCGTTTTCTTTCATCTTCTCTAATGAACATTATGTAGCTTACCGTGAAGTTTTTACCTGGTCCTTTTTGACGTGGTCGTCGAAATTCTGCCAAAGGCGAGTCGATTAGAGCATGCCAGACGATTAAGTCAATTCCGATGAAACTACACAACAAAAACCAATTTCACGTTCCCCTTCGAGAAATGTGCACCGGGATTCCTAGGTTGAAAGAGTCAAAAATAAATCATCGAGGGCAATGAGTTGTCTGGCCCAAACAGTGGTAGATCTTGAATATAAATTTTGAAGGGGAAGATGCGTTGGAAAGTTTCAATCCCATCAGCAGAGGAACCGGTATCTGCAATCAGTACTTCGTGATACATTTATTAAGTATTATTTGAAAATGATCAAAGATACTAAGTAAACAGATACTCTACATAATATCCACAGTTATAGCCGGGTTAGTTAAATTCGAATATAGATGCATGAGGACCTCGAAAACTGTGAGAGCTACAGAGAGTGTTGAATAGAGGCACAGTTGCGCAATTTTATTACTTACAAAATTCCGTTCTGAAATATGAAAAATTTCGGATACTTCTGAAGAGTTTTGGGAGAATCCGGATATTCGCGATTTCATCTTGATTTTTCCTTACTCTTTTTGAATTGATGTAGCAAAATATATTACACATTCTGATTGCTACTTTTCCTGTGTTATCTGGTGTTTTCAGATTTCCAAACCGACGATTCGTTTTTTTTTATGTTCTGGTTCCCACGAAAATGGATATCCTGTAATGTTCAGAAAACATCGAGAGAACCAAGGGAAATAAGTTATTCTTAAATTTTTGGAGGTTATATGCCTCGGGGAACACCGCCCTTGGTAATGTGTTCCAGAGCTTCGCTGTTCGTTGGATGAACGAGTCATTGGAAAGAGATGTTCTGCAGGTCTCCAAAGTGAACACGAAGGGGTACGAAGCCTCAACTCGACGGGTTAATCGCGGGGACTGCCAAGGGAGGAGCAATTGTTGATATTTCAGAAGAGCATCGTCCATGATAATATCTATAAAATAGGGCCAGATCGCCAACTTTTCTATACAGTGTTCCAGAGAAGTGAGTGAGTTTGTGAGCGAGGCATCACCCACGAGACGAATTGCCCTTCTTTAGACAGACTCCAACAGTTTCAGGGTATGTTTGGGTGCTGCACTCCAAATATATATATATACCTAGGTATATGTTGAGAGTTTATGAATTGATTTTATAAAATGGAATAGTCCCCATCTTGTACTTCCGCCACTGGGCGTTAATGAAAATACGGCTCAAATAATGCGTTACGCATCGATTATCGTCACCTGCATGTTTCAATTAAGTTTTTGTTTTCGGTGTTACATCTTGTAGCGGAAAATATACCCGAATGAATTAGTATATGAATTGAATAATGGGGTTGTTGAGATTCTTCGTTCCCAAATTAGTTTTTGTATACGATTCACTTCACGGAGCATTAGAAGGCATTTTCAACCGTAGAATGCCAGGCATGGCCAGGTCATAGTAATTTTTATGACTTGCGCATTAAATTTTGCCTGTTTCCCCACCACTCTCTCACCAAAAAATCTTAATGTTCCATTAGCTTCTTGATTTCTAATGTAGTCAATTGAGACGGTCTAGTGAACAATTTCCTCGACAATTTCCATTATAACGGTAACAGAGTTGATAGTTTCTCCGTCGCATTAAGGTAATGAAACCGCTATAAACCTAAATGTGACAATGATATAATCATATTTCCGAACGCATTGGTGTGCTAGTGATCGAAATGATGATTAAGGTCCATATTGAATGGACACCATGAAATATCAACTTCAAATTCCACAATTATTCAAACTATTATTACACTTTGCATAAATTGAAACTTGGATTGAAGACTGCTATTTGATAGGCGCAGCAAATCAAGCAGCAAATTCACCAGTATTGTTAGAAATTCCGAGAGAATTCCCAATACTTGACACATAGGATAACCAGTTAGTATTTCAACCAATGATTTTGGCCCTGAGAATATGGGTTCATTTATGGTATGCGTAGGTATGCCAAGAACTATTCAAAAATTGTAATATGCAAACTAAACATGAAGGTTGAAAACTAAACGCCTAGAAGTGCTTAAACATGAACAAGTATCATTAATCATTGCTGCTAAGGCAACTTGTTCAACCCTTGCAACTCAAGCTGATACAGATTTGTTGTGAATCTCTGGAGATTTCAACATATTCCCATTGTTTGCTGTCATGATTAATTTGAGACACAAGTATCATAATCTCATTGAACATTCTCTCAACTATCCACTCTCCAAAGATGACGGCATATCAGCAACAAGATCGCAAGAGAAAGCGAATATTTTTGCAGAGATGTTTGCAGTAAACTCCACCTTGGACTCTCAGGGAAGGGTGCCGCCAGACATTCCACCCGTTGAAAGTCGAATGCCCGAAATCGTCTTCAGTCAACGCACTATCTGACGCATTCTGCTTGTTCTCAAAACGACTAAGTCCAATGGTCCTGAAAAAAGTGTGCACCTGAATTGGCACCGATTCTCTGCAGGCTATTTGCCGTCTCCTACAAATCGGGTATTTTTCCATCTGGCTGGGAAATAAGTAGATTCCAACCAATTCCAAAAAAAGGAAACAAGAGCCTGTCCAACAACTATAGGCCAATTATTGCCCAGTTATTAGTCATCTCCTAAGTGGTGGAGAAAGTCATCAACGTCGAGCTCATCAAATATATGTAGAAAGCTCAGGAATCATTAATGATAGACGATATGGCTTTTCGCCACCGAAGATCAACTGGAGATTTACTTGCCTACGTCATCCATATATGGCAAACTTCATTAGAAAAATATGGGGAATCCTCGGGGGAATCTCAAACTGTAGCTCTAGATATATCGAAGGCATTCGACCATGTTTGGCACCAAGGACTGTTCCACAAACTACCATCATACGGCTCACCACCTCAGCTATGCCATCTTTTATCAGGTTTTCTATCAGGCACATCGCTCCATGTGGTGGTGGAAGGAGTATTGTCTGATACCATTGCCATCAATTCCTGCGTTCCACGAGGCAATCTTGGCACCAACATTGTTCCTACTTCATATCAACGATTTATTGGGAGCAACAACTCGTCCTATCCACAGCTTTGCAGACGATAGTACAGCTCTTCTGGAATTCCCATTTCTTCCTAGGAAACAAATAACCTGCGACGAAGGTAGCCAACGCTGTCAATGAAGATCTCGCGGAAATTATAGCCTGGGGAACTAACAACCTAAATGAATTCAACGCCACCAAAAAACAACCCTGTATTTTCTCTAGTAAGGCGGTACTCTGGTACCACCAATCCCACCAAGACCATTATATGTACTAATATGATCGGTATTACCATCAGCCATGCCATCAGCAAAATCATGTTCGATCCTTCGCAAAAGCTGCTTCACAAAAACTCACAAACATACCCGATGAGCTTAGATTCCATTCATAGAAGAGCCATTCGCCTGTTGGATGATGCCACACTCACAATTTCTTTGATCCTATCAGATTAGAACACCATGAAAAAGTCGACGACCTTCCACTTTTCAATAGATACTCCCACGAGAAATGTTCTCCAGAAATCTCTGCTATAATTAAATCACTAGAAATACCAGTTAGACGAACTCGATAGGCCCAGTCAGCACATTTTTTCGTCGTTAATCTTGAAAAATAGCGAACAACACTCAACCAAAACTCCTTTGTCTTTCGAACGGCGAAGCTTTGGAACTATTTGCCAATTGCAGTATTCCCAAGAACTTATAACCTCCAAAAGTTGAATAAAAAATCTAGCACCTACCTCTTCTTCATGTCCTCCCTATGTACACGCGATGTTCCACGAGCATCATAGGAATTTCCTTTCGTGCGCTCCAAGAGATTGAAATCAAATCTGATCAAAAAATCTGAAATGTTATCAGACCATCAGTAGGTACGAATGGGTGAATGGGTGAAATCAATAGGTATGCATTCAGACAAAGTTTTCCATTTGGCAGTTTTTTCATTTTTATCATCAGAACAATGGGCTTATATCACAAAAAAATTTTATTTCATAATTCGATAGAGCTCACCTAAACTAGCTCACCACCGCCAACCGTTTCTTGCTGTGAGCTCCCTACGTTTTTAAAAAATTATTGAAATCCCCGATTTTTCGGATCTCTGAAAACGAGGCGATGATGTGACGTCAAAACCCTAATACTGAAACAAGACTATCGCTGACAGAGATGAATGATACATGATTTCTGACAGAGTGAATTAGCGCGAGATCACAGTTGAAAGAATTAATATATCAGTTGCCTCAGTCTCCGTCTGGCGTTTGGTATTCTCTTTTGACTATGACGAGATGAGGTTTCTACGTCATAAGTGGGTCCGTTTTCAGAAGGTACTATTATTTATGTTCAAAAATAAAACATTCCAGTTGATTTTTCGATCGAATTATGTCGTCAATCATTATTTATGTATAAAAGGATCATTATAAACATGGTTTGAGTTAAAAGTTCTACTAAGGTGTACACGCCCATTACCACCTCGTTTGACACCCATATTTTCGTTGCTATTTCTTGATCAAGGGACCATGTTTACTCCAGAGTTGTCAAACAAGCATTGTAACTTATCAATAATGTTCGTTTGAAATATGCGTTCGATAAAGGCATTCCAATAGGGGCGTGCCTGTGATATGAAGTAAAGTGCTTTTGATTGATCTTTGTATTCCGTGCACAGAAATGCAGTTCGTCGAGGGGAGAATTCGAGGGGATTAAAATTTGAATATATATTAACGATGACTCGCCGTTTTCCCGTCCTGTATAATTTTCTACGTGTATTAAGCATGTTCGTTAAGCATACTTCACGCTTACTCCGTTTTATTGAATGCGAAATCATCACGTGCTTTTGTTATAGTCTCAGAGTCGAAAGTATTGTTTTGTCATTTTGATTCTTTGAATATTCTTCAGAATTCTGAAAATTCTATTTGTCAGATTTCCATCATTGAAATAAGGACGTAGGTACTTACAATAGCTAAAGAAATGGTGTATTCACAGATTAAGTGGGATTTAAATATTTTGGGGTGCTTTCTCTCAAAGACAAAGTGATTGATGTTAAAACTTTTCAGCCTCCTAACTTCGAAAAAACCTCTAATAACTCATTGATGTTCAAGGTCTTAGTGACTTCCAGAGATATCTGCTGACTTCTGCTGGCCAGGCTTCTTAGGAATCAGACATTTTTCAATTCAATCAATTGCTCTTTGCAGTAACATTGAAGTAATAGTATTAGTATTATATTGATTGAGAAGGTCAAAGGTTATAGGTATATTTCGTTCATTTCGTATATATTGTTAATTCTCTCACCAGTAGGAACTAGGATCTTTCTTGAAGGTATTGTAAAGGAATGTTATTTGATATGCTATGGACAAAATTTGATGAAAATATGTTCCCAGCAACCATGCATAAAATATTTCTGTAAGTTTACTGGTATTAAATTAATGCGAATAGTATTTGGGGATGGAATAGCTTAGAGCGCCAGGTTGAACATTTGTTACTGCGTCGGTTGTTAACGAAGTTGTTGGCGTATTCCAGAGAATTATTTCCATAATTATTGTTACCAAACAACGGAGTTCGAGCATAAATTTATATAAGCCAGTGACTTCTGTGGTTCAAATAAAGATTCAAATTTAATTAACGCAACTGCTTATTAATTGAAACGAAGAACTTGCACAGACATTCCAAACCGAGTTTCAAGCTCATGCCTTAGCAAATTGCATCCATCATTTTTCATTTGTGAATCTCTTGCTTATTCTACCTCGATTTCAATACCTTCTTCAAGTACAAGTATACAATAGTCCTTTCAAGATTTGAGTGATCGAATTAAACGTACCTTTCAGATATTAAAAGTAGAGTGACAAGGAAACTGCAACTTTGCATCAATTAAGCTGTGTCAGAGGGGTGTTACTCTAACAGCTTTATCGATTTATAAAATGAAGTGCTGAGTGATAGTCTTTTGACTCATTATCCATAGTGAATTGAAGAGAACTCGGAAGAGGTTTATTCACAGAAAGAAATGACAAGGTAAATATTAAAAAAAAATCTTTGAATACTACAAAAACTTCTTTTGCTATAGCGCCAATGAAAGTTTCTGTTAATATCATAATCCATTTCTTTTAAAATCCCCAAATGAGATTCATCAACATCCAAAGACATTTCGGTACCTCTACAGAAAGTTTCTTTCATTGTGACAAAATCTGTTCGTTGTCTCAACAAATAGTTCTGTACACTGGAAAGAAGAATTCGCTAGAATTCTGAAACATTAAAGAATAGTTCGATAGTCATAAAGAAATTTCTATTGGTATAACAGAATGTGTTCCTTGTGTCAAACGATAGTTATTTATATGTTAAAGAATGGTTCTGTTGAATTCTGTACCATTGATAGGAAATCTATTATAACCGGAACGAAATAGTTCGTTCAATGGTAAAGAAATATTCATAATCGCGAAAGATATTTCTGTACAGGTTGAATAATGATTCTATTAATCATTTGTGTTTACAGAATGGTTCTATTGATGGTATAGAATTGTTCATTACCAGAACAGATATTTCTGTACAATTAACTAAATTGTACCGTTAATCTCAGAGATTGTTATCAGGACTATTTATACACTACACTGTTTTACCACTAACCAAACCGATTTTTTAACGCCTCGACACGTGTTTCGCTAACTATGTTAGCATCTTCAGGAGAAGATTGAAACTCAGTTTCATTTCATTTCTTGAAAAAATCTTTTCATGAATCCATCAATATATTCGAGTTTCTTTTTATCGGTTCTTGATAATCAATGTTAACCTGAAATAGTACAAGAA
Source organism: Phaedon cochleariae (assembly GCA_918026855.4). NCBI lineage: Eukaryota > Metazoa > Arthropoda > Insecta > Coleoptera > Chrysomelidae > Phaedon > Phaedon cochleariae. Next base: position 60,277,788 of record OU896709.1, on the reverse strand, counting down.
TAATTAACAGAAAAAATAAACGCATTAGTGTGAAGAAGCTAAAACCTCTGAAACAAGATGAAAGTGAGAACAAATAACATACCAGTCTATATCCAAGTGGGTTGGTATAATGCTTCCAAGTCTTGTGAATACCATAGCAGTATGATCTTCCTTGTTCTGTCGAATGTGTTTCAACCGTCCATGGCGTGTCTTGATCCACCCTTCTCAAAAATGTTCCGAAAGTGAAATGCAAGCGGAAGTAAACAACCTTTTGCTTCAATATGCTGGAAAACTGCCTCTCCGTCCACGAAAGTTTCAGAGACTTCATTGTTTATAGTAAACTGAATAATTTTTCCTACATAATCATTTCTAATGAGTCATTGTTGCAATAGATATTCCGTTTTGCTCACACACTTCGAGTAATTCGTCAAATTCTGACCTTAGAACCAGATCACCCACTTTAATTTCAACGAACTTTTTAAGATGATAGATCAACTTCTTATCTTGAAAGCTACGAGTAAAAGTTCATAGGAACTTCTTTCTATTTTCTCGCCTTCATTGTTGTCACAATATATTGAAGTAACCATACCTATACTCATATTAATGTAACACCCTGTATATTGATAAATGTACCTATATCACATAATTAGGTATCGGTAGGTACCCAGTATCCAAATCTCGGTAAGCTGATATAGGGTTAAGTACACTTACCTTGATACCTATCAATCGGAATGAAAATTGAAAACAACACTCAACACCGATGCATTCACTGTCAATACTGAATAAAAAATGAATAATGCCCTATGCGGTATAAGGGATGGTAACCAAATTTGAAAATAGACCAATACATATCATGTTCGGTGACATCAGGTGAGAGATATTGAGAGAGATGTGAGATATTTACTTTAATATTCAAAGAAAGACTTTTTGTTAATTCTAACGAAATAGTCCATGAGTGTTAGAGAAGATTCTATTCATGGTATACAATTATCATTGAAAATATCAAAATGAATAGTACAGATCAAACTTTGATACCAACAGTATTTTCTGTAATCTTATACCTAGCTATTCTATCAATATTATAGAATGATAAGTGAATAGTAAAGAAATTATATATGATCGGAGACAACTACTTACAGAAATTTATTGTAAAATTAACAGAAAATCTGCAACATTCTGTATCTTTCGTGACAATGGTTCTGTTTATGGTAAAAAAATTCTGTAACGCTGAAATAATTCTTCGTTAAATTCGATACAGAACCCGTTCTGTTAATGCTATCAAATTATTTTTTTCTGTGTTGAAATGATGCCGATACAATATTATCCTTTAATATACCTTGAAATTCACTACCGACAACTTCTAGATAACATGAACCAGAGGTAAGTCTAAATATATCATGATGTAAGCCATACTGGAATGAAGAAAATGATGATTCCATGTAAAACGGAAATCATTTCTGAAAATCAGATCGGCAGCTCAGAATATTTCTCTATACCTTTTCAACTTCAAATTGATACTAATCATTTTCAAAATGAGAATAAACATCTTCAAATTGGGACGAAATGATTCAGCATGGATTTAACACATTCAAATTGAAAATAAACAAATCCAAATTGAGACAAATCACTTTCAAAATGGTAATAACCAAATTCAAATTAGGACTAGGCACGGTATGAACAAATCCAAATTCGAACTGCACAAATTCAGATTGAAACCAATCAATTTCAAATCGGAACTTATATATATACCTGCAATATGCAATTGATTGATTCGGTAGAGATACTGGTCGCGATACTGTTAATGATACGAAAGACGAAATTCCGAATAGGATTTCAATCAGAAACAACTGAAATGAACATCGAATGAACAAATATTCATAAATATGAAGATAATTCACATACCTGAACATATCAATCAATCAAGCTACATATCTCCCGCAAATATTTATTTCTATTGAATTCTTTACGGTTGATTTTTCATGCCGAATGTATCTTTTTTTATGTATGGTATATCAATTCAAATACTAGGTACGGCGATTATGATTAATTTCGATTTTGACATAATATTGACAATTCGTTTCTCAAATTACATTTTTTTGGTTCCAAAATGAATGAGTTTATTCTTAGTTTGAATGTGTTGATCAACTTGAATATGTTAATTCTCAATTTTAACCTGTTCATCTCGCTGTTCATTCTCATTTTGAATCTGTTTACCAATTTGGATGTGTTTAATTCCAATTCGACATTGCTAAGTCTCAATTTGAACTTGAAAAGGTATAGAATCTCTCTGTACCTCAAGACCAAAACCAATATCATGATTCGTTAACATCTGCACCGTTGAGACCCTTTATTAACAAAATTGATCCGAACACTTCATAGTAATGATAGGTTTGGTTTCAGAACATTATGAAACGCATAATATTGCACGAATCACATCAGTAAACGTGAAATTATCCGCTTTTACAGTTTCATCAACTTGCATATTTAGCACGAACGCTTATCGTGTTCCGAAAATATGTTAATTTAATCATACGATCAGATGAAATTGATAGTTTCCAACGATTTGATAAACGTATATTTCCGATGATCAATCCGCCAATTCTGACACGTTAATAAACACGAATATCTCATCGAAATACCTATGCTTTGATTGAATAGTGCCTTTGTTATGGAGGCTCGCTTCGATTTTGATTGACCCTAATGAAGGCTTTTAGTTAGAACTCGTAATTAGGAGGTGTTGCTGAGACAAATTAACTGACAGCTCTATCATAGAAAACACTATTTTGTGATTTGAGACACGCACGTTTTGATGGGTCGGCTGTTTCAGCTTTCAAATAAGAATTAATAACCCTCTTTACAATGTATGAGAGAGGGTGTGTTTGTGTGTGTAGCACCCTACCAGTAAACAATGTTCGAAGTGTGGACGTAACAGGTTTAGATATTTTCATTGAAAATGTTGTTTTCTCGAGGATATCAGCTTCATAAATCAGGTACATTCAGGCATTGATGAAATAAACCTCTGGTGTACGCACTTCAATTCTCCCCTGTTTTAACAATTCCTTGATTTTTGCCTACTTCGATAAACATAACATGGCGTGGGTGGATCTCGCTAAGTTTAGTCTAGTGCCGTACCAAACTTACAGGCATTAATGTGACAAATGTGACCCAATTGTGATTGATGAAGATAAGGAATACATTTTGCGATTTAGCTGCATCAAGGTTGGTAGCACTGATGTTGATCATAAGTTCTAGGAATCACGCCATCTGAAATTCATTATGTGAACCCCACGTCATCGTCTGAAATTCAATTGTCAAGAGCCAGTCTGACAAAACAAATGAACTGTAAGCGTACCAGAGGTTTTTTTCATCAATATTCAGGCACTAGTCATAATGAGCGAGATTCGAGGCGAGATTAGAATAAGGGTTATTTTAAATCGAGTTTTAAATATATGCAAGTTGAAGTAGTTGTGTCAGATCATTTCAAATTTGTTGGGATTTCCATATGTCAATATATTATATGTCGGCATTTAACAGTGAAATCAGTCATTCTCTGGAATGCCTAGTCATTTCACATATTGCCGGCAAACAGCGTAACTCTAAATTTCGTACACCGTTTGCCTAATAGTTTCAGGCATCCCCTGTAATGACGGAAAGAAGGTTCATTTAGGCCGAGTCAGGTTAAGTTGTTTAGAAGCAGTAGTCTCTTCTGTTCTCTCAAGTAATTTGCTGAAAAATATACTTTCTAGGAAGGAAGGAAGATAATTTAGGCGGCGTTTGGTTATATTTTGTTTAGGAAAAATAGCCTCTTCTTTTGCATATGCAGAAGGGATATTTTCCTTCCTCAACCCTCGGGCAAACAGAGTAAACAGCTGAAAATGGAAGTTACGCTGCCGACAATACGTGAAATGACGTAAGCATTTCAGGGAATGACGGATTTCATTAATTGACGCCGACATATCCACGAATATAGTTCAATTAAATGTTTTCTTCAAGAGTAGGTATGTTCATATTATATATAGAAATTCCTTATTGATTTATTCTAAACATAACTACTGTGAATAAGTGATATGACAACTCGTACTGCAAAATATTCCCAAGAACCGAGCATTTATATACTTCTTTGCAATTGTAAACACATTCGCATCGTTAATTAATCAGTTCTTATGATGATTATACTTTTAGATGACTGACTAGATTCCATGTTTCATGGGAAGAGAAAAGAGAAAAAAACATGGCAAGTCGTGTTTCTATTTTATATTCTTAATACGTGCACACCATAAAAGATCAAATTATTCACAATATAACGTCTGGAGATGACAGTCGTTTATCATGGTATATGTAAAAAGTATTATGTGTATCATAACTATATACCGGGTGCACACAAGATTATCCATTGGAAAAGAATCTGCACTCAGTTTTAACATTTGCCTGATTATGCTAAAATAGTTATGACAACATTCATGTTAGTATGAATATAATGTATAATTGCACCGTCCTATCTTCCACAATAAACCATTTTCAAATTGAACCTTCGTTGAGGTATAAAGGACACGCATGATCATGAAGAAAAATAAATCAGAATTTTAAACTGAAATAATATATCTTCAAATACTTAGAGCGTGAGCAATCGAGGAGGTGGATAGCAATAGAAAATGTTTCCTAAGATGTGACAATTGCCGCAATTCAACAGGTGAGGTCGAAAACGCTTATTGGAAATTTCAAGTACTTTACCGGGAATAATTAATAAGTATTAGCAAGTGAATTATTTCGCTAAAGTCAGTCGGTATCTCTTACTTTATTAGAATGCCTATATTTTATTCTTCTCCAAATTCCTTCTTGCTACTCTATGAATAATTATTTAGGGTCTCAGCTTCCCCTGCAAATTGCTGAAATGACGCACCTGATTCTGCTGCTTCAGTTTCAGTCTCAGATATGCCCCAGGTCACAATGTATTAAACGCGAAACTTTATATTATCTCCATGGAAAACTGAATCTTGCAGGAAATGTTTTCCGGAATGATAATATAATAATATAGTATGCGTCTCTAACAATTACTCTACATCTACGAAACATTTTCCACTAGGTTTTCCATTACCAGCCAGCTCGCCAGCCAGACTCCTACGATATTAGATTTCCTTTCTGATTAATGTATGAAATGATAATTATTCTGCGTAGGTATGTCCATATAATTGTAGATGAATATATATTCATTCCAGAAAACGTTGTATCTGAAATATTTATAGTACCTATACAACCAGGGTTGGCATGAATTGATTTATATCAATAAAAGCCGTAAAAAGTCACGTTGATTTTGTTTATGTGAATGGCATTTGCATAAGTTCAATTTACGTTTTATTGCAGATTCTGCTTCACCAATCAGAATATGAAACGTAATAAGCAAAACTTGAAAAGTTTGGTTGTGAACGCCGCTTTATACGTCGGTGATCCAAGCATCATGCAAAGATATGAAATTATAAAAATTGTAACAAAAATATTTAAGTTTTCAAATCGAGAAAGCAATTTAACAATTGATTTATATCTAATCATCACATTTATATAATTTGCAAGATGAAATCATCAAATTTTCCTCGAAATTTCCATAAACAATTCTAGTTAGTTACATAAAGAAAAATTTGCGATTGAATGAGTTACATTACTATCTAGTTCTAGATAACCATGGTGGTGTTACTCGATGTGAATCCTATACTCACTTCATTATATTTCTATATATCATCTGACTATTTTCGATTGTTTAACACATCTATTTGCTCGTTAATTGTTCTAAAAAAATTGTATCTCACAATTGGTGGATGGTTAACACAACCGTCTCCAAACATTATTTCTAATCAGTAAACCGTACCTACCTATCTTCATACTCAATATACTCATCATGGTAGTCATAATTATTAATACATCAGTACTGCCTCATTCTGACAATGTTGTTGCAGTAAATCAGTACTTTCAAGGACAAGAAATATGTGGGAATATGTATAACAACTTCAACATTCATCTTGCGCAATTTACGCACTTTCTTCCACTACAACCATCTTTGTTGCTTATCTTGTTTACTTTGAAACGCGAAATTCATTTCATAAGTTTATTTGTTCAGTGACGTTGCGTCTCTTAAATTCTCGGTCTTCTGCTAAATTAATTTCGAATTCATTGTACATCCCCCCGTTGGCAATCTTGGAGGGCATTCGCTCATTCCCTTCGCTTCCTCTTCTATTAAAAATAAGGACATGAATAGTACATTACTCCAGAACTAAATTTAATAAACGGAGTTAAATGTGCGAAAGTCTTTGGTCCATTCATTTGCGAAGGCTCTTTTGAGTGGGTTAATACTGGAGCAAATTGTGCCGCTTGATATGGAAATTGTTGCTTTAATTCAGTCGCTCCAGTATCTTCACGAAGTGTTGAATGAGATCATTCAAAATATTCATTGAATTTCGTTTCGTTTGCTGCCTTCACAAAGGTGTTGTGACTTAATCGATGATTCTGAAACAGCAGATGGCATGAAGCATTCTCAAATGAATAAGCTCTGTTCCTAGCAAAACAGTTCATCAATTATTGGTACAATCAGAAGAAACTGTCCCAAGTATAGTTGTTACTTACCTTCTAACTTTATCTATCACAAATATTTTCATTCAACTGCACGCACTACATCAGAACCCTGGTTCAAAAACAGTAGTGTATTTGTGATTGTTGTGAAAAAGTTGTAAGAATAGACGCGTGGAAAAAGTATATTATGTGAGTCTATGTAAACAATCATTATTGATCCTATATTCAACATGTCAAAAAATCTCCTACTTCGGAATCTATTCGTATTTCTTGGTTAGTACAGTATGTGATTTCTAAGGTACATCGTGATATCATGCTATTGCCATGCTTCAATCAATCAATAAATATATCATCAAACATGTTCATGAAATTTGCTCATTCTGAGGTTCAACTGAAAATTGAGACAACTAGTTTTCTGAGTTGAATATCTTGGTTTGATTAATTCTGAATCGAGTATAAAATTATTAGTTAAAAGAAATTATTCCACTGTTGAATATCAATGAAACACATTTCTAAATCCTGGGGCCTGTTTATCGCTAGTTGCACAGCAGGATTTGAAAGCAAAAAAAAACGAGAATGATTTGTTTGTACTCTCATTCTTTTCAGAATTCAATAAGCAATTCCGAGAGTCATTCAGTGGATAGTAGGTAGTCCGCCTCTCCAGACCACCCCCTCCCCTTCACTTTTCTCCAAACCACGTGACCTGACTAGCCAATCAGGCCAGCATTTGGTTGGAGGCCGAGGTATCCTCGCCTTTGTTTCGCCGTCACCTATATTTGACATCTACTGTAGATGTGGGTTTACTTACATAGGAAGCAGGGTACCATGTCTGCAAACGATAATTTCTGAACTTATTTGTCATCGAGAGATGATGAATTCTTGGAGGTATTTGCTAATTAAGGAAAGTCCCTCGGAATCTCCCCTTATTTTACGGGTCTCTATCATCCTTCAAAATTATGGGGAGCAATCTAGATCACTTTCTAAAGAGCTTAGTCTGCACTACTTCAATAGATCAACTACTCCTCTAATTCAACTTGAAATAATCATGTACTTCAATTGACTCCATCCGACAGTTTCCAGACGACTATCTACATTCACATTTACTGAATATTTCCCATTATATTTCTTCAGATATGTGAGTGCGTTGAGGATAACGTGTTTGGAGTAGGTATACTTTGTGTTAATTTTAATGGCTGCAGAGAGATTAGGGCGATAAGAAAAAAGGCTCGGAATCGAAAGTGCATTAAGCTCGAGTGAGAATGACTCGTGAAGTTCACGTACCGGGCGAAATTAAGTGAATTATTAAATAATCAGACTAATCAAATTACATGATGGACTCAGGGCAGATAATGCTCGGCAATTTAGCAATCTAGTTTTTATGTCTCGGCCATCGACGGCCGAGGCATTATTTCAAGCCACTCGAGCATCCCACTTCGTAATTAAAGCCAATCTGCGGTTCGATTATATGGTTTTGTGTGCCAGCAAATAGGAAAACGAAGCCACCACAGCCACCTATCGACGCTGCCTAAGAAAATTGCTTCTGAAATTGCTTCGCTCCAAAACACATTTCTAGCGTTATTAACCAAAAAAGTTACACTGTGTCATGGGAAAATTATCCTTTTCATGTTTGTCTCATACATCTAGAAGGTTATTGTCACTTGATGATCGTTTGATGTTTTACTTGTGATGGCTAAGCATGGTCTGGTGATCACTGATTGCTACAGCCGAGTTTCAAGTGTCTTCCAACCAACTAGAATCACTTCAATTTGTCAAAGTTCCACGAGAATTCATCTGTGTTGCTTAAGTTTGTATTTTCTAGCATATTTGCGAGCTATAGTTCGATTTTCATGCTTCAATAACTCTGCTCTCAAAACCTGGTGGAAATCAAACACAACCCTTTATGTTTTCTCAAGAATCTGAACTCAACATCCTCAATATAATAATGTGTGGTCCCACTATTTCTATAGAGTGCATTTTATTTATGATCGGAAATATCATCAGCAATATATTTTCATTGGACAATGCTTAACAATAACTTCCTTTTTTTTATTCACTTCTAAAAAGCTTCTCTTCTCATAATTCACTAGACACATTTTTTATGGAAATGGATAAACCTTAGAAAATTTGGCGAAATTTCACCATGGACAATATTCATGAAAAATAATTGGAGTCATATACTACAGAAATACAATTATGGAAAAGGTCATGTTAATATTATGACAGTAATTTTTAATTCAAGATGGCCGATTCAATATGTCGAACGAGCTTTGTGATTAATAATGTTTCGAAAAACAAATGAAACACGCTTCCATAGATAGGCAAACTTGAGAGGAGTAAAAGAAATGGTAGTTTAGGAAATAAATAATAGTTTTGAAAAACTAGGAAATCACGCTTTTATGGTTAGTCGAGCCAAACAGAAGTAGAAAATAAAATAATAAGAGTGTGTTGCTGAATATTCAAGTGGAAAATTTTTCTAGAAATAATGTACTTAACATCGAGACTTACATAGCAAAACAACGTTTTTCCCGGGTCAGTTTAGGTTAGGTCAATAAAATGACTCGACAATGACAACGCGTGCAGTGTACAGCAAATATTATATAAAAAATTCACGAGCAACCACCTAAAGAGTACCACACCTACATCACGTAGTCTTGTTTGAACGTAGATTGGCATAGGTAGTTCACCAGGATAATCCCCCTCATGTTCAACTGATATCAAATATCTCCGACATCGTCATCGACATGAAGCCCGTAAAATGCTGGTACGTCTTGGAAGGGGTCCAAAAATCGTGGAGTTGAGCGACGAAATAACAAAAATGGAGGACAGGTGGAGCCGGCTAGATGGAATCGCTGCGAATGACAAACTTGCTGCCCGCATCTGACCGGGGCTTGCGTCTAATTTATCACTTGTTACACGACGAGATACCGATATTCGTGCTCTACATATTGGCAGGCACGCCAAGTTGTTCGCAAACCACTGCAATGAGAATTATTGGCGCGTTTTGTACTCGCCGGGATGTCTGCTCAGATGTCTGTCCGACGTCAGCGAAATTCTGCGGTTGTTTCTCTATCGACATGAAAGCCCAATACCTTGAAATGTTCTTTCATCTACAACTATGTGATGAATCGAGTAATGAGAGTAATAATGACAGTAGGATGGCGTAATAATCTGACATCCCATCGTCTTGTCAAATTCAACAAGGATAATTATTCGTTCATCTAGTTCTATACTAAAGCACACCACTATACTACTGTTTGTGAAATACACGCAAATTCAAAAGACTCACCTCACATGGTTCTCATAATAATTTTACTCACCTTTTAATTCTACAAATAGACGAAAAAATGAGATTTCACTGTTTTCCATCCTCAACAGTGACTACCATCATGAGTAACCATAACCATGAAATAGGACTTGACACTTGACAGTTGCAGATTGGCTCACACTTATGTGCGGCTATTCGAATAGAATAGTACAGACCAATCAGAACCATAGAACTTTATTGTTGATAACTAGCTTCTAGAGATAGGGTACTACAATTAATCATCGCGGTGGGGGAATGCTACAGCGTAAGCAATTTAAGTTAAAGTATAATCTGCAATAGTATGATCATTTCACAACTGAAAAGTGAAATTGCATATACATGGTGAGATTGACTGATATGTGATTGCACGATTTTTTTTCCTGTTAATGAAAGTTAGATCCAACATTGTTTATCATATTTTCACAATCGAAATTATTGAATTAAGTTATAAGCTGTTCGTTGATTGAAATCTCTGTTATTAAGTTTTCAATGAAATTAATGAGTATTTCAAATCAGATATTGTGATTTTGCAATATAATAACCTTCACTATTTCCAAAGATATATTTCTGAACTCTCAGAGTTGCTTTGGTATTTGAATAGTTGTGGATAAAGTATAGTTTTCTACTCGCACATAATGACTATTACCCACTCAGATGATTACAGCACTCGCCTTCGGCGCATCCCTATGCGCTCGTTGAATAATATACTATTACAAGCCAATGAATCGTTTCATAATATAACAGAGGCACATTCTGATAGAGCTCCCCTCGTAACATTCAACATTTTCACACTTGGAGTTTCAAAAAGATACGGAAAAGTCTTGGTATGCAAACTGCTAAGAACTTATCTCGACTTATCTACTTTTTATTCAACACATACACGTGTTTTGTGCAAAATTTCAACCAAATACTCATCAGTATCCACCATGGTCGATAATGTTACGATTATTCTAAGTAAGCAACTTGGTTGAATACTGAAAATTGTCGTCATAGCAGAATGAAATGATGTAGAGATGGTAAAGGCGCTTTTGAAACTCTGATTTGAGAATGAGGCAAATTTGTTGTTTTATTCTCTTATCACTTCATGGTCAACATCTCACCCACAAACCTTTTGAAATTTCAAATTTTCCATTTTGTTCATTTCTAATCTATCCGAATATGGATTTTCACGACAACCTCGCAGAACGATCATCAAATCAAAACCAGCAATGTTCAAATTTTGAGACCGGGGATCAAAATTTATGGGTTTGGAGTTAGTAAAATGAGGAACATTATATTAGCTACGAGGTCGCTTGTTTGTCTATAACTGTTCAAATTCCACTTGGTCGGACTGTTGAAGCGAGTGTTGAAGTGTGACCACTTGAACTTTAACATACTGTAAGTATATATGGCTCGATGTTTTGAGACAAAAAATATTATTCAAAATATACATCGGCGATCCAGAAATTCGAGTTGAAGCATGATCTTGGTTATCTTGAGAGATACGATATTGCCCAAAGTTGTGCTGATCAATAATCTGAGGAGAACTCCGACCCATCTTTATTAGTTTCTGAGATAATACCTACGATGTGAAATTTGCGATTTTTTAGTACATTCATTCGATAGTAGTAGTTCTTCATCTTCAGGTATCAGTGGTGAAGGAGTTCGTTGCTGAAGTTGCAGAAGATATTGTGCCTAATCTGATAATTGTCGAACTTTCGTTAGATAATCATAAAAATGGGGGATTATGTTGGGGATACTTTGCCATTATATTCATTCATTTCAGGTAGGTATCGAAATTCATGTAGGTACAAGGGACAAAACATATTGAAAATCTAGCTACGAATGCTATGATGGACTATATTCACCATTCCTACACGGAGGGCTTCAAGAGATATTGTGAATAGACTCAAAGGAGAGTTTGAAGCTTCAGAATATTATTCGAATAAAGATACAGGTGCCAAACTATTCATGAATAGAGATTATGTTCTCAGAGGTTTTCTTCTGCCGTGTTCGAGTTTTCATAATTTGTGAACCGTTCTGAAACAGTCATAGGATTCGGAACAACTTCGCACTAGTTCTACGCAGTTCGAGAACGATTCTTGAACATTTCTGAAATCGCAACCCGAATGGACCTAATATAATAATAATAATAATAATAATAAATGCTTTTATTGAGGCAGGATTCAGTATCTGGGCATGAAAATATCATTTTCGAATTCCTCGCAGGAAGCTTCTTTGAGAATGTTTTGTATTCTCAAAGTATTTCCAAAACTCCGAAGATATGCGAGAATGAGACTATAAACAAATAATTCGAACATATATGTGGAAATAACTCATTTATCGCAGTGCAACGATAGCTCTGAATGTTTTTTATGACTACAAAGTTCGAAGCTTCACTGGCGGAGACTCGATCAACAGGTATAAAACGTCTTCTTCGTCAGTCTCACCAGTTCAACATGCCTCTCGTTCGCCCAACAGCTTAACATATGAACATCGCGATAGCGGCACGTCACGTCTGTCTGATGACGGTCCGTCAGGCGGCCGCTATATTACCACACCCATCCAGAATCATTTAAACCAACAGAACAGAATACATCATAAATCTAATTAACCCCGCGAACAAAATAACCTGTCAAGTTTCCGTAATAAATAGTGCTCATCATGCAGCCAGAGCACCTGGTCTCAAAACAAACTATATAGAGAGCTGAAAGATTAACAAGAGAGTGTAGAGGCAACCAGCTTAGAATCAATTAGGAGTACTGGTACTAGAATTTGGAAGCTAGAAAACTTTTTAGACATTGATTGGCTAACGGCTAATGACCAAATTTGAAGGTTTCGAAAGCTGACGATTGGTGATCAACTCACGCTCTAATGGCGGATGTGTACAACTTTTGCATTGTCTTAGAGTCCTAGTATTACTAAGCTCAATTATTACCCGAAGCGGAAACTTGATATTAAAATGAGAATGTTCACAACAATCCATCCCTCAACTACCGTTTATTCAACAATACAGTACCATCCGTGGATGAACAATGTGATCTAGGTATCACCATCAACAAAAAACTCTCCTGGTCGAGTCATGTAACAGATGTTGTACACGAAGCAAATAGTCGCATCTATCTACTGCGCAAGTGTTTCTCCAATCCTAATCCCCAACTATTTGGTCAACTATACAAGTCGTATATACGTCCTCTACTAGAGTATGGTGTTCAAATATGGTCCCCGCACCTAGTGAAAGACATCCAACTTTTAGAGAGAACTCAACGTCTTGCCACCCGAATGGTACCCTCACTCAGGCACTTATCTTACGAAGATAGATTAACCCGATTGAAGATTCCATTTCTCAAAGAAAGACGAGCCAGAGGAGATGCTATTCTGACATACCGCATACTGCACGATACATTCTCCATTGACATGCAGCATATTTTTGAGCTGAACACTGACCCCAGGCTGAGAGGCCATAGCATGAAGCTCAAACGCGAAAACTTCAAGTCCACCGTTAGGCAAAACTTTTTCGCCAACAGAGTATTCGGGCTATGGAATTCACTCCCAGAGGCCGTTGTGACAGCTCCAAGCATAAACAGTTTCAAAAATGGTTTCGACGCGTTCCAGTGTTCCAGCTTCTGACTGTACCAACTGTGCTGATGCTCCTCATTGTCTATATTAACAATTTCGATTCTTATGTTCATACGATACCACTCACTTGTATTGTTAGGTCAATTTTGTATACTCATGGGCAAAATAGGCTTTGCCTCTGCCCTTATTGTCAGTTGATAATAATAATAATAATAATAATAATAATAATCTCAATTCAAAGCATGAACATAAACCTATAGGAAATCACCTTGAAGTTGATCAATTTGAATTGAACTAGTTTGCTGCTTACGCAAAGGTAAGGTATGTACTTGGGAAATATAGGGTTAATATGTGCTTAGTCAGTGGTGGAAATAGTTGGAAGGTGGTATACGTTACACGGATGTGCCGACATACATGATTTTCCGAGGATTTTCAATTTGATTGGACCACAATGAAATTGTACTCGTTGATAACTATTGATTTGCGAGATTATTGGGGCAGAAACTAACATTCAGCTGTGGCTGCTACCATAGGAACATCTACCATTTCACCTCTTCGTTTGCCATTGCGAATTTTGATACAAATAAAAATTATATAAAAAATCCTGATAGTCACTATGAAATTCAAAAATTACTGTTACCACAAATAACAAATCAAGACCCAGTCTCAATAGCGTTCTTATGATTTTTCCAGCAGCTGTAGCCGAATGGTGACTATACAGTAATGCATTAATCGATTAATCGATCATTCAGCGTGGTACATATATCAATACGCTAAATGCCACTTTAGTTATGTGCACTTGTGCACAGAAAAACTCTATTTCATTGCCCTTTTTATCGCATTCCGGCGTGAAATAAGAGAAATTAATAGAGTCGACTTCGACTAGAATCAATCATATCGATGCCATCATTAATACTTGGCTCAGGGGGGTCTATTCTTTTTTCCCAATGCAATTTATTTACTCAATGTTCTTATTTATTGTCATTCACTTCTCACAGCGGTGAATCCGCGTTCTGGCAGCATGATGTGGTCCAAATCTGTTGGGGGCTTCATGAAATATCTCTACATAACTGAAATTTGCTACGTAACTCAATATCTGACGCCGGCTCCTGGAACTAAACAACTTTCTAGTGAAATTCCATCAACAAGTCAATTTTCAAAACATGAAGTAGGCTCACGGATCACATCGATATTAGTGATGAGGTGTTAATTCGAATTCATACAGGCGAGATAAACTTTGTTTTAGCCAGTCTATGATAATTTAATACCATCCATCAATCAATCACACTTTGCCGAACAAATAGAACTAATCCACTGTCCAAGCCACAATCGAAATCGAATTCCGTCATTATCATTAACCTCGTTATTACCTACTGAAAAAAAAATCTATCTACATTCACAATTGTTAGGCTCATTCATCATTAACGGTTTTATTGTCAGCTTATTACCCCTATTAATAATACTCTGGATCGGATTTATGATATAGTGCAAATGTATTTTATTACTTTTCATAACGGTGTAATTCAGTTTCATGATTTATTGCTCGTAAACGATAATATGACGAGAAATTGGCACATGGAAATGGCAATTTCGTGAACAACGAAGGAAATTACTCCTATCTGGTTATACAACACGAAATCCTTACTATATATACTACTAGATAAATATTGTAATTATAATGACTATCAAATTCTATTGTAAATCGTTCATTGAGAAAACTTATATTTGAATAACTGATAATTTCTTGAAGGAGTTGTAGATCTAATTCATCCGTACAATGTGTTTGTACAGACTAGAACTAAATATACTAACTCATATACAATATACAAAGAAATATTATAACTCTCATTCATTGTTGACAATAACCTCGACAATAATTGATATGGACATGAAATTGATTCATCATCAGCTAACCACTGACGAATCAACAATGGTATCAACATACATATATGCATAATTTTATATATATCCTCAGGCTATGTGCCTGACGGTTTGCTTGTCAATATTATACACACATACATACATATACAAATTCAAAGGATATCCATGATAATTATTATGCGTCGTCAATTAAGATTATCTATAACTGGTCTGGTAGTGGGAAAGCACGGGAAGATCGCAAAATATTTTTATTTAGCTGAAACCTCGGGTTGAAGCCTTACCAACTTTTTCATTTGTCGATGTCGAAAAAAAATCTTCCTGAAAGTGTACTTGGCTCCGAGCTTGGCTCATTGAGAATAAGATAATAATGCATTGATATAAGCCAGTTTGGATAATTTGTTCTGTAGATCGATATATATCAATTTTCAAATCTGATTGGAAAAAAATAACTTCGATCAGATAATGCACTATAAAAATAAGAAACAAAACAAACTTCCCAAGGTTTCTTAAGTTCGCCCTTTGTTTTTCTTGATTATACCTTTCGGGCATCTTACTTACTGGCCACTTTGGAATTGCTCAGGGCACCTATAAACCAACAGCTCAACAACAAACTCGGACCTTTTACTCGGGTGGATCTTAATTGGCAAGACGGAATGAATCAGGCGACCCACATAGCATCTACTCATTGTTAATCGGAACTTTATGTCTTTGGCACTTCCAGCCTGGCATTACAAATTGAAACAAGATTCATTGACGTTCGCTACGTTGGCTGACTTGGATTTATTTCGCGAGAGGAATACGGTTAGAAACTGAGGAGCAGCTACAAAGGAAAGAAATAAAGAAGATGGAGATTTATGCCAGCTGATTTGTGCTGAGATGTATGCCGGGTGCCAATAAAGCGGGCTCAGTTTATAGGAAATGCTACCAGATAGATTCACGGTAGATCAAAACAAGAAAACAGAATCACAATATTGTCAATGAGTACAAATGCCTATGAATTTACTCAAACCCTCGTTCATTTCAAGATCTTTTATCATAAATTAACTTTTCCAAATTAAAACATCCAGTATAATTCAGTTTTGATCAGGTCAGTTTATAGTTGATGTAAAATTTGCAAAAACCGCTTACCATGCGAAACTACCCAAGTTTTTTTTGTGTTCTTGTTCTCACGAAAAGGGATATTCTGTAATGTTCAGAGAACATCGTGAGAACCGAGGGAAATAAGGTAGGAATTTGTGTTCTTTCTTTCTGGAGGTTATATGACTCGGGGAACACCTTCCTTGGCAATATGTTTCAGAGCCTCGCTGTTCGTTGGATAAACGAGTCTTTGGAAAGAGATGTTCTGCATGTCTCCAAAGTGACCACGAAGCGGTGCGAAGCCACAACTCGACGGGTCAATCTCACCGGGACTGCCAAGGGAGGAACAATTATTGTTGATATCTCAGAAGAGTCCATGAAAATATCTATAAAATAGGGCCAGATCGCCAACTTTTCTACGGTGTTCCAGAGAAGTGAGCGAGTTTGTGAGCGACACATCACCCACGACACGAGTTGCCCTTTTTTTGGACAGAATCCAACAGTTTCAGGGTATGTTTGGGTGCTGCACTCCAAATATGGGAACAGTAATCCAGGACAGGTCGGATCTGTGCCTTATAGATCATAAGCAGCTGACTGGAAGTGAAATAGCTCCTGGCCCGAAACAGTAAACCAAGTTCTTGGGATGCACTTTTAGCAATTGACCTCATGTGATTTTCCCGAGAAAGATTATTGATGATAGTAAAACTAAGCATCGAAATGGATGTCTTCAAAGGTATGGTCACTCATGACAAGCTTATGTTGGGCACAGTGAGATCGGCTTTTCTAGAGAAAAGGTATGCTTGTGTTTTGTTTGCATTGAAATCTACCAAGGTATTGAATCCCCATTCGTGAATTGTTACCAAGTCCATATTTATGTTGTCAACATTTCTCCCTCGTTCGTTTCTGATTTGCCTGGTTGGTATTGGTGCCCTGGAAGAGAAGGCGGTATGGAGGGTACTATCATCCAGAGAGCAATAACGCCAAGTAACGGCCATTTCCATTGCGGAAAATTGCGAATCTAGCATCGATATCAAATATAAATAGAATCCGAATCGATTAGGCATGGACATCATTAGTTCAATCGTTATTCGATTCATCACTCCCAATTATTATATTGAAATAAGTATATCACTCATTCATCGATTGACTGACTTCCAAAGTGGCACTTTTTTTTATCGCTGCTGCCCCTAACATAATGTAACTACCAAGAACCATCATCTTGTTTCTGTTGTTTGCTCGTTTCATGTTTGTTCTTTGCTGTTCCGCCTTTTTGGCACATTTTTATGTTTTCGTGATTGAATAAATTGTTTGTTGTACTTTTGAAAAACAATTCTCTTTATTTCGGAATGAATGTGGTTGGGTGATGAAATACTGAAAATCCTTTTGCGAATAGCCAAGCGAGTACAAACTCTTAAGCTGATACATGAGTCATAAGCGATGTTTGAGTTGCGACACGTGGTAAAGGTCCATCTGAGTTGCGACAATATTGGTGAGGACTGGCAGGTAATTGCTTGAAGGAAATCTTTCCACATTCTCACCATCAGATCGAAGGGTTTGGTAAAAGTTAATTTTTGTCATAATTTTTCAGAAATTCACCTCAAAATTCACAGAGAAGAGCAGAAACTTAGGAAGCGCTCAAACTGATAGTGCAAACATGCTGATGGTTCCTCTCTTCTATTTGGTTCCAATCGTCGAGTTTAGTTACAATCAAATTCAAATAATCTTCATGAAGTTTTCTCTATTCCACTATGTATATTTTATTATGAAAATTCGCGTGTTAATTGTGCAATATGTAATAGAAATTCAATTCCGAATCATTGTTTACAATTTGACGATTCCACTAGACATCTGGCCCCAGTGTGTGTTCGTCCAATTTCATTTTGATGGCGTTAGGTTGTTGCTTATTCCTTTATGACTGCCATAAACTAATACCGGCTATATGGTGATGCATATGTTTACTTCCTTTCTTATAAATAATTGTTATTGTGTGACTGCCGCTAACGAGACGCTATAAAAGTTGAGCTTCAGAGCCGAACAGACAATGAATAGGATAGAATAGTGGAATGTTTATTTTTGGATTAACTAAATAGCTCATTAGACATGTTGCTCTCAGCTAATAATTCTGTCGAGCATTTCATCGAGTGGGAATCATTATTCCAATTTGTCTCAAAGATTTTCAGTCGGTTGAATTGATTTCATTTTGAAATCTACTCATTCCCACCCATATTTCCATTATATTGAATAGTAGGTATAATAAATATTTGATGTGAATGAAGCAAAAGAATAGCCTTTTTTTATGTTCTGGTTCCCAGGAAAGGGGATATCTTGTAATGTTCAGAGAACATCGTGAGAACCAAGGATAATAAGGTAGGAATTGGTGTTCTTCTAACATTTTTGGAGGTTACATGCCTCGGGGAGCGCACGAAAGGGAATCCCTATAATGTTCAAAGAACAGGATAGGGACAGGAGGTAGGTATTGGAATTTTTCTTGAACTTATACTTCCACAGGCAATGAATTCCAGAGCCTAGCCGTACCTTGGCAATGTGTTCCAGAGCCTCGCTGTTCCTTGGATGAACGAGTCTTTGGAAAGAGATGTTCTGCAGGTCTCCAAAGTGACCACGAAGGGGTGCGAAGCCTCAACTAGACGGGTTAATCTCGCGGGGACTGTCAATGGAGGAACAATTGTTATTTCAGAAGAGCATCGTCCATGAAAATATTTATAAAATAGAGCCAGATCGCCAACTTTTCTACGGTGTTCCAGAGAAGTGAGTGAGTTTGTGAGCGAGGCATCACCCACATGACGAATTGCCCTTTTTCGGTCAGAATCCAACAGTTTCAGGGTATGTTTGAGTGCTGCACTCCAAATATGGGAGCAGTATTCCAGGACAGGTCGGATCTGTGCCTTATAAATCATAAGCAGATGACTGGAAGTGAAATAGAACAGAAAACGAAGTTTTTGAGATGCACTTTTAGTCTGTGAAATAAATAAATAAATAATCTGATGAACGAGGGTGTGGTTTACATCAACATGTTACTTTCAAAGTATTTATCCGAATCAGATGAACGGCTCTCCTTGTTTTAGTAAAAAACCATAAGGAATGACTCCAAGCGCTAACTTATATAATATTATATATATATATCTCAAATCAGATCGATAGGGTGAAATCTGGACTCATCATCAGAAAGAAATACTGTTATTCCTCAAACAAGGTACTGACTTAATGCTATTTCTTCAGTAAGTACAGTCACTGTTGTTAGTGTTGTTTCTTCCTTTTTGTTAATTTTATAATATATTTCTGTTAGATATTGACAATAATTCTTATTATTATTTTAAAGTTGAGAAACAGTGATTATATTGATCTTATTTTGAAGATTGAATGCAGAATAAAGCACAATCGGATATTACAAACAACTCACTTCCTATATATTGAGATATCGATACAGGGTATACAATTTTGTTTGTCCAGCAATTCATCTGTATATTATATAAATTATGCAGATTCCTAATTTTAGCTCGGATTTTTGCTTTTATATAATTTGAATAACTTCAGAATAGCACCTCAAAGAATAAAGAAACATAAATAATGTATTCAGTGCTCTGGATGCAAATATTCCTATTATCTGAATACCATTCAGCGAATATTTACTCATCCTGCTATTATGAAAATATATCTGCAATTTCTCCGGGGCTTTCGAAGGATATAAAGCGACCATTGTTTCGGACACGAAGGTATTAAAATAAGACAAGTCCTGCTCGTTATTTCAAAAAACATTCAATTCATGTTGCGCAATTCATATTCATGAAGAGCCCAATGAAATACAGTTCTGTTTGTTCAACTTCTCGACCTCTGAATTTATTAGAGGTTATTCAATAGTGTCATCAAACGAAAATTTAATTATTAATATACAGAGTATTCACAATAAAAAAATATTTGCTTGTGAAAATCAGTCAAATTTGAGCTTAGACCACATACCTAATTTATAGTAATCTTTTCCTCATGTACGTATGAATTGACTTCAATACAATCAATTATTATCAACAGAAACGAACGAGGGAGAAATGTTGACAACATAAATAAAGACCTGGCAACAATTCTCGAATGGGGATACAATAACTTGATAGATTTCAATGCAAACAAAACACAAGCATGCCTCTTCTCTAGAAAAGCCGATCTCCCTGTGCCCATCATATTATAAGCTTGTCAGGAGTAACCATACCTTTGAAGACATCCATTTCGATGCTTGGTATTACTATCAGCAATAACCCTCCTTGAAAAAATCACGTGAGATCAATTGCTAAAAGTGCATCCCAAACACTTGGTTTTCTGTTTCGGGCCAGGAGCTATTTCACTTCCAGTCAGCTGCTTTTGATCTATAAGGCACTGGTCCGACTTGTCTTGAAATACTGTTCCCATATTTGGAGTGCAGCACCCAAACATACCCTGAGACTATTGGATTCTGTCCAAAAAAGGGCAATTCGTCTCGTGGGTGATGCCTCGCTCACAAACTCACTCACTTCTTTGGGACACTGTAGAAACGTTGGCGAT
Organism: Phaedon cochleariae; assembly: GCA_918026855.4. Classification (NCBI taxonomy): domain Eukaryota; kingdom Metazoa; phylum Arthropoda; class Insecta; order Coleoptera; family Chrysomelidae; genus Phaedon; species Phaedon cochleariae. The sequence goes on along the minus strand of OU896709.1, from coordinate 60,256,883 downwards.
CTGGCTCTATTTTATAGATATCTTCATGGACGATACTCTTCTGAAATATCAACAATTGTTCCTCCCCTGGCAGTCCCCGCGAGATTAACCCGTTGAGTTGAGGCTTCGCACCTCTTCGTGGTCACTTTGTAGACCTGCAGAACATCTCTTTCCAAAGACTCGTTCATCCAACTAACAGCGACGCTCTGAAACTCTGGAACACATTACCAATGGAGGTGTTTCCCGAAGCATATAACCTCCAGAAATTTAAGGAAAACCCCAATTCCTACCTTATTTCCCTTGGTTCTCACGATGTTCGCTGAACATTACAGAATATCCCTTTTCGTGGAAACCAGAACATAAAAAAATATCACATATATTTTTCTAATGATTAATATCGTCAGCTTCCAGAAATGCTATAATGATGACGTGATACACTGATTTAAGGATTTCCTTCCACTGCAGGGGTTATAAAATACGAAGAAGAAGAACATCTAACCTCACCAGTCACCAGATGACTTTCTAATTGTTCTATTTGTTGTATTATCTGCATCTATCAGTGGATATTGTCAAATGAGGGCATGTATACATCTGGTGAAATTTACAAGGTTGATATTTCAAGTTTTCAGTTTTTATCAAATTCGAGAATATTTCGCTAAATCATATATGAATGTGTACTGTTGAAGTGGTTTCATCATCGAGATAGAGCTTCTATTGAGTATAAAAACTACTGAAAGGTCTGTCACACTAAATCGGATGTTCATCAATTCAATAGGTGAGATTGTAATTTTTCATAATAACATAGAGCCTCCTGTGATGTGAAATGATTGATTCTCATGATTTTCAACTAATTTGTGAACTGGAGAAGAACTAACTTGTCCTATATATCGAAATAAAGAGACATGATCAAGTACTAGAGGCTAGGAACGGGTCGCTATAGTAGAAAAATACCAAGAGATAATTAAGTGATGATGAGATGTCAAACTTGGTCCATGCTGCGTTTCAGATAATTGCGAGGATTTGGATTGATTTCTCAAGAAAAATTTGATATTGAAATTCTCTCTTTTGGTCGTTCTGCTAAAATATATCACCAACCTCAAATTATGGCACGTAAATAATGAAATCATCATTCACAATAATCATAGCAGCTGGTGTCAGATTCTCCCAATCTAACCGATTCCAACCAATAATAAAATGGCCAAAATGAAATTCCGCTTGCGAACACTGCGAGCCTCTGATTGCAATAACAGGAAAGGCACATACGTCATTCAAATCCAAAACTGAAAGTCATGAAGAGTGCGCTGCAAACGAACAGGAGACGCAGTGTGCGACTGAAAGCCAATTAAATGGTGTCTATGCTGATGACAAGGAAGAAGAGGTAAATCATTGAGGTGTGTGCTGCGGACCACACGTGAATCAAAACATGAGGAATGCTCCTCGGTCCTATACAAGCGATCTTTTCCTCGTAAACAAACCGATATTGACTGGCCAGAATATGGATATTATCTTGAAAGTTGAAACTTAATATACTAACAGTCATAGGATGTTATTTGTATGTGGTTTGACAAGCATTTGAGAGCCCCATCTGAAGACTCTCTAATTAAAAGTAACTGTTGCATGTCTCGCTGTATTGATTTAAAAAGTACCTGACAATTAAAACGCAAATTAGGGCTCGTATATAAGATATTGCGATTTCTGGTCTGAAATTCGGTGGGAATAATTGACCGTTGCCGAGCGATATTTCATTATACGGAACTAATTTACAGTGTAATTGGCTGTAGTTTCATTAATTTTGTAGTCATTCCAGGTAACAAATATCTTACTCCGGCATACCTTTTACATAATTATTCAAATCCTGATATATTAAGCGGTTTCTTGTACACAGATAAATAATAGTATTTTGCTCTGAGATAATTATCTAATGAATGTATTTAAGTACCTCATTTTATTAGTAATAGTGCAATCAAGTTACATCATTGCATCATTGGTTCCTTGAACAGTATATCATTCAAAACCTCGACTGGTCTATTGTTACTTTTGAAAACTGTGAAAATAACGAGCAGACAAACATTTAGAAAATAAAGCGAGCTAATAAAAACGTACAATAATAAAATTATTACTAATTTCTGAGTATAAAAAATAAATTTGGCATGTCAATTAGCAGCTATACACTACCCACATTTTTTTCTCACGGATTAATATTTATGAATTGAATGTTTATATATGCAGCGATATAGTTAGGTGATATTTTGTATTATTCAAAGCTTTGACAAGGTTTTCATATTTTATCAGCTGAAGTAGAGTTGAGTGGGTTTTCATGTTTTTCTTATTATAGAACTCATAAAGAATGAATTATAATTATTATCTTGATAATTTTTGGACAATGGCTCCCTATACATTTCAATCAATCATTTGCTTCATTTGAAGTTGAATTGATCGATGAATACAATTCATTTGATTAGGTGTCTGAGAACCCTGCTCTGCATTTTACTGATGAATATTTTCTCGGAGAATTGTGAATAGTCATTTCGGGAAGTGTCTGAGAGAAGTTATCATGAATTTTTAACTATACCTACTTCACTACCTAAATAAATATAGAGGAGAGGATTAGACGACTGTCTAAGTTAAGAATGAAACTGTCGATTTCCTTCGGGTATGCAGTCAAAGAAAAAAAAAACAAAGTGTACTCTTGTTTCTGTTCAAGCTTTCGAGTCTTTATTGGCTCTTCATCAGGAACTCTATAAAACAATTAAAATTGATATGGAAATTAGATCATTGTTATCGATTATAAAACACTTACGGAAAATGAGATTTTGTTGAAGCTGATGGCTTCCATTGAGTGGGGAATAATACATGTGTAAAAGAACATTCACAACATGAAAACATCAATATTTTTGAAAGTTGATAAGTTTTTTTTTTTCTATCAACTTTCAAAAATATTGATGTTTTCATGTTGTGAATGTTCTTTTACACATGTATTATTCCCCACTTAATGGAAGCCAGCTTCAACAAAATCTCATTTTCCGTAAGTGTTTTATAATCGATAACAATGATCTAATTTCCATATCAATTTTAATTGTTCTATAGAGTTCCTGATGAAGAGCCAATAAAGACTCGAAAGCTTGAACAGAAACAAGAGTACACTTTGTTTTTTTTTCTTTGACTGCATACCCGAAGGAAATCGACAGTTTCATCCTTAAATAAATATATATGTAAATGCCTTTAAGTCCAACAATATTATTACTATTTTATGCATTACCAATTCAGATTCTCATATATTTTTTATAATTTTTTGTTTATCAGTATATTGAGCCTACTGACGAAAAAGGCATACTCAAGGGGCAAACCACGGTCAAAATTGTGTACACCAAACTTCAATTTCACAAAGAATCCCAAGGAATTTCCAGGAATTCCAGTTTGTACACCAGAACTATACCGCTCTCCACACAATGAATTCCAAGAAACTCCGAGGAATTCCAGGAATTTTCAAGGAAATCCAAGGAAATCCAATAAATTCTAAGGAATTCCAAGGATATCCAAGGAATTCCAAGCAATTCTAAGGAAATCAAAGGAATTTCAAGGAAATTCAAAGAAATCCAAGGGATTCCACTCGGAATTCCAGTTGTTTCTACACCAGAATTATATCTCACTTCCCCCAAAGAATTCCAAGGAAGTCCAAAGAATTCCAAGGATATCCAAAGAATTCCAAGGAAATTCTAGGAATTCCAAGGAATACTAAGGAAATCCAAGGGATTCCAAGGAATTCCAGTTGTTTATAGATCAGGAATATACCGGGTGGCTACGGAAGTATTGCCTACGGAATATCTCAGTTATTGTATGAAGTAGGTTTGTGAAATTTGGAGCGTCGATATAATGACATAAGAGCTAGAATTTGAGCATATTGACATGTCGAAGTTAACTTCCGGTCTGACCGGAAGTAACATCAACTTTCTTATTTTAAATGGAAACCCTATTTTTTTTTTCTTTTCGCTTTATTCAGCATTCAATTCCCTCTCTAATGACATATCACAAGTTGGTATCTAATTTATTTTATCTTCAATCCTATCAATTTGAATTTTTTTTTTTCGATAAATCTGTTTTTTTGTTATTTGAAGAATAATTATTGGATTTTCTGGTATTTCATTTCAAAAAATGACTTTCTATTATATCATTAGAAAGGAATGGTTATGCTGAATAAGTACAGGCAAGAAAAAGTTGTATGTTCCTATTTAAGTTATGGACCTACAGAGTATTGTTTTTTTCCCAATTTTTCCAATATTTTTTGGCGGTTTTTTATAACGCCAACGAATGAAAATAAAATAGCACAGTAGTAGCAACTGTTATCAAGTGACGTATGGTTTCCATAGCCAACTTTTCAATTTTTGGCTTTCATTTTGCTTCCATGGCCAACTCGGTGAATTTCAATAATAATTTTTTTCTGATCTAGTTTCTGGTTAGATACCAACTTGTGATATGTCATTAGAAAGGGAATTGAATGCTGAATAAAGCGAAAAGAAAAAAAATAGGGTTTCTATTTAAAATAAGAAAGTTGATGTTACTTCCGGTCAGAGCGGAAGTTAACTTCGACATGTCAATATGCTCAAATTCTAGCTCTTATGTCATTATATCGACGCTTCAAATTTCACAAACCTACTTCATACAATAACTGAGATATTCCGTAGGCAATACTTCCGTAGCCACCCTATATACTTCATAAGCATGTCAGTTATTTCAGAATTCACCTAGCATAACTACTCGTCACCCACTAAATGTTGAAAATGTATTACTCAAACCGAGACTCAAAGCATTCAAAATTGATGAGCTGCATGTTGGACAATGTAAAACTTTCAGCCGTTACATATATATATCATTCCAACCAAACTCACATTCACCCAACTAATTAACCTTTCTTTCAAATCGCCTGGAATTTAATCTGGTCCCAGCAGCCTCACGAATTTATCGTATTGGCTGAGATCAGGACGGCAATTTATCTCTATAAGACCAACGAGGGCAGTTTATTCAGAACAATGCCGAGGCGATCGTCTGATAGCAGATAATGTTGCGACAACTGAATGGTGGTAGAGCTCTGCTGACGGACGCTAGACAGCTTTGCTCAGCGGAGTCGTATATTACGAATTTCTGCAGTCAGGTAGCCTTTGTTAGTGCGGCAGTAGTCCTCCGCACTCTGAAAGGCAGCTTTGTTAACGCTTAAGAATCTTAATAAACACCACTTCGAATTCTATACTTGTCCAACGAAATTAGGAGAAGCTCTCTATTATACACGGCGGATTTCATACCTAAAGTCATTTTGTCACCCATATATTTATTCTATTCGGTTCACGTATATGTGTATATAGTGCATTAGTCATTAGTCATACACTACAAAAGGCAGATTATTTTAACCTTGAGAACCTCGATAGATGTCATCATATATACAATTTCGGATTCTACATTTTGCCGAACAAAACTATAGGGTAAGTCAGAGGACTGCATTGTGATTTCGTTTATAAATAATAATTGCATTCGTCTCTCATACGGCATTCAGGTATATCTATCTACTGTGCAGTTGGTTAAAAGTTGAAAGATGTTGGCTGCACCATATTTTCGTGATTACCTATATGTTCGTTACTCAAAAAACAACCGCCAGATTATATCCACAAGAGATACGTCACCTTGGAATTCCAAGGTTCCAAGGTAACTAGAACACTTGTAAGCATAACACCCCCATCATTCCAAAAAAGTTTTATGTATGTAAACCTCAAACAAGTACTTTAATCATCTTCCCACAAATTTCAAACATATCAGGCCTGTTTGTTTGTGTTTGCTCTACCTGCTATACTTTGTTTTCCTTCTATGACTTCTTTTGTTTACATAAACAGAGACAATAACTATGGAAACAAAATCACCTTTAGCAGATCTCTGTTACTGATGACCCTATATCCAAACCTAATCAGACTTTTCATCAGTTAGGTACTTACCTCGGTACTTACATAGTATTCAATATGCACTATGAAATGTTGCTTTTTCAACTCATGAGAATCTCAATGGACATTAGATACCACCACGCACACCATATTTGTTCAACAATGTTGTCCATTAGAGATTTGATTTTGAAACTTGATAATCTTAGTAGACACTATCTCGAATGAAATAATTATGTTGAACGATACTAACATATTGTTTTTTTTTTTCAGGTAAGCTGAAAACCAGACGATGAAGTTATCATGAATCTGGTAAGATACAATGAATACCTGAACGACGACAACCAACTTGTGGGTCATCTCATGTTATGACGTATCTCATAGAAATCGGAATTTGAGATACATCGTCAAATGACTTACTCACAAAGTGGCGTAACTCATCAATATTCATTAGTTTTCGTGTAATTAAATATCGAATACTCAGCCCATCTCAAATTATTAATTCATTATTTGTTGGAAATGTCAACAGTGACGTATCTCATAATCTGGTTCACCGCGGAAATTAAAACATCTGTCGGATCTCATATTCATTTAAATTGACTTTATATTCATGACGTAGGTATCTAAGGCCACATTGACAAACATGATCTCAGGAAGTTATACGTATCTCACAAACATATTTTTCTCCGTTTTTAGCGAAGCTTCTTCGAAAGCTCACCATGTCATAACTAGTTCTGAAAAAACAATGATATTCCATAAACAAACCTGCATGTGAGGTATGAACGAATTAAGATGTTGTAAAAATTGAATGGCACTTCTGTGAAGTTGAGAAAACTGAGATACGTCATTACGTGAGATGACCGTCGACCTATACAGTGAGTAGTATATCCCAAGTGATAATATGATATCTAAGGCAGCGGCGAGGGTAGCGGAGATATGAAAAATGTTACTAAAAATACCTAAATCAATATGGGTAGTCATGAGTATTATTCTGTCAAATAATTGTATGAGATTTATAACCTTGAATATTCAGAAGTTCGAATTGTATTATATGCGATTATTTTTTGAGTAGTTCTAAACGAACGTCAAAATTTTACGGCGCGCTTTGTATGTAACAATATGAATTGGTTACTCTGGAAATGGAAATAATTCGAATTTTCTCATCCATGTATATTCGAAATTGTATACAAGGTAGCTTAAGTAAATTCAACGTTCTAACTGGTTCATTGAAATCATATGAAGAAAATGATCCCTTAACAACCAAATGTACTCCAAAATACTGTCACGAGTGGGTTTTCACCCCCACAATTAATTATAATTGAAGAATCTGAATCCTCATAACGAATTCGAGATATTTATTCATCTTGAAGCAAAACAATTCAGACATGAAATAAATTCACCAATTTTTCAGCAAGATACATCCAACTCAAATGAAAAGTTAAGACATGATGCAAAAATGTTTGAGAATTACTTTTTCGCCAATTTGAAATAAACTATACTTTACGGTCCACTGTCCTAACCACAACTGCCGTTTTTTCTCTAATAGGTACTTTTTCATGTCGGTTTTGGTATTGGTAATTGATTCAGCATAAAAACAAGTGTATTCACCTCGATTAGGAAAAATCCGAGGAAAAATCCAAAACCAGCAATTCCTGCTCGAAATTCGAACTATAATTTACTTTGAATATCGTAATTCTCTTCTGATGATATCCTGTAAGTAGAATAATTCTGAGAATATGATCTAGACTAGGTTATTGTACTGTTCTTATATATAAAATGAGAATTTCAAATATTCCCTATAAAATTATAGTTTCGATCCGTTCTTGACAGTATTAACATTCTGAAATGAACTCAATTCTGATAATGCCAAATAGAGGACTTACTTTTTCTGTGTAGCGTATTCTGTGAATGTTCCGACACACAAAACGCATTAGAGAACATCCAGCGCTAGGAACGGAACTCCGAATGTGTCTCAAACGCACACCAAAGAACCAGAGTCTAGGGCGAGCACCTTATGAGGAGGCGAATTTACCCGAGCGCAGAGGCAGGGGCGTCGATACTTTTTTATCTTAGGGGAGGTATATGCTTTTTGGTTCAGGAGGTAATGAAAAACATGTTGTAGAGCCATAAATGCTATTCAATAGTTTTAAAAACAAAAATAAACCTTGGACAAACAAGTCACAAATAAAAAAACACAAACTTCTTTTATAAATGAATAACAAAATTAATGTTTTTTGTCAAGTTGGTAGGTACTAACGAGACAAAAATGATAAGGAGATCTATTACATTTACAAAGTTGAAACTACATGCCTCTTTTTAATTTTCGCTATCCTCTCTTGTACAGCATCTAAATTCAAATCTATGTCCCTATGAATCAATGTTGAGAATTCTGTACAACTCATTATGAAATCAAAATTCAAGATCTTCAATCACGTTATCTGAAAGAGAAATGAAAATACTTCTACGGAAGTATTCTTCAATAGGACTTCATGGAGTATTAGCTCGATGTGTTTGCCTTTGGGTAATTGGAGGCATCATTTGATTTAAGTTTGATTTTTTGTGATGGTTTTCTATGTCTTTAAGGATATAAGAGACTCCTACCTTCCACTATGGATACTTTTGGAAACCATGTTGTGGTGTGTTGTGTGATACCCCCATTACCCCCCTCCTCATATCTACGCCCTTGCTTAAGGTTATTATATTGCAAAATCACTAAATCTGATTTGAAAATACTCATCAATTCCATCGAAAACTTATTGACAAAAATTCCAATGAAAAAATAGCTTATCACTTATTTCAATAATTTTGATTGTTAAAATATAATAAACAATGTTGAATCTAACTTTCCTTAACAAGAAAAAAGTCGTGCAATCACATATAAGTCAATCTCACCCGGTATTATATGCCATTTCACTTTTCAGTTGTAAAATGAATTCGCGAATGAATCATACTATTGCAGATTATTCATTAATTTGGTTCCGCCGCTAATGATGGAAGTAAGATATGGTATAATTGCGCTTTTGTTTCAGAAATTTCACTCGACCTCTCAAGAACAGCGAGAGCAATGGTTTCATCGATCTTCTAATATGGCGACATTGCACAATTATGACATCTGTCAGTTTTGAAATTGTCTCAGATTTTTTGAATTCAGAGTTGAATAATCCCACTGTTACATATGTTCCGCGCACCGCGCACCTAAAATGCCGTTTGCCATTTTATTTCCACCCGTCACAGCAGCAATAGCAGCATCACCATTTAGCGGGAAAATGTAGAATCAACGTCTCGCTCGTTGTGACGTAGAGAAATCATAGTAGGCGGTCGAGTGATTTTTCTGAAATTTTCAATACGTAATAATGGCCGAATACACGCACCATATCGTCGGTGTAATTAGCAATGTGCGTAACTCCAATATTGGGTCAAAATGACATTTTTGTGCCATCTGTTGGGAAAAAATTCAACGAATATGTTGGAAAACGGTCAATCTCCAAATAAATTTCTCCAGCAGAATAAACTCAATAAAGAAAAAGTCGTAACTCCAACGCGCCATTTTATGTTCGGCAATATTCGTATCTCCTTGTCTACTGTTCACATGTTCGGCAAAACATCATCAACTTCTGGTTCATTATAGTGAAAAAATATGCAATCTCACATTGGAAAAGGTAATTAAAACATTTATACTGAATGATGCATGCTTGATAATGATCAATATCAATAAAAATCAATTGAAATTGGGTTTATAATCGTTATCATGGAGTTACGAATTTTTCGCTCTCATCCAAATGATTCGAATCTTGGAGTTAAGTCATTCAGTTTTATTGCTCTCCTGAAAAGTTAGTCATTGTGGAGTTACGCACTTTGCTAATTACACCGACGATATCTTACTTCCATCATTCTTCCGCTTTAGCATTCCCCCGCCGCGATGATTATTTGCAGTACCTTGTCTCTAGACGCTAGTTATCAACATGAAGTTCCATGGTTCTGATTGGTCTGTACCTCGGTCTGTACTAATATATTCGAATAGCCCGCACATAAGTGTGAGCCAATCTGCAACTGTCAAGTGTCCAGTTCTTTCATATTATATAGCATGTTCCGATATTCCCGAACAGTACTTCCCAGTATATTTATCGTTCCGATTTTACTGAAATTTACTGGCAACGTTTTCGCGGGATATAGCAAGAAACCCTGTTAGAGGCTAAAAGTTTACTGTTGGCTACTGGAGCAGAAATGGTGATGTAGTGCCAGTATTCATGAAATGTTAGGTTATGTTCAAGATCTGGAAGATCTCACAGTGGAAGTAGACGCAGAAACTGCTACTAATCTTCAAGATGGTTTGTTATTCCCACTTTTGATATCAAATAGGTATAATAGGAGTCTGGTGTTGCCATATACCACAAGGCAAATAGAATTTGATGTTCTAAAGGAATTTGGAATCTTCCTGGCCCATCTGGATGTCCTATTTTTTTCCTCAAACACCCCACCAGGAAATGAAATGTATCAGGAAGCACTCCGAAAGTATAACTTTGAAAACAATGCATTGGCTGAAAATGCCTTGCTCAGTACCTAAAATGTTGTCTGAAAGTGTCTGGAGTGTAATGCAAAATAACATTTTCAATATAATTCTCAATTCTAGGAATTCTCTCGACAGGTCCTCTAGTTCACGATAATGATAGCATTCAGAGAATCATCCATTTGTTCCTCACTGAAACTTGAGACTTGAGGTAGTAGAGCTTAGTGTTTTTCTGATGAATCAGAATCACTATCGGATAATATTCTTTCTAAGAAAATATGATTTACTGCTGCACCCATAATTTCAACTTGAGTAAACACGAGATGAAAAAACCTCGAACGAATAATTTTTTAAATTTGTATGAGAAAAAAACTGAGGTAGAAATTCGATAATCGAATATGCATGGTTATGTTTCGCTGCCTGTGTACTACTGCCAAAATCGTTCCGAAATGAAATGAAAATTCAAAACTTCTGCTACTGTTTAGTGTTCCTAAATTGCTTACTGTGACCAGTAATGTCAGCAATATCGGAACATGAGGATGATGGTTATTTATGATGGTAGTCACTGTTGAGAATGTGAAATAGTTATTCTTCCGTGTATTTGTAGAATTAAGGTGATTGAATCTATGAGAACCATGTAAGGTGAGTCTTTTGAATTTGCGTGTATTTCACAAACAGTAGTATAGTGGTGCGTGCTCTAGTAAAACCAGTAGAACGAATACCTACCTAGTTGAATATGACAAGACGATGGGATGTCAGATTATTACGTCATCTACTGTCATTATTACTCTCATTACACGATTCATCACAATAATGTATGTCATTAAATGTTGAAAATCGAGTTAGCCATGTATGAATGACTCCATAGTTATAGATAAAAATGTCAATATCCACATAGTTATGTTCAAAACAAACAATAAACTGGCGCGCTTTTAGAAGAATTTTGTTAGTCAAGGACATTCTTACGTTCGAGTACGTCCTCAGTAGATGCTAGCCCTAGACCCTTGTCACCAAAGAGAAGGTGTCTCTTGCAAATGACTCGGAAAAGAGATCGTTAAAGTTAACGATACGATAAGGCTCGAAAGAATACACCGCATGAAATATAGCTGAACACTACGAGACAGACATTGCGGTTGGGCTTCACAGATAAACAGACCAAAGTAACGATAATAACGATGCTCAATTCCTATTTGATGTTAGGATTATTGTTATTTTCCGTTTTGCTATAGCGACATTAAAACACTGGCCATAGCTACTAGTTGTTTAGATAATGGAACTAGTTTTCAGAAGGATGAGTTTGGATAAGAAAAGCAAGGCTATACTAGGTATAGAAAAAGAAGGATATTTTATATATGGATGAACCACAATTACTATAAGTTTTCAGTTGCATTAATATAATTGAACCTGATGATCAAATCTAATTTCGTGTATGAATCTTCACTGATAGAAAATTGCTTTTGACTTTCTTCATCGCCAGTGCTTCCGAAAGAAGATATCTACTATCTTCACATAAAGTAATATACAACATTCAAATCCTCACTCAGGAGAATTCAGCACATCTTTTCATTGTCAACCTCGAAAGATGTCAAACAGCACTTTATCAAAACTCCTTCATCCATAGAACAGCTATAGGCTCTGGAATTCATTGTCTGAGGAAGTATTCCCAACAACATATAATCTCCAGAAGATCAAAAAAATTCCAATACCTACCTCCTGTCCCTATATCCTCCCTAGGAACGCACGATGTTCTCTGAACATTATAGGGATTTCCTTTCGTGCGCTCCAAGCGATAAAAAAGTTGAAAAAAATCGTGCTGATGTATAGTTTCGGTTCATTCACCATTTTCATGACATAGACACGCATAGACATAAGGAACCTAATACTAGGTTGATACTTCATTGTTGGTTTGGTACTTCACTAGATGTTAGATTCATGGTGTGATAAATATACATAAATATCATATTCAATAAAGGCTAACCGCCTATTCATGAGCATAATACATCATTGATGATAAAAATATTCTCCGAATGATAAAATGAATTCTATGTAAACATTCATGAGCAAATACATGTATGTTGGCGAAAGTATTATGCTATCAGAGATTATTATTATTCGTACCCTTTTCATCTTTTCTTATATCCTGTCTAACATTGAAAAAGTTAGACGTTCACATCGATACACCTATGTAATGTTATCACAAACAAACAGTTAATAATATTCATGATAACAAAATTCCTGCTTATCGTTTATATCTATTCATAGAATCAGAAAAGTGTTGACGTCTGGTGGATCAATAATAAAAATACTGAAATTCATTGCTACCTCTGTATTACTTCAATTAATCTTTTATTAATATCGAAGTTTTTGAATGTATCGTGACTGGCGCTGTTATTTTCAGGCCTTTCTCATGTTTCTTAGCGAATATTGAATATGGATCGGCATTCAATACGCCTTGATAAACTTCTGGAAACCGCATTCGTATATTCCAATATTCTTCACACATTTTGCACAGCTACAACGAAAGATTTATGAACTCTCTGGAAACAAGTAGGCGAGGAAATACTTGGTGGATATTTGGAGAGAAAAAAGTTCTTGTGCATGGGGGCATATTGTTCATTGTGTTCTTGAAATCATATCGATTTGTTCGGATTCATGAGTTGGAATCAAAATATGTGGAAATGAAATGTAGCTCTTTTGGTGTAAAAAACATCAAGAAATTCAACGTTCTCGGCCGTTACTTGATGAGAATCCAAAGCAAATGTAAAACTTCACAAAGGATAAGATGTCCTCCAAATTAGCTTGCAGCTAGCAGTAGCTTGTAGCTAGCACTAGCTTGTTAGTGTGTTAGCGAAACATATCGTGTGATTGAGAATTTTGTGGAAATCCGAGGAAATCTTATCGTTTGTGAAGTTTCTACTTTTGTTATCGAGGTGTCTCATTTTGTATCTTTATTTATTACTGAGAAGTTATGTACATCAGCGAGCCGAATTCAAGATAATTTCTTCCGAACGATACTGCCTTTTTTATTCTAAAATATGTGTTCGAAACTGCTATCAACCGTTACTGCTTTTTGTGTGTCTGATCGAATCTAGACTAGAGAATATCCATCGCATTGAATACATGGAATCTCTCACACTTTTTTCAGAGAGTGATTTTCTACTTATTCTTGTTTTATCAAAGAAGTTATGCCGCATTCTCGGTTATAGAGATAATATGGAATTAATATTTTGTAAAAGTTGCTTCTGGAAGATTCGTTGATAAAAACTCTATATTATATCTATATTTCATAACTACATTATCAGAAGAGGATCAAGTTAAAGAAATATGTATTTGAATCACTGACGATTACTTTGGAAAGAGAACAGAAAACAAGATTTCATCAAATTTATAGTGAAAACTTTCACTCAGTTAGTCCTTGTAGTAGTTTCAAAATATATCATTTTAGCTGAAAAATCTGAGGATATATTAAATTCACTGATTCAATAAAAGATGATCACATTAACAAATAGAGATAATTCATCAGTAAAACTTGAACTGTTATCAGACTTCAGTACTGGACAAATTACCGGACATATTAGTGTTGCGATTGCTTATGCTTATTTGCAAATCTGAGTCATAAGAACAATTTCATTTGAGAAAAAAAAGCAATGGAAGTTATTATGGACTATTATATTTATTGACAGTTTGAAACTCACCCTGTAAAGGTGATTTAAAAGCGTTTTATGAATTCGAATTCATTCATGCCTGTTTATATACTAGTTCTCAACTCCGTTATGTTGAAGGACAATATTTGTTTAGCCTGCATCAGCAACGATAAACAATTAGCCAAATATTTAGTTGTTTATTTTATAATGCGTTTGTTGACACAGCGTTTCAAGCGTACCACAGTAGTGAAACTTCAACAGCATCATATTGAATTTCGAAACGAAATTCATCCGTGAAATAAAATGATATATAGTTTGTTTATATATGCATACCTATATTCATTTATTTTTATAATACGTCATCCCGAGTGTCAACCCAAGTGTGTATCAGTCCATACTACTCCAATTATTAGATAGATTTGATCAAAAATTCTGAAAAAAATAAAGGAAAAACTTGTTCGAAATGACTTAAAATTGATTGATTGATTTTCATAATCTTCTAGATTATCACTCATGGAATACCTTTATATCATGCTGAATTGAATTTCCAGGGGCGGACTCATGTGCACCTTGTATTTCGGAAACTCGGAAAATGTTCTTTTGAACTTATTTTTCATTTCTTGATACGTCATAGCTATGCAATAAATACTTTAAATGTACGACTTTTGTCTTTTCAACACAGTTATCGCTTTGCACTGAACAATATATGTAATTTTTCATATACCTAGCTAATGACAGGTAAATGAGTCACTAATGACAAGTTAAAGGGTCACTGATGACGAGAAAATAAGTCACTAGTGACATGTGAACAATTCAATAATGACAATTGAATAAGTCACTAATCGCGAATGCATGAGTCACTAATGATAAGTGAATAGGTCACTAATGACAAGATGTGTTCACTTACGGTAATCAATCTAAAATTCAATGGTACAGGTTAACAGTGGTAGGCGTACATTTTCAGGAACACTCCTTTCCTTGCCCCAAATGGTATACAAGTTTTTACCTGTCCCCTCGCCTGTCCCTATTAAATATTCACCTAGGGTTAGTGTTTTTTTTCTCGGTGTGCAACGAGAGGAATACTCACAATAGCAAATCAAACATACCGGTATTACTATCAGCAATAACCTTTCTTGGGAAAATCACGTAAGATCAATCGCGAAAAGTGCATCCCAAAAACTTGGTTTTCTGTTTCGGGCCAGGAGCTATTTCACTTCCAGTCAGCTGTTTATGATCTATAAGGCCTGTCCTGGATTACTGTTCACATATTTGGAGTATTGGAGTGCAGCACCCAAACATATACCCTGAAACTGTTGGATTTTGACCAAAAAAGGGCAATTCGTCTCGTGTGTGATGCCTCGCTCACAAACTCACTCACTTCTCTGGAACACCGTAGAAAAGTTGGCGATCTGGCTCTATTTTATAGATATTTTCATGGACGATGCTCTTCGGAAATATCAACAATTGTACCTTCCATGGCAGTCCCCGCGAGATTAACCCGTCGAGTTGAGGCTTCGCACCCCTTCGTGGTCACTTTGGAGACCTGCAGAACATCTATTTCCAAAGACTCGTTTATCCAACGAACAGCGAGGCTCTGGAACTCATTGCCAAGGAAGATGTTTCCCGAGGCATATAACCTCCATAAATTCAAGAAGAACACCAATTCCTATACCTTATTTCCCTTGGTTCTCACGATGTTCTCTGAACATTACAGGATATCCTTTTTCGTGGGAACCAGAACATAAAAAAAATGTATGTATTTCGGTGGTAACTTGCTTTAATGGGCATACACGTCTAGCTGACACGCTGAGTTCCATAACACACTACTTCACGCCCTTGATTCATAAATAACTATCAATTACACCTCAATTCATGAATTATGTAGTCACTGACAGTAAGAGTATCCTAGACACCAACAACGGAAACTTTGATATACCTGATGGTAATGTTACAGTGGGGCTAATTTTCCTCTCTATCTGCCCTGCTTCTGGTCCTGAATTGTCGACGAAAACGGCATGGAGCCGGTCGCAATAAATCCGGCTGATTATACCTAAGTACGACCATTTGAATCCGAAGAATGGGGCATTGAACATTGTAGGTACCAGCACAAAACAAGGAGAACACATGTTTCCTTTGTGAACCGATGCTCGGCCGGTACGATTCCCATTAAATGTTAATGATACGACGGAATGCCTCACAATTTAGCGTAAACGTGCGGCACAATATCAGCGTTACCAAACTTTGCGTAAATTTCGACAGCCAAAGTTCAATCGCGGATACACGGAGAAAAAAAATCACTAACCCTAAGTGAATATTTAATAGTGGCAAGTAAAAACTTGTATACTATATGGGACAAGGAAACAAGTTAATAACCACAAGAATATTTGTGTTCCTGAAAATGTACACCTACCACTATTGACCTGTTTCATTAAATTTCAGAGTGATAACGGTTAGTGAACACATCACTTGTCATCAGTGACCTATTTAATTGTCATTAGCAACTCATTAACTTTTCATTAGTGACTTGTTCACTAGTCATTAGTGACTTGTTCACTAGTCATTAGTGACTTGTTCACTAGTCATTAGTGACTTGTTCACTAGTTATTAGTGGCCTAATTACATGTCATTAGTGACTTATCTACTAGTCATCAGTGACTTATTTACTTGCCCATAGTGACTTATTCACTTGTCATTAGCTAATATGAAAAAATACCTCCATTGTTCTCTGAAAAATGATAAAACCTTGGTAATAAGACAAAAACACATGCATTCAAAACATTTTTTTATATTTTTTTGTTCTAAAATTTGTTCTATCCGTCATTCGGTTGCCCCCCTACGAGCAACCCTCAAAAGTCTTCGAAAGTCTTGTGCGAGCAAGGAATGACGGGGGCCTTACCTTTTAACGTGTGATCCCAAACACTTAATAGTATATAGGTATGATGAATCCAGAAAATACAAAAAAGGTAAGGCTGACGACAAATATTGAGATACTAGATACCGCGTATATCAGCATCATGCACCGAGAAAAATGGTACTCTCACTCACTGCACTGCACTCTGGTTCAGTATCTTTTTCCTTCCAGCATTGGAGATGAATCAACTTTCATACTTTTTAAACGTCACTTTCTTCCACTTCTAGTATCATAGGGAGTGGAAAAAAATCCTGTACATATGTAGAAACAATTATGTACTGTTCTAGAAGAGTTTTGTATTTCATTATCTCCTTCAAGAGAACAGATCAAGAACTCAACACCCCACAGCTCAGAGCACGAGCACGGCCAGAAAGCACGGCACACAAACAGAGAATTCTCATACGAATATGATATAGTAGTTGTTCGAAAGGGCACTTGCATGACTTGGAATTTTGATGTTACTAGCGGGAACGCAAGTATACTAACTTCACGAATGCTAAGATGGAAATGACGCCGTGGACTCGTGGACACTGGACAGTGATCGCGTTGTGCGTAGGTACTCGAATGATATCGGAGATGTCCGAACGGAAAAGAGATCTATAACTACAGGTGAGCTGTCACCTGCAACAATCGACTTGATAGATTGTCTTTATTGATGAGTTCGCTCAGAGCAAGTGATCTTATGTCAGAAAAATAATTTAATAATAGTGAGTATTCGTTAACCTAGCACTAGTTTAGTGTTCACTTAGAATTAGCGAACTCTAAGTAAATATCGAGTTGGTTGATACCAACAAGTGTTCTGACCACTTATAGCAGAAACTTCGTTCCAGAAATATAGTTTTGCCTACTGCAAGTACCATATTTTCCTACCGTTGGTGAAAATGTTCTTGTCACAATCGACTTTTTGTCAAGAAAACAATTTACTTGGCCGAGTTTTCTCAGTGTAGGTTTATGTGTCGGCGAATATTCAATACAGAGAACTCGTCCTCATACGGATGAGAATAACAATTCGGGTTCCAGCCAAAGAAAAGCACCAATGATGCCCTGTTTTCTTCCATGAATCAGGTGTACTCGAGCCTCAACAAAGGGGCAGCAACTGCGGCAGTATTTTGTGATTTCTCCAAAGCTTTTGACTGCGTGAATCACGAAATATTGCTGCGGAAGCTGCAGCGATATGGTTTTATGAATAAACGTCTGCACTGGTTCGAGACTTATCTCATCTATCGACAACAATCGGTTAAAACTAGCAGCGTCTCAAAGGCCTCAAACATAAAGCACGGAGTGCCACAAGGCTCAGTCCTTGGACCAATCCTTTTCATTCTTTACGTGAACGATATGGCTTCTCTAAATATAAACGGTACAATTACATTATTTGCTGATGATACAACCATCCTTTGGCAAGAAGAGAATAGCTCTATATCAGAATCAAATATAATGCAGGATATAAAGATTATCAAAGATTGGTGTGAATCAAACCTCCTTTCTCTAAATATTAAGAAAACCAACATCCTGACTTTTCATTGCAATACTCCTAACTTGAATATTGGATGTGAGGTGATAGAAAATAAATTGTCTGCCAGATCGCCAACTTTTCTACGGTCTTCCAGAGAAGCGAGTGAGTTTGTGAGCGAGGCATCACCCACGAGACGAATTGCCCATTTTTGAACAGAATCCAACAGTTTCAGGGTATGTTTGGGTGCTGCACTGCAAATATGGAAACAGTATTCCAGGACCGGTTGGATCTGTGCCTTATAGATCATAAGCAGCTGACTGGAAGTGAAATAGCTCCTGGCCCGAAACAGAAACCCAAGTTTTTGGGATGCACTTTCAGCAATTGATCTCACGTGATTTTACCAAGAAAGGTTATTGGTGATAGTGAAACCAAGCATCGAAATGGATGTCTTCAAAGGTATGATGCGCCTGGCGCTGGTATTGGAGCTCTGGAAGGGAAGGCGGTATGGAGGGTACTATCATCCGCGAAGCTGTGTAATGGACATGAAGTTGCTTCCAACAAATCGTTGATACGGAGTAGAAATAGTATGTTGGTGCTAGAATTGATCCTTGCGGATCACCAGCATTCATAATAACTATTTCAAAACCATTCAAGTAATGCTACATTTCTCAACTCCATGCAAATAAAACCCGAATATAAATGGTGTTACATTTTAATACCTGAAGGTCAGGTCACTTTTAGCGAAATCTGAAATGACTCGATGAACGGAATGACAAGGGCGTTAAATGAAATGAAAAATTGTTAATGTGAACATATATACTAGACAATTTATTTCCAATTTTTAACCCCATTTTTAATGATATACAGTGTGACCCACTTCTGATGGAAACATCTTACGTAATCGTTGGGTAAGGATCCTGAAATTTGCTGGAGCGAGAGATATTCCAAAAATGCACTCTATTACAAAGTGGGGTCATCTTCAGTGATATACACTGCTCGCCAACAACCATGAAACCACCTCAAATTCCAGAAAATGATATTAGGAGTCGAAATAGGTTGAAAATCACTTCGGATTCGGAATCAGGACGACCAATTTACTAACTACTCATAGTTCTCCTAGAAAATTTTCTGTTCAGAAAAATTGAATTTTGTCTCACTTCTCATGGAAGCACCCCTGTATCTCACGTAATTGTTGGGGTAGTGTTCTGAAATTTGCAGGAGGAAAGGAAAGTCCAATGATAAAGTCGATTACGTAAGATTCGGTGGTGCTTTCGTAAAAAGTGCGACAAAATTTCATTTTTCAGAAATGAAAAATTTCCAGGAAAAATGTGAATAGTTAGTGAATTGGGTGTCCTGATTCCGAATCTGCAGTGATTCCAGACCTATTTTACGTGAGATACAGGGGTGTTTCCATCATAAGTAGGTCACACTGTATATCTATTTGATTGATTATTTCAATGTGAATAATGCTTTATTCATTGTTCTCCATCAGTATTTGTAACAAACAAAAATATCCCTCGTGAAAACCTTTCAGCTTTGGAGTAGTTATAAACATTCGCATGAAACACAATAATTCTCCTTCTTTGTATTCCACTGTTTCAATAATGCAAACAAGATTGGCAGCTCAAACAAGCTTTCATTTCCACAAAGAATGCAAATTCATGAAAATAGGATTCCCAGGTTACTTTGAAAGTTTGCTCTGCTCGCAGAACTGTAAATATCAAAAGCTTTCAAACATCAAAAGATCATAAGTTATTTAACGAGAATAACGCGAATTTTACATACGCATTAGCACTTTATGTATCTGCGTGTAATGCGGGTTAACTATATGGGATATCGTCAAAGGGCCGACGCGCATTGCGCCAGATGGAAATTACCCTTTGTGTAGCAAACACATTTCAGATTTCAACCCCGAGCCAATGTCCCTCATTTTGTTTACACATTATTGAAAAAGCACTGCATCAATTTGGGAATATTACGGATTGTGCCCTTCGGAGTTGTCATAGGAATAATACCTCGAATAATACTGTCTGATCTATTGCTGCTCATTATGGACAGATGAGGACAAACCAGCAGATGGTACGATTGGTACGAACTGATTCAGCATAATTCTCCCTCTTGCAATACAAGATGAATTATTCCCAAGTTTGATAAGCAAAATAACACAATGAAACTGAAAACTACATCTCCTTAGATGTTAAAGTCAACTTTTTATTTTCAACTAAATGTTGCTTCTATTTTTTGCTGTTTGGATGACGAAATGTTTGAAGACGTAGAAAACAAGTGAATATTACATTTATTATGAACACTTTTGCATTGCCATGAAAAAACCACAAAAATGTTAAATGGGATTCAATCTCTGATTCCATACATGAGACTAACTGCCAAAGTCTATCATTGTTCACCAAATTAATAATTATATCCAATTCTCGAATACAAAAGACACGATTGGTATTTACAAATTGATTTGTTTTGATTGTAATGGTACCTATACTGGTCAAACTTTTAGGAACATTTCTCTCAGAATCCGAACATTCAAAGTGACCGAAGACTTAGAATTCTGACTGATCATATTGAATCATAATCTTGACTTAGATACTGGCATTCAAATTTAACATAATGTTGGTGGATATAAGCTACAACTAGATCTCCTTGTAGATATTACTTATGAGATTTCAACCAATGGCAAATGTCTTAAAACACGAAATTACTTGAATGAAACCCGAATCCATCATATCTTTGGATTTTTCAAACAAATTCTCTCTCCTCTGCAAAAATTACTTGTTTCTTATTTGAAATCATCATTAGGAATCTATCCAGAATCAAGATTTTTCTCGTGTTCGACATTTCCAATTAATTCATCTAGTTTCTCTAGTTTCATAAATCGAAATTTAATGTTTCAGTATATTCAGTACTGATTTTTTAAACGTCGGTTAATTGCATTAATTTCAGAATGGTTTAAAATTTTAACCTCAATAAAAGTATTTCAATGGTTAAACAAGTCTCTAGTGTCATCAGAGCACCGTATGTTATATTTTCACTTCATCATACATATTTTGAAGTGCATACCACGGTTGTCAATATCAACAGATGGAAAGTGGAAATTCCCCGGGAAATCCTAACTCTTGAGACAATAACCGAATCACTTGATAAGAGTATTGACATCAATAGGTTTTAAATGGAAATTCAGTTATACGTATAATATGAACCAATCATAGTTGTGACTGAGTTGTTTATAATTGCTCTGGTGTGCCCATTCTTCAATTGTTTCGTCAGACTAGCTCTCGATATGAACAATTGAATGCGAATTCAGATCGTGGGATTCTCATATTCGATGATAGATGGCGTGAACGATGAACATTTACTTGAAAAAACCCAAAATGCGTTTCGAATCTTATTATGAAGTTGACCTAGACTTTCAAGGATGTGATTTCCTTCTTTAGGGACCTGAGGAGTCCCGTTGATGATACGCCTGTAATTTTGTTTTGAAACTTCGGAAATTTAGCAAGATTCTTGCACGCCTCGCTATTTTTACAAAGTAGGCGACTCGGTAGGCGATATCGAGAAATTTTGAAACGTCCTTCCAATAGCAAGGGATTACACCATTTAACTTTCTAGTTTCTATACATCTATGTTGTGACAACAGTCATGATCTTAGTGTCCCGAAGCCCAGTTTGCCGTTGCTATGACAACCTATCCCCATTTCACTCACGCGTAATTTGGTTACAGGATGCCGAGGACACTGAACAACGAAGAGCAGTGTCCAGTGTCTATTTTTCCGACAGACTGGACGTGCTCTCATCGATTATGGAACTTTTATCGCTGGACATTTCAACATTTCCAAATGGTCGATTTCCCCCGAATTCCCTTATTCGATGCGAAAAAAAATGTTTACGCGCTTCTAAAGGCGATAAAATCGATGGCTAGTGGACATGTTGAAGTTTGGATTCCTCATTTGATATAGTTTCAGGAGATTCAGAAGTAATCTGTCTAGAATCTAGAATATTCTGAACAAAATCATGTTATTATTGAATCGAACGAAATTAGAAGACAGTTACAAAGTTGAACAATATGATCGGGTCGATTCTGTTAGGAAATAGCAATAAAGTTGAAGAGTGACCTGTTTCACGTTGAAAATGTCGACTTTTCACGTTCATCAGCTAACATTTCGTGGTTGAAATGTGTCAATTAGCGGTTATAAGATTCTTTTGAGTAGAAACTCGTATAACAAGATCATCCTCGGTTTAAACAAGGTTGGAAATGGCAATGGATCTATCATTGTCTTGGCTCTACAATTTATTCGATTATAAACATACAAGAAGTTCACTTGTCTAACTAACTGCTTGAAAATCTTTCTTTGAAGTTTCAGTTTGTAGAAAATTTATGAGACTACAGTTCTGGCATATCAGAGACACCAGCAATCCATTTGAATTGCCTGATAGAAAGTTTTTCCAGTTGTAAGAATCAGGTTCTTTTGCGGAAACTGTACGACTTTTTGTGGTTTTCTTATTAATTAATTATTTTCACCACTTGCACAACTACGACCAGATTTTCCAAATACAAACAATCTGTTTATTATCGGTTTATTAGGAAGGTTAGATGAACTTTTTTTCTTCATGAAATGATGGCTCCGAGGGTATCAAAAATCTAAAAAACGAGTTCAAAACATCAGTTTTGTCAGCAAAATTCCGTTATTTCCCAACAGGGAGAGCAGGTAGATGTTGGAATTTTTAAAAAACTTTTAGAGGTAACGAAATCGAGCATTCAACATAACACTTATAGTTGATTCTTCTCATCATATGTAGGTGTATCTACCTTACCCACACAGTACCTTCTCAGAAGTCACATATTGCTTTGTTATAGTAGGTACATGTTACTGTTATGTTGACATCGCCTTTTGGTTGAAACGGTCTTGAAAGTTGAAATATCGGCTTTTTCAGATGTCCTCATTACCTGCGAAATTAATCAGGTCACACAACAACAGGTTCAGAATCTGTCAACAAATGGGCTAATTGGAAGCAGTCGCGGTTATGCCAACCCATTATTATTTCGATTTGTTCAACAGTTGAGAGATTGATTCGGCATCAACTTGATGGGAAATTCCGAGGAAATTCATTATCACAATAAAGAAAACAATCAAACACTCATTATTCTACCATGGTTGCAAGCAACTTGAGAAAAGTGAAAAAATCGTTTCGTTATTGATGCATTTTTGTAAACATCACTACTCTGGTGGATACTATTTCCCCTTTTCAATCAGTTCTTATCGATATTCCAATAATACAATGAATGGGATATTTCTCGAAGAGGAGGAAAACCATATGATCCTTGAGAACAGGAAGAAAAAAGATGAGCTGAGAAGGAGATGAGAAAAAAAGTAAACTAGCAAGAAAGAGAAAATGTGGCAGAGGTACTAGATCAAGGAAATTACTGAAACTGAAAACAAAGAATATTCTAGTATTTTATGAGAATGATTTAATTTACGACTAGAGAGACTTGACTTGGTTTACAGTTTTCCTGATATCATCTTTGAGAAGAAATCATGAAAATGATTTGAAGATGTGCTTCAAGATGTGCTTAGGCTATCCCATTACATAGTTTTGCGAAAAAAAAAAAGAGAAAAAACGTGTCAGTCACTTTGGGTGATAGTATTAACATATAAATGGGTATAGCTTACGTTTTCTAGACACAAATGCAAAGCTTTTGCAATTTTTTTCGTGTTTATTGCTTCAGATTTTTTCAAATCGAATATTGAAAAAATCACGCCCCCACAACAACACTAAAAATTAAAGAAAACAATGCTTTCAACATCACTTTATTTGATTTTGAAAATAAAACAAGAAAATGCGAAAATAATGCACCAAAAACTCAAAAGAAAACATTTCATTCAGATAAGCAAATCACAATTATCATGTTCTTCATCATCATTCGCGGTGAAACGATGGCGCTGTAAGAGATCATGTAATATTTTAATAGAGTTTTAGGTACCAAACATGCGGTGCAATAGTATATTTTGGGATGAA
Organism: Phaedon cochleariae; assembly: GCA_918026855.4. Lineage (NCBI taxonomy): Eukaryota > Metazoa > Arthropoda > Insecta > Coleoptera > Chrysomelidae > Phaedon > Phaedon cochleariae. The sequence goes on along the minus strand of OU896709.1, from coordinate 60,232,445 downwards.
AACCTGTATGAAAATGAAAAAAATATATTGTTATGCGCAAGCGCGTAGAACATCTCATCTCCATTATTTTCAGCGGCAAAGTGTTCAATGATCACTCATTATTAGGTTAAAAAAATTCACTAACACCACCGACATGAATCACTAACTGGATCGCTCATGCTATAAAATCTCATTCATCTATGGGATCGAACTTGGTTCAATATGGAACGTGCGCATTATGGACCTGTCATTCTATCTTACTCACTCTTACTTATGTTTGCGAATACCATATCAAACACCAAGGGACATGACTCGCATGACTCGATATGTCATGAACGACAGTTTGGGAATTCCTTCGCATTGAGCAGGAGCGTTTCCAGGCGAGGAATTCAAACAAGATATTTGGTTTGCTGGGATATGACTTATAGCGGTCTAGTAATCATGTCAGTTGTGCTTGTGAAGTCAGAAGCCCAAAACCTCTTACCCGCTCCGTCGGCCGTCATCTCGAGCGCCACCTCATTGGTGGTAGTCAAGGTCATCATCTGAAGGTGCGATGACATGGAAACTACGGGAAAACATTCCTAACTCCTGGCTTAGATTGTGAATTAGACATGTTTTCATGTAGTTTTTATGTCATCGCAACATCAGGCGTCATCGCTACCGTAAATTCAATTTGTTCTTATGCTGTTCTTCTTTTTAGCGAGTTAGAATCGAATGGTAATAGATTCGCTATGAATTTCAAATATTTATAACGACGTAATGAAGACTGTTGAAATGTAATAGATCTATTACTATTGTAATAGCAATCGAAACCCTGTGGTGGGGTGGATTCACCCTAGTGCATATCAATATCGTTCATTTACGAAGCGTGATCATAGTTTCCTCGCGTCATAATAATATCCCTCCAGCTACTTCTGCCTGCAAATATGATCACGCCATATAAACACTCGCGAAGAGTCAATATGGACGTATTACGCATCCGTTAGATATCACGGACGTTTGGGCAAAGGTTTGGGCATCGGAGATTGTTTACTTTTTGCCTATAGCCTAAACGTTGTCTTCGCACACAAAATGTGTCGTCTGTCTGGCAGAGGATATTGGGATGGCGTAACGCCAAAAGTAATTTCCCTGTTGGAACGTGATGTTTTCAGAAAAAAAAATATCTGTGTGGGAATGTTCCACGATAGCAGTATTTTTATATCAGTTCAGTATGATGGCTGATGAATACTGGAGTTGTTCCATGAATAAGTATAACATCTGAAAAAGAAGCTCATGGATTTTTTGTCGACTTTTGTTCTTACTTCTTCGTCATACATTTATAATAAAATCTTTCTTTGATCTGTAGGCATTAGTAGTAGTTGTTTTTTGAGGATGAAAATGTATTGTTCGAAATGAAATATGATCATTGAGAATTCAGTTTCATGTAGGTAGGTATATTTATTTTTTATTTAATCTATATACTTCTCAGATTCCATATTATTTCATCAGATGCTATATCTTTTCAGCTTTTCTCAACATACTTTTCAAATATTCGTATCCCTGTTACGTTGTCTAGGTAGCATATTGTAATATGTTTGGCCAAAATGAAAATATAAATGTTGAGTAGGATTTCTGTTGTTAAATCTAAAATTTTCATTGAAAAACGTTGGTCTATCTCACTCTACGTAGTAACATTTACTTTTATTACTGGATATCCTCATTGGTGCATGATAAGCATGAATATTTTTATGTTGACTATTCCACTCTTGATCTCGAGAACCAATTAGAATCGACCATTTTCACGGTTTCTTCTGTATTCTAGCGATATTTTTTGTTTATTAAATTTCATCGGACTTGCTCTACCAATACTGAAGCCGAATTGAACAACACGTGATCAACAAACCTCGTTTATCAGCGATAAAATTTTGACATTGTGTCTGGTCAAGATTGCTTTAGATTCAAATCTGAGACAATAACCTAAGTACCTACATTATTTTATTTACTCATAATTCTCGTTATTGAGACATTTTGTACGAAAGGCGAGACAATTTTATTCTGGCTGGACGTTTCATGTGTAATTCAAAATGTCTGCATATTTGTTGACGGTCTGACACAAAAATACTAGAATTCAAATCCTTTTTAAAGTAAACTTCTTCAATCACTCAAGTTATTGTGATTAATTTAATTACCACATGATGTAGCGCAACTGATAGGGTTGTTGCGCGAAGATACGAAGGTCGTTGGATCGAGCCCCTCGGCCGACGATATCTTTTTTTTTTTAATTATTTCATGTCACATAAATTTAATTCATTTTGTTTGAATAGAGCAGTTCAGCTACCGTTGAGAGAGAAACAAAATGTCTTCCCCATCTGTCCTTGTCTTCAGTGTTCCAACATAAAATAATGAAAATATTATGTTGGCATCATTGGAAATGGGAAAAAATGGAGAAGAATATCATATTAACCTCGATATAAAAGAAGGTTAGAACGGTCTTCTTCTCCATTTCTTCTCATTTCCAGTGTTGGCAACATAAGATTTTCATTATTTCATGTTGGAACACTGAAGACAAGGACAGATGGGAAGACATTTTTTTTTCTCTCTCAACGGTAGCTGATAGCAATAGTATACACTCTTTTGAGAGCAACCATCTCCAAGATAATAAAAAAATACTGTTTATCAAAATTGTAGATTCCACTTTGTAAATTTCAGTTGGAATATACTCAAATTATGTTTCCTATTTCTTATATATATTGTCTATTGTATATGGAATAATATACAGGGTGTCCCATTTCAAAAATCAAAGTTTTCAGAATAATCCTGAGTTGCGTTCTCCAGAAACGTCTGATGTGGAATAAGGAATAAGAGATTCATTCAGTTCGAATATTATTCATTAGATCCAAGCGAGGATCCAAGAATATTTTTCACTCTATGTGAGAAGATACAAGTAATGCAAGATAAATAATATTCTCTCGTCGATTTTCACTCAACCCTGCAGCATTTCATTCCAATGAAATTCTCGTTGAAATTACCTTCGAGAAATTTCTGTTCGGCCTTTCCGCCAACCTGGATCCCGAGAATAAACAGTTGAATCGATCGGCGTTGAACAAAGCGTGCCGATTTCTCGTTACTCGTCTCAAGTTAAACAATTGTGACGTCTCTACTGCGTTATACACCATTTGATTGGATTTATATTGCTCTTCAGAATTGAATACGTCACTCTGCGCCTCTCTCAGGGTCCATTTGCATACAGGATTGTCTTTGGAGAATCACCTGAAATGTCCACACTTCCATCAGGTCGATGAGTACCTGTATACAGAATGATAAAGTTATATGACGACCTGTTCGTTACTGATATCGAGGGGCATTTCACTGAGGAATTTTGGTGTATACTCATTTGGAATAACGAGGAATTGCCGAGGAATTGAGAGGAATTAAGAAACATTGTGAGGTATTGTGAGATATTCTGTGAACTTGCGAGAAATTTTTGTCATTTCAGTACAAATAGCGCATGCGTGAATACGTCGATTACGTCACATCTCGCTTGTTGTCTTACCGAAAAACATAAATCTTCAGTAAGTTCAGTAATCTCTCCACTCAAGCTAGGGAGGTTAGGTTAGGTTCCATGTGAGTGGGGCGAATACCTCCCCTCCACTGCGAGGGAGAGAACACCACGTCATTCATGTGTGTTATACTAAAATGAAATTTCTGGAGACATAACTGCAACTGCCTAGGAAGCCAGACAGCATCAGATGTAGACAAAATATATTTTCTTTGGAATTAATTGGACCATTCGAATTGATTAACTCTATAAACGAAGATGGAAGATGTATTGAAAAAAAATCTAGCGACATTATCTGGGGGTGTAGGAGTTAATGTTACCTCGATGGTACCTGTGAAGAATTGTGCCCCCTTGTCTGCAAATCTCTAGAGTCAACTTATACGAAAATAAAAGAATATAGAGATGATTACGACCATCTGAAGACGGAAGCTATTAATGTCGCCGCAAAATGGAGTATTCAACCAAAGTTTCAGGAGAAAAGAAACATTACATCGAGAAAAATATTTGGGGAACCCAACAGACAATATTTATTTTCTGAAAGAGAACATTTCTTCAGAGTAAACATTTATACTATAAGACTCTTGACATCGTTCTCTGCCAAATCAAAATAGATTTGAAGCCATGAATACTGCTAGTCGAAATGTCGGAAGAAGATTTGTTCATCTCATCCGAAAACCAACAAAAGTTATACCCCAGTGACCTATCTCCCACTTTTTCTCTCGAGGTAATTTCGTTTTTACCTCTGAAAGAAGAAATATTGAAGTTGAAAGATATGAGAATTATGAATTCTATACTATCTTCCAACTTCTCTGAAGTTATAACATCTCTATTACTGACCTTACTTGTAACTGTGGCCTCTGTTGAGAGGTCATTTTCCATTAAAATTAAATCAAAAATCATCCAAAATTATTTGCGGAATAAAATGGCACAAGAGAGACTAAGTGGACTTGCAATACTATCAATAGAAGCAGAAGAGGCAGCTGCAATGGAGAAATCCGTTTTTATTAAGGAATTTGCAGATAGGAAGGCAAGAAGAAGATACTTCAACTGATTTCTATCATCTACATGTTTTTTTATTTTTTGATAATATTTTATGTACATACCTCCTTTTCTCCTAATCTGAGTTTGTTTCTTTGTTTTTTTTTCTCATATAGTTTGTATCATTTCAAAGAATTATACGTTTGTTCTGAGATTTCAATGTAAGTTCTTCAAGTTTTCTAAGAAGTTGTTATTTATTAATAGTGATTGTAGAGTCGTAGGTGATTATAGCATAGGAGTAAAACACATGTCTTCACAACAAAATTAGTAAAGAAATTCACCTGAAAACAAGGAGCCCTTGCACAATTCTCGCGAGGGGGCCATGAATCCCAGACACGCCACTGGTGTTGATATCATATCAATCAGTATCGAGGAATATGCGAAGAAACAGATGAATGAACTGCTTCTTTTCCCACACTGTAATACACCAGTTAATACATTTTCGATATATCTCCCCTACTGGATACACGATACTCTATTTTCAAAAGCAATAATGACAGATAATGTCAATTTGTCGATGAAAAATAGCTATCTGAACAAAATAAACTGCACTAGTGGGTATAATTCGCTATATGGCCCTACATAGAGGGCTGGTGAACTTCCGCCGACTGCCAGAATTCACGAAAACCCATAAAAAATAAATGGAAAAATAGATTGACTCTTCCCTTCGCAACAATTTCCCCTGTAGATTTGCCGACCCTCTGGAGGACTCTTTGTGCAGGGGTAACTGACCGTGTGGAATATAATTTGGTTTGGTACATTCTGTGACTCACAAACGTACACCTAGTCACAAAGGATATTGTTTGGCTGGTTGCCAAATTGTGTGTATCTCATTCATTTTTCGCGTATTCCAAGATGGGGAATTTATTCATTTTTCTACAAACGTCAAAAAATGACAAGGTTCGCACATTGATAACAAATTGCGAAGTGACACTTTTTTTCAGTTTCCCACGTTACCATGATACCTAGCACAAAACAATGCGCGAAGTAAAACAGTGCGCGAAGTACCTACTTCGCGCATTGTAATTTAAAATATATGAGATATTTGAAGACACGAGTGGATAAAGGGTCTATGTGACATTTTAATGAAAAATGAGATTTTTGGGTGGATAAAGGATTTAAGTGAGTAGAATGTTTTCCCTACTAATACCGTTCATCTATTGTACAAAATAAGAAAGTTATACATTGATGAAAGATCTATGTTCACCTATGTTCTATCATTGCCACTGGATGAAGTGTTCAAGTACATTGTATTGTATGAACATGAATCCTTCATCCATGATCATTCTATTTGTCGGGTACTTGAAACAAACTCTGTTTATTTGAAGGATGAAGGATTCATGTACCTTTTTTGAGTTTTTTTTTTACTGTATTATATGCCAGTGTCAGTCAGTCAGTCAAAATTGTGTAATAAAGGTCTATTCAAACCAGCGATTATTTTTTTCATTCAACGCAATACAAAAAACTGCGGCATCAAAAACTTTGAACATCATTTGCTCCAAATTAATTTTGTGTGACTTGAACCCTTTATCCACTTGTGTCTTCATTTATATTTCAACTTTATGATCCCCAATCGAGCAAACATCCACGAAATCATTTATTTCTGAATGTTCAACAATAACTTTGTTCTCTCTCTCGGAGCACATGAAAGGAAATTACTATTATGTTCGTGGAACATCGTGCGTACCTAGGGAGGATAGGGGGAGGCCTTTTAAGCCAGTTCAAGACTATTTGTTATATCAAGCTAAGCATATTTCTACTTTAGAACTATATTTTTTGACGTTTGCAGAAAAAATTTTGTTTGCAACTCGAGCGCGAAATACTTTGGTCATCTCGACTATTTTTTAACTCGGCTACGCCTCGTTAAAAAATTCAGATCTCGATCACCAAAGTAGCATTTCGCGCTCTAGATACAAAAATAACTATTCCTGCGAGATTGGAATTCATTCTTATCATAAATCGTTTTCACTCTTGAATGTTAATCCCGGTAAATCCGCAATAATCCGACCATTGTCCACATTCAAATTAGGGTTTGGTCCCTTTACGCTTCATGAATTTTTGTCGATATATTTCGGAGCGAAATCTCTACAAATTATTCAGTTTTTTCGTTAGGCAACATTTTGAAATGCAGAAATTGAATGCTGAATTTGCAGGTATTTCAGAAGACCACCATCTTTTATGGATATAGCCCAATGAACCGTTATGAACCGAATTTTTTTAAGATCTGAAATTACCTACACTTCAATTACGTTTAATGTCACGAGATTATAGTAAAATGAGTTTATTATCTATGATTACATCAATAGAAAGTTTAGTCACAGATTCAAACACAGCATTACAGTTAATGACCCCACATAACTATGAGAATAATTATTATAAACTCAGAAGTTGATAAAAAATTCAGAATCTGAATGTTTATGGCTGAATGAGAGGAATAATTACTATACAATGTCTCGGGAGTTATTTGGAAGTCATCCTTTTTTTATCTCATGGAGCGCACGCAAAAAAATTCTTATAATGTTCATGGAACATCGTGCGTATCTCGGGAAGAGAGGGAGAGGAGGTAGGTATCAGATTTTTTGTAACTTTTGGAAGTTCTTGGGAATACTTTTAGGCAAAAAATTCCAAAGGTTCGCCGTTCTCTAGAAGAAGGAATTTTGGTAGAGTGTTATTCGACATTTTTCAAGGTGAACGACGAAATGATGTGCTGACTGGGCCTGTCGAGTTCGTCTGACTGGTATTGCTAGATATGGAATTATAGAAGAGATTTCTGAGGAACATTCCCGGTGAAAGTATCCATGAAAATGGTAAAGATCGCCGACCCACCAGGTGAATGGCTCTTTTCTTCAATGAATCTAAGCGCATCAGCGTATGTTCGAGTGCTGAATCCCATACATGAGAACAGTATTCTAAAACTGGCCGTATCTGTGGCATAGTATAGTTGTCTTGGTTGGAATGGTGGTACCAGACATTGTTATATCAGGCAAACTGAGTTCCGCCCTTGTGGAGAAAATACAGGCTTGAGTTTTGTTGGCCTTGAATTCAACTAGGTTGATGGTTCCTCAGGCTGTGATTTCCGCAAGATCTTCATTGACAGCGTGGATGAAAATCCAATAAATAATGTGAAGTTCATTGAGTGTGTGTTGAAATTATCAGGCCCTTTTATCTCTACGCCGGTAAACAGGCCGGATCAACAACGGATTTGTTGGATAAGAGGAGTGCATATACAATCGAATCTTACGAACACTGATGACTCGGCTTCAGGCTCGGCTTCAGGCCATTGTGATTGATAATCAGTGTCTAATGTGGCGAGTCGAGTGATAATATTATTACATTGGATTGGATTCTGTCCAAAAAAGGGCAATTCATCTCGTGGGTGATGCCTCGTTCACAAACTCACTCACTTCTCTGGAACACCGTAGAAAAGTTGGCGATCTGGCTCTATTTTATAGATATTTTCATGGACGATGCTCTTCTAGAATATCAACAATTGTTCTTCCCTGGGCAGTCCCCGCGAGATTAACCCGTCGAGTTGAGGCTTCGCACCCCTTCGTGGTTCATTCAATGAACAGCGAGGCTCTGGAATACATTGCTGAGGGAGGTGTTTCCCGAGGCATATAGGTAACCTCCAGAAATTTAAGAATAGCACCAATTCCTACCTTATTTTCCTTGCTTCTCACGATGTTCTCTGAACATTACAGGATATCCCTTTTCGTGGGAACCAGAACATAAAACATAAAAAAAACATAACTCAAGTATATATTCTTGAAAGAATTGAATTACCTGATCTGGAAAAATTGTTACCGAAAGGAGACAGAAATCCAATAAACCCAAAGAGAAGAAGAACTTCAAATTGGAGATACGTGAATAAGTCTCCCATGTTAATACAATCACAGTCCCAGATGTCATCACACTGGAACATTTTCAATGAAAGATGTTGAATAATGGCTAGCGAGTGGGTTCGCTACATATTATAGCGACGTTGAGCAGAATTTATGCATCCAAACGCGCCGTGTACAACAAAAATGTTTCACAGCTGGCCGCAGAATTCATTAAGACGACTTGAACACGCCCAAACTATTCCCGTCATTATGCATTCAAAAATATGAATACTAATCCGACTTGAATTGGACATAAACACATTTTGAAGAAACCCGCTGTCCAGGGCAAACTGCAAACGTAAATCGGCTATCACGCCTGTTTCGCACGAAGACCATCAACACCAATGCCAAAGATTGTATCAGGTGTTTCTTTATGTTATTTCACCTTTTTTGCATCGGTTTGTCGTTGCTTGATGGCATTTTATGATACCAGATGAACACATCATTATCTGTTGTTATATTTTATTGGTAACATATTTTGGATAGAAAATTATAGCTGTCATTGACAGTTACGCCAGTATCATTGCGGAACTTGACAGGAACCAATTGTCATCAGTAAAAAGGCTTTCCGCGGGAATCAATGTTACCAGGTGGCGCTCGGTTTTCATCGTTCCATGTCAAAGCCACGTCAAAACTGGGGGAAAACAAACTCAATCCGTTACCACCGATACAACATCGGTGGTAACGTTCAATCCCATTAGTGCCATTAGCTTGTGTACTGTGTATACTGATAAGAGTGATACGTTTTTTTAAATTTCTTGATACCTTTCTTGGGAAAATCACGTGAGATCAATTGCTAAAAGTGCATCCCATAAACTTGGTTTTCAGTCTCGGGCCAGGAGCTATTTCACTTCCAGTCAGTTGCTTATGATCTATAAGGCACAGATCTGACCTGTCCTGGAATACTGTTCCCATATTCGTTGTGCAGCACCCAAACATATACCCTGAGACTGTTGGATTCTGTCCAAAAAAGGGCAATTCGTCTCGTGGATGATGCCTCGCTCACAAACTCACTCACTTCTCTGGAAAACCGTAGAAAAGTTGGCGATCTGGCTCTATTCTATAGATATTTTCATGGACGATGCTTTTCTGAAATATCAACAACTTGTTCCTCCCTTGGCAGTCCCCGCGAGATTAACCCGTCGAGTTGAGGCATCGCACTCCTTCGTGGTCACTTTGGAGACCTGCAGAACAGCTCTTTCCAAAGACTCGTTCATTCAACTAACAGTGCGGCTCTGGAACACATTGCCAAGGGAGGTGTTCCTCCAGAAATTTAAGATCAACACCAATTTCTACCTTATTTCCCTTGGTTCTCACGATGTTCTTCGAACATTACAGGATAACCCTTCTACTGGGAACCAGAACATAAAAAAAACTCGACAACCTTGCTTGACGACACCCTTTATTCGACGTATCGATTGAATTGATGTTCCTGACTTTTCTTATACAGTTTATTTCCAACACCGTATATTGTCTAACAATTCTGTGTCTGCTCATTTTCATCAAATGCTTTCTTTGTCACCTGACAACAATGTAGGATTCGAAATTCTTTGAGAATAAAACAGGATTACCCGTTAATATTCGAGGATTACTGCTGTCGAATCCTTAAATGCCTAAACCGGATGTCTATTCTTTCGATGTGTAAGCAAGTTGAACGTTTTATAATTTTATCTGTCCTCTTTCGTGCCCTAATGGCCAACGAAATAACACAATTTCGTTATTTTTTAATGACGGTACGTTTTATCGAGGTATGGGAAGTGAATTAAGGCAATTTAGCAATTTTGTAGATTCGTTCAGTCCCCACAATTTTTCGACCCGGTGATTAGATAATTATGGAATATTTATGTCTTGTAATCGTTATTAAAAATATCGATTATAATCTCTTGATCGCAGATGCATAGTTTGTGATTACCATCTATATAAATATATATGTATATAGAGACCAATAATAAGTGTTACAAGATCATGTATCATATTGAAGTTATCTCACATTGAAATAACGATTCTATTCAATTTGATACTCAGAGTACAATTTCAGATGCTTGATTTCACCACGTACAATTTATATTTTCATTTCATTATTTTTTGCACATATCAAAATGTGACTTTTACGTTGTTTCAACCAATATCAATGCTTAATTCTAGCCAATCAGTATGATGATATTCTGTTAGTAACAAATTACAGCGAATATTTCCCTCAAATAAAATGTCCCATAAGAGCAATGCAATTAACGAAAATTTACAGAGCGGAGATGGCACTGCTAGAACAAATAAATGTCAGATATACTCTTTTGGACACGTGCTCTTTCGCCAAAATATGGGAATAAACTCCTGCAATTTTTAGATAACACGCTTTCTTGCAAAATTATCGGTAATTTTTATGCACTTGTGAAAATATTACCGATAATTTTTTTACGTCTGGATCTTATTTTGAATAAGACACCACTTGTGTAATTACCCTTGAATAAGCAATCATAGTCCATTACGCATTATTTCTCTCTTCGTGTTTGAGTTCACCTCTACGAAAATGAATTCTCCAATTCATTAGTTTCGAAGCATATCATTGATGAGAATGAAATGCGTACTGAAACAAACATTTTCACTAATTGGTAGATATAACTTCCATTCAACCTATCACTTAAATTATTAAATTATCAATTTCTCAACTATTCTGGTCCAAAATGTATATTTCATAAATAGTTCAACAATATATTTATGCCACTCTTAACTTTCTTCTTCTTCTAGAATTTTCCTGACGGTTGAATTTTCCACCTTTAGATAGTTATACAGTGTGTCCCACTTACCGTGCGCACCATGGGTATCTTTTTAACGGTGAGAGATACGAGGTCGGTTAAATGACACCAAATGTGGAGTTTTTCAAGGCCAACTATGATGTGAAAAACTATTATGATAAAATCTATTCGTTTTTGTTTTATACGCAGAAAACAGATTTTGATCATTTTCATGTCTCCTCCGTAACTTCTTTATTTATGAAAATATTCAAATAGGAATTTCACATTCTCATGGCAGTTTTTCAAAGTGATTTCGAAAAAGAAATTGAATTTATACCAACTCTTCTAGAATTTGAGATATCAGCACCAACTTTAGTTCTTCAAAGGTAGGTCATAGCTCACTATGACTTATTTACAAATAACTTTTTTTTCTCTTACAGATGATATGTCGCAGTAATAGTTTTGTGTTGATAACAACGGCGTTATCGTCATTTATACAAAATCAAAAAATTATTTGGAAGCCGCCATCTTGAATTTATAAATTTTAACAAATAATCATGATCTCCGACCTCAAAAACCCCCACTTACCAATTTTGAATGGAATCGGACCAAATCTTGTCCGCCATCTTGGAGAAGCTATTTTCTTTAATTTCAACAAAAATTCCATAATGTATTGTCACCGAAATTATGAACACCTGTCAAATTTCAAGTTAATCGGAGTTATTATTATTATTTCCTGAAATATCACAAGGAATCACCCCTTGAATTTTTTCGGTGTTATTTAGATACACCCTGTATATCCAGTCCTCCCATTGAACACATCCAAACATTTTCATAAATACAATTAAAACCCGATCTTCCCACAGACTGCACCACAATGACATGACCGTGGACCATCTTAGATGGTGATGGTGAGCAATCATTACCTTAATGGATCTGGTTACAAACAAACACACACACACACCTCTCGTAATGAACTATCTTTCTCTTTGTCTAGGGCATTAAGAGAAAAGACACCACCAACGGTCATTATAAAAGCAACATGCTTGATTATGGAGGTGCACCGAAATCGTGACTTTTCGAGTCAAATTCAGGTAAGGAAACAAGATCGACTCTTGCCTTGCTCGTTTTCTATAGCTGTTGTGCCACGTTGTGCTACCGTTTGGATGACTGGTGAGAATTATTCTCAGTAGTATTACTATGAATACTTCAAATCCGACCGCGACGCAGGAGGATTATTTTTTTGAACTGACTAGATTTGTAATTGTGCAAGAAGTCATAGCAGACTAGCAGACTACTAGATATCGATTAGAATTGAAAAACAGTGATTTTATAGTGACAATATCTCCTTATTTCAGATTCACAGAACTATAATGATTCAAATTGCTAGTGGTGAAAAACATGTTATATAATAATGATGAAATAATATATACCGTGTTAATATATAAGGACTATATCTTTAGTGATATTCATTCATTCTGAAATATCAAAACGTAAGATTCCATGTTACAAATCATTTATTAAAGGATCTGTTGTCACCAGTTGAGGCGTCTCGAACTCGTAGATGAATACCTATTTGGAGTTAACCTCTTGATGCAAAAGAATATATATACATCCCCACTGACGAGAGGGAAAACAACTCTTTAAATAGTAATCCATGTATTTTCTAGTACTTTAAGTATAATTTTCAATACATTATGTACCATCTAATTCGAGCTTTCAACCTAATATTATATTAACCGAGATATTAATTACGAAATAGTCTGTTTTCCTGATCAATAACAGATCGTTTTAGTCTGACGATGGCAATTGTGCCGAAACGAGTCACTTTCTGATATAAAATTGTGGATATTAAGTGTGGTCGACCGACTCAGAGTCTTTTCTTTCATTTCTATTTTGTTTTGGTTCTCACGAAAAGGGAAATCCTGTGATGTTCTGCAGGTCTCCAAAGTGATCACGAAGGGGTGCGAAGCCTTAACTCGACGGGTCAATCTCGCGGGGACTGCCAAGGGAGGAACAATTTTTGATATATCAGAAGAGCATCGCCCATGAAAAAATCTATAAAATAGAGCCAGATCGCCAACTTTTCGATACGGTGTGCCAGAGAAGTGAGTGAGTTTGTGAGCGAGGCATCACCCACGAGACGAATTGCCCTTTTTTGGACAGAATCCAACAGTTTCAGGGTATGTTTAGGTGCTGCACTCCAAATATGGGAACAGTATTCCAGGACAGGTCGGATCTGTGCCTCATAGATCATAAGCAGCTGACTGGAAGTGAAATAGCCCCTGGCCCGAAACAGAAAACCAGGCTTTTGGGATGCACTTTTATAGCAATTGATCTCACGTGATTTTCCCAAGAAAGGTTATTGCTGATAGTAATCCCAAGCATCGAAATGAATGTCTTCAAAGGTATGGTTACTCCTGACAAGCTTATGTGGGGCACATCAGAGAGATCTGCTTTTCTTGAGAGAAGCTTTTGTTTTGTTTGCATTGAAATCTACCAAGTTATTGGATCCCTATTAGAGAATTGTTGCCAAGTCCATATTCATGTTGTCAACATTTCTTTAAAATATCAATATCGACTCATTACCCCCTATGATCAACATGGATGAGTATTATGAAAAAAAAAATTGTTGAAACAGGGTACGACATATCTTCTGAACCAACTATTTCAACCTTGGTAAATATATTCGATAATCTGAATTGCGATCACATAGATTCCGAACTGCACACACATAATATGGAGTCATGCGAAAACACAATTTATTGACTACCATTATCTAGTATTGTACGTTCGAGTCGAGAATGTGCAGATATATCTGCACACTGCGTAATTGAATAATTTATTTTCTCATTTAAATAATATTTATGGTCGCTTTTTCCAATTTTATGGTACAGGAAATCGCAATTTGCATGCCACTCAGGATGACAATAAAAAATCCGAATACGCGAATGCAATTCATACTAATTAAACTATTCACATTCACTCTCGCTAGCCGCCACAGAAAATTGCCCGCGTGCAATGCCAATGCCACTAAATTTCAATATTCATTATGAATTGACCAGATGGGACCATCCCAACTGTGCAACAACATTATTCTGCATTATGTGTCATGCCGCCTGATTACTTTCTGCGGACTCATCACAATGCCAATGTCGTCATGAAATCTATACAGGGTGTACCAGGATATGTTGGCATACTTTCGGCCAGAATATGACTCATTAATCGACCACCACGGTCGACGGAGTTTCATCTGATTCTCTTATCATAAATGCTGGTGTTCCGCAAGGATCGATTCCAGCACCAACACTATTTCTACTCCATATCAACGATTTGTTGGAAGCAACTTCATGCCCAGTAAACAGCTTCGCGGATGATAGTACCCTCCATACCGCCTCCTCTTCCAGGGCTTCAATTCCAGCCAGGCAAATCAGAAACGAACGAGGGAGAAATGTTGACAACATAAATATTGCTTTGCACCTCTTCGTGGTCATTTTGGAGACCTACAGAACATCTCTTTCTAAAGACTCGTTCATTCAACGAACAGCGAGGCTCTGAAACACATTGCCAAGGGAGGTGTTCTCCGATGCATATAATGTTGTTGCAAAAAAGTATGATTATACATAGTTCGAATGAATTTTTCTTTGGAAATGTGTATTTACCGAAACATATAGTGTATTGACTATACTTTGTGTGACAAAATACCCAGAAATCTACGCCACTGAATGTTTTCGATATTACCGAAATTTTTCGAATACTTGTTGACTTGAATCACAACATTTACAGAAAAAAATAGAATCTTTTTTAAATGTATGATAAATTGACATTCATCATACAGGACGTGGAAAGAAATTCTGAATTGATAGAAGCAATATTTTTTGGAAAATATTTTATTTAAGCTCTCTTTTCGTTCTCCTATTCCTGATGATATACTTCAGTTTTTCGCTTTGGGCCCAAAATTCAGTATTAAGACAATTATCAAAAAGGACATTCCTATAAAAAATCTTCTAGCTGATGTTGACTCCATTACTCCTTACTTCATCCATTACTGATAGTAAATTGAAAAATGTTCAATAGCACAAGCTACTTATATATTTACAAATCGAGTTACAAATCATATCCACAATTCCCACAATTATTAGAATTTTTTCCGTAACCTCCTCATGAAATCAAAAAATGTTAGAACAATAATTTCAATTGTCTGAGGACATAATTGTAAACAGTACATCTCATGACCAAAGATCCAACATCTTCAATTGGAAGAGCTTATTGTAATTCCTTAATAAAAAAATCTTTGATAGCGAATAGATTGATGACGTTACGAGAAATAAGTTGAATTCTTACAAGTATTGCTCCAAAATCCTACGCTCTTCCAGAAATTCGGAGAAGCAACAACCTCGAGCAATTTTTTTTCTCTTGTATAATGAATAACTATAGTTCTTTCTTCATAATTCTACCTCTGAATCACCTCGTATAGTGGTAGCTATCAATATTTTTCTGGAAATGTCGAAACTATTGTCAGA
Organism: Phaedon cochleariae; assembly: GCA_918026855.4. Lineage (NCBI taxonomy): Eukaryota > Metazoa > Arthropoda > Insecta > Coleoptera > Chrysomelidae > Phaedon > Phaedon cochleariae. Next base: position 60,216,754 of record OU896709.1, on the reverse strand, counting down.
TCATCAGCTTGAATTTTTACCTATTTCGGCTTTTATAATAATCCTAGGGGCAGAAGCGTTTCCCCAGCAAACTTCAATGATCAAATTTGGTTTGAGAAGTAGCCAACACGAATGGAATGACAGAAAGAAGCTGAAAGCTCTTTAGACGAAATTATAAATTAAGTGTGGGTTATAATCGTTAGCTTAACGTCGTCTCCTAATCACATTACTTAGTGTCAATTCGTTGCCGATAAACTAGCGACTCAACATTCCAAAACGCCGAACAATAGATTCTATCGTCTCGAAAGCCATAATTACTGTACCAAAAATGCCATAAATTCTGAGAGCACAGAAAGCCTATACATAATTAAAGTTTCATATGTTGTTGTAATCGGATAAGACTGAGAGAGTGATGCTAGGTGGATGGCAGGGATAATCCGGATACCAATCTAAATGGGTTGAGATATATACGTTGGGAGAAATCGTGATTACACCTAGAATTGGGAATCCCTGTTCCTAAGCTGGCTTACGAAGGCTTGGAACAGAGGAAGGGATTTCGTCTTCTGATGGTTAGCGTAATACATAATGCTCACAAACAATGCTTCTCTGAATTTCTTTTTTTGTTTGTAGAATAAAGCATCCCTTATACATAAGTTTCCTGATTTACAATGCGAAGCAAAGCATTTGAAAAATTGATATACGAGAATGTATCACAAAAATCGCGAATTATGCAAAAGAGGTTTAGTCGGGAATGGACTGAATCTAGGAGCATGAGGAAGGCGAAGATCTTCATTGAAAGGCCTTCGATACGTCTCACCCAATCCCTTCTGAATGTGCGATGAATTTACTAACTGGACACTGCCGCCTCAACTAAAATATCTCCGATGACCCGAGGTGCCGTTTATGTATCGAAAACGACGAAACTCCCATCCACATCATATCTGAATGTACGGCGCTGATACAGCTCAGATGGCGAAGTTTCGGACACACTACTCTTCCAGTCTAGCTGTCTGGACTTCGACAAGTTCCCCCGACGCCTACCCAATCTATTCACCACTATATCAGAATTCCGTAATCTAATTTTTTTGCAGTAAGTTCTTCAAACCCTATACAGCGACACTTTCAACGCATTCGAAGGCAGCATCCTGCAAATATAAAGATAAACTCTCGGTTGCAGTGATCTTTCCAGAGGCAGTGGTCTAGTGGTAGTCAAGTTACCAACCACCCAAGCTGGGTCCTTTTCGACTGTAGGATATCAGTAGCCAGACCTGATTGTTCAAAACTAGGCTGGATTGTATCTGACCCAAGAAGATTATAAATAACCCATACAAATTCCATTCAGATAATGGTTCAGAGGAATTCGATTTTTCTGTCATTTACTATATAGTGTAGATAATTTATATACTACGTGGAAACGTATCGGACATATTGGAATCCATTGGGAAGACATAATTATTAATACTCCTAATTAGTTTATGAATAAGGGGATTGTTCTTGACGTAATAAAGTTTGTTGAATTTAAATACTTACTATACTGATACTATTAGTGGATAAAAAAAATGAGAAAAGAGAACTCAACTCAATTCAATATACGTTGAAATATAGACTTTTGGTCTCCATCTGAGTACATGTAAAATTACGTGTATTTAACTTCTCTATAAGGAATAGCTGTTGAAATTCAGTATCTACATGAAGTGATTATAGTGTTTTTGTTGCAGTTTTCCAACGAGGGTCCAAATGGAGAATCAATGTGTCTACAAGGTCCTGATTGTTTTATGGTGAGTAATCAAATGAACAATCAAATATTCAAGTACTTATCACGCCATTCTTAACATATAATCATTAGCATAAACCTACATTTTGTGAATGAATATATCAAGCATATATTGAAGCTTCCTGAGCGTGTTCCTGAACTCCTGACCAATCATCTGATTCAAATTAACGTAGATTAATTTTTTGTTCAGGAAAGAACATCAATTCAAAACTTTAACAATTGAATACTCTAATGATTGAACTTTTTTTAACATTGATTTCAAATATCGAATCACTATAAATGCTAATTTCTGATCACAACTTCGAATACCAAAATGCATCATGCTTGATGCAGGTGTTGTAGTTGTCTGGATCTCCTTCATCTCATTTAACTCCGAGGAGTGGAAATTTTCTCGGATATTAGTATCAAGCACTTTGTGATGCTATAGATAGTTCGGAAGTTATACAACTTACGGAATAGTATAAAGTTTCAACCCCAACCGATCGTCTAGATGGAGTTTGGCTACACACTCACCGCAAATTATAATTCAGTATAAGTACTTATGTTCTTGCATAACCCTTCCAATTATATCATTCTCCTAATTCAGTGTTCGATATCGGAGATACAAAGTATAATGGATATGACATCACAAAGTTTCATCCACTCACATATAGTGGAGCTTGTTTTTCAATTGTCTGTCTTTCTCTCTCTTCAGTTATCGAGTATTCTTCGTGGTTATATATGAGTCGTTCCTCATCAAATTGGTGCTTCAGGTTGAAGTCTTAGAAATCACAACTGCATATTACCTAGCGCCTGCTGCAAAAATAGTTAGGTGGAAACCTCGTTGGCAACAACGACTCTAGTCTGAAGTCTGAGGTAGTCGTAGACTGCTCTTAGGACTGACTTCATGTTAGAGGAAGTAACAAGTCACGATTGATATCCTTGAAGAAGAATATCACTACAAGTAAATTCGCTATGTCGATTTGATGAGATTTCAAAATTATGCACTTCATACAACCTCCTATCTATTCACTTGTTCACTTCACATCTTATACAATAGTAAATGACGGCTCATGCACAAAATGATAGAGAAAACATCAATTATCCATTGACGATAAAATAATGTCAATAAATTGCAACTGATAAGATGATGGATCAATGTCATTTCATTGATGACTTTATGACATTGAGGAACCTATATTCTTTGTTCATCGTTCAACTCTTTTTTTTTTATCGCTTGAAGCGTACGAAAGGGAATCCCTATAATGTTCGAAGAACATCGTGCGTTCCTAGGGAGGATAGGGATAGGAGGTAGGTTTTGGAATTTTTTGGATTTGGAACTAGTATACTATTCCAGTAATCTTCGTTAAATGGATTATACACATTTATTACAACATTCCGTGAAAATACTGTAATCTCGATTCAAATAAATCATAAGGAAATGTACTATTTTACCAGCACAATCAAAGTGCAACATATACGTATTATATTATTGAAACAGCAATGAACATGTACTTTTTCGTCCCCGAAAAATAGTGCCAGCAGTATGCCAACGATTAAATCAATGGGCCAGTGATTCGCCAGCTATATCGTGTTTGCTGGGTTGTTTTGAGTCAACAAGTCGATATTTACACATCACGAGTCCATCCATTTAGCATTCTGGAGGTGTCGAAAGACCCTCCACTCGAAATATCTCTCAAAGTTCTGAGTTTCGAATTAGATAAGAAATAAAAGCATTCGCCTGGAGTATCGTGGTTCATGAACTCTGCAGACTAGAGCGGTAGCAGGAGGACTGATCTCCAGAGATAATACAATAATCCGGGGATATAAGTTTTAAGGGTTCGAGGAAACATCTTACCTTTGATTTCCCGGATTTCTCTTTGAAGTGATTCTCGGACGGATCCGTTAGTCGAAACTGATAGCGGAGTTAGAGGGATCGAGTGATCTGTCTTGAATGAGGATGACACTCTAGCAGACTAAGCATAATGAACGAATCGTTTTTATGAAAAAAAGAGAATCGTGAAAATAAAAACAGTGATGATGGAATAACTTGCATATCTACATTAGTGAATATACAATAGAAGAGAAAATCGACATTTCAACAGTATAATCTAAAAATGTATCAAGCATTGTATGATATAGAACATTCTATACTCATTCATTCAAAGGGGAACAAATTAGCAACTAATTACTACCACATATCGGTGAATTCATTTCGCAATTTGACGATAATATCAATGAAGTTGTCATGCCAGATCATCGTGAAGCTGGCTTGAACTCATAAAATTCAGATTCAATGAGGAAAGCACAAACTCATCTCCAAGACTTTTTACCATCAAATTATCATCATTTTCAGCCTATGCTAAGAATATTAACCATATTTGGTTACTATTTGTTGAGCCTCTTCGTCGTCCTCCAAAATTTGATTGTAATGTAACATACTAAGTGCAACAATTCTCACACGAGCTCTAATAGGCCGTGCGAAGTCAGTGCAGTTTTGAAAATGGCGGAAACATTGAGTATGAATAGTATGAATCAAAAATTGTTATTGGCAATCTAATCATCATCATGAAATAGTGATAAAAAGTTGGAGGTTTCAAGAAAATAAAGGAGATTACTTCCCAGCATTCATAATTTTGTTGAAGGTGTTTTGCACCAATTCAATGACGAAGAGGTACTTATTTAATGAAGTGCTCAACATCATTTTCATGAAACTTATTTTTAATTGAGGTCGAGAAATAATTTCTGGATGCGGGCAAGTAATAAACAAAGACAAGCCAACTTATTCGATTTATCCTCAGACAATGATTTTATTATAATATTATTTCTTTTTCCATTGGGAATGCACCAGTTCACATTTTGGAGAGAACCAACGTAGTGGGGTGCAAAACTGGTCTAAAACAGTAGTAAAAGCAGAACAGTACTTAACATTTTGGCTTTTGTGAATGGGTCACTTTCCAATAACCTCATATTGTTTTTCATTTTTCATACCCCAGATCAATTATTGATATGTTGTTGATCATTAATAGATAGATGTATAGAAAGTCAAATGGTGTTTACACTTCCAATTGATATGGCATACTTCGTGAAAATAGCGAGACGCGGGAGAATCTTGCTGAATTTACGAAGTTTCAAACCAAATTTACAGGCATCATGACACATTCATTTGAGTGTCACATTTTTATTTTCACAATTTCTTGTGTAAATGAAAACGGTGTGTTACATTTTCGACTTTTAGTGGTGAATTCATGAACGACACGAAGGGCTCAAGAAAATTCTATGACAATAGTTTATTTACTCATTTTTGGTTAATGAAATAAAACGAATGTTAGAATTTTCAAATAATCCTCACACATCACAGCATGGTCAGTTCAATACCTGCTCAATAAATTAATAATGTTCCTATAAATAATCATTCATAAGAAATTATATTTCTATTTGAAATTTGAACATAATCATGAATATGCCTAAAACGTGACACTCGTGACAGATATGTCGAATCACGATCAACGGATCAAGATCACGATCAAGATGTTTCCACACGGATTATTTGTTGCGCCCTGTATCTTTTGCGTCCTGTCTCTAGATGCATCTATTCAGCTTTTATTGAATTCGTGCATCATCAACAGGACTCTCCGGGTCCCGAAAGAAAAAAAAACACATCCTTGAAAGACTAGTTCAACTTTATAATAAGGTGAAAGGCATTTTGGAATTTTTCAAGAAATTGTCCATCGATCACGCCATCTATCATCGGATTTGAGAACACGACGTTCTGAACTCGCATTCAATTGTTCATATCGAGAATTAGTCTGACGAAACAATTGAAGAGTGGGCACCCCAGAGGAATTATAAACAAGTCAATTAATAGTGTAGGAATGTAGTACTTTCCTCTATATCGTTGGTGAGAAACATCTTCAGCACGACTATAAAAAATGCGTTACACGATATTTAGCATAATATAATAATTATTGAGTCAAAGGAATCTTTCCTACTGAATTTCGTTTGAAATTATTATTTGTCGGTGATTAATTTTTCTATAATTCCAAGTAGCAAATGGAGCTACATTTTCAGAGTTATATGTGTATATATATTCAAATAGTTCAAATTGATTATCTTATGACATTCTTTTTGAATAGAGTCCGTCTGATAAAGAATGCATGTAAAACATTCAAAAAATCCCGTCTTTCTAAGATTCCAACAAAGATTCCAACACATACAGTGGACAACTTATCCTACTCTGATCGACCAAGTCGGCTTTATCTCTCAAAACACTAATTATGCTGGTTAGTGTAGCTCAGGAAACAATCGTTCTGATATCGATCTTTTCAGTAGCGTCGGAACCTCTTGAGCAACACTGTAATTGTGTCTTGCACCTTGTAATTTCATTTGCTCGAGGATAGGTTCGTTTAACACCATCTGTTACGATGCTGCGCTATCACATATCATATTAAGTGTTCTCAGAATCTCTCGCTACAATTCCACGGGATTAAACGTACATATAGTTCAAACGACTATCATTATCATGTGCATATACTGTGGCGTTGGCAAGACGTTTACCGAAAACTTATAATGACGCCAGGCTGACATGGAAGCCTAGTAGCGACATAATCATCAGAATACAATTATTATCAATTCCTTCAGTTTTTGCTTGTGGAAGAAATGGTCTCATGGTCTCATGTTGAGTACCTATATACCAACTGAGGTAGCCATCGACATATAAAGAGAGGGGAGACATAAGATTTCATTCATGAAACACTATTTGTTTATCATCATACACATACATACTTCCAAAGTTTCATGAGTTAGAAAGAGATGGCTTTGAAAAATGGCAACGCTGTAAACTATGCGTCAATTCTTACACTTTTCTTTACCACTCGCGTAGTTTGAGCTAATTTTACTACAATCACAACGCTATATTATACCTATTAGAAATGTTTGGGTCTTTGTAATCATTTGATTTTAATAACAAATATTAGTAGTACCTCAGGTAGTTACCTAATTTTGATTCATTATTCAGTGGAATTTGAACAGAACAGAACAAATAACCTGCGATATACTACACCAATGCTCAAGTTGAAAGAAATATAACCTCCTTATACTTTATATATACCGTCGAAATACTAATTTGGGGTTCGAATGGTGATTTTTTTCACAATTCACGCATTGGCGAATAATAGACTATTAGTAATGGGCTTATATCACAAAAAACTTTTATTTCATAATTCGATAGAACTCACCCAAACTAGCTCACCACCGCAAACCGTTTCTTGCTGTGAGCTCCCTACGTTTTATAAAAAATTATTGAAATCCCCGATTATTCGGACCTACCCTATAGTACTGAAACAAGATTATTCCAGACAGAGATGAATGATACATGATTTCTGACAGAGTGAATTAGCGCGAGATCACAGTTGAAAGAATTAATATATCAGTTGCCTCAGTCTCCGTCGAGCATTTGGTATTTTCTTTTAACTATGGCGAGATGAGGTTTCTACGTCATAAGATGGTCCGTTTTCAGATGGTACTATTATTTATGTCCAAAAATAAAACATTCCAGTTAATTTTTCGATCGAATTATGTCGTCAATCATTATTTATGTATAAAAGGATCACTATAAACATGGTTTGAGTTAAAAGTTCTACTAAGGTGTACACGCCCATTGTCTTCAAATTGCTTTATAGCAGAGATTATACATACCAGGGGAGTATAATCTCAGTTTATAGTAATCAATTGAAACACAAAAAGTCCTAGAATGGTAACAAACACAGCACAACAACTCTGTAATGTCGGCTTTTGACATATTATGCGAATGACTTCACGAAAAATATGCGTCAACGTCAATCGTAGTAAATACGCCAATACAGCGTTTCCACAGTTATTCCTATGACACATTATAATTTTATGTAATGATGAAATGAAAATTTGAAATATTTCAATACTTAGCAGGATTCACATATTATATCAATTAAGGAACAAACATACCGAATAAATATACATAAAACATGTTTATTAAATGTTTTGATCAATGCTTCCCTCGTTTTCAAACAAAGGAGGTAGGTCTAGGGCAATCCTCAGAAATTTGTCATCATCGTTTTCTGCTGAAAATGATGTTGGATCGGAAAAAATTTAAACTATTTCGTCTCATCAGAATTCATCTCTTCTTCAGATTTCAGTTTTATCCATACGTGTGCATTATACATTTTACGTACCTTCGTTATCTACGACCACTATTTTTTCATAAATTGAGCGCTTCCAAGTTATTGTTCACCAGAATTAACACTTTAACATATATCAAGTTCCGAGTGCATAAAGAGAGTTAATGATTCATCTATTATTATATTCTATTACCGTCTTGGCACTTTTGTTCTCTTCCACAACGCCTTCTCAAACTTAATTCAGATCCTTGCTTCTAAGAGCCTGCGTACATCAATCTTCTTGATAATTTTCTTTGTTCATGCCGTACTATGCCTACTTTGGATTTCATCCACTCGAATTTTACGCTTGATACCTTATAAAAATAATAACAAGAGCAGAGTGGTAGCTTGACGTTCAAGCGGTCTGAAGCAGGCAGAAATAAATTCACATTGTTCCAAAGTGCAGTGTACACCTTTTATTGAATCTATAAATCATACTTTTTTGTCCCCTGCGTTTCATTATGCAGTCAGTGAAAGCAGTCACTTGTTTTGAAGTAGACGGCGCGATTCTTGCATATAATGATTTCGATAATAATATGTATTCACCATCTAGACTTGGTAAACAGTATTTACATATTACAAATATACTTAAACTGAGGAAGAGAGAAATCCCAATGTCATTTCGGACCCGAGAGGAATTTATTATTATATGCGAGGGGTGTCTCACTCTGACAATCTGGTGTACACTCTCTTTCCAATCCGCTTCGAATCTTGGAAATCTCACCAGTCCAAGCTTCAATCTTGGAAATCCACAAATATCTCTTCGAATCCCTAAATGTCTGTTTCAAATCTGACAATCCGCAAAAATAATGTGTCAATCTTTGGAAATCACAGCTCGATTCTTGAGATTTCATAAATCTCTTATCGAATCTCTCAATACTACCAATCCCGAAAATATCGTGACAATCTCTCAATCCCAAGCAAGAATCTCTCAATCCCACGCGCAAATCTCTCAATCCAACATCCTCCATCAGGTTATTCCTCGTCGCGAAATATAAGAAAGGGTGGGGGTAAGGGTCCGTTCTCGAGCCCGCTGCTGATCGCTGATCTCATTTCCATAATAAGAAAACAAAAACAACTCGTTCTCATAAAATAACATGACGTCATAACTGATGCAGTACCTATACTTACCTATTCGCCATAAAGACACTTTGGTAATACCTACAGATTCTCGAACAAATTATTCGAAAGGCAATAATTGTGAATTACTGTGTGAATGCTTATCTACTGGACTTTATACAGGGTGTTCCATTTGGAGTAACAAAGTGATGACCATTGGAAACAGTCAACATTGGCAGTTTATCATAAATGACATTCTAAGACAACTCTCAATTATGATTTCATTGCAGCGATAGTCGGAAAGTTGGAAGCTTCATCGAACAACGGCGGGCATATTAGAATCAACATCCGATTTTTCGAAATAATTCTAATCAATTTGGTAACGGCGCAAAAGTATTACAACATGGTTGTGTAGACGAGCACGGACTGAGTCATTTCCCACGAGAATGAAGTTTGCTGCATGAACAGGCGAAATCATACGAGTTGTTAATTATACACTATACTTTGTCTACGGCTGTAACAGATAACAGTGAGTAACAGTAATGCCTCGAGTAATCTCTTGGGGCTCTCGAAAGTGAATCCCTATAATGTTCGGAAAACATCGTGCGTACCTAGGGATGTAGATATTAGATTTTTTTGAACTTTTGGAGATTATATAAATTCTTAGGAATATTTCCCTTCACAAAGAATCCCAAAGCTTTGCTGTTCTATTAGACAGAGCTGTCATTGCTTCAAATTTGACATTTTATGAGAGAAGACATTTATATGTTGAAATACTAACATGCACAATGAAGTCATTGTGTAGTGGTGGATTTATCGAGGGATTTATGCAGCAGTTTTAAGTCTTAAAGTTTCAAGTCGTAGGTTTCAAGTCACGAGTTTTAAGTCGTGAGATGAAAATGGTGATTCATGCAGCTAATAAATACTGTCATATATCATAAGAAAAGCGCTTCTATTCATTAGCTCATTTTGCTTATCGTGTTTATCAGTTTAATACATGTTAAGAGGTAACACAGATATGTTTTTTTCTATTATTCAGCAGTTACAACAATCTGTTTTGGTTTTGATTTGATTGAAACAAATGTAAACAGAACCAAAATTACAAATGGTAGCGCACGGCCCATGCGCAGAGCAAATTAGTCATAAGTTTTAAGTCGTAAGAGATGAATGTTGGCCAAATTTTCTTATGACTTAAAACTTATGACTGCTTATGACAATTGTATGAACATTTATATTGTAAGGCAATGAATGAACTTCTTAAGACTTAATACTTACGACTCAAAACTTATGACTTAAAACTGCTGCATAAATCCATCATAGGTCGTGAAGACCCGGTAAAAGAAGAGCGATTGCTTATTTGAATGAAAATTTCACGAGATTCAATTTTTTTAAATATAACCTCGACCAGTTGGAGTCAGTGGCAGCGACATTAAAATTATACGAGGATTCGCTTTCATTTAGTCAGAGAGGTATACTTTCTGAAGGTTATTAGCATTTCTCTTTTCTGAAACTTTTGTTACTCATAACAGTGTGTTTTATTCTTGAAAGAACATAATGATTGTCAACCTTTGTGACCAGAAAAATTCTTTCAGATCTTGAAAACTCTAACAAATGTTGAAAAAATCCGTTCAATTTTGATGAACCTTGTGAAACTTTCGATAGTCTCATGTATACTGAAAATCACCAGAAATCTCTCAATCCTTGATAAATCTCATAAATCCTTGGGGAATCCTTAGGAATCCGAGAAATCTTGAAAATCTCGAAGATTTTTGAGAAATCCCAGAAATCTTGATAAATATTCAGGAATCTCTCAATCTTTGATAAATCCAAGAAATCCTAAGAAAATCCCTATAAATCTGGAGAAATCTTCGAAATCTTGCAAATCTCAAGGGATTGCTACAAATCTAATCAATTTTGCTTCGAATCTCACAATATCCAATATGGTGTACACATTTTGTTGAAGTGAGACACCCCTCGATTATATGTATTGTAAAGCAGTCATGTAGGTACCCAGTGAACACAAACTCGTTGATAAAACGTTGAATAACGGTTGGAATCGTGGAAATAACGTTAGGGGTTGAAAACTTCAACGTTGAAATTTGGTTGAAGATGACCAAGAAATAAACACGTTATTTAGATGTCTTATTCTCAACAATTCATTACTTTCTGTTAATCTACAACCACTATTTAACGTTGAAATAAAACATTGATACTTTCAAGCAACAACCCGTCATTCTATTTCAATAAAACGACACATTCACAATGTACGGTAGGATAATTGCTAGAAATAACCTGTTTATAACGTCATAAAACTAATAGATTCAAACAACAATGTCTTGTTTACTTCAACGTTTCAAATTCACATATTTATAACTTTTGAGTTACTTGATACGTCATTTGATCAATTCATATGAAAATGGCGTATGTTCGATTGACATTTATCACTTACTCTGCAAAAATTTGATCAACTCTAAAACAAGGTGTCCTATTGGAATTAACAAGAATGACTTCACCTCCTGACAAAACCGAAAGTTTGACGATGATGAAAATCTTCAAGTTGGAGTTCTCATTTTCTCTCCACTTTTTCTACAAATTTTCAGAATCATGAGTCTTAGAACCGTACCGTCATTCAAAAACGTGTATTTCACATAATAAACTATTTTTCATTGTTTCGGCAGAGTTCTCACGGTAAACTAACGCTTTTTCGAAACGTTCATTGAACTGTTGAAATAAACGTTGATCAAACTTTTCATTGAGAGTATTTCATAACCGTTGAAAGCGAAAAAAAAAAACGTGAAATATATGTTTTCCAACAACGTTAGTTAATCGTCATTAGATAACTTGTATTCAATCTGTTTACATCTCGCCGACGCTCACACCAAGAGTTTAGGTACAAATACGAGTAGTCGAACATATTCAAATAGGGATACGGAAAGATAGGCACCTCACTAAGAAGAAAGTGGAACAGCTTAGGAAAGGGAAATACATGGACAACATAGCAGGTTAGTGAGGTATAAAAATAATTATTATAGTAATTATGAGAATGTTGATTAAATGATTGTAGACACAAAAAAAAACGAAAAAAATAATCTGACTAAAACGTTGAAGAAACGTTCGAAAAACCGAAAATTCGGCGATTAAAAATTGATCCGAAGTGAATGTTGAAATATATTTTTTTATCAACTTGTTCAAACGTTGATATGCCACGTTTATTCCCCGTGAAAAATTTCGTTGAGAACCGGGCAGTTTCCACCGGTTTCAAACAGATATTTACGTTGAAATCAGTGGTTGAAAATACATTTTTGTACTGGTTGAAAATAACGTGGATGTCAGCGACATTTTCGCGTTGATTCAACGTGATGAAAAGATTCCATTGAACGTTATTTCAACCGACCGTTGTGGTAATTTTACTACGTTTTTTTGACGTGAGTGTGTTTACTGGGTAGATGAAGAAATTCGGTAATACATCGTTTTTTTTTTCTTGTGGGGATTCACTCTTTTTTCACATCTTTCTTACAATCTTGTTAGGATGGATGACAAACTTCTATATACGAACATACATTTGGAGCCCTGGTTGAAGACCAAAACTGGGATCTATTTGTATAAAAATATCATAAGATGATTATTCTCAGATACTTACGGAGCCCTGGAATAAGGGACACATAAAATTAAAAAAATTAAACTCTTCTAAATTCTGAGTTATAACTCGGAATTTTAAAATTCCGACTTATATCTCGGAATTTTACATTCAAAATTCTGAGTTATAATTCAGAATTTTGAAATTCCGAGTTATAACTCGGAATTCCACATCCAATATTCCGAGTTATAACTCAGAATTTTAAAATTCCGAGAATTGAGTCGGAATTTTGATGTAAAATTCCGAGTTATAAGTCGGAATTTTACATCCAGTTCCGAGTTTTAACTCAGAATTTCAAAATTCCGAGTTATAACTCGGAATTTCACATCCAATATTCCGAGTTATAACTCAGAATTTTATAATTCCGAGATTTGACTCGGAATTTTGATGTAAAATTCCGAGTTATAAGTCGGAATTTCACATCCAAAGTTCCGAGTTATATCTCAGAATTTCAATATTCCGAGTTATAACTCAGAATTTTAAAATTCCGAGATTTGAGTCGGAATTTTGATGTAAAATTCCGAGTTATAAGTCGGAATTTTACATCCAAAGTTCCGAGTTATAACTCAGAATTTTAAAATTCCGAGATATAAGTCGGAATGTTGTAAAATTTCGAGTTATAACACGAAACTATAAAATTCTGAGTTATAAATCGGAATTTTCGATGTAAAATTCCGAGATACAAGTCGGAATTTTCAAATTCCGAGTTAAAATTCAGAATTTTAAAGAATCCATTTTTTTTTATTTTATGTGTCCCTTTCAGGCCTTCGTAGATACTCCTAGAAAACTAATTCAAAAATTTTGTAGTTATCATGCATATTATGATGTTATTTTTTCCAGGAATAAATTATTCTTCAAGTTTCAAGTATTTAGTGTCACAAAAAATTTATTCGTTTCGAGAATTAATCATTAAAATGATATAATCGAAATGTTATAGTGTGCAAGAGGTTGTATAGATCAATAATATTTATGGTTTGTTTTTGCTGACGAAGAAGAAGAAGAAGTAGTGAAGACTGATGTCATTCCTATATGAAGCTCACGATTCTAATCCACATCGTTTCCAAAAATTGAAAAGATATTCTGAACATGTTCATAGAATATATACCTTGATCAGTTACAGAACTCGAATTCCTATACTGGTTATCATTTTATAGTTTATCATGCCTACTCACTGATGATTTGAACGGTTAATATACGAAGAGACTCAGTTGAAATTCGAGAAATACGGCTTTAATCAAATATCGATAGGATATATCCATTTTCTGCGACACCCTGGGTATTTTCGTTCATTTTCTCCATTTCCATTGACTTCTAATGAATGCCAGACCCATCGATCGACAACCACGAATGATTATAACGTTACCGCTGCTACGTGGCTGTATTTAATGTAACACCTCAATTTATTAGACGTTAATATCAGGAACGAAGCTCGAATGTGTTTGCCGGGTCACGATGCCTTTGCTTGGCCATTTAGTACGGTTAAAATAAACAAAGGGAAAATAGGGGGATCAATTTCATCTTGCCATCTATCATGTTCCCTTCCAATATTACTCACAAGTGGATAAATATTATTTTTTAAGTGAAAGTTTGTGACTAATTCAGCTCATGAAATCGATATTTTTTTTATTCACAGGCTGAGACATGAAACTCTTGAAAACTCACTTGCGTAGTAGTATATCAGAAGATGAAACATGACGAATATACCGGGAGTCCCATATATTCTAATACAACCAATATCTCAGTCAATCTCAGTTAAGCTGCTCGAAAAAATTTGAAAAAAATACACTTTTGCCAAACCCACATGACGCCATTTTGTCAAAGTTAACTTCTGTTAGACTACTCCTGAAAAACCACGTCCAACTTAATTTTCTCAAGTTATAAGTATCCGATATACTTTTTTGTTGATTAGTAAAGTGCAATCAAATTTAACTTCACCGATGTATCACACTTGATAATTTGACTGACGTCCAATTGACAGAATACCTACCCATTTGGAGTAAGCGTAAAAGTTTGGATGTACAACTTAGAAACTGACTGAATAACGCAGGAACAGCTGTCAGTCAAATTATCAAGTGTGATCAATTTTAACCTCAACGATGTATTTCACTTGATATTTTGACATTCCTCATATACCTACTTCTAAAATTACAAATGTACAGTTGTATCTAATTGTTTTTGTTCTGTGACGGGAAGAATGTTTGAAATTTTATCACTGTTGACAGGTTATTAAATGTCACTTTCCATACATAACTTCTTTTCTGTGACGGGAAAAAAGTTTGTCATTTCATCTCTGTTGGCAGGTTATAAAATGTCACTTTTCATAAATTACTTTTTTCCCGGATACATATCACATATATATACACTGTTGATGGCTTTTGTTGTGCTATATTTCCGAAAAATGAGTCAATAATACCGTCTCCTAGAAAGAACTGCAAGTCCTTTCATCTTCCATTCGACTTCTCGGTTATGTATATTACTAAACAACCACTAAATTCGCAATTTTTTGAAATCAAATCACAGAATTAGACTGACAGAAGTGACATCAGATATTTGATTACTTCAAAAGAATGATGAAGATGCCTACAACGCAGGTGTCCCTACTGTTAAAAACTTTCACGTCGATAATTTTCAGATTTTGAAATAATGTATTATCTTCTCAATATTGATTCGTCCTTTCTTCTGTCACAGAAAAAAGTTGTGTATTATACACCGAAAAAATATTAGATTTTAGCTCACCATCATGGACAACACAACTTGGAGCTGAAATCTCTACTTTTTTTCCTTGTATAATAAATAACT
The DNA here is from genome assembly GCA_918026855.4 of Phaedon cochleariae. NCBI lineage: Eukaryota > Metazoa > Arthropoda > Insecta > Coleoptera > Chrysomelidae > Phaedon > Phaedon cochleariae. The sequence goes on along the minus strand of OU896709.1, from coordinate 60,201,333 downwards.
ATTTTTCTACGGAATTTGAGAAAAACATGTTGGGTTCGATTCTAGCTACCCCAGAAGGATTTTATTCCCTATATTGCTAGCCAAATGTAGGTGAATAGATTCAAACCTTAACGTGTCTCGCGAATTTTCAGAAAAATCATTCGAACGAATTTATTCCAGTTAAAGTCTCCACCCTGTATAATACGCTACGGTCGGAATACCATGAAATGAAATTCCTTGTATTGTGTGCTCCTGAAATGGCTGATGGCATTCCTGCTCGTTGTTGCCTTTTTTTGCGTCACGTACGGGGTGCTTCTTTAGCAGGAGAAAAAACCTCAGAGGTCCACTGAGTAACTTGATGTTCCTTGCAGGCTATGTCACGTAATTTGCTGAGCAAATCATGATAACCCGCATAACAAGTTCGATCTGAAAAACATCGTGCACATAGCCTACGTTGTTGGCAATAATGCCTTATGAGTAAATTATTGTTTGATATGTCACGAATTGAAAATAATGAAAATATATGACTAGGCGAGTAATAGATTCATCTTCTCCTCACAACAACATAATCTTTGGAACTGTCATTGTATATTTATGCTCAATTTGTAAGGGTTTTCACCGTATTATTTTTACTTCAAGCCGTTATCAATATTGGTTTCCTTCTTACCTTGATTAATCGAATCGACAAAATGTTTCAGAATGCAATTATAAGGCACAGGTTTTCTTTTACTTGAGACATCGTTCTTCATAGGGGATTCCAATGATTTCGGACATATTGCTAATGCAAACAACAAGAATTATTCAAGCAGGCCTCATGAAAAATGCATTTGCTTATGTTCTTCCTTATATTTCAAGCTTCATGCGAGGCTTCATGTCATCTCTCTGAATCCCCAAGGTATGGCTATAGTTTCATTCAGCTACTAGGTACTACACAATTATATGATTGGACCTACCTGAGATATTATACGTAATAACTGGGCATTGCCCTAGCTTCTCAGGTAAGGCACTAGCCGTTCTACACGAGAAGGAGGTTTTTTGTTCTGTGATTTTTATTTTCCTCCATAAACACAACACTCACCACCGATAACGATTGAACTACTCCCCCGCCCATTGAGTATCCTCAGTGAGATTACCAGATAAAGGGCTTTGCCCTAGGAGATAGACCGCTGTGACGAGAACCTCGCATACGCACCCATATTAGCACCCACATTACTTTGGCCAATACCAGCCACCTTTGTCCCACACGGAGGACCTATATATATATATATTTATATGGAAGTGAAGTTGTTGCTGACCAGTAGGAATGAAACCAGTGTATATTGGGGGTAGCAGCAGTGTAAAAGGAATACTCTTTAGAGTTGAGCCAAAGCTTTCGGAAATGTTTATTTCCATCATCAGGAATACTACAATGATTAAGGAGTGTAAATACATTGGGAAACACTATGTATTTACACTCCTTAATCATTGTAGTATTCCTGATGATGGAAATAAACATTTCCGAAAGCTTGGATAAACTTTAAAGAGTATTCCTTTTACACTGCTGCTACCCCCAATATACACTGGTTTCATATATATTTATATATACAGTTCCTGTAACCTGTACATAGAAATTTCATTTATACAATGTGTGTGATTTTGTGTGATGTAAATATTATGAGAAAAATAAACGACTTTAATACTAGCAGTGTCGGGCGCGGTTGGTACTTGGATGAGTGACCATTCGAGAAAACGCCGCGTAAGCCTCTGTAGCGAAATAGCATATCATAGCTACAGCTACCATATCAATGAGCACAAGATAATATGGTTCGGATATGCCATCTTTCGGAGAGGAATCCCGAGGTCATGGATGTTGGACTCGTTAAAGATCCCTACCTTTTGTTGAAACACCCAAACACCAGAGGATTCGGTAAAATATTCGGTTTGGGGTAGTGTGCTCACCGGCGTCGGTAGCCTCAGGGGCATAAAAAGGACGAAGGAAGAAGAAGATACGTAATATCTTTGAACATGATATGAATTATATCAGCGACCTTCAAATCCTTTTTCATAAGTATACCTGGTAATTTCAGTACACGCGGAGATATACTAAAAAATAAACAGAAGAGGAATAAAAGCTAATTTTTAGAGGAAGCACATATAGTTTATTGATGCCATTCTGGAGCAGAATGATATCAAGCCCGAGATCAAGCCCTCCGAATTGGGCACATATAATGTAAGTTATTTCTGCATATTTCTTCGAGGAATTCGTATCGTTTCGGAAGCGAACGCCATTTGGGCACAGGTAATAGCAATGCATCAGCTCGCTAACGGAATATATGGTTAATATAAAGAGGTATATTTCCTTTTCTCGAGCTATTACTGTCAGAGACACTGCACCGGGTTTACAGCAGCGGAAATTTGTTTTGTATGACCACATTTCGTTTTACTGCCACGTTCGTGATTGTACGCGAATGAGTGAGTTAAATGGTAATTATGTCTTGATACATTTCTCATTATACTGTCTTTGTATATCGGAATAAAGCGTACCTTCTTCCGGGAATTGTTATTAGCTTTATCCATCATACGGGGATGTATGGCTTTTGGCTCATGTAATAACTAGTTTCATTTGTTCATGGTTGAACATCAAAAGTGAACTTCCTAATCTGAAATTTGTATCACCTAAGTATTTTTCCACGATGTGTACATTCCGAGGTACATTCTAAGAAAAACTGGAACACCAGTTAACACCAGCTAACACCAAATGATTTCCTCTGTGGTCCTGCATATTTCAGTGTTAATTCGGATTTAAAAAAGGCCTAATTAAGAAGTTAATGGAGGTGGAACATTTTCAAAGGTTGGTGCCAATACCCAACATCATAATATCATTGTCGAGGTTTGAAACATTTTGAGAATAACCGGGTTTTCATAAACATGATGGACCCCGCGTTCTCATCAAGGCACGGGGCCCTTACCTGATGTGTAGTTAACTCGGAAGTTATCCATTTTGTTTAAATAGTTTTCTATGTGTGAAACATCGATTTGCTTCAATTCATCACTCATAATTGTTCGTTTCTCAGTTGATACACAAAATACATACTCAATACTCATGTTTGATAGATATCAAAGTGACTAACTCGCTTATACCAATAATATAAAGGTATAAATAAGCAGTTCCTACATTCCTATTCTTAGCTTGTATGCCATCATTTCAATCAAGTGCAAACAGAAATGTATCATCACAGCACTGATGAGTTCCCAGTTCTTATACTCAGAAAATTTAATAGCACCAATAAATAGAGCTATTTTAACATTGCATAAACAATGATTATTTAGTTATGCATCCTGCTTTCATCAAACTGTGTGAGAAGTGTGAACAATATTCATGTACGCGTAAAATGTTTCAACATGAAGAATGTTTGTTAACAAACATGAATCTTGACAGGAATACGAACAATTTCTAAGGTTAGGATATTGTTAGGATAACCAGGACGAAGTAGAGGCTCGAGTAGAGGTCACTTATTATACAAGAGAAAAGAGTTTTATATTTTAGCGAGTGGTAAAATCTAATATTTGTTAGTTCAAAGATTCCAACTACTTATAGCGACAATTAGACCTGCCTTGCAGGCATCTTTGTTGCTATTGTAACCGAGATTGTAACCTTGTAAAGTTATCAAATATCTGTTAATTCAATTCTGTGATTTGATTTTAGAAAATTGCGAACTTATAGTAGTTATTGTTGAGTAAATTACGAAACCGCGAAGTGGAATGGAAGGTAAAAAGAACTTTCAGCACTTATCGGAAACGGCGTTATTGGCTTATTTTTCGGAATTGGTAAAGCAACAAAAGTCATCAACAGTGTATATATACCCGAGAAAAAAGTACTCACCATTTTTCCTGATTGAGAAGATAATTTTATAATAAGTTACATTTTGTAACCTGTCAACAGAGATGAAATGTCAAACTTGTTTCCAGTCACAGACAAAAGTAATATCTACTAAGTATGCTTTAATTTATTTGAAACGTCTGAACATGTCGAAATGTTGAGGATGGCAAGAGGTGCGTAGTAGGCAAAAATTATATATCCCATCTTGAGTAAATTTATTCACAATTTTCTGTTCGAAGTAAACGATTATGTTAATCACATTTCTAAGTGAATTTCTCGTGTTCATATCATGTCAAATATCTACCAATTTATATCCTCAAGTATTTACAAAATAGAAGATTGAAAGATTCGATGCTCAACCCTTCATTAGTCAGGAACGTGTTTTGAAATTCTCATGATGTATTCTGATGATAGTGATGCATTTTTTTTATTATTAGATATGTTTAAGCTCTGCTGACAATCTGATTCGTTTTTAATTAGCATTTAAGATGTTTTTAGTTGTCGGATCATTATGTTTATCCAAAGGTTCATTCGAAAAAAACCTGTCAACTTGATAAACATCTCCAATCGGATATTTATTACAGTGATTTTCTAACACTAAGCCACTCATTTATCTAAGCAGAAGGTGTGCACCTCACTGAAATTCCAGTGAAACGAAATCTTCAAATATGGCCCGGTACAATATTGAGATCGCTTTGAACATTGTCAAAATCAGATCAATAGTTACCATGAAATTGATAATACTAATTTAGTTGGATTACTATTGAAAATTATCATCTACACACTATACAGGGTGCCCGTTTTTCGAGCTCCACCATGATGATCTCAGTTATTATAAAAGATGGTCGGTTAAATTAGTGCAAAGTTGCGCATTCTCATGCTGAACATTTATCTGCAAAAAAATTCTATGTGTAATCTTCAGTCTCTGAATTATCTGAAGAAAATGACGATTTGTTATTTTCAATCTTTGGAAGAAGTCCATGGTAACTCAAAGTGGAGTGGTGTAGTTCATAAATGAAAACCCAAAGTCATCTCCACAACTTTTATTTAATGATCATAGATCATATAAGGGAACATGTTTCGGGCTTATATAAGCCCATCATCAGCCAAGAAAATGTAAAGTTCTAAAAAAGGACAGATTTGACCTATGGTATGATACAATAATATTTTACTTACATGGAAGTGAAAAATGTTGCAATGTGTATACAATAAGCAATAACGGAGCAAGCAAAAGCCATTGCTCCATGATCTGGAAAAGGAACAGTGAAAATTTTTGAAAAAATATCAATATAAGCGAAACTTACTGTTTATATGATGAAAATGTTTTTTAAATTTTTTTAATAAAGTTGAAGCTTGGGGGTCGGGAACATATTTAATAAGGGCCCACGGTACCCTTAAATCACCGATAAGTGGTAATTAAACTTGAAAATATCAATCTTTTATAATAAGAAAGATGTGGCTTCGGAAATAACCAAGAAAAGAATCACATGTGCGGAAGCACTGAACAGTAAAATTTTTTTTTTGCTGTCAACTGTCAAGTCAACCAGATCATGGAACAACTAGTTACATAGATAGACAGATTAGGTGATGGGGGGCAACACCATAGCACAGCACTACGTCAGATTGGCAACAAACTGAAAACAAGATTGGTACAATCAGAAATCTTACAATCCAAAAAACCTAGAAAAAAGTGTACATGGCAAATGACAATTATTTAGCAAAATTCAATGAATTGAAAAATTTGTTGCAATCATATTGAGTTTGTTCATTCAAAGAAGTTACATTATTATTATTTAATGACAAATTTATCTCATAAGTTTCCAAAAGATTTAATAAACGGCCTTTCTGGCATATGTGTAGGATTTCTAAACTATTGTCAACGTTAAAACTGTGTTTGGAGTTGAGAACGTGGTTAGAAAAGGAACTACCAGTTTTAAATACACCCAGAGGGGGAGGAAAATTGGCTTTTTCTATGTATTTAATATGCTCATTGACTCTGGTTTGAAGATTGATATTTTCAAGTTTAATTACCACTTATCGGTGATTTAAGGGTACCGTGGGCCTCGCCGTGGGCCCTTATTGAATATGTTCCCGACCCCCAACCTTCAACTTTATTAAAATTTTTCAGTTTGTTGCCAATCTGAAGTAGTGCTGTGCTATGGTGTTGCCCCCCATCACCTAATCTGTCTATCTATGTAACTAGTTGTTCCATGATCTGGTTGACTTGACAGTTGACAGCAAAAAAAAAAATTTACTGTTCAGTGCTTCCGCACATGTGATTCTTTTCTTGGTTATTTCCGAAGCCACATCTTTCTTATTATAAAAGATTGATATTTTCAAGTTTAATTACCACTTATCGGTGATTTAAGGGTACCGTGGGCCCTTATTAAATATGTTCCCGACCCCCAACCTTCAACTTTATTAAAAAAATTTAAAAAACATTTTTATCATATAAACAGTAAGTTTCGCTCATATTGATATTTTTTCAAAAATTTTCACTGTTCCTTTTCCAGATCATGGAGCAATAGCTTTTGCCTGCTCCGTTATTGCTTATTGTATACACATTGCAACATTTTTCACTTCCATGTAAGTAAAATATTATTGTATCATACCATAGGTCAAATCTGTCCTTTTTTAGAACTTTACATTTTCTTGGCTGATGATGGGCTTATATAAGCCCGAAACATGTTCCCTTATATGATCTATGATCATTAAATAAAAGTTGTGGAGATGACTTTGGGTTTTCATCTATGGATTTGTTATTTTCGTTTTAATTTTTTCAAGCGAAAACCAAAACTCCTATACGTTTTTGACTAGGACATTCTTGAGGCACTTTTTCACAAGGAATCTGAATCTGTCATTATATTTTCCATAACATTCTTGATGGCAAAGTTACAACAGACAACTTCGTTTTCACTTATCGGCGCCATATTGGATTTTTCGAGGGATTTTTGCAACTTTGCCTTATATAATTTAACCGACCTCGCGTATCTCTCAGAATAACTGCGAGATCTCTATGGTGGAGCTCGAAAAACGGGCACCCTGTATATATAGCTTGTGTCTTACAATATGCATTATGAAATGTGTGTAATATAGAGAGTGTTTTAGATTTCAATCAAGAAATTTAGATAAGCTATAGTACTCGCAAAAATTAAAGCACTCCAGTAAATCCCTAAGACTAATTGTTATTCTTCATAATGTGCCATAGTGTCAAATCGAGAGATAATTTCTCTGTAGATAAGTAAATCAACAATAAATTCTTGGAGGTCGAACTGACATATTTATGAAGACCTATTTATTTACAGATTTCTGAAACGGTGTGTTGTGTTTTGCGCCCCATAGGGAAAGTTTACCATTCATCCTCCTCAGAATCCATACAACAAACAGCTGTTCTACGGGGGGTATACTACCACCGACACATTAAGTTTCACTCCCTTTATTTGTCCCATTGTGTGCCATGGACAAATTTGTCAGAAGGTACTGTGATTGATGACGGAGTATTTGCGACTTTATTACTTTAGTCAGGTTACAGTCGTCGGGATTCCGAGAAGAGGGTACAAGAAACCTGTTGGAGATTGACATAAATATGGGCTATTTAGTCACAACCACACAGGGAGAAAAAGTTCAGATTTGTCTAACAGATACACTTGTTAATAACTGATAGTGATATATGCATTTGATTATCGATATAGCAAATATACTAGTATACAGGGTGTTTCATAATTGAATGCTGATCCCTAAGGGCGATTATCCTTGAATGATTTCAAAGAGAAAAGTTCATATCAACATATGTCCTAAACCTCTTAGTTATTGAGCTACAGGGTGATGAAATTTCAAGAAAAAAATGAGTTTTTCATCATAATTTTTTATGATCTATACACCTTTTCTTTATTAAGGAGCATTTTTTTACGTGAAAGATATTTAAGAATTCTCACCAGTGGCGTCCGTACGGGGTTTGAACTGACAATTTTTGAAGAAAAAAATAGTACGCCACTGATTTTTCTGAGAATCAGATTTTTTTTTCAATTCTCATCCATTTTGGAGCAAATTTGGTTCCCAGACTTACTTTCATACAACGTACCGTTTTCACGTAAAAATATAAAAACCAAAGAATTTTGTTCCTTCAGTTCTTGGATATTGTTTTTGGTAATTCAGTAGACACCCACTATAAGTGGAAACACATTTTGTTTTGGGACGAAAATCAAACTTTTACTTTCACCAGTGATATCCTCGTCTCGATCCTCGTAGACCTGATATTGAATGTTTTGTTAAAAAAAACGCTGTACGCTTCTGATTTCAACACCCTGTAGCTCAAAAACTAAGAGGTTCAGGACATATGTTGATATGAACTTCTCTCCTTAAAATCATCCAAGGATCATCGCCCTTTAGGATCAGCATTCAATTATGAAACACCCTGTATACATTGTGTCCCACTTCTAATGGAAACAACCCTGTATCTTTCGTAATTGTTTCCATTAGAAGTTAGACACACTGTATACCTTATTCATTCGTAAACGGCTCTTCTGAAATTTGGTACAAGAATCATTTCGGATTTGATCACTTCACAATCCAATATGGCGGACCTCCGATGTTTCTGGAAATGCCATTAACTTTGTTTCTTCGAATGGAACATCCTGTATATTTTCACATATTTCAGTTCAATAGTTAAAAACTCGGTTAAAAACGAGTGCAATCTTCATGTCATATATGTGAAATTATTTTTTGTAAACCTTATCGATGAATCAATTCAGTCACATCACATTTTGATCAAAAATTCATTTTTTTCAAATGGAACCCCTATGGCCACCTATATGTCTCTCTAGAATATACAGAAGAAGATTACATATCATTTTTGTATTTCGGTGCTTCAACAAATTATATAGGAACATCAGAAAATCAACAACTAGTTTCATGAATATCCTTGCGCAGTTCGAAAAATTACAGCATTTCTGAATCGTACATTACAATACATTTTTTCTCTCAGTGTGGAGATGGGCAACATAAAATTTTTCCATTGAAGAGCCTGAATAAAGCTAAAACCGAGGCTAAAGCTGAAACCAAGTTTTCATAATTTATTTCTCTACTATAACAGCAAAGTTGTTGGTGGCAAAGTTCGATCTGTTCTGGCGAAAAATATTAAGAATTAATGTCCATTTCTGGCCTGCGGAGTTAAAAGTATTGGTAAAAGTTAGATGTGTTTATAAGAACTCTGATAGAACTTCGAGCTGAATCGTTTTCTCGTTATCATTTAACGAATTATAAATGGACATCCTTGGTTTACTCAGAAATGTGTCTGGAAATTGTGAAAGTTTCTGATGAGATATAATAATTCATAGAAAATAGAATTTTTCATTCATTATTCGAAAATATCATTATGGAAAAGAGTGGTCTTATTTTTATGAAATGTGCAGATAATTTGCGATTTTCGTTCCTCGTCTCTATAAAATAAAATATCAGAAAAACTATTTTTTTCTGCAACCGACACAAAAGTCATCCATTTTGATACCAAAATTAGCTCTTAAATTGACGTTCCTATTGCTGATACAAACATAGGTATGTTGCTAGGCAACATATTTAGTTCCTAGGAGCTGAAGTTGAACTTTATTTCCTAGGAGCTGAAGTTGAACTTTAGTTCCCAGGAACTAAAAACGATGTACTGGACGTCATCAAGAATAAACAACATTGTGACGGTTGGTTATTTGGGTTGAGACGCATACCTGATTTGTTTCCGATTTCGTCAGATTTTTCATTTCATACCGATGCTGTAGATATAAATACAACTTATTATAGTTAGGTATTGGAATTATTAACATCTCAGTTTAGTATATTTGTTTCGATCAGGAAAGCCTTCAAGATTCAAATACTTGCTTGATCTGTATTATTTCAGTCGTTATTCTCGGGATGGATAACTTGATTTTGAATAATCACGGCAAGCAATAGTTTTTTGTCTCAAACAACGATATTGTTTAGCTTCATTTGATTATCAAGTCAAACACAGTGTAGTATGGAGAGGAATAAATAATCACTATTATCAAAAAATAGTAGGTTAGTCACCTCTCCTCTTTGCTATTATCATTGTTGATATGCTCACTAACCTAACATTTTCCACGTCTTGTTCCTATAGCTGGCAATGGCGCGGTATTTGCCATTAGAGCACCTGGTCCATACACAAATATGTCACTCTGTGGTTGTATTTATATTGAAACTACAATTCGAACATCCTAGAAAACCTAACCTGCTGTTTTTAGAATATTATTCTCACCACATGGATTATTTGTCAATATTTGTTGCATTGCATATACATATGGCACGGCATTGGTGGTTACTTCAAATGTTTATTTGAGTTAATTGTTTCGGTTGCAGAAAAAATAGCATGTTTCATTCGGATCACAAGTGACTTTGTTCGATTCGCAAATTTTGCTTTCGCTCGGCATCGCTGAACGCTCCGCCTCGCAAATGCAAAATTCGCTTGTCAAACAAAGTGTCACTTTTGATCCTAATAAAACAATCTACTATTTTCTACAGCTATAACACAAAATTGATCTTGTTTTACTGTGTTCGATACACCAATGAGGTACTTTGTCATCAATTTTATTTTCGTATCTGATATCACAATGACTCCATTGTGTTATTATTTCAAAAGAAACTCATCGCCCATGAAATGTCAAATTGCAAGCAATGACAGCTCTATCTAATAGATGAGCATTACTTGAAAGGAAATCAGATGGCTACAAGCCGAAGGAATCGAAAAAGCCGCTGTTTTCTGTTACAGCCGTAGACAAATTATAGTGTATAACTTACACGGTATGCTAATTTCCTACTCGAATGATGGCAACTTCATTCTCGTAGGAAATCACTATCATTCCGTGCTCGTTAAACAATATACTATTTCTGTGTTCTTCTGTAGATTATTTTTCATAAAAAAAATCAATTGGTGCAAATAAAATAAATCGTGGATGATATTCTGATATCACCGATAACTGATTTTTTATCTGTATCCCATCTAAATAACAATGAACAGGTTAATAAAAAGCCGCTGTAAAAGTCAATTATGTTGCGGGATATGGCAGTTTGTTTCTATTGTCCCTTTTCTAGCTTTAAAATTTCAAACAATTTGAACTCCTGTTTAGGTCGTAATTCAAACACATGTAGATGACTATTGTTCCAAAACTCTATCCAACGGCGAATATGTATGTATGCACAATTTGTATCTCGTTTGATTTACAACTGTATATTCGTTCGGGCACGTCTGGTGACAATATATCTTCCTTCAATGGTGCTAGGTTGAATTTTTTAGCGCCCGTATCTCACTTTTACTATGACTCCTGGAATTTAATGTCACTATCTTCTTAGACTTTCGCAACACTTCTCCAAATAGAAAAATGAAAATATGAGGAAAATATAAAATACGAATTGGGAACAACAATTCATAAATATTCATATCATTTCCATTGAAAAATTCAATTTTGTCGATATTTTATCGTATTTTATTCAATAGGATATCAAAACTTAGAAATGTTCATTTATGAAAGAAGATGGTCAAGAACTTTATTATCTTGTCCAGTTGATTTGTTTGTTTAATTTGTATTATGTTTCCGTTAATATAGATTTAATACCTACTTGATGCTACTTGTACCTAATGCCTTGATTGAAGGCAACATTGGTTCGATGAAAAAGCATGCTAAGGATAAAAGTGAATATTTGTTATGAAATTGATACTTATGAATACTTGAGAAGCCGAGAAAATTTCCAAATACCTAGACAGGATGATATTGAAATATAGACTTCTATAATTAGCTGTGAATTCTTGATGAGTATCCTTAGGGATGTTAATTCTTGGCGTGGAAGATGTCATAAATACTATTGTATGGAAATGTTTTCAATCGTCTGAAAAAACCAATACCGATTGATCCAAATTCTAATTAAAAATAAAATATCATGTCATTCGGAAGTGTATATGTCGAGGTAAATGTTGATGAATTTGGCTCATCATCTTTCTATATTGGTACTTTTTTATCCCAACATTCGACCAATTATCTGTTTGAAAAGGCATAATTGAATGTATTTCTCTCGGTATTTCTATTATGAGAGTTAGATATAATAGGGAGATTTCATGATCACACTGTACCTGGCGAGGTACCAGGTGCTTTATTGAGTGTGAAGAGATACTGTATGTCAGGAGCTAATGCTTGGTGCAAGAAAAATAGGTTTGAAGAACTGAAAACCTGCTTCATTGTCATAATCTACACAACAACAAAAGTTGCTTCCGCCTGGATTATTTGTTGCGCCCTGTCTCTAGCTAGATGGACCAAGTGAAGTAGTATTGAATTCGTGGTCAAGTCACTAAATACTGATACAAGTGATTCTTTCCTGAATGCCTAGTCTATGCATATAGATTTCGGGAGGATGTACTTAATTCAATGTTCTGGCGTGGCATTAACCAGGAAGGTAGTTGTTTTTCTTCAGAAATCTAACTTTGTTGTCCATTTTATGAACATTGTGTGAAAATGACTGCCTACTTTCTATAGTGGCCGTAGGTAAACAAACTTACAATCACATTTTTGATATCAGTAGGCATAGGAATTAGTTGCTGAGATATAGTTCTTGTAGTCACCTTTATTAAATCACCTGGTATATGGTCGTGTCTTTGCAACTATCGCGATCTACTCCAATCACGACAAGACTCCTCACAATGCCCACTTCTTTGGTAATTACAGAAACTTCCAGTGACTGTTGTGTGCGATTGAGTGTATCAGATATCGCTGGAATTCCATATCTGCGAATCGCACTCTATTCTATCTCAGATTGGGATTCTCCAGCACTGAAAGCTCAGATGGCACGATATCGGAGATGGATTACACGACTATCGCCTTGTGACCATGCCAATACCACCTCGGATGCCAATCATAGTTCGTGATGTTTTTTTTTATGATATCGCTTCAATAGTGGACGTTGCCTTCTTGATCGATGAACGAAAACGAGAGTCTAACAGTGACACCAGGATGAACAGAAGATGGTGTAGAAACTCCTATCGAATCCCATCTATATACTGTATTTCGATCAAAGTTCTTGACCTACGGCCTACTTGAAAGGAGAAGTCTTTTCAATATCGCGGAATATAGGTCTCATTTCAACCGTTAGATGGCGCAATGTCAACCAAAATTCAAGGTTGGTAGAACTGAAGATAATTGTAATTCCTCATAATAAAAGTTTTGTACTTTCAAATTCAATCTCATCTGATTTGAGGTTATATTATGGATGTAATGATATAATTAATTTCGGTGCAAGCGTTGTGTAAGCGCCGTTTTCTGTTTTCTGTTATGAGAGAAATCTGTAAGAAGTGTCGCCATCTTACGGACAACTGAGAACTATCACTCAATTATTTTGGAATCTGCAGTCGAGCGTTTAGGGAGAAACAAAACACTGTCTGTAATAACACCATTTTCTATCCACCTTGACTGACACTATAGTTGGCTCCTAAGAGTAAATAGTCAAAAAGAGGGAGCTATTCTGCATAAGTACTTCGTCTGTGAAAAATAAATCATATTCTAAGGACCTCTGAGAGAATCGTATTCATTATTTCGGCATAAATTTATGACAAACGAATTGATTGAGTTTAATAACATAATTATGTGCATCCATAACAATATACAGTGTGTGCTATTTCAACCAGCAACAGAATCGAAAAAATGAAAAATTTCAAAATTCGCTACTGAATAACCAACACCCTATATGAGATTTTGCGCTCAAATTTCGTATGGAAGTATATTTTGAACTATGCTTGAATCGAATAGGAAAGTCACTGTTTTGAAAAAAAATCGTAATAGTCGTTTTTGAAATGTTGGCCCTTTCAACAAACAAAAGTAGGCCTTGAAAATCTGAATATTTCAAATTTGTCCACATTTTCGAATAGAGCTCGTTGAGTGCATATTATGGAATTTTTGTTTTTGAAAATCGGTCGACATGTTCCAAATTGGGAGGGTGTTGCGGGTTGAAATCGCACACACTGTATATGATAAACTCAGACGAATATTGATAAACTTGTTAGTTATTGTGGAAAATGAAACGAAATGAAGAATAGTGATTATTTCAAGGTAAACGTGGTGGCACCGCAATGTATTTCCTAGTAGACAAGCAATAATTGTAGGTAGTAAGAAATGTCCCTCATCGTTTTTGTCGATATAGTAAATGGATGTTAGTTACAAATATCTCAACCTTACGTGTCTATGCTTTCCTACTTATCTTCGTTGCACCTTCAGAATATTTGGGAATTGCACCATCTCTACTCCACTGTAACAAAACATAACGAAAGTGGACAACAAATGCAATTATGTGCATGTCGTCTCCCTTTCACTAAATATTCCATAATATTTCATCAACATTATCAGTTGAATAAAAACTACCATCGTGTTGTGATCGTGTTGTGCAAATTATGAAGTAACAGGGCTGTTGCATCACCTGTACCTGTAATCAAAGTAGCACAAACTGCAATTCTCACCTGCCTACTACTGCTCATGATTCGTGGTAAATGATAGGTTAGGTTTCAATCGCCCTCTCATTAGCAGAATTGAAAATCCACGGTCTAACAAAATAGACATTTACCGCTTCCACCGTATGTTTATGCCCTTTAGAGATTGGCGTAGTGTTTCAGTGATAGTGTATAATCACGCAACCTTCACAATCAATGGCCATGTATCTTGATATCTCCATGCCATATATCGAGAATGAATATGTTTCTCTTGTACTTGATCTCAAGTCCGATGATTCGCATGAAAACAATATTCAGTTTTATCGTTTATATCGCTGTCACACGAACATCCTCAATCATTGGTGCAAACAGTTGAATCGCCCGATGAATCAATATTGGCCATTTCAATTTTGACGGGATAATTATTATGGAATGATTATATGATGCGATGTTTATCTCTCCTTCTGAAAATTGATGAGCGATTGGATAAGTATTGAATATACAAATTGAACCTATACGTATTTTGAATGAATGTGTATAATGTTTTTGATGTAAGCAACCATAACGCTGAGACAAAGTCACACTGAGAGAAAAATATATAGGTATACTGAGAAGGGTTTGATACCCGAAATGAGGTCATTCGAATAAAGTCATATAACGTGTTTGTGAGAGATGTATCCCCAACGTCACAGGTACGAATGATTTTTGGAAGCTACAGACTCATCAAGATCAGAGTTTGTATACGAGTATATACTTCTCCCTCGACTTCTCCTATACATTCCAGTTTTCATTTCAATGTAGGTAAGTTAAATTTGTACATCATTTTACATCATATTATGTATCGGATTTGAAAAACAATGTCAATTCTCAATTCCAGAAGATATTTATTTTTATATCCTCAACTTGGGTCTTCAACAGATGTAATTCAACGACGAATGCAGTTGTTTACTGTTGAATATTCCGAATGGTATTACATTCAATATTTTTATCTGAAAGAGAAGGCGAATCCTCAACTCCAGTAAGTAAATTTTATTTTCAAAATCTTATTGTGTAGATGTTCAATAGATATCATGTTTGTCGTGCATAGCATATATAGCCAGGAAACTAGTTGTTGCCTGTTGAACTCGCTGTTGAATATACCGAGAAAGAATTAGTATTTTCATCAGATATATAGGGAATGCGGATTATTGCGGATTCTCAAAGTGTTTCTGTATACGCATAATTTTTTTCTATATGTTCTTAATATTATATCCGAGAATATTCCTTTTCTAATGGCTAAATTAGGATATGTCACAAATCCGTTCCATCATGAGGATATAATGTCATAAATCTATTCCATCATTAATAGTAAAGTTCATATTGCTATGATACTGTTACATACGTATAACAAAGGCATTTAATGATGGGTATTTCAAGGTGTTACGTACGTAAAATGCAAAAACAGTACACGGAGTATCGTCTGATACCATTGCCATCAATTCCGGCCTTCTAGAAGGATATATTTTGGCACCAAAATGGTTCTTACTTGATAGCAACGATGTATTGGGAGCAACCACTTGTCTCATCCACAGCACTGAAAAAAAAAAGATGGTAGTTATCACCAAACGTTTAGTAAAATAGGCGCCAGTCACAACTTTCATCAAATGATACCACTACAACATTATATAATACTATACTATATCAAATAATACCACTACAAAATAGTATAATACTCATAGTTTAGTATAGTACAACTTTGTAGTGGTATTATTTGATGAATGTAGTGACTGGAGCCTATTTTACTAAACGTTTAGTACTCACTACCGACTATTTCTCTGAGTGAGCTTTGCAGAAGATACTACTCTCTCTAAACAGGGACATCGACCCAGGTATGAACTGATTATTCACAAATAGTTCAATATGCATCGAACAGTATCGGTCTTTATTCGTCAGGAACTAACTACGGATGAATTATGAATAACAAGATTCTTGTCACCCTAAAAATGCGTTCCTCTTCTAGTATTGTGGATAGAGTCGGAATATGACTCGTGAAATGATTGCTCCTCAGAACAAAGGCCCTATGGAATAATACGAGGAATTATATGACTCGGTAAAGTCCCTTTCTGTCGTAACAAGATTACGTAGAACATCCTCCTCCGTACCGTATCAGAACGCTCGATCAAAGAGCTGGAAATCAAACACATCGAATGGAGTTCGCATTGCATAACGGAGATCGTGGTCGTTAGACTAACCGGAGAGGTAATCGGGACCGCTGAAGTGTTTGTTGAAGTTTCTGTAATAACTGTAGATGTATTAAGAGATCTCGTTATCGTGGAACAATGAAGGCATTGTCTCGGCAGGAATCGAGGACTGATCCGCGAGGTCAGGAGTGTTCCGTATCGAGTGTACAACACAATCAGTACAGTTCCCACAAAGGCTCGTTCGGAAATATGAATTTATTGAACAAATCTTGGGTGGGTGGCGAGAGGCTGGTCCCTGTGGTATACTGGACATAGGCGTGCCATTGGATTTTGACTATGTATAGTGTGACCAAGATCTCGGAAATGGTATAGGTCATGGGTCTCCAAACTTTCCACCCTTAGCCAAATTTGCTGGTTGAATCGCTATTGTGTATTGTTACGACCAATGAAAACGTTTAGTGCTTTGAAGATAAATGTTGAAACTTGTTTCTCAGACTTTCATGCGAGTCATGTCATTGCGAATGATATTGAGATTTTTCAAAATCTTTTTGATATTGACATTGAAACCCTAGGCCCGGAACATCAAATGGAAATTATTGATTTACATTGCATCTTCAAACATCTCGAAATCATTCTCCAACATGAAGTACACAAAGTATGTTTACAGATCTAAGTTAATCGATGAGCATCTTGAATTTCTTAATAATTGGTAAAAGTAAAAATTAGCCGACAACTACAAACTATGGTCAGTGTAAAATCAAAATTACATAAATCTCCGAGGGTGCTTGAGTTGAATTTTATGCGTGTTATACTTGTCATTAATCTACACATAGCAAGTAAATGAATCAGAGTTATTATCATTCTGTTTTTGTTTCATTCAAATTATCACGGCAACTATAAGCTATTAGACCCCTGGCATAGGTGATACGAATTCAGGGAATAGGAAAACAGGAAGACACTGATGCAAAAAGGAACAGCTCCATTTTTAAAAAATTTCCAGTACCTATTATTATTATTTTGAAAAATATTTATCATGTCGATTTTCTAGTTTAGTTGAGAATATAATATAATGTAATCAAATATGAATTTTTCGAAAGATGTCTCAACCGAAACAACTTTGAAAAAATCTTGAGGAGCTGCCCTATTTTTGCACCGGCGGGGATCATCTGAGATATTTAAATATGAATCATGCACTATAATGTATGAGAAAACTAGATTTCATGAATCGTTTCCATCCAGAAAAAGAGTTACAAAATCATTTATAGCAATTAATTTGAACATCTGTGAAGACTGGTTAGGCTGTTTTCTCCTTGGCACTCAAGCCTGTCGTAAAACCACATACACTATGGTGATACGTAATTATATAGTTACTAGTAATTCCCCATCGAGATACTTAGGGTGTTTGAGAGATTATAACGTAGAGTAGAGACATATCTCAAGGCCAGGAAGAGTCAGCTTTATGCTCCAGGTTTATGAAGAGTATAGGGGCCTTGTAATAGGCACTGGCATTCGACACCGTTCCCAGTGTATTTCTATAACTTGATAGGCAGAGATCACAAATTTTTGTTTCCGTTCATTAACCCCGCTCAGATTCTTATAGAAACATTTACTGAAATGGCCATTGAATGAAATATCAGTCTTGGTGTTGGCCTTGATGGTCTCGTGAAGATCTAATTCTGTGGGTATCTTTATTTCTGTGCCCAGCGGTTGCAGCACAGAACTCCTGTATTATGCCACTGTCACATTGATTTAAACAAATCATAGATTTTTATTTTCTCATTTTTACAATCCGTGACCGAAAATGTCACCTCTACATTCGACAGTGTTGCTTCCTGCAGATTTTCAATAATGTTTCATAAAATCGAAAGATACATACAATTATTTACATATACCTCCAAATTATACATAATTTGTATAAGTAAACATTAAACGGCAACACTGTGCGCAACGCTCATGCGAGATATGCCTCGCATCCCGGCTGAACTAAATTATTTTTTCATTACTACCTGGTTAAATCGAGTCAAGATATCGGGTTCAACAAATTACAGTGACCGTGATCGTGCTGCGGTCATTACTTAATGCTGATATCTCACGAATTGAACGTCACGTGGTCGTGAGCGCTCGCCATTTCTCCCATGACCGTGCCATTCGCGAATGAAAAAAAAATTTCGGATATGCACATTTTTTTATTGCGCCCGAATATGCACACCCGAATGCACACCTTTGTTTCCTTGATGCACTGGGGAAAAATTCGGCCCTGTCATAAGAGTGTACTGTTTTTGCATTTTACGTATACGTAACACCTTAAAATACCCATCATTGAATGCCTTTGTTATACGTATGAAACAGTATCATAGCAATATGAACTTTACTATTAATGATGGAATAGATTTATGACATTATATCCTCATGATGGAGCGATCTGCCTGATAGAAAACTCGATGAAAGATGGCATAGCTGAACTGGAAAGCCGTATAAGGGTAGTTATGGAGCAGTCCTTGGTACCAAACACGGTCGAATGCCTTCGATATATCGAACGCTACAGCTAGTGATTCCCCATGTTTTTCTAATGAAGCTTGTCATATATAATGCGAAACGCAGGCAAGGAAATTTCCAGTTGATCTTTGGTGGCGGAATCCATATTGTCTTCCATTCATGATTCCTGATGCTTAAAACTCAAACAATACCTATTGAACATCGTGATGCACAAAAGTTTGATTGATTGACGACACTAGTTTTGTTTATTGTTTCAATAAAAGGACAATTGGTTGTAAAAAACCCTTCATGGAAGCTTTCTTACGCATAAATCGAGCCCATAGAAGTTTACTGAATGTTGATTGAAGTGAATTTATTCATATAAAAAAATTCTAGACCGAGAGAGAATTCGATGTCTTGTCTTGATAGGGACTGCTTAAAATTATTTATATGAGCCTTGGGTGAAACATTTTGATTGCTCATCTAGAAAAATTGCAATCATTCGACAACCAATGGAAAATAGAGATCTGTAAGTCGATCGTTGTGAATTGAGAGCCAAACTAACAATAGATAGGTGATTCATTCATAAATCAGTCCGTATATGCCAACAATTCTATATGCCACGAATAAGGGATGATTGATTGAAATGGTTGATAATGGGAAAAAATATGCAGGATTTGCCAGTTAATTGATATATTCGTCTTTCTATGAAATTGTATGTGTATGTGTGATGTATCATAACTATATACATCATCCTGCAACGTTTCAGTTTGATACAGTTCAATATTTTCTCTATTTTGAAACGCTGTTCATCAACAATAAAGAGTCACCAATCTATCGAACCTGATGGTCTTTAAATGAAGATATTGGTATAAAGGATCAATAGTTATTATCATCATAGTTTTTAACTAGAATATACTATGCATTAAAACTCTCGCCCCAAGTGTTTATATTCAAACTATATTTTCTGTGAATAATGTTCCAGTGAATAAATTGAAACAAAACAATGAATGCTGATTATACGTATAATAATCACATCGTTTGTGAATCGTATTTCAGTTCCACGATATAATATCGCGTTGCAATGAGCTAGAAACCCAATTAACGAAAACCATTTAAAATTTCTATGTTCCACCAGTACAGATCCATGACCTTTTCAACATGGCGAACGTGCTTACAGCAGCACTCCTCCAGCTCATAATTCATTATTCTCTCCATTTCTTTAATTTTTTATTTGTTTCAGTCCATTCGCCCGCGTACTCTGACTCGTGAAATTCAATATTAATTGCCGTCTCTAGTATTTTCGACGGGACTCAAGGTTCTAGTCGGAATCTGCGTCCCCAATAATTCTACAAGTGGATATCAACAACTAATGGGTATAGAATTTCTTCTTATGATCCAACACGAATATGGATTTTAAGACTACTATTTTCAAAACAAGAATCTACATTTTTGGACCTATGATAAATAGATATTCATCATTCAGGACGTGGTAGACGGATTCAAACCAGAGTTAAAGAGCATATTAAACTCATAGAAAAAGCAACAAATCCTCCTATTTTGGATGAATATAATACTAGTAGTTCATTTGTCAACCACATTCTCAACTCCAAACATAGTTTCAATATCGACAATAATTTGGAAATGTTAAATGAATGTCAAAAAGGTCGCCTTTCAAATCTTTTAGAAATTTATGAAATAAACTTATTCTTGAAAAATGATAATGTGATTTCTCTGAATGAACAAACCCATTTTGATTGCCAAAAATTTTTCAATTCATTAAAATTCACTAAATAAAACCATCCCATTTAGTTCTGTCTTACCTTCTTACATTCTAAATATTCTACAGGAAACAACGACTCTCCTGGCAATTTGCCACGTCGAACATTGAATTATATCTGTTGAACATCCAAAAGGAGGAGCATGAAGAATAAAACTCCTTTAAATTGAGAATTGACATCATCTCAAATCGGATAAGTAAAATGATGTATTATGATATAAAAATATTACTTATACGAATATGTTCAGTATTGAAATGAAAATTAGAATGTATAGGAGAAGTATACTCTGATCTTGATGAGCTCGAAACTCCCGAAAGTTCCTTTATCGTATTTTTGCCTCCTGTTGACATTTCCTGGTTGAGTAATCTCCATACCTATAGCGTCAGAATCCCGACTACATCGATTGCCACCGAAATGCGGGAGATTTAACGAGCTTTTTGTAATTGGTGGAATTTTTTCCGACATATTTGGGACAAAGAGTTTAGTCGACAGTCAGGGCATTTCGCTCAATTCGCTCTGGATTAATTTGGAAATCCCAATAATGAGTGGGACGCACTGAGCCGAAAAAATCTTCAGTTAAAGTCTCGGGAGTGGAAATGATTTCGCAGCCCTTGTTTCCACAAAAAAAATGTGATTCGAGTGAATCGTTGACTCCTGCATTACATTTCCATCGACAACAATGCCTAAAGTGTTCGAAATCAACAAATTGTCTTTGAATTCGAATTATTATATGATATTTGGGATTACTGATCGGAATTGTTATAGGAGGAAACTCAGACTAATCACGGCTGACACACATCAAAATCTTTCTGAGAGAGAACATGGTCTTCATTCAAAAACTCTTGAGCTCGTTGTAATTTATATAGAAAATAAAAGTAAACATTACATAAAGAAAAGTCCTGAGGAAAAAACTAACTAGGTATAAGTCATGTGGAGATCAGTTCAAATTATTCAAAGCTAGGTCAAAAAAACTGAAAATCAGACAGGTAATGAAATAGTGTGCTGTTAAAATCGACTAAATAGCCAAAAGAACTTCTTAATTATGCAATGCAACATCGTTACGAGAAAGTTTGGAATTGTATTTTGAAATTCACTCACCAAGAGTTCCACGGGTACATATATTTCGTCAGATCGTATTGTATCAAAACCGTATTTCATCAAATCGAATTCTATCATAATGGCATTCTGTAGAAACTGTACTTCATAGAACCAATAATTCATCTAAATATAAAGGATCATAATGTATCTCATCATACAGTTAAACAAAGAAATGTACTTCATAGAGAAGTAAAACATCATACCTTATTTTTTAGAATTGGTAATCCATCATAACCGTATTCCATCGAAACAGTAAATCATCAAAATCGTATTATATCGAGACAATATCGTATAGAACCTGTTGAGCATCGAAACGGCAATTCTTCAGATCCGTATTTCATCAAAACATCAATCTATCAGAGTGAACACTTATCGAATTCGTAATTAAGCGAAACCGTAATTTGTAGAAACCGTAATTCGCCAGAACCGTATTTCATCAAATCGATAATCCATCATAACCGTATTTCGTAGAATCGGTAATTCATCAGATTCGTATTTCATAGAAACAGTAATTCATCAAACCCGTATTTTATCAAAACGTTAATTCATCATATCCGTATTTCATAGAATCAGTAATTTGTCAGCCCCGTATTCTATAGAAACGGTAATTCATCAGATCCGTATTTCATAGAATCAGTAATTCATCGAACCCGTATTTTATAGAAATGATAATTCATCAAACCCGTATTACATAGAATCTGTTATTTGTCAAACCCGTATTTTATAGAAACGGTAATTCATCAAATCCGTATTCCATAGAATCAGTAATTTATCAAACCCGTATTTCATCAACATTAATTCTCCATATTGAATAACTGGTAATTCAGCGTAACTCGTCGACACCGTATTTTATCGGACGGTAAATCATCGGATCAGGTTGAAATCGAAATTTTACAGGAAACTGCATTGCAGTGACTCGTCAAAGTAAATTTAGATAGTTGAGTAGGACACGCACAGATGTCGCAGCTCGATAGTGAAGTATAGTAAAATACTGTCGAGAATTATTGATTTTACAGGAACAGCAAGAGATTCATTCGTTCATAACTTTGATTCAAATACTCGATGGTAGGGTAGGTACCTAAACGAACAATCAAATCTTGCCGATATTTCGTGAAGTTGATGTACACAGCAATTTCCAAACATTCGAGAATAATTGAATGTTGCAATTATGTTATGTTATAGAACTGACATGGGTATTTCGACATCGTTTTCGAAATAGGTATATTATTTCATTATCATTCATTATTATGATTGAACGAACCAATACTTTTCACTGTAGTGATTTATGATCGATAGGATAATCCATAAATACTTGGGAAGGAATCAGGCCAGGCCTGAATAGGTACCTATACCTAGGTGTTATATTTTGAACATTTTATTTTTACCAGGTGCACATCAATGGGAGCTAGAAGGGGTGATTACCCCCCTCAGAAAGCAGGAAGGGTAAATCCAAGATCGCGAATCCCATATGGCGGACGAATTTTGTAATTATGATTCAAATCTATTCAAAATCTTTATCTGCGGGTTCTCGGGATCAGAAATTTTTATTCTTTCATCGAAATTTGAAAATTCAAGAAGGCGGACCCAATATGGCAAACGAGTTTTCTAATTATTATGATCCGCTTCTATTCAAAACTGGTATCTGGTTTGAAAGGGTTTTTGAGGTCGGAGATTATGATTCTTTCGTCGAAATTGGTAAACTCAAGATGGCGGATCCAATATGGCGAACGAGTTTTCTAATTATTATGATCCGCTTCTATTCGACATTGGTATCTGGATTGAAAGGGTTTTTGAGGTCGGAGATTATGATTCTTTCGTCTAAATTGGTAAATTCAAGATGGCGGATCCAATATGGCGGATGATTCATTTCATTCGGACTCGAATCTATTGAAAATTTGTGTATGGGATTTTTCGGGATCGGAGATTATGGTTCTTTCGTCAAATTTGAGAATTTAAGATGACGGATCCAATATGGCAGACAAGTTTTTTAATAACGATCCGATTCTACTCAAAATTCGTATTTGGGGGCTTTCGAGGTTTAAGAATGTGATTCTGTTTTGTTAAAATTGGAAAATTAGTGATGGCGGATTCAATATATAGTGGAGCAGTTTTGGAATTATATACAGAGTGGGCCTTTGAAAACGAAACAGAGGCTCTGTAGGTTGCCAAAACCGGATTATGAAAAGAATCTGAAACACGTCAACTACATTTTCGAGGGGGACATCGTTCTACAATATTTTCAGCCCAGCGGCGTTGCCGCTGCTAACGAAAAGAAGCAACAACTTTGTTATTTCAAATGGAACACCTTGTATTTTATTGCATTTTTAGATTCTCCTCGAAGAGCTGATTTCATCAATGCATCACTCTTGGGGTCTAGTTTTGATGGTTTCAGGGATATAAAGTGTTCAAAATCGAGATTTTTCAACTTTAACATTTTTTTGTGTCGAAACTATTCATTATTGGTCAAAACGACTCTCATGTCCCTATCTCAACTTGTGATTTACTATCTACTAACATTTAATTGGAACAGATACAGGGTGATCAGAAATCTTGAACCACCCTGTATTTGTTCCAAATAAATGTCAGTAGATAGTGAAACACAAGTTGAGATAGGGACATGAGTACCGTTTTGACCAATAATGAATAGTTTCGACACAAAAAAATGATAAAGTTGAAAAATCTCGATTTTGAACACTTTATATCCCTGAAACCATTACAGCTAGACCCCAAGTGTGATGCATTGATGAAATCAGCTCTTCGGGGAGAACCTAAAAATGCAATAAAATACAAGGTGTTCCATTTGAAATAACAAAGTTGTTGCTTCTTTTCATTAGAAGCGGCAACGCCGCAGGGCTGAAAATATTTTAGAAAGATGCCTTCCTCGAAAATGTAGTTGACGTGTTTCAGTTTTTTTGATAATCCGGTTTTGGCGACCTACAAAGCCTTTGTTTCATTTTCAAAGGCCCACTCTTTATATAATTCGATTCTATTCAAAATTGGTATCTATTTTTTTTGGGTCGGAGATTATAATGCTTTTATCAAAATCGGAAAATTCAATGAAGCGCATATAATATAATATATATATGGCAGACGGGATATGTTCTATCTGGAGGTTGTTGGGGTAGGAGATCAAACTAGAAAGCACGCTTTTGTAGTAAGCCGCCGAAATAAAAAATAGAAACCCTTTTATAGATAGTCAAACTAAAAAGAGGTAGAAAATAAAATAATGAAAGTGTGTTGATAAATACACAACATAAAATGTACTGATTACGGAGATGCTAATATTTTCTTTGTTATGTATTTATCAGCACACTTTTATTATTTTAATTTCTACCTCTTCTTAGTTTGACTGTCTATAAAAGGGTATTTCTTTAGTTTTCGCAACTACTATTTATATTTACAATAATTCAGAACCTATAAAGCATCTTTGGGACGAACAACGGAAGCGCGTTTGTTTCCTTTTGGCCTTGTCATGCCATCAGAGACTCTTCCAGAACTACGATTCGTTCTTCAGGAAGAATTTGAGGTTATATTTCAAGACTGTTTGAGAAGTTTGATCAACTTGATGCCACGGCGGGTGAATGCTGTAATTCAAGTTCGAGAATAGTATACCTACTCATTATTGACCTACCATCTAGGTTTGCTTTTTGTTTGTTTTTCGTACTCAGGGTTATTTCGAGGGGTCAACCAAGTCCAATTCCGATGTTATTCGCCCAATCTTGCTGAACGGAGTATCGTGTCATACCATTTCCATCAATTGTTGTCTCTACTTATCACCAAATGATTCATCCTATGAAGAGCTCTTCGAATTCTTGTCTCTGAAGCTTGACCAAATTCAACAGAACCATCCAGCAGCAGAAATCATCATCATGGGCGATTTCAATGTACACAACACTGCTTGGCTCGTACACTCTAACAGAACGGATGAAGCTGAGCGACAAGCCGAAGCTTTCGCCATCACTCACGGCTTAGAGCAGCTTATCAAAGAACCCACACGAATTCCCGATGCCAATAACCATTCAGCTAACATACTTGACTTATTCCTCACTAATAATTCAGCACCCTACACCATAGATGTACGAGCTCCACTTGGCAATTCTGACCACACACTCATCTCCACAACCTGCCCATTTTTCATTCCATCGACTGCTCCGGCACCCCCACGTCTTATATGGCATTACAATTCAGGAGATTGGGACGGTCTCCGCATGTTTTTCTCCGAGTTTCCTTGGCATAGAGTATGCTTTGACTCTAAGGACCCTTCACAGTGTGCTGCGGAAATATCCGACATCATCATGCTCGGAATGGACACATACTTACCTCATTTTTCGGAAAGATCATCACCTTCGAAATCCTCAACAAAAACTGTTCTAGAACTGTTGCCTTGAAACAAACAGCCCACCATCGCTGGCGCAAAAACCCTAACCTCGCGACTAGAGCAGAATACGTTGATGCCAGGAATAACTGCAGCCAAACAATAGATGCTTCGAAAGAAACATACAATGCCAAGATAAGATCGAAACTCATAGATTGCCCCAATGGCTCCCGTTCGTTTTGGTCCCTTGCTAAAGCGGTCGGAAGAATTTCACTAATAGTTCATTTCCACCACTGTCCAAATTCGACGGCACATTAGCAACAACATCGCAGGAGAAAGCAAATATTTTTGCAGAGATGTTCGCAGCAAACTCTACTTTAGATTCCCAAGGAAAACTTCCGCCAGACATTCCACCCGTTGAGAGTCGAATGCCCGAGATCGTCTTCCGTCAACGCACTATCATACGAATTTTGCTTGGTCTCAAAACGAATAAGGCTTACGGTCCTGATGGAATTCCACCCATTATCCTCAAAAAATGTGCACCAGAATTAACACCGATTCTCTGCAAGTTGTTCACCATCTCGTACAGGTCGGGTATTTTTCCATCATGCTGGAAGACAGCTAGAGTCCAACCAATCCCCAAAAAGGGAACAAGAACCTGCCCAACAACTACAGGCCCATTGCCCTGTTATCAGAAATCTCCAAAGTGATGGAGAAAGCCATCAATATTGAGCCTATCAAATACCTGGAGAGCTCAGGAATCATCAATGATAGACAATACGGCTTTCGCCACCGAAGATCTACTGGAGATCTACTTACCTACGTCACCCATTTATGGCAATCTTCAATAGAAAACCACGGGGAATCTCTAGCTGTCGCGTTGGACATATCGAAAGCATTCGACCGTGTTTGGCAGAAATGATTTCTGGACTTGAACAAAACAATCTCAACATGTATTTTTGAAAAATTTTACAATAACCCATTAGGGAACATATTTGTTAAATGTATGTCTGTTCCTAATCCCGTTAGTACCATAATGATGTCGGTGATCACTAATTTTTGGACCTTTTTGTAAATACTTGACGAGTATAGCACTGATGATGGCTTTTTAGCCGAAAGCGCTTTGCGATTTATAATAAAAAATTTTACACGAAATACAAAATCTCTTCATTCCATTGATCAGTTACGTGTATGCAGCTAGTAAAAATCTTCACGATATTGTAATGTCTGGCTCCACCATCCCCACCAAGCCCACCATATCTATGCTCGGTATTTACATCAGCAACACTCTTTCATGGGATAATCATGTCAGATCCATCGCAAAAGCTGCTTCACAAAAACTCGGATTCTTGTTCCGTGCGAAAAGCTACTTTACACCTCAACAGCTTCTCATGATCTACAAAGCGCAGATACGGCCTGTTCTAGAATACTGTTCCCACATATGGGGTTCGGCACCAAAACATACGCTGATGCTCTTAGATTCCATCCATTCGCCTAGTGGGTGACGCCACACTCACTCACTCTTCGACATCATTGGAACACCGTAGAAAGGTCGGCGACCTTTCACTTTTCTATCGATACTTCCACGGGAAATGTTCTTCGGAAATCTCTGCTATTATCCCTTCACTAGCAATACCTATCAGACGAACTGGACAAGCCCAGTCAGCACATCCTTTCGTTGTCAACCTCGAAAGATGTCGAACATCACTTTATCAAGACTCCTCCGTCCAAAGAACAGCTAGGCTCTGGAATTCATTGCCTGTGGAAGTATTCCCAACAACATATAATCTCCAAAAGTTCGAAAAAAAAATCCAATACCTACCTCCTGTCCCTATATCCTCCCTAGGAACGCACGATGTTCTTTGAACATCATAGGGATTCCCTTTCGTTCGCTCCAAGCGATAAAAAAAATTCCGGCGTTCTACAAGGATCGCACTTTCGGATCCAACATATTGTTCCTACTTCATATCGATGATCTGTTGGGAGCTACCACTTGCCGTATTCACAGCTTTGCAGACGATAGAACTCTCCATATACTGAGTTCTCTTCTAGAATTCCCACTTATTTCCAGGTAACCAAGAACTTACGACGACGGCAGGTCAACGCTGTCCATGACGACAAATAACTACCTATAGGGTACCAACAATCTAGATCAATTCAACGCCACCAAAAATATACCCTGTATTTTTCTCTATAGAGGGACAGAACTCAGCATGTCTGATATAACAATGTCTGGAACCAGTATTCCTACCAAAACCACTATATTTATGCTATAAAGGTATTTTCTCTCTCATGGAACGATCATGTTCGATCCATCGCGAAAGCAGCTTCGCAGAAACTCGGATTTTTATTCCGTGCGAAAATTACTTTACACCTCAACAGCTTCTCTAAGTCTGGTGGGTGATGCCACACTCAACAATTTTTTTGACATCACTTGAAGACCGTTGAAGAGGCGGCGACCTCTCACATTTCAATATAAGTTCTTTTACGGTGAATGATCTCCAGAAATCTCTCCAATCATTCCATCGCAATACCACTCAGACGAGCTCGACAATCTTAATCAGCACATCCCTTCGTCGTCAACCCTAAGATATGCCGAACAAATCTTCAACAATAATTGTTTGCCTATATAGAACGACGAAGCTTTGGGATTTTTTGCCAATGGAAATATTCGTAAGATCCGAAAGATCGAAACAAATTTCAATTTCTACCTCCTCGTTCCTGGGTACGCACGATGATTTCCAAACAATGAAGGGATTCCCTTTCATGCGCCCCAAGAGACAAAAAAATTAATAATGACAGCTTATTTTGAAAATCTGACTACGCCACTGGATTCTACGTGAAGAAATGTATGAGAAACTGTTTTCACTTCTTCTGTAATTTGAAAGATAGCTGAGATACAGGAGTGGTCCGAAAATGCAACATTCAAAATTTCTCCTTGTATCCCAAAAACAAAGCAGGCTATGAATATTTCGTTTGCGGCATCGTGAGTTCCACAGAAAAGTTGCAGAAACCGCAGATCTCCTTCTTGAATAATAAGTGAGGTATCCCGTGAGGACATCGGAAATGGGACAGCTTGTACATAATATAATTATGAAATGATGTTGCTGTATTTTACAATTATTTCATTCTCGAACATTCTGAGGTTGCCGTGTACAACTTTAGTTTCGATTGTTTATAGACAAACTTGCTGTTTCTGTGAAATCATTGCACTTTACTGTCGAGCAGCGACATCTCTGAGTCTCTGCCTGAACTATGGCGTGTCGCTGCAGTGCAGTTTTCTGTATCATCTGAATCTCATCCTGACGGGATACAATCCGATGATTCACCGTCCGATAGAATACGGTGTCGACGAATTACGGTTTCTATGAGATACGGTGCTGCTGAATTACCAATTCTATGAATGTTCATTATGATAGATTAACGTTGATAAAATACGGGTCTGATAAATTATCATTCCTATGGAATACGAATCCGATGAGATACTTGTTCTATAAAATACGGGTTTGACACTTTACTGTTTCTATAAAATACGGATATGATAAATTATCATTTCTATGAAATACGGGTCTGACAAATTACAGGTTCTATGAAATACGGATATGATGAATTACCGTTTTTATGGAGTACGGGTTTGATGAATTACTGATTCTATGAAATACTGATTTGATAAAATACCGATTCTATAAAATACGGTTTCTATGAAAAGTTGTCATGACCAAATACGATTATGATGGTTTATTGGTTCGATGAAATACGGTTTTGACGAATTACGGTTTCTATGGAATACGGTTATGACGAATTATCGTTTCTGATGGAATACAGTTCTGATAGATTACCAATTTGATGAAGAACTAGTACGATAGACTGATGTTGCGACAGAATACGGATTTGATAAACTACTGCCTCGATAGAATATAGTTCTGATAAGATACAGATATGATAGAATAATGACTCGTTTTAATACCATTTCGACATAAAACTGTTTGATGATTTACGTGTTGAAATTTTATATTTCGATGAAGTACGGCCCGATGTTTTACAATTTGATATTTTACGGTTCTACAGAATACAGTGTCGATTCTATACTATTTTGACGATTTACCAATTCGATGAAATATTTTTCTATGGATTTGAATTCGATACTTTATATTTTGATACATTAGGTGTCCCCGAGTTCCACCATCACTGGTGGCCATTAGACAAAAGCCAAAAACAATAAGGAACAGATGAAACAACAGAAAGTGACAGAATGACTGCGTGAAGAATGATCTACAGGGAAGCAATGAATTAATTTTAACCATAATGTACAGAAATAGTAAATGACGACTGCGTGATCAGGTTGAAATCAGATAAATCAGCTAAGAGGAGAAGAAGTTCAAGTAGCAAGATGAAACCTGAGAACATCAGTGCGCCAAAAGTGTGGTTATATACGTTCAAAATTGGTTTGATCGTTGAGACAAATGACATTTGGGTTGTTGATACATTTTTGGGTTTCTCAAATTTCAAGGAGGACCATTGGACCTTCAGTACAAACTTGAATAATCTCCATATTGGAATTGACCTCAAAAGAATGACTGGAATCAATTTAACTAGCACAATATTTCATTACCACACTGATTTTTCGGTTCTTCATCCTAGCTTTGTTCAATTTAAACTCATCCCCACGTGTCTTTCACATTGGTTAGTCTTTTCCTCAGTAGTTTGTTTTCTGTTTTGTTCCATTATTTACCAAGTACTTTTACTTTTCTGTAGATAGCCGTTGAGCCGAAACTAGTCACAATATGATTTGGTTAATTTAATTCTCTAGTCGATTGACTCTGTATTTTACTGATTTCCTTCAAAAAATTGGACCACTCCGCGAAGGATGGATCATGGTTTCCATGACTCACAATGCATGACATGAAGGTTAAGACCCGAGTTAAGACCAAGTTCTTCCATGTTGAATGAATGACGATATTCATGAAGGCAAGAACTGACATCCAATTAGTCAAAAGCCCTTTATGCCGCTGTCAATTAACCCTGTTCGGAGGATCTTTTGTGTTAGTGTCGCCAAAGACTGTTCCAATATTATTCGTTCGCTCTGTCACAGCTGCTCTTGCTGAAATGAAAAGAACCCTACGATGAAGTTCGAGAAGAAAAGAGAGACGCAACACATCGAGATCCACTCTTGATAACTATTAAACGGAATGATAAAGTAGAAAATAATCTCGAACGTATCTTCATTGAATGGGACTAGTGTGGCAACTGTGGCGGGCGATTTGTGAGGTTATTGTAATGGAAGACCAAATTACAAACTGTCTTCTACTATAATGTGAAAGATAACCTTCACCGATCCGCTGGATTTTTACAGACAAGTTGTCATCTCCAAGGATGTTTCACTCGCGTATGGAAGACGATTCATCAGTTTCATTAAGAATGAAATGAAATTGTATTCGCAGCTATAAATCACTGTACTTGTCTAAATAATTCAATAAATTTGAGAAATGTTCGAAAAAAAATCATATTCGACTTTTAAAAAAACACTTTTTAAATAATTCAATAAATTTGAGAAATGTTCGAAAAAAAATCATATTCGAACAGTTACTTCTGAATTCAATTTTCATTGAAGGACACATTGAAACCGAAGGAAATTTTGGTTTTAGATATTGTTGAACATCATATTGAACAATAGTAGAATTATAATGCTCATGATGAAGAGCGTAATACTGGAATTCACCAAGATGCATGCACAAGGAAGCCTAATAAAATGAAACCATATTGTCGGTGAAAATAGTTGTATACAGTAGTCGTATTTTGACTTTCGAGACAAAAGAATAGCATTCATCATTGAACATTTTTATGCGATTGTCTCGACGATTGTCAATTATTCGATGTTTCTGAAGTTTCATTCATTGATGGATAGATAATAATATATCTTGATTATTTTGCCATTCGTATGCGATCTTCATCTCTAGCATTACCAGTCAGACGAACTCGACAGGCCCAGTCAGCACATCCTTTCGTCCTCAACCTCGAAATATGTCGAACAACACTCTGCCAGAACTCGTTCGTCTATAGAACGGCGAAGCTTTCGAATCATTTGTCATTGGAAGTATTTCCTGAGGTATTCTCAACTTATAACCTCCAAAAGTTCTAAAACAATCCAACACCTTCCTCTTCTCCCTATCCCCCCATCCTCTCCTTCTCCTCCCTATAGGTACGCACGATGTTCCATGCACGAACATTATAAGGCACAGATTCGACCTGTCCTGGAATACTGTTTCCATATTCGGAGTGCAGCACCCAACCATACCCTGAAACTGAGATATCAACAATTGTTCCTCCCTTGGCAGTTCTCGCGAGGTTAGTCCGTCGAGTTGAGGCTTCGCACCCATTCGTGGTATCTTTGGAGACCTGCAGAATATCTCTTTCCAAAGACTCGTTCATTCAACGAACAGCGAGGCTCTGGAACACATTGCCAAGGAAGGTGTTCCCCGAGGCATATAGCCTCCAGAAATTTAAGAAGAACACTAATTCTCACCTCATTTTCCTTGGTTCTCACGATGTTCTCTAAACATTAGAGGATATCCTTCTTCGTGGGAACCAGAACATTAAAAAAATCGTTTCGTGCGCTCCAAGAGATAAAAAAATATTGGAGAGAAGATATTTTCTTTTTGAATAGGCGCAAAGAAACCAGAGAATCAGGGAGAGAGTGTATTGGATTTTTTTACTAACTTTAAGTAATTACTGAAGTTCTGGGAGATAATTCCTTTGGCAAATAATTCAGAAAGCATATCAGATGTTGCCACATAACAGGCGGAAAATAAAAGCCAAGAGGCATTCCTGAAATCGAATAAAATTCTGCACATTTCCTCAATTGTATTCAATAGGACTATATATTGGCATAAGTAATGTGGTAAGTGAAGCCTATAAATGCACTTTAGAGATAATGGTCACAGAATATCGAAACGCAGTGTATATAGAAGACGAGATGTGGTAACAAGAGTATAATAGTTTTTTTCCATTGTTTCTCGGAATTCATCCAGTAATAGTTATTTATTATACAAGGGAAAAAAGTAGTAGATTTTAGCTCCAGGTTGTGTTGTCTCCCGACGCGTAGCGGAGGGAGACAAAAAACCGTGAGCTAAAATCTAATATTTTTCCCGTGTATAATACACTATTTTTTTCTGTGACAGAAGGAAGGACGAATCAATATTGAGAAGATATTACATTATTTCGAGATGTGAAAATTATCGACGAGAAATTTCAAGTCTTTAACAGTAGGGACACCTGCGTTTTATAGACATCTTTATCATTCTTTTGAAGTAATCAAATATCTGATGTCACATTTGTCAGTTCAATTCTGTGATTTGATTTTAAGAAATTGCGAATTCAGTAGTTGTTTAGTAATATACGAAACCGCGAAGTCGAATGGAAGATAAAAGGACTTGCAGTTCTTTCTCCGAGACGGTATCATTGACTAATTTTTCGGAACTATAGCACAACAAAAGCCATTAACAGAGTATATATATGTGATATATATATATCCGGGAAAGAAGTACTCACTTTTTTCCCACGGGAAAAAAGTAATTTATGAAAAGTGACATTTTATAACCTGCCAACAGAGATGAAATGCCAAACTTTTTTCCCGTCACAGAAAAAATATGGAAATAATTTCTGTATAGTGCACTTTAGTTCATTCTCCAACTACGTTTGGATTTTGAGGAAATATATTAGACCATCCCCAGGTAACACGAATTTCTCCGCAATATCTCTAAGTAGTTATCTTCAGGATAAAAATGCGAAATCCTCCTGCGAGGTGCCAAAGATCACTATAGGCTCTCACCATGGGAAATACTCTCTGGAGTCGTCCGAAAGAAATCGCGGAGATCTCGCCTCAGATCTGATATATTCCTCATTATTGCGAATCCTTGAGGTTATCTATAACAGGAAATGAATAGGCATTTCTTTCTGCGAGTACCCAAGGATATCCTGGACGTAACAAGATCGAGAATTTCCCATTGCGAGCTCCTCAAGTAATCACAAACATAACCTGAATAATTAATGAATATTCATACAAAAATATTGAGTTGTTTTTTTCAATAGCCTTTATAATTCAAATACTGGGTGTCCCAAGTTATCGTTTACAGGCAATATCTCGCCTATTTGTCAAGATATCAGAAGCATTAAAAAACTGCATTAAATGGCATTAAATAACCTTCCTAATGGCTTATTAAGAATGTGATATATTTGGCAGCCCCCGGATGGTAGATACTGATCAGTTTTTATTTTCTAGTAGCATATTGTCTCTGAAAATTGCGTGTCAATCTATTTGGAATACAACGATATAGCACATACTTGGTGTTTTGTTCTTGATAACAACAAAAACTTGAACATTTTGTGACTTTTTTACGTTACTCAAATGACAAATTGCTTTCACCCATGTGTTCAAGAAGTTCACATATAAGAAGTATGGATTGCATTTTTGTTTCAAAATATTAATGACAGATATTCCATTTTGAACTGCAGAACATCAATCATTGCAGACGGTACCTACCTAGTGTAATAATTAATCTAATTTCATTGTGGGACATTTTAACGAACATGGGAGGAGGCAATTTTCAATCGATGTAACGTAAATGAGGTCAAAAAATGTTATTGTTAATGTTGTTATTAATGAACAAAATACAAAGTACCGATGTGCTATCGTTCATTCTCGAAATAGGATGATTGGCAATTTTCAATGACAATATACAGGGAGTCCATTAAATTAAAATTGAGGAGTTGCTACCAGGTGGTTGTCCAATCTAATACACTTTTTTTTGAGCCATAAAGAAAGTTCTCTGATGTCATATGAAGCATTTTTACTATTTTTTGTTCATCTTGTCGAGTAAGCAAGTTTTTGCCGGTACTTTTACGATAACTTGGGACACCCAGTATTAACATGAAATGGGAGTCATTAATCTATGATAATAATAATTGTATACTAGATACTAGATTTTCTTAGTGTCTCAGAGAATGTGTTCAACAGGTCATATTATTATCTCTCCGCCATTATGGAAGCTTATTTCAAATTTTGCAGTGGATTAATGATAATCAATTATCTGCGTGCGATATCTTCAAGACCTCGCTAAGCTCAGCCTAGGTGGCGGACATTTGGCCTAGATATAGCACTCTCGGCGATCTCTCAAAGAAGTTACAAAAGGCATCACAATTTCCTAAAAGGATTTCTTCAAGATATCTTCAGGACCTCTTTGTGCTGGCTGGGTCCTTTCCTTTCCTCCCTAAAAAAATACAATTACTACTTCACATTGAGCTAGTGTAGACTTCTACCAGCATAATACCATGATATTATGTATCATGTTGGCCTCTATTTTTAAGATTCTTCGCCTTCATATCGATCGTGTTTCTACTGTTTAAAATCAGCGATAACTGAATAATTATTTTGTGGCATGCTAAATTTTCATTGTATTCTTGTATCTGTGAAATTAGACATTTCAGTCAGTGAAATAGGAGCCATAGATTCATTCAGGTGGCTACTGGACAAATAAATTCAGTGGATAAGCTAGATGTACTTCATACTACTTACTTATTTCCTCGCTTATTTCATACGTATGAAGATCTACAAGCAGCCAGCGGTGGTCATTCTTCTGATACGCCCTATGGACAAGTATAATTCAAATCACGAAACAGTTGCCGGTAAAATATTCCATGTATATGATTATGTTCATTACATGTTGGATCGTCGCCTAGCCAGATCGTTATATAGATAGCCTGTCGCCTGAGACCCCAATGATATATGTAGCACAGTCAAGTACAGTAGCGTGGTCGTATATCCCCCCAAAGGCCTACATTGATCTAAAATCAATCTTATTGTAGTCGGAATTGAACTATTACCGGCACCCCACATACCTATCCCGCTTCGATTACTTATCGAAATTTCCATTTACATCGCTTTTTGTCTGTGTGATAGAGTTTGGCGCGGTAGATTGCCCACTCTATTTTGTTGAGTAGATCAGATCTCCAATTTCACAGTAGGATGGTTTATTTAAAACAACAATCGATTCACGTGGATCTCCTCGTGAATGGTTAATCGAAATGTATATTCCCAATTACTTTGATGGAATTTTGTATCGAGAATTCGTTGAATAGATAGAAACTAGTTAGTTCACTTCCTGTCAGCACATATATGATAATTAATTGTAGTATAATAAATATAAAACGAGTGAATTTCAACAAGAACTTATTGGGAATTGAATATGAGTGACACTGGAAACATGTAACAGCCTGTAGTTTTTTTTCTTTGAAGAGATACAAATTTGAAACTCAATGACAATTTTCTTCGACCACCTGTTTGATCTTTTTTTTTTTCAAATAGCAAGCACCCTGTATATCTTATTCGCCTTAAAATTCTTATCAATTGGCTGCCAAATTGCATTTTATTGAAGTACATGAAGTTGGCTGTGGCCCGATTACAATGACAATTCGATGGTTGATAGACTAAAAAATTCAAAGATCATTACTTAGACGATTTTATCAAATTATGTCAAACTAGACATTTTGTGTAAACGGCCTACTAAGCAAAATAATACTGAAAATACACTAATGTAGACTTATGAACTGATGTATTAGGACGATAAATCGATGGGCTTATATCACAAAAAAAATTTATTTCATAATTCAATAGAACTCACCAAAACTAGCTCACCACCGCAAACTGTTTCTTGCTGTGAGCTCCTTACGTTTTTTTACGATTTTTCGGACCTCTGAAAACGAGGCGATGATGTAACGTTAAAATCCTAATACTGAAACAAGACTATTCCTGCCAGAGATGAATGATACATGATTTCTGACAGAGTGAATTAGCGCGAGATCACAGTTGAAAGAATTAATACAGAGTGGGCCTTTGAAAACGAAACAGAGGCTCTGTAGGTTGCCAAAACCGGATTATGAAAACAATCTGAAACACGTCAACTGCATTTTCGAGGGGGACATCGTTCTAAAATATTTTCAGCCCTGCGGCGTTGCCGCTTCTAATGAAAACAAGCAACAACTTTGTTATTTCAAATGGAACACCTTGTATTTTATTGCATTTTTAGATTCTCCCCGAAGAGCTGATTCCATCAATGCATCACACTTGGGGTCTAGCTGTAATGGTTTCAGGGATATAAAGTGTTCAAAATCGAGATTTTTCAAACTTTAGCATTTTTTTGTGTCGAAACTATTCATTATTGGTCAAAACGGCGCTTATGTCCCTACCTCGACTTGTGATTTACTATCTACTGACATTTATTTGAAACAAATACAGGGTGGTTCAAGATTCAGAATTCTGATCACCCTGTATCTGTTCCAATTAAATGTTAGTAGATAGTAAATCACAAGTTGAGATAGGGACATGAAAGCCGTTCTGACCAATAATGAATAGTTTCGACACAAAAAAATGATTTTTTCTATGTCACACTGTATATATTCTCAGTGCAAGTCATTATTCTGGTGATAAGTTTTGATCGTTTGAGTCATGAATCTTTTATTGATTCATGGTTGTAGTTATTTTATATGAAATAGTCTGAAGTATTAAAGGCTCATCCCAAAACTCATTATTCCAATATATGATTCAACCATTGGGTACTATCAGATAAGTAACAGGTGTATGTTATTTTTTTATGTATCATCTACCACATAGTGATCCAACATTTTTAATTACCCATGTGAAGTATAATCATCAATAACTGCTCTGAATACTTGAATGACAGATGCCATCAGCACTTTTTCAGTGCCCGTATTCCGAACTCAATTTACTCGAGCGTCTGCAAAATGATTTTCAGTCTTTAATAACACAGGATAAAACTGTTGAACTGCGAATACTCCTTGCGAGACGAGTTCGGTGTACTGTCATTCCTTTAATTCCATCATTTATGGCGTTCTTTGCGCAGCAGTATTCTAACTGTTTATTTAACATCGTTAAAGATAATTCAACTGTCAGGTGACTCCGTAGCTCAAGTGTGATTTATACCGTCTTCTATTTATAACAGTGTTATTGAATGAAACAATGATTTACAAAGGTGAACAGGCTTCCAATTGATGAATTACTGAAACGAGAACGCATTCATTATGAGCAATCATTTGCAATAAAGAAAACAAACAATCCACACTGTGGCTTGTAATTGAATTACACTCGTCTAATAATACCCACATTGTTTCACTGATTTAACCCGGTTATTGTAATAATTGAAATGGATAATACCCACATGGCACCCACCTAGGTTTAGCCTGTGGTTTAGCTGACCATCGATCTTCTTTCAATTCCGTACAGTACAGAAAGAGAGAAGTAATAAAGACACTTCAGTGGCGTAGATTCACAATGTTGAAAACAAAAACCCAAATATGTTTTCTTTATCTCTCAGTTGGGATCAATTTGTAAAGTCTCCAAAGCCATAAAAATACTTTCAAGAATAATACTGAAGGTGAATTGTTTACTGAAGCAGTTGCAACTGTTTCCAGATAACTTATTCTTGGACAGTGCGTTTGCATTTCAAAAGCGGATTGAAAAAACGAGGAATTAACCTATTTGGAATCACTGTTGTCCATAAAGAATGAATGAAAATGCCGATGAAATAAATGATGATCGATTCGGTATGTGGAGGGAAATAATATTCAAATATTTCAACATTCTAAAGGCTATATTTTTAACTCTATTCCTAATGACGTCATCGTTTGAGCAGGTGGAACAGGCTTTCCTTGTGCCTGCCAATATGTAGGTACTTATGGCGACAAAAATCAAGATTTTTGACTAGCATTGTCCTTGGAAGTGTCTACAGGGTGTTTCAGAGTTTGGGTGACAGAAGCCTAGGAGAGATTCCTCTGGACAAAATATGAAAAAAAGTTCATATGAACTTGAGTGCATAAATATTTCATTTTCGAGATATAGGGTGTTTGCAAGTTTGAAAAAAAATAGTTTTTCATCAATATCTTGAAAAATTACTCGATAAAATATTTTTCACAAAACTTCAAAATTGCATACAGTTTGGAGAGGAAATTGAATTTTATTTATTTTTGTTTTCATAAACAATGATGTGCAATAGGTACATTTTTTGATTATATCTAACCATTTTTATTTTTCCTTTTGGAGTTCTGATATATGCTGAGGAATGGTATGGTCCGTTCTTCTCGAAAACGAAACAAAATACAAAAAAATAGCAAGACACAGAACTGTTGTATTTTCAGTGGGTTTATCTGAATATTCAAGAGGGACCCGAAAAACACAGGGTTACTTTTTTTTACAATAAATTGCCGAGTTGCTCGGAAATTCTAGATCAAATCTAATTGGTCCAGTAAATGTCTGATAATTGTGTAAATTAGCCATAAAAATGTCATTTAAATCGGCTCAGGCGTTTTCCAGATATTTATGAAACAATATATTTTTTTTTTAAACTCGGACTCTGTACCTCGGAAACGAATCATTTTCGGATCCATGTTTATATGAACTTTTTTTATAAGGTGTTGAGAGAAATCTTCCCTAGGCTTTCCTCACCACAACTCTGGAACACCCTGTATATAAAGTCAAGGGTTGCGTACTTTGTTCGAAACAAACATGGCATAGTGCCACTTTGGAAGTCAACAATCAATGAAGGAGTGTTATGTACTGATTTTAATATAATAATTCTTAGTGACGAATCGAATAACGATTTAACTGATAATGACCATCCTTATCGATTCGGTTTCTATTCATATTTGAAATCGATGATAGATTCGCAATTTTCCGCAATGGAAATGGTCGTTACCTTTCGATACTGCTTACCTAGGTATTATCGCGCGGTAAGCGTTTTCTTTGCAAATTATAAAGGATATGACGTGTATGAACTCCGCTGGCCTGAATGTTTTAATTTGGAAAAGTTAATTTATAGTAAAATGTCTTGAAATGAACGGGAGTTTGAGTGGTCTTAATTCATAGGCATTTGTACTTCTTGACGAACTTCTTGACAATATCTTCCATAGATTACAACCAGGGTTGGCATGAATTGATTCATATGAATTAAATCAGTGATTTAATTCGTGAATTAATTCCATAATTCATATTTTTAAAAATGTGACAAATTGCACTATTACCTTTGATTTTAACTAGTTAAATCTGAAAAATTCGATCGTATTCTGGCAAGACTTTGTTATTTCAAGCACGACACTCACGACAGAGACTTTCACTAACAGATATATACAGTATCAAGTATCATCCATAAAGTCCATAGCATATGAGAACAGATTCATTATCACAGCATTATGCATATCCGATAACTTGAAAATCGATTTTGACACATGTCACGTGATCACTGGTATGATGATAAATGAAAATAATACTATAAAGCGACGACAAGTGGGGTTAGATAACAAAATATCCATAAACATTTCTCATTAAGTTGCTATTCCACATTCAGTTTCGAGCAATTTTTGGAGTAGAATTGGAAATAGCTATCTATTATTTTGTATGCTATCATCAGTTTTGATTTTGTTTTCAAAAAATGACATGTTATATCATGATGTTATTCTACAAGATTTCTGATGGGAATAAAAACAGAGTTTTTTTGTTTATCTTTATCTATTTCGCTTTGGGTGAATGAAATTTGTTTGTTTTTTCTTCAAATGAATTAATTCGAAAAAGTCTGACTTAATTCAAAAAGTGGGACTTTGATGACTTTTTTATAAAAGTCATGACTTATTCCAACCCTGATTACAACTGGCCACTTTGGCGCTGCGATCTCAAATTCAGTCGCTTATACTCATAATCCCTGTTAGTTGCTTGCCAATCTTCCTTTCTACGCCTCTGTTGAAGATTCCGATCGTGAAATATTGTTTCGTTAAAAAACAACCAACAATCAATCTTCCACACATGAAGAAATTGTATATCCAATGGAGAAATTAATCATGTTGTTTGAGTTATAAGCATAAACGTATGATGCATGTTGGGCTGCCTACTGTTTTCGGACGACCGCTTTCTCAAGAAACGAACTTCGAGGTACCAAGAGAGTTGCAGGCGTGCCCGATGATCGTTGTTTGCTCAAGTTAATTGATTTTTGTTTTTCGCCCAGAGCGTATTGAATTCTGCGTTCACTCCACGTCTCCAGGAGAAATAGTAATTTATACACCAAGCTGGTAAAGAATATCAGAATTACCCAAGGACCATCAAGATTATGTCCCGAGGCTTCAGGCGAGTGGTAAAAGGTCCCGTGGTGATATTATTCTTTACCACCGAGGTGTATATGACATTTTTTCTCACCACTAGGAATAGATTTCAATCACTATAGTTCTTTGAAACTGACATATGGCCCTATTGTCACTAGGAAAGCAGTTCTCTTCAATTCTAACTAAAATCTAGTAGTCATGACCATGACAGCATATGAGAAGTTGATGAATACCTACAACATTCGAGTGCCATTCCTGCTTATCTCGCATAATAACTGAATTCGGCTTGATTATATCAGAGGTCCTTATTGACTAGTGGTTCATAAAATGACGAAAACTATCTTGGTACTAAATACACACTCTACGCCTTGAAAAGGATCAACTGATGGTAGGCTCTAGAGCTATAGTGCTTTGTCTCTATAGGAATCTCGGGAATCATCAAGGCACTAATATTTTAGGGGTAACTGAAAGAACGAGACAATATTGAAACATAACAATATTCATTGAAGCATGAAACATTATTGGTAGCTATGACAAATATGGATAAACAACAATGATTATAAAGACCGAATAACAACTTCCTCTATAATGACCAATACGACGAGTTCTTATCAAGTTAACAGTAGCCCCATGCCAGACTAACTTCGGAACCTGCACATCCAATATTTATATACATCATTTTATTAGACTTGCACGTTTGTCATGTGGGTTCGTTGGTCAGTTTCAATAGTTCAATGTCAACGGTATACACTGAGAGAAACTGGATATTAAAAATATCTACCAGGTCTGATTGTAATAACCATTATAAGGAAATCTCCTGATCCTGATCATTTTATTAATACAACAGTATTCTCTCCATTCTGTGATTATAAAAATCGATTTCTTAAATCATTTGTAATACCCTTGAATGGACATTTGCTACCATCACAACGCAGGTGTGTCATGACATTATGAGAATTTTATAAAGTCCAGTCTATTTAGATTTTTTATTGGCATTGCTCGTTTTGTGAATTATGCTCATTGGTGAATTCAGATAATGTTTGTCCCAATAATCATAGCTGTTTGGGTTTCTAGCATTGTACGTTGACGAATAACTCTAGCAATTCACATGTATGACGGTTATTAGGCAATCATTCGACAATCGTAATTCGGCTCATTTCGCTCTAGTGTTTCATTAGTATTGGAGCTGACAAAGATACAGAACGCGTTCATTTCACTGCTGCTCTCGGTCATGGGTGCCCGTGTTCAATTATTGTTCAATGATTTCGATCATCCGAATCGATAGAGCCGTGTCTTGTAGGTGAATGTCTGTGATGTAGCAAAGTTTTGTTTTAGTGCTGGCTGTGAAACGATCTGTGGAATACACAGTGCATTGCATTATTGCAATGAAAAAAGTTTTCTCCATACCCACTTTTCACGGCCTAAAATTGGTTTATTTCAAAAACAAAATGATCGATGAGATTCTGAATCAAAATATCTGGGTTTCTGTGAGGAAAGTTTTATTGACAATTTTCATCATAACTCCGATGGAAGGGTAAATAAATATAAGTATTCAACTTCTCATTTCTTAATAAATTCGTCAGAAATGCATATAGATGATATTTCTCCGAAAAATTCAATGAGTAATGTCAAAAAAACTTCCACAGATACCCAAATAATCCATTTCAGAGACTAAAAATATTTTTTTGTTTTTTTGAAGAGAATAACTTTGGATCATGAAAAGTGATAGTGTGGATAGGATATTTATTTTCATTGCAGTAATTCAAAGCACGGTACAATAATGCATACCATCGAATAATGTTCATTAAATAACCTTATGACCACTGTTTGATGAATTATACTAGAGTAGAAAAATATTGGGATAACTGTTGAAAATGAGCTATATTACAATAGCATGTCAAAATGTCAGGTTTCATGCAGATATCAGATAACTATAATAAGATGAGACGTATTACTGCGTTACCTCAAGATGGTTGTGCCAGTAATAAAATCATATGCTGTTTCATGTCGATAGTGAAATAACCACTGTAGAGTGGAGAGTTACTGCAACATTTCATGGGAATAATTCCTCTTCGACATTCTGTGTTATCATAGAAACTAGAACAAGTAGTAGTTATTCAGCAGCGGTGTTTTTATACAAGTTTGCAAATTGAATAAGCTGCCATAACTACAAGTCACCTGAAAATTCACTTCATCTATGGTAGCAAATGAACACATCTGTCCCCTATTTATTGCAGATATCGTATTAACGGTTATCAGATTTCCAATTAAGATAACTCAAGTTTTCTCTCAGTGTAGGTAATAATATGTATTTACTATCAACCCTTTGAAGTTAATCCGGTACACCGTGTTATAATGTAGTTATTGTGCCTAATTATTGAAAATGAAGGTTTATCGAGCCTGTCCACAGGTAACTAATCCTTCAGGTTGGTAAAGTAGGAGATGTAAAAGTTAAGCAAGCCAAGGTTAATTTAGTTCATTGTATCAGTATATCACCTGACGAAGCTACTGTGCTAGCGAAACATATGTCGTGTGTTTGAGAATTTTGTGGAAAAATTTGAGGTTTAGATATGATTTAGAGTTTGTTCTTACATATCTCTAATTGAATTATGCGGAAGGAATATAGTACTGCTATACTATAACTATATATAGGGGGAAACCGCTATGAAATGGACGGGTCTTGAAACGGACAGTTGTCGTAGTTGCTAAGTGTTTGTATGACCGCATATTTCACATTCACATATTATGCATGGCAACCCTGTACACAGATCCCACTACGACCGAAATTGCGCGCCGACGCAGTTGATTCTGAGTCGACAGCATGCATGTTATTATTATCAGGTGAAAAAGTAAATTATTTGTGAAATTAGTGAACTATGTCACAGGTAAGCTGTTGAAATTAAGTCAATTTCAGATTGATGAGATTAAAACTAAGTTACTGTAGTACATAAATGTAGAGGTAGATCTCGTGGAATATTTCTCAATTCAATTTTCGTAATGTCATTTTGAGGTTAACCGTGTGTTGTTTTGAAGTGGACATCAGACGCTGTGTTGAAGTGGACGTCTGATTCTGATGAAGAAGTTCCGCTGAGTCAACATTCCCGACTTCCAAAATCTAAACCCAACAATAAACAACATCAATTCATACCAAAGGAGAACAAAAACCCTAATACTCGAACCAAAGACGAAAATATTGCGATTGAACAAGATAACTGTGTTTGTTGCAAGGAAGCATTCTTCATGGGCACATGAAACTTGTGGCCTTCAGGGTATTCGACATTTTTATTGTAAG
Source organism: Phaedon cochleariae (assembly GCA_918026855.4). Classification (NCBI taxonomy): domain Eukaryota; kingdom Metazoa; phylum Arthropoda; class Insecta; order Coleoptera; family Chrysomelidae; genus Phaedon; species Phaedon cochleariae. Next base: position 60,156,730 of record OU896709.1, on the reverse strand, counting down.
TAATAACTGTTCCTAAGATAGTTCCTGTTCGAATAAAAGTTATTTTTGAAGCAATTAATGTTCTTTATTGCGAATATAATTTTCAAAACCACTACTGTCCTCTTCAAAACCTTCACTGTCCGTTTCAATACATCGATGTTTTGAAATGGACGAAAGCAACTTTTTTCGAATTTGAATATTACTCAGACCATGAGGTTGTCTGAATTTTTTTTCAGTTTATTTTACAAACATATTGATGAAACTTTCCGCTCATGCAGTTTTGAATAATTTAATGGTCTATAAAATTGTGATTCCGTTGTTTTTCTTAAAGTGTCCACTTCATAGCGGTTCTCTCCTAGAAAATGGTGATATTGCAACTTTTCTTTCGAAAACATACTCTAAGGAATAAACGTGAAATAAACACGTTCAAACAATGACTTCCAAATTTGTTCAATCTATTTCCATTCATTGTTCGAAATTAGTCGTATATATTGACTCTGAGCTCCATCATTGGTCTACTGCTTCGATAACCGAAATGGAAAAAGCCGCTTTGAAAGCACACCGTAATATATTTTCCGACGAATTGAACAATTTGTAAACTGTAACACAGGATAAACACGGAAACTGACGCGCACAAAGGGACATTTATTTTGGTTCAATTTGTCGTGGAATGCCCACAATTATTACACACCTGGGGCTTTAAAATTTAACGCCTCACGGAACATTTGTGGAAATCATCACCGAGAAATTCTATTCAGCGTTTTAGACTCTATGTTTGTGTATTTGACACCTCGAAGAATGAGAGCGTATTTTTCCAATACATCTTTTTGTGGATCCGACAACCAGGTGTGTCACTGACAAAAGGTTATAAGACCTAAAGAATTCTCGAGTCGGGTAAGGGTGTTTGCCATGTGTGTGTGCGGAATTATGCTTGAGTTTTGGTATATTTGTCACGGAGCTGCAAATTGCTAGGGTCATATGCTTTTGGCAAGGTATCTTTGTGTGGAATATGGAGATCAGACCTTCGAGAGATAGAAGGAAAAAAATGTTTCCCTACCACTGCTATGAAAAATAGCGTATCCCTCATTGCTTACTTTATTTCAAAACCATGTATTGCTCATATCACACTCTTGTCAGATCATAACCCTATGCGACAGATATGTCTTGATCAATCAGTGTTTATGCCGTTCTATGTATTATCTATGTTGTACATGCTATACCAGAGAAAGCTTTGCGATGAGATTAATTTGTTATACAGGACATTTCTTTCCTCGTTAATAGGGTGTGTAAATTACACTTCCTTGTACCGAATCTCTGAAATGTGACATAACCTTGTGAAGTATTGGTATGTTTCTGGTATTTCATTATCATCGGTTATATAATAGCGAGGAATCGTTGCTAATCATTTGCATATCCTGACTGAATACCATTAGGCTTTTTCGCCGATGATGAGAGATCGTGACGTCACACAAAATGTCACGTGTCATCGTTTGTTATCTGTCAACAGCCGTCTGTCGAACCCGAGATCAGCCGAGTTCGAGCTGGCCTGTGATTGGCTATCCGAATCACGTGGTTTGGAGAAAAGTGGAGGGGAGGGGCTGGTTTCAAGACCGGGACTACCTACTCTGTGAGAAATATTTTCCTCACGGCACATGGCCCACGCTACATACATTCATATGGAGAATCAACAAAAATCAACAAAATCCTAGTTGGCTGCTGTTAAGTTATATAAATAGTTGAGACAAATGTCAGCAAAAGTTTTTTTTTAATTCCTACGGCAGTTTCTAACATTGATTATCATCGCCATTTCTATTCAATATTATTTCAATAAACATAATTATCAATACCTATTTATAATGAATAATATAGATACCTACCTAGAGTATAGTGACGATTTTGATAATACTAGGTACTCCAGAGAGATGGGAAAAAGCTGCGAAAGTAACATTAGATCATTTTATAGCCGCAAATTTTAAGAAAAAGTATGAATTGGCATACAAAAATTTGATGGAATAGGAAAGAATTACAAAAATGAAATTTTTTCCGGAACATGAAAATTTACTCAAAAACAAGACCATACAGGATTGTGTGAATTTTACTGTCAACTATAATTCCACATAAATTATTAAATTTTTAAGAGGTGAGATACTTTGATGTTATTTCAGTTTTGCTAACCATAAAAATAAATATCAAGTTACATTACTTGTATTCTTGATAGTTTTGCATTTGTAAAAAAATTATAGTGTGCAACATGTGGGGAAAAGTACTTTTTCCACTTCTTGCACAATATACTATTTCAATATTGCAGGGTAAGCTGATGAATTTCATTCTATTTTATCATCTTCAGCTACGTTATTATATATGATTGTTATTGATCCATTTTTCTTAAATATAGTAAGCACGTACAAGTGGACTTGCCACTTTTGAATTTAGTTGTTTGTTCACATGCTAGTCATCGCAAATTACTGATTATATATATATATATATAGTAGAAGGGTAGTCGTTGCTGACTAGTTAGGTATCGACTAGTAAATAGTGAGGTTTTGCAGCAAGTAAAAGAGAACTCTTTGAAGATTATCCAAGCTTTCGGAATTTAATTGATTCCATCATCAGGGCATACTACAATAATTATTGTCAGTGATAATATAAAAGTCAAAATTAAGATGTAAGTACAATTTAATTTTGACTTTTATATTATCACTGACAATAATTATTGTAGTATGCCCTGATGATGGAATCAATTAAATTCCGAAAGCTTGGATAATCTTCAAAGAGTTCTCTTTTACTTGCTGCAAAACCTCACTATTTACTAGTCGATATATATATATATATATAAACATTATTATTATAATTATGTCATAGTCGAAATAACTAATATTCATGTCTTTTTCTGAGAGAGAATATGTTGTCCGAATCAGGAAACAATGAAACTGAGACCAACAGAGAATCTACATACTTCTTAGACTGAAAATCAGAATCGCGATACAAAACAGAAATACAGATTCATTTATATATTTTCATTTGTTTAGAAATCAGGAACATAGAATCAGAAGGAATTTTGTATTGATCAGGATCGCAGAACTAAATGAGTCCCGAATAACTTCAATAAAGTACACAGAAGGACCGTTAGAGGGATATACACAGCAATAGTGAGACCCTTTCATGAGTTCCGGGACATTCCGGAATAAAGGGAAATTAAGTAGCGGACAAGACAAACTCACTAGGAAACGAGCTCAATCACCGTTCGTATAGAGCCAGAACCCTTCTGCGGGATCACTGTATCAGAATACATTAAAAAATGAGAAACTAAACAGAGATTAGACATTTGGGAAAATCTTCAAGGTCTCATACAGGTAAGATACTATGAGTACTTACATAATATACCCACGCATATATCAGCCTCAGCAGAAATTCAACGGGAGTCCTTACAGCGAATAATATACATCTCAGGAAGCTGGGCTTAATAGAGGACGATGAATTCAGGTTTTGGGGGGGGGGGGGGGGGAAGAGGAAGAAACCCCTATCCACATAACTACTTACGGAATGTGTCCTACATTGCCCAAGGGCATGAAACCTGGAACCACCTCATATGCTGAAATTTCTGAGGAATATAGAACTAGAGAAATTGCGAAAAAAGTGGGCAAAATATGTCGCAGTTTATTCATCCCGTATGCACACATTATACAATTGCAATAATACAGAAAAATAGGTTAATCGGAAATAATTATCAATCAGCCATCTTTGTTCGATTGTAGGATATCAGATAAGGGTTCATTTTGAAAATGTATTATGAATTTTGTATTGATTCGATTCGATTCATGTCTTAACAAGAACAGTTACATTCATCCTAAAAGTATATGAACAGGGAAAGGATTCCCAGTACCTCTTGGCAAATACGCCTCAGTGTTCCAAGCCGAAGTATTAGCAATTATACTGACGTGTGCGTGTGCATGTCCATGAAAATATCGATAGAAATGTAGGTAGAGGAATTACCATATGCTCAGACAGCTAATCTGCTATTTTGGCGTTGAGATCCAATAGGATCCCAACTGAATTGGTGTCCGAGTGTATAAGTGCCCTGGAAAATGTGTCAAAAACTAGGAAAGTCAGCCTGGATCTGAGGACAGTCGGGTATCCCGTGGAACGAGGAGATAGACTAGCTAAGATGGGTTAAGGAGCGACACCCCAATACCCAATAGCATGGCTATGTCCTTCATGGAGGAATTTTTACAGAGGCAGTTCCTTGTATATAATATGGTGGAAGACACCAGGAGACAATCAAAGCTCACGAGAAAGGTCCTGTCACTTAACAGAGGAAATCCCAAGATCTTAGTTGGGACACAACCACATCAACAGGCACCTGGAGCTCATAGGGATCAAAGATGATCCAATCTGCAGATGGTGCTTGGAGGATGATGAATCATCATCGCACATACGTACTGAATGTCTCGTGCTGGTGTATCAGAGAAAAGTTGCCTTTGGGAGCATTATATTGCACTCAAAGGATGAGGAAGTGATTCAACTGAGGATCTGCTGAATATCCTCAAGAAAATTGGCATGGCCAGCTGATTGACAGACCATGTGGACGCACATGGGGCCCAACTGAGTGCAAGGGTCTATAAATGCACCCGCCCACCCGTACAGTGAAGAAGAAGAAGAACAAGAGGATGAACGAGACGTTGCAGCCAGTTTTTCAAACATCTCGTTTTTCCCCTAATTTTCCATTTATACCTAAAGCAGCACAAGCAATAAATCTGCGCTTTTTCGACGAACTATACCATAAACAATTAATTAAAGCTAGTGTTGAAATACCGAGTTGATGAATGTTGCTGCACAGTCACATAAATCCGTCTTCGTTCATTCGAAACTGTGCGCAAAAGCCATTATTTTTATTTCTATATCGTTCACTAGAGAGCGGTTTCGATACCCCATAAAAATAAATCTAACTTTATATGTACAACGGGTTGCATTCACACTGCGTAAAAACAATAAATTCGTAATTAGATATAAATTCAGAATAATTGCACGGAATCAGCTAAGTATTACGATGTACTGCTATGCTGTCTGTGTTATTTATTACTCAACGTTCCGATTGGATACAAGAATTATTATTTCTCTACTTCTTGACAATTAATGTAGTTGCAGTTGCCACTGCAGAGGATGTGTTTTATGTCTTCGAATCCGTTTCTTCGTACAACTATGATTTATCTGATGGTTTAATTCATCTTGAAATTCCCATATATTCTGACCAATCACAGAACGAAGAAAACCTTTGTATTATTGCGAAAGCAATAGCTGTCTTCAACTTCTGATCTGTCTATCAATGATGGTGTTTTCAAGGGTAACGCCATAAGTGCTTACAATAATATATTTCTTTTATGTTTTGGAGCGCACGAAAGGAAATTCCTATGATCTTGGCAAATAATTCCAAAGGTTTGCCATCCCCTGTCAGAAATCAACAAGATCCAATTGCTCGGCTATTTAGATTCGTGATCTCATCGGCTCAAAAGGAAGGAGCAACGTACTATTGAGGCGGAGATTGAGCACACCATTCTTATATTCGCAGGAGCTAACAGATTCATATTCGTCGTGGAGCTGCCTCGAATATTCAGAATATGAACTATGAACGAATATTAGTTCTCTAGAAGAATGAACCAATTTTTGAAAGCAACCGACATTATCTCTTGCTTCCACAAAACTGAACAGATAGATGAACCCAAGTATACCACTTCCCTATCGAATCGAATATTTTGACAAATACTGAGCCGAGTATAAATCGTTTCGTGTCTTTTTATAGGAAAATTCATTACAAATCATATTGTCCTGTTGATTCATTGAATCATATGAAACATTAGATTTATTTTTCATTATGTCATACCTACCGAAAATTAAAATAATTCCCATCATCAAATTCGCTACTTGTAGTCATGGAAAATGTAGAATCGGATTATGGGTAAGCGAAAAACTAACCCATTTGATGAAAACAAGTTGCGGGAATCTATTAAGAATTCCTTCCTTTTCAAATTTATTCTTCCTCAGGCGAGGTCATTTTGCCACTAGGAAATGTATAATATTTAGAACTTTCATTACATTGTATATAACAGTCATCCTTCCAAAATATTTTCTGAGGAGGCAATATTTAAATAGTATATTGTGCAAGTAGTGGAAAAAGTACTTTTCCCCATATGTTGCGAACTATAATTTTCCTTGTTTTGTTTTGTTGTTATTGCAAGATGATTTTTTGTTAATTAAGCTAGTTGACACGAAATATTTCAATCAGGCCAAGAACTATTTCTGGCAGCTGTTCAATGCTTGGTACTACTCCATTTCGATGAAATCATGATGAATTGTTTGATTCCTGATGGAGAATTATTATTTCCTCGAGAATATTCATACTTAAGTCATCTAGGGTCTATGATATATCAAACTGTTGATGCATTCAACATACAGCAGTACTCATATCCACTATTCGAATATATCTTGAGTTCTAATATCGCATATCTGGGGAAGCTAGAGTTCTACATATCATTAGGCTCATTGAGGACGTTGAAGACCTGTCACTTTGTCATCTCCTCATCCTCTAGCGAATTAACATGCATCAGCAGCAGCTGAATTATGATGACATTTGTATGCCGTTCAGGAATCAAAATCAAAGAACTTATAAGTTTAATTTGAAGATTAGATTAGATTAGATTAGAAAAACGCATAGCGTTATGGTCATCTAGAACCTTAGTATAAAGAACACCGAACGAGAGAACACCATTCAAGCGCTGGAATCATTCAAAAAATTGAAACGTCTATCAGTGAGTTACGTGAAACTGATGTCACTGCACTTAATAGACTGTAATGAAACTTGATGGAAATTATATATCATTAGCAGATAACGCGACATACTATGCATGCTTCATCCATGAGCAGCAAATATAATTTCATTTATTGCTACTTGTAAGTGCTTCCAATGATGTGAGAGTTTATTACCTCTTTCGACACATTCCTCACCGGTCACATTCCACTGAAGTTTCATCAACTGCATCAGTTGATCTTCCATTATGTTCTTTTATAAAAAATCATTTAGAAGGTATATTTCATGTTGTTGCACTTCTCCTTAAAAAAAATTATTAAAATTTCATCCAATGATACCATTTCAGTTTCATCGTCTCAAAGGTGAATATTTTCATATTTAATCCAGAACGATATTCGTTTCCAATTGAATGCAAATCTTAGAGTTCGTCATACTCGTTGATTGAAGTCACATTTCTCATTCATATTGACTCAAACCTACATTTCCCTTCTTGGTTTCTGCAAGTGACTACGTGAATAAAACTACCAGCAGTGGTTAATAAAAGGATGTCCCCAGCTCAATTTGACATTAGATATTAGCAAGCTCACTTCTGCTACATAGCATTGTCCTGCGATTTTCGATGTTGCCACATCTACTACCTACGAAAATGTGTCTGCAGACATGATATGAAGTCTGGATACTATAAAAAAATATGATGAACTATTGGAGGTGTCCAACGTATGTAAGCTCCGTTTTGTCTTATATTATACACACTCGTCTTCTTGTCTCATTCGGTCGCTAGAGAAGATATTATTATTATATTATTATAATCAGAGGAGACGATAATAAATCCTGTATTTATGAATCAATCGAGACAATTTATTGTGAAATCACCCACTTGGTTCACATATTTTCACAATTTAACATCCACTATTTGTTTCAGTATTATCTTTCAACTTATATTGAATGTTCATAATAAGTATATAATATAATTAGATCGAAATTCTCTGGGGCTTTCATCTTTTTGAGCACAAACCAAGAAATATTGCTATCAACTTTTATGACACTCAAAGCTGTTATTTAGAATTGCTCGCGGAGGTCAAGCTAGCGGAAAATTATTTGAGCAATACCATCGAGTAATTATTTCCTGCTTATTTCTTTCGAATGAATAAATACATCGTAGTCTTTCTTTTAACTGTGAAAAGTTCCTCAGTTATACATACAGTGTCATTCTTGAACCCTTACAATCAATACAAAGTACTACCTATTGCGAGACCTATTGTTAATATGTTTCAGATATTCCGAGAATCACAAAATCCAGATCATCCAACAAATGAGGTACATAAAAATTGATGTTTGATAAACAACAACAAAATTCATATTTTATAGCCTCAAGAGAAGAAGATGAATAAATGGCATTTAGAACATAGCTCATTTTGTCTTTATAGTTAGGAAAATTCCAGTTCCTCTGCTAGAATTAACACGTTTTCGTTATACCATATTGTTTCAGAACGCTTGCACTTCATGACTAGTGCTGTCGTAAAGTAGTAGTCGATATTTTTAGATATATAAGGAAATGCCTATAATAATAGAGAGAGAAGGTAGGCATTCGTTTTTTTTTATCTTCCAGGCGGTATGATTTATATGTGGAATGTATGAACTCTTCACTTAGACATTGTTATAAGCTACAATACAAATTCTGGATTCATTCCTGTTCTGAGGATCACAATCAAGACACGAACTACTTCGACAATACTCTATATTGATCATAAATAACAAATATGGCCGGCCAGGAATATAAACTCAGATACTACTCTAATAACAATAGCTTGATCTATTACCGACTATAACAATAGGTACTCTAACACCCTTAACAAAATCACAACATTAGGCAGCGTTCAGCATTGACTTGGTTCATGAGAAGTTGATCAATAGTGAAAATTATCCCGAAAACATGCAGTATATCAGCGATCTGCTCTTGACAGCGACTGCTTGTCAGTATGAATAATTATAAATTGTCAATCACAAGCAAATATTGAAAGCACCGAAATACCTCGTTCTTCTCCAATGTTCGGCTGCTGGATTCCACTCCTGGAACTCTGGAACGTCAACAGCTATGTCTCTGCTACCTTTTCTTCGATATTTCACAATTTTATATCTCCAACAACCCCATCATTTGATGATTCTCCATCATCTTCTATCCCATTTGTTTTTCTGTCTCTCTATCTCCCTAGAAACTTGTTCCTTTTTTTTCATCAACTATCCGAGACTTCTACAGTCAATACAGGGCGCATTATTTCCACTGAACAACCTTACTCCAATCAGAATCTATAACTATACAATATCAAATTCAGCGAATAAAACTAAAAGGAGGCATGAATATCAGGCGCAGTAAAACATTGGTGTCAAATTGAGGATTTGAGTAACTTATTTATGCTTAACTCATGATATCTCTACGAATATAATAATGGAATTGATACAAATTGATTTACTATATATAAGTGATTCTGAAGAAATAAAGTTCAAATACCTATATTGAAAGTGGCTTCATTCTGATTGTGAGGTTGCTTTTCTCGCTAACCCTCTTTCCGCAATACTTCCCGCTCACAAAATAAAATGCCACCCAATATTCCTGGAAATTGAATCTGAAGTACGAGAAAGAGCCTAATCTCACGACGCCGCGACATGTGCATTTGGCAACAATGCACGTGACTAAGCTTGACGATACCGCCAAGGAGCTATCACGCGAGGATAAGGGATATCCTGGCAATAAATTATCCTACGCCGAATGGTGTACTGGATATATATGGGGGAATAACATTCATTTCAGACTTCATTATACCATTGACACATGCGTTTGTCATGCCTGAGAAGGAGTGCACGCAATAAGAGATGTGCGATGGATTTTCAGAGATTAAATTCTGTCAAAGCCCTTATAGGAGACACTGCTCGAGCCATGACCAGTGGCGTATTAATTTTCAGTGAATTCTGAAAAATCGTCTGATATTTCTATCAAAAGACACTATCAGACATCCACAACCAGAATTCCAGGACTCCGTACTAATAAGAATAGTTCAGAAAAACATTTAAATTTGAAGAGAATTTATAATACCCGGAAAAAAGGAATTGTTGACACAAGCAAAACTTAATTGAATGAAGCAAATCAAAGTGTCATGTACGCACGACAAAATATAATCTTGAAATGAGTAAATCTAAATTTTGTTTCAGAGCGAATTCGAAGTTTGAATTGAGTTTATATGTCTTGCATGAACTCTGGATCTTATTCAGTCAAGCACATCCAAGAATTGTTCATGAAGAGACGTTGAATTGGCTCAAACAATCATTTTGTTTGATTCAAAATGACAATATATTGATTCCATCAAATATTCAGTTGATTCAATAATATATTTGGTTGATTCAATAATATATTTGGTTGATTCAAAGAAATATTTGGTTGATTCAATGCATTATTTGGTTGATTCAATGAAATATTTAGTTAATTCAATGAAATATTTCGTTAATTCAAGAGAAACTGTATTTCCATTCGACAAATTGTTTTGTTGAACCAAATTCAGTATAAATTCGAGAATTTTCTGAAATTTTACATCAATCGAATAAACTAAACTAGGAAACTAGTCGAGTTCTAGCATAGATTTCTAGTCTTTACTTCTCTTGAGCTGATCCAAAACTATTTCGGATTGCTAATCATCCTATTAAGTTCGATTTTTCCAGCTGATATTTCGAACACCAAGAATCAGGCTTCACGTATATAATGAATTCGAGGCAGGCATAGAAGAGGCGAAGTAATCGCCTTCTAGGGGAAAAAATGTAACTTGATTGAAAAAATATTTCATTGATATTACATATTTAGTTGCTCTATTCAAGCAAATGATCCTTTCGAAACGAGTTCATTGCTACATCGGAATAAGAAAACTTGTATGTTGTTTCAAAGATATATTCTCATCAAAATGATCATTATTTGATCGAATCAACAAAATGTTTATAGTTGAATTAACATCGACATAATTTGTTTTCAAGTAAACCCTATATTTTGTTGATGGAATTGATATTATACTGTTGATTCAATTAGACTACATTCTTGATTTGAGCAAGCTGCTTCCATGAAATAATCATGTATCTGGTTGATTCAACAAAAAATTGCTCAGTCCAACAAAAATAATTCTAGCATAAATAATTTTTCCTTCTTTCGGTGTAACATGAATAAAGATTCAAATGTGCGTATGTCACATCTATATGTATTTGAAATCAACATTGAATAGTTATTTGTGAAACTTGATGAAACTATTGTCACAGACAGAAATCACCCAGTATATCAAACTGAGTGGGTATTAATTTCAAATCGACGAAAGTCGAAAAAAAATTCCATATTCAATATTCATAAACAGTAACATAAAACTCAATCTAAGTTCAGATTACGCAGACAGGAAATCCAGTATTGTAATTTAAACATTTTTTATTGAAGACTCAAAATCTGCACAATCGGAATAATAAAGATAACTGCTCCGACAAGCCACTCATAACGAAGTTACCGAATTTGCAATCTTGCAATATTCTAGTATAATAGTTATTTATCATACAAGGGAAAAAAGTAGTCCGACGCGTAGCGGAGGGCAACAAAGAACCATGAGTTAAAATCTGATATTTTTCCCGTGTATAGTACACTTTTTTTTGTGACAGAAAAAAGAACGATTCAATATTGAGAAGATATTATATTATTATATTTAAACCCACCCACACACCCAATGATAAAACGCCTTCTGTCGAAACTTCAATTTCAAGAAATCGACTTTTTCGATTGATTTTCGATTACGCGATGAAAAACCTAGTGATAAATAGATTTCTTGACTTCATCTCAGGAATTTTTATAACAATTCTATGGTATATTATTGTATGCAAAAAAATCATCTTTACAGTGCAATTGCATTTTACCCTACATCGTATCATTGATTGAATACACCAATGAATCAAGGATCTTAATGAAGGAAATTATATTATGTATACGTATTATATCACAGAATTTCGAATTTGGGATTAGTTTGGACACTCCAAAAATTCGGCTCCTGTTTTTTTTTTCAATTTATACTCCGATAAGTGAGTGTGATGGATAAGAATCGAATTATAAAACTTGACGGCTTGATAGGTGAAGGATATCTGAAACATAGCTGAACGATGACGAGGTATATTTAGGTGATGTTTATTTCTTAGTTCCAACGAATGGAGAGAAGACTCATGATCTAATTCACTATAGAGGGTCGAAGGAACTTCACACTTTAATAATTTGTATGAAAAGAGGCAGACATTATAGTTCCTACGATTGAACATTGAGAGCCATTTCAGGTCCATTTTGTAAAAAACATGGCCGTTTTTTCTAAGTGATAAAATGAGAAGACAACAAAAGTTCTGAACCATCTGAATACGATTGTGGTCGAATTTGGTTAGCAAATCATCGTAGACAATATCAGCATAATTGAACCTTGAGAAGACTAATGATTCACTGAAAAGCTCACGTATTTGTTGGGTGAGGTAATGGCTGTGTGAATAAATCAACTTCAATGAACTGAAGGACTTTTTGAGCTGATCATCAACATGTAAGGTCAATTTCAAGTCAGAGTCGAAGACAATACCCAGATTTTTCGTAGATTCCACTGTTCAAGATTTCCCGTTCAAAACTCGTCGGATGTAAAAAAACATAATCGCATATATGCATGATGCATATGATGGTTAAGTGTGAGAGTATCTTTATGAGCTGAACTCTCGCCTATTTTGTAAGAAAATAAGAAGTATTCATTATTAATATAATTATTATATGCACTGATGATGGCCGTAAAGGTCGAGCGCTTCCTTACGAATTTCAGATGAAGTATACCGGGTGGCTACGGAAGTATTGCCTACGGAATATCTCAGTTATTGTATGAAGTAGGTTTGTGAAATTTGGAGCGTCGATATAATGACATAAGAGCTAGAATTTGAGCATATTGACATGTCAAAGTTAACTTCCGGTCTAACCGGAAGTAACATCAACTTTCTCATTTTAAATGGAAACCTTATTTTTTTTTCTTTTCGCTTTATTCAGCATTCAATTCTCTTTCTAATGACATATCAAAAGTTGGTATCTAACCAGAAACTAGATCAGAAAAAAATTATTGAAATTCACCGAGTAGAATAATAATTGGATTTTTTAGTATTTCATTTCAAAAAATGACTTTCTATTATATCATTAGAAAGGAATGGTTATGCTGAATAGTACAGGCAAGAAAAAGTTGTATGTTCCTATCTAAGTTATGGACCTACAGAGTATTGTTTTTTTCCCAATTTTTCCAATATTTTTTTGGTGGCTTTTTATAACGCCGACGAATGAAAATAAAATATCACAGTAGTAGCAACTGTTATCAAGTGACGTATGATGGTTTCCATAGCCAACTTTTCAATTTTTGGCAATTTTTGCTTCCACGGCCTACTCGGTGAATTTCAATAATAATTTTTTTCTGATCTAGTTTCTGGTTAGATACCAACTTGTGATATGTCATTAGAAAGGGAATTGAATGCTGAATAAAGCGAAAAGAAAAAAAAAGGGTGTCCATTTAAAACAAGAAAGTTGATGTTACTTCCGGTTAGACCGGAAGTTAACTTCGACATGTCAATATGCTCAAATTCTAGCTCTTATGTCATTATATCGACGCTCCAAATTTCACAAACCTACTTCATACAATAACTGAGATATTCCGTAGGCAATACTTCCGTAGCCACCCGGTATTTTGCACGTTGTACGTAATATGTTACTATAATTATAATGCTTGAAACTAATGTATACATTAGTTTCAAGCATTTATCCTATGGTTGTCAATGTAGATCACCCAGCTGAATGTATGTTCCAACGACATTTTCTGAAAGTCGATTACGCCACTGGCCTGAGGGATCAGATATAGGCAGTGCATTTATTTAATTATACAGACCAATGAACTTCGCTTATACTAGTCTGCAGTTGTGAGAGACATTTGCATATTAAAAGTATTTTTACGATGGAAAATCGATTGAAACCACGTCCTCTCTCAGGGATTTCGGTGTGCCATCAAAACTTCGAAGGGAAATCTTGTGTTACGAAATGTGGAATAATTTCGACATCAGGAAAAAAGGAAAACGAGAATGCAGAAGTTTTTGCTTTAGACTGGGATGGTGGTTTTTGATTTGGCTTTAGGAATTTCTAGAAAGAAAGTTTCTATAGCGCATTCCCAAAAATTCAAAATACAGTGATTGTAAGAAGGATCCAACATGTAGGTATATGAAAATATATTTATGTATTTGTTACGAGATATGTTGCTCGATTTTGTTACTTGATAACAGCTCATCCCACATATTTGTTTGAGAAATCCTCAAATTTTGAGATCATAAAATACTCTCGAATTATTAGAATATGCATCATCTTCCTCAGTTATATAATCAGGGTTGGAATAAGTCATGAATTTTATGAGGAAGTTACAAATGTCCGACTTTTTGAAATAATTCTGACCTGCAAAATACTACTACTAAAAACGTGACAAATAAACTTAGTTCATATTTTCATTGAAAATCTCAATGTCAATAACATAATTAAACATGCAATTTTTGCTGAACAAACTGGAACTATTGATTGAATAAAAAATAGTAATTGCTAATGCAACTTATTAACTTATTCAGAATCTGCATTAGAGAACGCAATTTTTCAAAATTGTTATTCTGGACAACAATTTATATATCACTGGTTGGAAACGTCAGTAGATTCCTCAACAATTTTATTCTTTCACATTACGGCGCCTTATGCCTAAGAATCTACTCACTCAGTGATTGTCTTTTGATTTCCGAAGTACATATATACATACATACAAAATATCAACTTCATTGGCCATATCAACACGGATACATAAATTGTATAAAAGTGAAGTTTACTTCAGATTCAGATATATCATAAGAAGAACATGTCCATGAGTCATGCTGAAATCGAAACACACTGTAGAAACTTCAAATATATCTTGAAGAAGGTCTTTTCCTCTGATATCTATCTAGCCTATAATAACGTATATTATAAAATGATTAAACACTACCTGTCTGCTATGCTACCACGTGCTGTGATTCTACTTTTGTTCAATTTCAATTCCCTTCAGCTTCTTTGTAATAGAATCTCAAATTGGTATAATTGTTTTCTTCAATGAATTTTCCAGTGGTGATTTAATTGCGGATTCTCATTTTCAACTGAAATTGTTTCTTTATGAACTTCTATACAAAGGAAAATCATTACTGACTAAGACAAAAGTATGACTTTTTTCCTTGAATTTCCACTCAGATATTCCTCATTATCCATTGTAATATTGAACTGAATGGTATTTCAATGAGAGCAGATGTTTTCGTACTCCTTTTTATAAATCATACAGTTCACAATACAAGGTGGCCCTCGGCCCTCGGTCGATGGTTGTACCTTAGACGTATACGGAAAACGGTACATTGGATTATTCTGAATATTTGGTTACTCTTTGTTATTCCAAATAGAACACCCTGTATTTAATTGCGTTTTTAGATTCTTCTCGAAGAGCTGATTTCATCAATGTATCACACTTGGGGTCTAGCAGGAATTATTACAGAGATATAGGGTGTTCAAAATCGAGATTTTTTAACTTTAGGATTTTTTTGTGTCGAACGGCTTACATGTCCCTATATTGACTTTTGATTAACTATCTACCGACATTTAATTGGAAAAAATACAGGATGGTCCAAGATTCAGAAGTTTGATCACCCTGTATCTGTTCCAATTAAATGTCAGTAGATAGTGAATCAAAAGTTAAGATAGGGGCATGTGAGCCGTTTTGATCGATAATGAATAGTTTCGACACAAAAAAATTCCTGAAATTGAAAAATCTCGATTTGAACACCCTATATCTCTGTAATAATTCCTGCTAGACCCTAAGTGTGATACATTGATGAAATCAGCTCTTAGAGAAGAATCTAAAAACGCAATGAAATACAGGGTGTTCCATTTGAAATAACAAAGATGATGCTACTTTTTGGTAAGAGTGGCAACGCTGCATCGCTGAAAATATTTTGAATCGTTCGATCACAAACGCTTATTAGAGTAACCAAATTTACCAAAGGTACCATCGACCGTGGGCCACCCTGTATTTTGTAGTAACGTTTAATATTTTTATACTATTGAAACACATAAAAAATTTGATGAAATATATTTTGTGGTTGAATAAGTCGAACAATGTAAACATCCCCATTTTTCTTTCCAAGTATTAGGTCACAATTGTTGTTTGTATTCGGTTTATAGAAAGAGGAAACCGTTTTATAACCTAGATTTATTACTCTAGGTAATAAACTTGTTGGCATACAAAAGCACACTTCAGTAAACTTCAAGGATGATAAGAAATGTGGAACAGGAAACTTCTCGGTAAACAAACCTTTGCATACAAGTACTATCGATGCGAATATAATAAATTCCAAGCGAATGATCTGAAACTAGTAACTTTCTGGGAATTTATTCCTCCCGTGAAAGAGTTTTTAGCCAAACCTATAAATCCTCGGACAATTCGACAAAATTTTCGCATGAGTTTCGAGACGCTATCACCGGATGCAAGCAACATTTGAAACCATATAAAGATACGGATGGAAACTAATACCAGTACTCAAATATTCGACTTTAGCTGTTGGCTTTATACATGGTGACCAGGAAATTTTACGAAGGAGTCGACATTTTCAGAACCACTTTTATATTCGAACGATATCTAGCTACCCATAGTGTATCAACAGAGACGAAACATTGCCCATATCAAAATAACGAAGTCGGTCTTGGTATATTTCCATTTAGTGTATAGTACAGGCCTTCGAGCATGTCCTATCCCTTTTCGTGGGAACCAGAACATGAAAAAAACACCGTGTGTCACTACACCTTTGCTTCAAATCAATGAACATTTGCGAGAACATTTGCGTATACGAACTAAATGCTGCTGCTGCACTTTGACGACATTCACCACAAATTATTAGCATGTGAGGGAGCCTGTAAACAAGTTTATTATCAATTTCGTGAACGTACTACGTTTTTTAACTAATCGCAGAAAAACATATTTTGTATGAGGATCCGATCAACCTTGGATTAGCGGTAGACAGAGAAACTTTAACTGTGGACTAATAGGCAGACAAGGTGGTCCCTTGGATAATTAACAAACACATATTTTTTTTATCGCTTGGAGCGCACGAAAGGGAATCCCTATAATGTTCAGAGAACATCGTGCGTTCCTAGGAGGTAAGTATTGGATTTTTTTTTGAACTTTTGGAGATTATATGTTGTTGGGAATACTTCCACAGGCAATGAATTCCAGAGCCTAGCCGTTCTATGGATGAAGGAGTCTTGATAAAGTGCTGTTCGACATCTTTCGAGGTTGACAACGAAAGGATGTGCTGACTGGGCTTGTTTAGTTCGTCTGATTGGTATTGCTAGTGAAGGGATGATAGCAGAGATTTCCGAATAACATTGCCTGTGGAAGTATTCCCAACAACATATAATCTCCAAAAGTTCAAAAAAATTCCAATACCTACCTCCTGTCCCTATCCTTCCTAGGAACGCACGATGTTCTTTGAACATTATAGGGATTCCCTTTCGTGCGCTCCAAGCGATAAAAAAAAAAGTATCGATAGAAAAGTGAAAGGTCGCCGACCTTTCTACGGTGTTCCAATGATGTCAAGGAGTGAGTGAGTGTGGCGTCACCCACCAGGCGAATGGCTCTTTTCTGGATGGAATCTAAGAGCATCAGCGTATGCCTTGGTGCTGAGCCCCATATGTGGGAACAGTATTCTAGAACAGACCGTATGTATGTAGCTTTTCGCAGATATTGGTGCGGCCAGGACCGTTATAGTTATTTATATTATTTCTACCACTGTGAAACTGAAATATGGGCCTTTATATTGTCACTATATAAAAGCACTTCTTTTCAATTCTGATTGAAATCTAGAAGCCATGATCATGACAGCTTATGACAAGTCGTTATTGATCATTTCAGTGCCATTCTTGCGAACCTCGCAGAAGAACAGTGAATTCGGATGTCTTTATTGACTAGTGGTTTATGAAATAAAGAAAACTCCTTGGTAGTAGAAGACACTTCACGCCTTGAAAAGGAGTAAATGATGTTTGGGTTTAGAGCTAGTGGTGGATAAAATTAAATGCTATCATAGATGAAACACATCACTCTCTATGATGCTATCGAAATATATGAAATGTTCAACTTTTATTGAGGTGATATTCGGTATAGATTTTAAAAAATTTTCAACTTTGAAAACATACATGTGAATACTCACATTTCAACTAATGGAAACAGAGGGAGAGAAAATCCCATGAATTCTAGAGAAATTCATATTCTACCGTATTCTACTTCCTCTATTCATCTATATAGACAGTTTTTTATCTAATCTGATTCAGCTCAAATAGACCTATTTCCTAGGAATCCATTTTCAATCGAGAGCGCGACGGCGCTGAGTTCGTATGGGGACTCCCACCGAGGCATGGGTTCGAATCCCAGTTAGGCCATGGATGTTTGTAAATGTATGCTTTCCTAACCCCGCACAAGTTTCGACTTATGGAGCGTTGGATCCAGTGCTGGATCCAACGAGGAAATGCAATTAAAAAAAAATTCGATGAAAGAATTAAATGAGTTTTATTTCTAAACACTCAACCTAACTAGAAGCAAATGTATCAAATTGAATCAATATAGTTACTTCTTCCTTTCCTCCTACCGGCAGGTTTTTAGTCTCTCAGCAGAATAGTCAGTTTCCTCATTCAGGTAAAAATATATCGTAGGAAGAAATGTGTATTCAGGCTTCGTTATTTCAGATAAGACAGAAGAATAAAATCTTTCTGTTTTTGCATTTTAACGTTGAGTTACATTGTTAGGGTAGATAGTTCTTTCCTACAAAACAGAGACACAAAATAAACAAAATATATTCCATTGTCACTCGGTATAGATGTTGAAATATGATTCATTCAGCAGATTTATTTTCCATGATAGTCTAGCGATCATTCAAAATCGTAATTATTATTATCTGTATATTATATTGATGAGAACTTTGTTTTCCTATAAATCCTCATTTCATATATGTCTCGATATATGTGCACGGTTCATGGTTTCGTGACTTTATGACAAATCTAGAATGATGATAAATTTTTATTGAACATACACATAAATCAGACATGAGATTAGTCATTTGTGCACATGTTTAGATTTTGAAATATTTCTCACTGAAATTTGAAATGGTCTTTGGTATAGTATATTTTGATAATAATTGATTGTCATTCTATTTTTCTCATTGAACGATATCCTTCTTCTTCCAAACAAGATCACACTACAAAAAGATGCAGATTATTTTCTCAATATTGAATCGTATAGTTTCTCCTGATGTCACCGACAAAAATAGTCTATTATACATGGGAAAATGTTAGATATCAACTCTCGGTTTTTTATATCCCTTCCCTACGCGTCGGGAGAAAACACAATCTCATGCTAATATCAAATACTTTTTTCCCTTGTACAATAATTAACTATTATTTGAAATATTGCCAAAAAAAACTGTCTTCACGAATAGACGATTGTCTAAACTACTAGAAATGTAGAGAAGTGTTGTTTATATGTCATTCGTAATGTATCACAGTCGGTTATATGATACTTTCAGAGGACTAGAAGAAATATAAATGATCACCCACACGCGGGGAACCAATTAAAATAGAAAAGAATGTGTAAACCATACAAACATAAACAGACGAAACATAAACTAGAGGAAGACGGCAATTGCGACATTTTAATTTTAAAGTCAATCATTGACTTTATTACTACATGGTGACTGAAAGACACAACTATTATTTTCCGTATTCTGGTCATTCAAATTTGAAACTGTAAACCTAAAATATAAGAGATAGTGTAACCATTCTCATCAATTTATATTCAGCTACTTCCCTTTCATTGTTAATTACTTTTTTTACTGCTTTCCATGATTCATGTCTAGCTGCTATTTAGTATATTTCCACCCCATCAATTATGCTAGAAATCAAAAATAACACTATGGTCAGAACTGCCGTGACGTGAAAAAAAGATAGTTTGCCAGAATTTTCTCAAAATAATTTAGCCATATAAAAATATTGGAAGCGCTTAGTTGAACGTCTTTACTTCGCTAGCCAAATTTGGATCAAAACTGGACGACTTTTGAGTTAGTTGCAGAGAAAAGTCCAAATCTCAAACTTTCTTCAGATGAGATTCTTGAAAAAAGCATTGCATCAATTTACAATTTAAAAATTTCTCATTTGAGTCAATCAAGATGTTGTTGTAACTATGGACATCAGGAACGTTTTAAGTAAGTATTCAACGTTCCATCATGGTCCACTGATCTTTTTTCGTTTCACACTTTTCTCACATAATTTCGTCATAGAAGAGTCAACGTACCAAATCAGAGTTCGTTCAGGTGTAAACAAAAAATAGTCCTACACTTCCTCTTATTACTGCCAGTATTCACACGTTTCGTGAGAAGTCACAATTTTTTTAAATAACATGTACCTAACACTGGGAGCACTTCATTTCATAATCATCATCACGGGTAATTGAATGTAGATTTCTGAATAACACACGTGATAATATAAGTGAACGCATCTTCAGGTCTACTAAATAAGAGTATATTGAAGCGAAGTCAAATGGAATACAAGCAGTCAAATGGAATACAAAAATATCAAGAAACATTACAGGTGAAGTCAGCTCGAAGCAGAGAAATCGTTCAAAATAGAATGATAGCTTTTCTACTGACGAAATCTCGGACGAAATTGAAGACACAATAAAGATTCGACAATAAGATATTCTTAATGCCTCTCAGCTCCTAAATGGTTCGACAATACCAGAAAAACTGGAAGAGCTTTCCAGAAGGAATGCTTTCAGCCTTCCATGATGTGTTCTGAGACACTCTGGAGTAGAGCAAATTTAACATGTTGACTGCCGTTCTGTTCTCCATGGTATTTTACGTTCGGGCCAGGCCGAGGGCCAGGCAGTAATTTCCTATGGGGCAAAAGTTCAATTATTTGGGCCATATTGCGCAAAGGAAGATATAAACAAATCATGAAGTTCTATGAAAGAAATTCTGAAATATTCGTCACCGATGTGAAGAAAATCTTGAAAATAAAATTCGACCTGTCGCAGGATTTTTCTTCAAATTCATATTCCATACATTTCCACCATACTGTACATATATGTAACTACAGTTGAAATTGCCGTGCTTGTTTTTATAGATTTTCTATCTTGAAAATTAACTAAATCATTGTTATTTGTTTCAGTGTTGGGAGAACTGCGAGCTGCTGCAATCCAATTTCCAAGTGTGGGGAGCGATGTGCGAAGAAAAGGAAATATGTGTGAGTATTTTTATTTCTTCGCTTCAACAATGCTGTTAATGTGAGACAGCATATTGAACAGTCGGAGAAACAATTTAGTGTGATTGAAAGGCGTGAATGAGAGCATTCGAGTGACTTGAAGCACGCCCGATCGTTGATTGTTTCAGAAGATTCTTCATTCGTCGTTTTTATTATTGGTTTTGTTGGCGTGAAAATCCAGGAAAAATCGATGGTGGTCATGAAAAACCGGGATAGTATCAATGAGATAAACGACGGAAATGAGCTGAAATAGATTGTTTTATCTGCATTCTAGAATGGCAAATATGATGACATCAAGAGATAGTTTCGATATATTTCATAGGTATGATCTCTATTCGAGTCTTCGACTTTATTTATCTTATCAATATTGAAACCTGATGAGCTGAGATGGGTTTTTGGGGGGTTAGATAGAGTAAAGTATACGCCAGGAGTAGGAGCGGATGATAGAAACACTTATCTCAATCAATCCATAACAAGACAAAGAGAAATATGTATATATAGTCCAGAAGACAAGGATTACATATTATGTATACTTACAAGATCCGAGTATATAAAAAACAGGAACGAATAGTAAAAATGAACAACAAAAATACAAAGCAAATACAAAAATCAAACTTAAGAAACAAACTGTTATAACAGGGGTATATAAAAAACTGGATACGATCCGAATCAGATTAAGTATTGTCAATTATTAGTTCATACATATATCATTAGTACCTATACCTATGTGAATTTATTACTTATTTTGTAAAATTGATTTGAACAGATTTCAATGAAATCCAAGGAATTCGAATGAAATCCAAGGAATTCCAAGAAATTCCAAGGAAATCCAAGGAAATCCAAAGAATTTCAAGGTATTTCAGTTGTTTGTAAATTTTTTTTAATCGCTTGGAGCGCACGAAAGGGAATCCCTATAATGTTCGAAGAACATCGTGCGTTCCTAGGGAGGATAGGGACAGGAGGTAGGTATCGGAATTTTTTTTGAACTTCTGGAGATTATATGTTGTTGGGAATACTTCCACAGGCAATGAATTCCAAAGAATTCCAAGGAAAGCCAAGGAGTTTTAAGGGAATGCAAGGAATTCCAAGCAATTCCAGTTGTTTGAAGACCAGGAATTTACCGCACTTCGTCTAAGAAATTTCAGGAAATTCCAAGGAAATCCAAGGAATTCCAATAAAATCCAAGGAATTCCGAGGAGATACAAGGAAATCCAAAAAATTCCAAGGGAATCCAAGGAATTCCAAGGAAATTCAGGGAATTCCAGTTGTTCCCCTCGATTTTTTTCGGTGTTATTTAGATACACCCTGTACATGAGTGGGAAAAATCCCCCCGAAAGAATACCTACTAACTTATATTGATAACTTCGCAGTGTTCGTAGAGGAATTAACATAGGAAAATATGTGGTTTTCCAACTCAATTTCCAAACTCAATATGTCTAATGGTAATTTAGGATACGAGACTTCTTTCCTTCTTGATGTTTGCTATTCAATCGGAAAGAATGAGCGCTTTTTTGTCGAACAACCAAGGATTCGTGTCGATATATCACTGAAAGTTTGTTTGCCAGATACCGAACTAAGATTGTCGTCGATGAAAGGCAGCGAATTCGTATTTTTTTGCGAACTTCCGACTTCTCAAAGCAAACACGATAAAATTTGTAGCAGAAGTGTCGTCTAATGGATTATTCATTCCCGTTCATTTGAATCAACAACAGCATCCGGATTCACTGTCCCGGAGTTCACTCGAACAGATTGGAAAACTTTTTATCGGATCAACGTCGCGATATAAATTTACAGGGTGTCAGGAGATTGACTTAATTGGGAAAGAAACACTTTTATAGTCAATTTATTAGGAGGAATTATATTTGATGGGAGCTTCGATTGTCAGAGAGAATGTGGATAGTTGGAGAAATTTGAATATAACTAAATTAATTTGTTGGACAAGTAGTTTGAAATCGATCCATCTGAGGCCATCAAGCATGCGGTAGGCCTTTTTTTAATTCAAATAGGTGTGAATTAGGAGACAATTGATAATGAGATGAATCCGACCCCACAGACAACGCATACCTAACGAAACCGAAATCATAATATCGATGATGAAAATCTTGAGTTTTTCTCACTTAATAGGATAATTCATACAGGGTGTTTCTTAATGTCATGCTGATATTCAAGGGGACGATTCTTGGACGAATTTCAAGAATAAAACTTCATATGAACGTATATGTCGTATAACTTTCAGATACAGGGTATCAAGGTTGAACATATACATAGATTCTTTTTTGCTATTTCTGCTATGTGACTGAAACGGTGCAAAATTTTCAAAATGCTACATATCGGGGTTATCCAGTAATCGATGTCTTGAATGGAGTACTCAAGCTTAGCATTTACATTTAAATTTGAAGTTTGATCTCGTTTTTTTCGTTTTTTTCTCGAAAACGGAGCATCAGCAAGAGGATCTTTCTTGTACAAAATTGAATGACTTTTTATAGCATTTCATTGAATTGGGAAATATTCCTTCGTTGTTCACTTTCGAGTGTAATATAATCAATCATATCCCCCTAACGGCGACACTGGTAGAAAAAAAGAAAATTTGTATAGGTACATAAAAAAATGCACCTTGGTGCATAAGATATGTACCAAATTTCATAAAGATGAAGAATATTATCCCAGTTATTATTAAATATGTAACTGTTTTTTTTTTCAACTTTATCACCCTGTATCTCGAAAGTTGAGACTTTTAGGACATACGTGAGTGTGGAGTTTTTTTCTTGAAATAAGTTGAAGAATCACCCCCTTGAATATTAGCATGCCTTCAAGGAACACCCTGTATAAAGTATTACGTGAGAATACGAATTAACACTCGCTCTTTTTTGATTGTGCAGAATTGAGACTTTTCGTGGTACTTGACTCCCTTTCTGTGTTCAAAATACCTTCAATCTTATGCATTTCTTGGAAATATCTGCTTTCAACTAATAATAATCATCCTCACAAAATAAGATTACCGTTACATCGCCCACAGTTCAGTGAATCATTCACAAATCTAGATAAGCATTCATTGATTGTAGCTTGTAGGTTATAGAGGGAAAAAAAATACTATTTATCTGAGGACTTGGAATCTCTTGGAAAATTACCTGGAAGCAAAATTTTTTATTTCAGCGACCAAGATGAATTGTTGAGGAACTCGTAGTGAAGCTATTTATCATCTTTTATAAAAACACAATAAAGGTAATATCGTGTGATGATGATATATACTGTATGATTCCAATTTTCTATGCGATCTTGATACCTATGAAGTTCAGTTATTCATGCAGCACTAGGCTATTGATAGAGGCTCAATATGGAATTCAATTATTTGTATTGAGTCAACTTGAAGTTGTGAGCAGAAATAGTATATTTTAATTCTTAATATTTTTCTGTCTCATGTGCTGAATTTGTTAATCATTGAGGACCCATCGAGGAACCATTGAAGAGTCAGCAATCTATCACAATGAAATTAGGAAAATATTCTCTACTGTTCTGTTCAACGAAGAGGAGATTTTTCAGATAATAAAAGTTGCACACTCTTGAGGCCGAATCTTGGATAATTAATTAAGAGCCAATGTATAAAATTTGGCAGATTCCGGAATTTGAGCTCAACTAGGCTTACTGTGAATTCTGTATCAGTTCGGAATAGCAGGCACTGTGAAATTAGTGACAATATTGATAGTTGCGTTCAGAATTCTCCCTGAATTCTCAGCAGGCCGTACTTCGAAGTCTCTTGGTTATCCCTCCATATCATCTGGATCGGAATTTCCGCCTGTCATGACCGATATTTTGATGACTGAACATTTGGCATAGTGGGCACATGTGTTGACCCGCATTATGAAGCATTCAGGCAAATTATTTGAGAAAATGATGGACCGT
Organism: Phaedon cochleariae; assembly: GCA_918026855.4. Classification (NCBI taxonomy): domain Eukaryota; kingdom Metazoa; phylum Arthropoda; class Insecta; order Coleoptera; family Chrysomelidae; genus Phaedon; species Phaedon cochleariae. The sequence goes on along the minus strand of OU896709.1, from coordinate 60,131,630 downwards.
GGAATACTTCTAGCAAAATCCATGTTTTGAACATATATTTCAATCTTGAAATTTCGTTTGTTTTTCTAGCTATATTTCTGAAATTTGGAACGTCAAATATGCCCACTAGAGGACACCATCACCATGACTCACCCACCCAAAAGTTCATTCATTGAGTTCTTCCATTTCATTTATTTGGCTCACAATCCGTTTCTGTATCATCAAAAGGAATTCTGTGGAGGAATTGAGATGGTAGATCCAAATTTAAGATATCAGACAGGAATAATAGTGATCACTTGAACAACTGAATATCAGAATATAAAGGAGTTTCAGGAGGTTGAGGAGGTTGGAGAAATATCTAGATTCAGAACAGACAACACAAGAATATACAGAACCAGTGTCTGAAGCAGTGGATCGCAAAAAGCGCCTAGAAAATGTGTTTGTTGTAATTTCGTACTGAGGCCAACTTGAAATTTCAACAAGGCCACCAAGAAGATGGGACCATGCAATTATTATACCTAACTCAAGAATGAACAGCAAATAATGCTCACATATCTACTTAACTGGAGAAAAATTGAGTGGGCCAGTAGAGTAGGCCTCAGTTCATCGAAGACTACGATTAGATGAGTCTACGAAGGAACTTAGTAGGTATACCTCCAGCTATACACCAGAAGGTTTTCAACTATCTGTGTTTACCAGAGGACATGACCCCATGAAGCTACAGTATCAATGGAAATCGAGCTCAACGTCTCTTTATCAAAAATCCTCAATTCGCATAATGCACTTATAGTCTTCTTAAATTTTCATGAATATGTAGCAGCGGAACCATGGCAGAACCTCTAAGCCGATGAAGGCTAAAATCATTTCGAGACATTATTTGCGGACTATAATAAGAATGCGTGACAGGCGCGGCATCTCGAATGACTTTGTTTCATTTCGACTGGAGAAGTATTAAATACTTTCACGATATCTACATTTCAGCAACAGAAGCTGCAACATCAGCCTAACTTATTCATTATTAAAACACCCTCGGGAACTGAACGAGAGAGACGTTGCGAAAACAAAAGCTGAACAGGAATTTGGCGATGAGTTTCTTGAAATTTTAATTTCTATGCTGTGCTCCCAGTAATAAATAGCGCTTCATATCCAGTGGCGTAGCATTCAATTGTTCCCACACAAATAATAGTAATTCTGCCTGTGAAATTGTTCCAGATCTTTTCATATATATCAGTTATACTGCTTGGGAAACAATGTTTAAAAAATACACTCCAAACCACACCCATATGACTTTAAAGCAGTTGGATCGAAGTGAATTTTTGTCAAACTAACCTTGAAATACCAACCCCAACGCCAATTATCCAACTTACACCCTATAATATTGTGAAGTGCAATCAATCAATTGGCGCTACTAGAACATGAGGTCAATATCAAAGTGAAAAATCCGGAAATTTTGCTGGATAGCCCTAAAAGCTGTGGCCTGTTTCATTAAAAATATTCGAAAAAAACATATAGTTTGACCTCCAGGGTCGGTCATCTGACAGATCTCGCATGCGACCCATTCGTTTTTTTGGCAGTTTCTCGTGTACGCATCTTTCAGTCAGTTTGTAGGTTTTTCCGACTAAGACAATGTCTACAATAGGTCGCGTGCACGATGACCGACCCTGGAGGCAAAATATTGGAACACAACCTCATTCTTCTGTGAATTATTGAAACACAACCTCACTTTTTTATTTGGTTACAGTGGAATCAAAGGATTGAAATAGTTTTTCACAATATTTTGGCATACGAATCGTGTTTCTTGAGTTATTCATTAATTCAAGCATGCCTTTGCATTGTGCTGTTGAACAATGCACAAAAAATGCAGCAAGAGACTAGGGAATATGATTTTTCAGGTAAATAGTAATCTCACTTAGTTATCATCATGAAATATTGTCATTCCTTATTAAAATTCCTTTTGCCTTCTGCCACTTCTGCAATACAAGCTAATACTGCTAATAGATTGAAAATGTCTACAACACACACGATCGTCAGCATGTCAGACCAGTCCTCCCGATTGATTGCATGAATCCAATCTTCTTGCATTATTCTAGAAATTTCAGGTATATTTCTATTAGCTCTTATTGCAGAAGGAATTCCGATGAGAAATCAGAGAAATAACCGAATTCCAAAAATGAAAACTATATGTGAGTGACTATAGTAGGTACTTACTTTTAAATCATAATGTACCATCCGGATTCCTTCATCTTCCGCTGCAGTTTTTGTGCATTTTACAACAGCACAATGTGATGGCATGAGCGAATTGATGAATAGCGGAAAAATACTATTATTATTATTATATTATTATTATTATTATTATTATAAGAAAAGTGACGTTGTGTGTCAATGTTTTGCCTCCAGGGTCGGTCATCTGACAGTTCTTGCACGCGACCTATGAATTGTTACTGATATAGGAGATGAAATAATCTCAAATTATCAGATAGACAGTCAAAAGGTATGAAATGTTTGACGTGAATAGTAACAGAAAAAAACTTATCACTTAATTAAAACAGAAATCTTGAATGTATGCATTTCAATAATCAAGTACTTATCGAATCAATTCGATTCCTACTGTTTTTACATTATGCAACATCGATTTCATTTGTCGGCAGCTGAGAAAATCAAAAGTTTCTAATGATCCCTGCTGCGGGGGCTTGGAAATTAATTCTTCTGCGCCATTGAAATATATACTATTAATCTTTCTTCCAAATATATTATTCATGCAAGTTTTCTATGATCTGCAATCATGAATGCAAATATGCCAGCGAAAATGGTCATTCTCTGCATAAAATAATGAAACTTGTTCTCACTCGCTTCAAATTACCGCTGAGAAGTCTAGCTCTTGTACTCTATTCAGTTCCATTAGTTGCACGGTGAAGGTAAGAGGTAATGACACAACAAAAGCATTAGCTCTTCATCGTATACTAACAGTAATCCCATATTAGCGATAAGGAATAGCAACTTGACCATGTGTCAGTAACACATTTTTATCCAGTCTGACCATCAATAGAATGTATCCTTTGAATTTACCTACATTTCCTGAGTATTTTCGAAACATGATAATCTTCAATGCCTTAATCATTGCATATACTGGCCACGTTTATACCGTGACTTGGAAAGCTGACTAATGACTATATTTTGACTAAATACTCCTGGTCAGTTTGATATAAACTGTATACTTAGTTAAGTTAATAGCTTGGTTTGGTACCGAAATTAGTTGCGTACCAGACTAAAATAGTATGATGACCAAGACGATTTCATGAAAATAATGCATTTAATAAATTTTTAGTTGATTCATTGATTATATCATATAATTTCTGATATTGAACCAGATTGAATCATAAAATTGAATGTCAATAGTATAAAGCATATACAGAGAAAATATTGTGTGGATATCTCGATAGATGGCGACACTAGCGCTTCTTCGACGCTCGTCTCCCAACAGCCTTTGAGTTGTAGCAGCTCAGAGATGTTTTGTAATGCTTTACTGCGGTGGATCATTACATACACTGAATAGGTACTAATGTTAGTACATCAGAGTCGTGGTATTCAACACCCAGGAGCAAAAAAGAAAGCAACGCTTCTCAGCGTGATATATCACCCTATGATAGTGTTTTCACACCTGAAAAGTATCCGAAAAATTTTCATTGAAATACGAATTATACGAGTCAGCATCAAAAAAAATCTCCGAATGATTGAATAGTACACTAATTTGGTGTTGAACAACACGAACAAATCAAATAAGCACTAGGAACTCTATAGGGTAATTCTTGACTGTAGATAAGAACAAATTACACCCTATAAATAAAATAATATGGACCTGATACACCCAATGGTGTTGACTGGTGTGAGCTGGTGTTAATTTATTTTCACTGTGTATGCTTTCAACGATCCCTCCAGAACTTCAAATATCAACTTGACATTACGTGGTTTCTTTAAAGCCTATTAAAACTTGATGATCAGTATCATTGTCTTCTCCCTGACAATAACAAACGTTTCTCATCACAGTGAATATTCTTTGATAAACATATACCTCTATGAAGTTTCCTCAAAGAAATCAGGTTGGAAATGATCTGCACAAAAAAAAGAAGTGAAATTTCGATCGAACTCTTACATTGTAGCAATCATCCATTTCAATATGTGAGGCATTTTCTTCAATTTTCTCTGCGAAAGCTCTGCCAAGAATCCAAATTGTCGAATAAATCTTGAACGCGCTATCTGGGACGAACATTTCCCATCAACAATCTGCAAAGTTTAATTGCACTTCGTATCTGCAGAGCGCAGTCTTGAAGTTGAGTGGAACGAAGGACTCGTACATATGCATCCAGATTTGCAGTGGATCCGGAGGATCCAGATATCCAGAATTACACTGTGAAAAATCATCAACGTGCATTGATGTTCGTCGTTAATTATTGTTTGTATTCGAATTCATTTCCATAATAAATGTTGTTTCATAGGATGTGTTGATCATGTTCCACACATGGTTATGATTCAGGTTTTTCACAAAACTTTTATTTACAGAGTGACTCATTTGAAAATATTTTGTATTTCATTGATGATGAACTTTTATCAGATCTATTCTTATACAGGACTCCTAAGATTGAGACAGTTGAAATACTTCTGAATACTAGATAATTTATAATCACAGTTATCATCCGAGTTATCATCAAGGTTGAAGGTCGATATTCTCTTCGAAATTGCTTCAAATTTCTCGAACCTACCCCCTCAATATTTTGCTCAGTAATTGTTAATTCATTAATTTTCATTTTCCAATTCGAATTTTTATAATCGAAGACCACAGAGGAAAGAGGGGGAATGTCACAAAAAGTAAGTTTCGAGAAAAATGCAATCCAAAATTTAAAACCTCCTTACTTTTTGGAAGTTATAGGAAACTGAAATCAAATCACCTGGTGTCATTTGATGGAGTATAATGTGCAATAAAGTTGAACAACTAGAAATAGAAATCGTATTTGAAAGAAAAAATCAGCGAAAACAAAAAGTGAGTCAAAAGATTCAAAGGAAAAATGCATGGGGATTGTCCAAATAAATTATCAAAAAACTGGATTGTTCACTCGCAATAACCTGCTCTGGTACATTTCTCCATCCTTGCAAGACTACCTAATGAGCGGTAAGTTGTCATCTATAGCATCTCTATAATTTGATCAATATCTATAAATTCCATGCGATATGAGTAGGAATCATCACGTTGCAATCTCATTATTTCATCCTCATCACCCACATACGTACTCGACAAGCCCAGTCAGCACACCTTTTTGTTGTCAACCTCGAAATATGTCGAACAACTCTTTGCCAAAACTCGTTCTTACATGAAGCTCTAAAATTATTTGCCAAACAGAGTATTCCCAACAACGTATCATCTCCAAAAGTTGAGAGAATCTCAATACCTATACCTCCTCTCCCTAGGTACCCACGTGTTCCCCGAACATTATTGGAATTCCCTTTCGTACGCTCCAAGAGATGAAAAATAGGTGGTCGTATCTCTTTTTTTCCTCATATTTTGTTTGCCTGAGAGTTCACTTAGACACTTGAATGTGTGAAAACAACCTATTAAAATCACAATGGAATCTGTATTCAAGCAAGCACTAAGCTTGGAAGTTTCCTTTTCTTCAAGTGGACATTCCGCGTTTCTTCCATGTAAACGTATTTTCGAATGAGTATATTAGCTGAACTTCTGTTCATATAAAATGTAGTGGTAAGATGGCGGTGTCAAGTCAATTTCCACTATAATAAATTACGAGATAAAATATACTGGTAAGATGGCTGTGTCAAGTCAATTTCCACTATAATAAATTACGAGATAAAATATACTGGTAAGATAGCTGTGTCAAGTCAATTTCCACTATATTGTGACATTATTCCCCCTTTTCCCCTGTGGTCTTCAATTCGAAAAGTATTATGAGAGGCCTATATGTCATTAACAATATCCATATACACCAGATATCTGAGAATGAGTAAGTGAAGAAAAATAAATGAGATAGTCCTGAAACAATGCAAATTAGGATGATTATGATAAGTGCAGGATAATGACTGGAGATTTCTAATGTAGTTAAAGTTTTCAATGCTATGGAGTTGTACAGTTTGGTTCTTCACCAAGCCCCCTCTGCCCTTGCCAGGTTTGCCAGCGGATAATGAGTGTCGAAAGCCCTATAGGCTCTCGAAAACTAGGAAACTCACTTCATTTGATTAAATGCACGCCTGCTTACCAAGACCGCATCGGAGCATGAATGCCAAGGTAATAAAGGTCCCAAGAAAAATTTTCTGCGGCGGAACAGAACACAACAAACGTTTTAAGGTCCCTACCTTGTTCACACTTTCATGCACTATTAATTGGGGCGCTAGTGAATACCATTGCTACTGAGATGTTTATAATTCCGCTGGTGTATCCACTCTTCAATTGTCAGACTAGCTCTCGATATGAACAATTGATGCGAGCTCGGAACGTGGGGTTCTTATATTCGATGATAGATGGCGTGTACGATGGACAATTTCTTGAATAATTTCAAAATGCGTTTCGAATCTTATTAAGAAGTTGAACTAGACTTTCAATGATACATTCTTCTTCCGGGACCTAAAGAGTCCAGTTGATGATGCACAAATTCAATATTAGCTGATAAAAAGCATCTAGAGACAGGAGGCAAAAGAGACAAGGCGCAAGAAATAATTCGTGTGGAAACATCTTGAGCAGGTATTGATATTATATTAGTAGTTGAGTGAGTGTATTGTGCATTCATCATGTACTGACTGCTGCAATTTGTGAGGATTATTTGATAATCCGAACATTCGATTCATTTTATGTACCAAAAGTGAGTGAATAAACTATGATCACAGGATTTTCTTGAGTGAGGAGTTCGTGTCGTTCATGCATTCACCTTTGAAAGTCGAAAATATAACGCACCGTTTCCATTCACATGAAAAAAAGTGAAAATGAGAATGTGAACTCAAATGAACTTGTCATGATGCCTGTATATTTGGTTTGAAACTTCGGAAATTTAACAAGATGCCTCGCTATTTTTACAAAGTGGGCGAAACTCCTTTCATTATAGGAAGTGATAACACCATATGACTTTCCATACATCTATATCGCTACTATATCATTCTGCGTACCAAACTAGTGACAAATGATTCCGCAACTTTTCCACCTTTAAAAATTGGTCGAAGGATGTGATGTAAACGTAATGTTTTCTCCTTCGAGTTGATTGTGACTACAAAAAACACCTGTAATATACATTTCCCACTAGTTTACGAGACGAAACACGTAAGAAGCGCTTGAGGGAAAACTGACATGCAATTTTTTATGCTGATACATTGAGCGTGAAGATGTTTTGAAAAGACGACGAATATATTCTGGCACCAACTTCGTTACAATCAGAATATTGAATGTCTCAGGAGAACCAGAGTCGGAACTGAACAATATTTCACAAAGCCCCGCTCTTGTTCTTTCTATATCAACTGAGTATCAAGCAATATTTATTGTCTCCGTTTGGAAGAATGGAAGCTGATTCTTTGATTTCTTTCTTTCGGTAGTTATCCTCTTTCCCTATGATATATTATTCAACTTTGCCATATGTTTTTGCTAATCATCTGCTTTGTCCTCATTATACGGGCATATTTATCTATAGAAACAATGAGAGAGAATTGAAAAATGTAGGAAAATGAAGGATATTTTACCTCCTCGATTAACATCCAGAGAGTAATGTTTATGTTATTCCTCGTTTATCATAATGAAAATTACTTGTCAAGAACTTTGGGAAGATTGATCTTTATTATCATCAACATCCACTGGCGATCTTACTCACCACTATAATAATAATAATTCAATTTTGTTAGTGTATAGTTAGGGCGAGATTCAGTTTGTATGTAGGTATTGAGAAAAAAGTACAATCTGACTTATAAATTTGACATTTGACATACATCTGCTCTTCCTTCTAACCCCAAAAATTGACGGAGTGAATACATTTTAATCCGAAAACCTTAATTATTGCTCAGATGAATAGTTGTCAAAAAGAAATCGTTTGAGTTTATATAGTGATGAGCGAGTTAAATCGTGAGGTAATTTATTGAGAAGACGGTTAGCAAGCAATACAGTAAGAAAACGATCGTTTGAATGACTCAGTACGGTGACGAGGTATAGTAAGAGTATTTCTATATGTATAGTTATACGATTGTTTTCCCAAACTGCAATCTAATAGAACAAATCTATTAGTAGATAAGTCCAAGTCCGAGTGATCTATCCTACTTCACGTGAATGTGAATGATATAAAAAATTTGCTGAGCTATAGGTTAGCTGATGCAAGAGTATAGGATTGTTTCTGGAGAAGGAACGTTCCTTTACTGCTCCTTCCTAATCCATCTCTGGAGATTGCGTCGTCGAATTCGTATACTATATACTGTAGTAAAACAAGGCACGTAAAACGGAGATCAAAGACGAACAAGTGTAATTTAATAAAGGTTATTTTGGAGCTCCCCAATGAAATTCTTTGAGTCTGTGTAGAGATAAAACGTCGTAGTGTGCTAGACGAGACTCTGCAATGACGGGACTCTTTTGTTTCTTCAATAACCGCACTACTCTAGAGAGTTGGGAAAGTTTGGAGTTCGACCTACAGAATTCCCAACGCCCTTAGGTTAGGTGGGTAGGTATAACTTGGACTTGTGTACTTTGGTATAATATCGAACGGATTTCACTATACTGATTTGGTCCATTGTGAATATTAATGGCAAATTGAATCTGATATTCGCTATATCGACTAGAGAGGACTATTTTTCTCTTAATTTGATGAGAGTGAGAAGGGAAAGGGAGTAAAAACTATATATTGATCACAGAATCGGTTATGTACTGAAGTAATAAGAATTATAGATCCGGAGTCAAAATACGAATGTTCCCAAAAATAGACTACTATATCAACTATAAAGTACGTGATATAATGCATGGAAACATAGTTTCTCATCTATATCTGAAGAAGTTTTAGTAGATTTCTCTAGAATTTTCACAATTAATTCCCTATATCCAAGAATAGTTTTCATCTGAAGAGATCATGAGGAAGACAGATATCGACAAAGGACACACAGTTTCAATTGAGGAATCATTGAATTATAATATAATGAATGTATATGATATATCATCATGTCAAGAAGAAAGGAATCAGTAACAGAACCATCTATAAATACTTTCCTGTCCTGTCTCTAATACCATCATTAGTGATATTTACGATAATCTTATATTTCTATTGATTTGAATTTCAAATCTGTTTGATTTTATGCATTATCAAAATGTTGAATGTTATCGAATGAACAATTAATATGGCCACAGAAGAAATAAATATTCGATCAAAGAGTTCAAATTTGTGTTTAATTCAGAATTTTCATAAGGCAGGTTTATATTTATTTACATGTAATTATTCTGTGTAAGTTATTTGTACATTAATATGATCAAAACACTCAAATGTATCTAATTAATCAATTTTATTAACTATCCGCCATTTTAAATCTTCTCTTTGAAGTCTCGCTGTGTGATATTTTCTGCTACCCATTTGTCATTCAATGATTGAGAATGAATATTTTTCCATAACAACCGAACCAAAGAATTTTGGGAAAAAATATTGCCAGTAGGAGAGAATTAATATAAAAAACATGATACCGATGAGTCATTTTGTCTTCTCAACTCAAAATTTGTTCCTTATGTTACCCGTATCAGTTCTGAATTTTCAATTCTTCAATTTCGATAAATGTCATTTCTGTCGCATGTGATGAAGTGGTATATTAATTAACGAGTGGTGAAAGTACTGAGAGTAACATTTCTCATGCGAGATAATGGTTCACCAGCCAAAACGCAGCCGAGGCTATAGTAATGTTCAGGCAATACAAAAAATGTTTTCGCCGAGTGAAACACTATACTTCTTCTACAACGCACTTTATATTATATCTAATGATATCCTTTGTGACATGAAAATAGTTAGATATTTTATCTCTGTTCGTAGGTATCAAAGTGCCAATTATTTATCTTCCGTTACTAGAAACGAAAAGTTAACGAGTTTACGATATGAGAATTTCTCTCGCTTCCAACAGAAAATAAATTTGTATTGAAGGTAAATGAATTCATTTCATTTCAACCACTTCTTGGGAAACGAGCATTCACCAATAACAGCCAACCAAATATGACTTTTTTTACAACTCATATAATTTACTGGAGAATGTAGGAACTATAGTCCGGTACCTCAAGATCTATTAATAAAACAACACACACAGAACCAATGATACCAAATTTTCCAAATGAAACAGATTTCGTAGCCTTTTTATGCCGATAGACTCTGAAACATCTCATTTATAAAATCAGCTCTGCTGAGAAAAACATCACCTTAACCTTGACATGCAACTACTATCCTTTGAATCTCCAGGATCTCCTACACTATATACAGAACCTACATAATCAACTATCTCTCTCATTGTTTCAGTTTCCCGGCTGCCAAGAAGCCTGCAGATTCCACGCCGAAGCAGCAGCCAGGACCCAACAGACCCAGCCAGTCATCCACACCAAAGGCGAAGGAGTGATCAGAGTCACCAGCGCCCGAGCAAGATGGCCGCGCCCCTTATCAGTAGATGCTCGCACCCCATTGGTCTACGTAGTAATGCGAAAAACTCCAACCGGGCCATGGAGACAAATCATCCAAACACTCGATCACTCCACCCGAGTACCCGCGAACTCCGACCAAGACGGCTCGCTGCTGAGAGTGTTAGTGGTAGATCCCCAAGGTCTAGTTACCATCTACAGCCCTGACGAGATGAGTTCCCAGAACGGCAAGAAGAAGAAGACCATCAACACGGAGATCAAAGCTACCACTAGCAAGAGCACTACTACCGATGCTGACGCTCCTTGGGCGCTCAAGGAAGTTTCTCTCATCCACCAGAAGGTTCTGGTGATTGGAGAGATAGCTTGGGAACCGAAGAGTCACCACGGGGTTTACCTAGTCACCTGGGAAGTGGACGGGGGTGGCTTGAAAGGCAACTTGTTCACCGACTCCACTTGCGTCACGCTGTCGCTATGGCCAGATACGATTTACCACATCCAAGTGGAGCTGGTCTCCCGGATCCCAGGGGTGGACAACATCAAGTCCGAGATGATGGACCTGGACACTGGCAGAGCTCAAAGAGTATCGACGGAGACCGATATCAACGTGGTCCCGGAGGAAGACCTGGATTCGCCGTTGCTGTCAGTTTTGTTCAGCGCTGTGCGAGGGGATAATGTGAGAGAGAGTCACCCCAGCTTGGAGCTGGTTTTAGGGGGCTGTGCAGCGGTTGTTTTGTTTTTGATCGTGGCGGCGATTGCTGTGTGGAGATGCAAGAGGCGGAGAGGGGTGGTTGTGGATAACATGATCACGGGATCGACAGCGATCAGGAGCCAGAAGTTGATCGAGGATTTCCCCACATATACAGGTAATTTGCGGTAGGAAACAATCGAGAAACGAAAATGTATTCGAATGAGAATAGTGAAAAGCATTTCACAGATGATGAGGAAGAAATAATATAATCATAAACCAATCGAATATCAAAAAGAACATAATATTCATCCTTGACCTACGAGATATCTTGAAGGGATATTGAAAACTTAACAGAGTGTGCCAGAGTCATTCTCCTCGTTCATTATTGAAAGAGTTTGTGAAATAATAATCTCATTAAACTAGAATGGTAATCTGTAGTAGGAGTCCATGGTATCTCAGAGTGGAGTAAATAGATGAAGTAGTAGTAAAACCCCCAGTAACCTTCACAATACTTATTTAATCAAATATCCAGGTAATTTTAGTTATTTGACATAATTATCGATCGTATACGTTGAAAAAATTTGAACGGTTAGAATCTCGGTTAGAATGTAAAGACGGCAAAATTCAAATACATAAAGGAACAATTCCCATTTGGCAATGGATACTGACAGCCAGACAAAGGTGACTTATGTGGTGTGTATATATCTCTCGATATATCTGGCAGCCGGCATATGGCGAGAGACAAAAATTCGAAGCCAGTAAAGAGCAAAGGCATCCGATCCTATTTTAGATAATATGATGACCATCATAAAAAGTATGTAGTCAGTCTATTAATTATTAACATGCTCAGTTGAGAGCTCTCATTAATTATCAATTACTTGCTGATCAAAAATATGTGCAGAGTTCAAGAATTGTAACTAGCAACATTTCAATTTTCTTTGAATTTCTTCACAAATTGATGAAAACCATGAACATATTCTTTTGCAATTTGAGCAAGTTTGAATTCCATACTGTTCAGAACATTGAGGTATAACGGTTCCCGAAAATATAACTGTCAAAGTATGCCTATATTTGCTGGAACTTCCATACCTAGAAGATGATTTAGACTGAAACTGTACCTAAATATATTGCGGTAGATAATAAGAGTAACCACTCCGTATATTCCTTTCAGTGAATTTTTCCATTGCTATTGATACAAATCAGTATTATAGCAATGGTGAATATCATAATACTTTTTTCTACTCACATAACTAAAATGGCATTTAGCGTTCGGATATGTACCATGCTAAATGATCGATTAATCACGGATTGTCGATCTGTGATTTATTCAAAATATTAAACACGTTACCATGGCAACACGATTTCTTAAACACATTACCATGGCAACACAGTTCATTAAACAGAGCCTCAGTAATTTGGGACATGTCTGGCCTGTCAATTGTATTAGCTGTTAACTGTTATTTTCAAATTTTGTATCAGAATTATTCAAACAATATTCGTTTGTATCAGAGTTCTCCATTAAAAATATATGCGGAATGTAGACGAAAGTGAAATCGCTGAGAATGTTCTGGTACCCACTTGCATATTTCCAAGAAGTATAAAAATGAAGCATCCATCTTTGGGAACAATTTATTTATTTTGCGCTAAGCATGACAATAAACGTGAAACAAAGGTTAATAAGCAATGGACTGGACACATCTACAACCAATATCACTTATACGTGTCTCGCTGGTGGCATGCAGTTGTATGTATTATGTTCTCAATTCCCATTCCTTTCGAAATATTTTGTAGGTTAGCAGGAATAGCAGGTATGTTTATGTAATTTTCGGAGTTCGTAGAAAAATCATAGTATGTAACGCGTTTCTAAACTCTTCTAGACACTCGTTTATTAAACACTCGCTCCGCTCTGCTCCGCTCGTGCTTAATATACTCGTTACTAAAAGGACGTTTATAACACTCGTTACATAATATACTATTTCCCACGGTGTGCTTTTTATCAAATCGATATGACCAGCAAACTTCTATCAAATCTGTTAGAGAATCAAATTCATTCGGTACATACCTGTTACTGACTATTTTAGGAACATTGGCCCACACGTATGATCATTCTCTCATTGCCTATTCTTCTATGGCAGAACTTCCTGCATATCAAGTATGCCGGATTAGACAGAAAGATAAGCAGCTGTTGAGGGGTGTGACTTGTATTCGAAGAAAATGGAGAATATACATGGAGCGTATCAAATATACAAAGTTCCCAAGAGTTGGACTGAATTTCAATTCTTGAATGATTCATAAGTCGAGATTATACGTATTTTACAACTGAAAAATGATACATAATAGGCCAACGGACAGATTTTTTTCCATATTTTAGTCACGTCAAACATTTTCTGGATAGTTTCATGGTCTCAAAATCACTAATGAAGTCAAGGTTTCATTCTCACACTCATATAACTGGTGATGTCACTATACAGTGAGTACAGTTGCCAGATGTTGAAGTACATGCATCTGGAAATATCAAAAATGGTTTTATACAGGGTCGATACTTCAACTGGAATAAATCCGCTATTGGGGAAGTGGATGATTTTTCTGAAAATTATCAGCAAGACACGTCAACGTTTAAATGTATTTACCTATAAGTTGCATACTTTACTTTATCTACGACTATTACAATAAATAAGTACAGAGAAAGAACTTTGACAAATCTTAAAATAAACATAATACAAATGAATGAATTATTGTGAGATCTACTACCTTTGCCGCCAGATATTTCTCATCAGGAGCTTCATTTATGAAATTATTGAGTTGTTCTGACGTAAAAGTTTTCGCCTTTTCAGCTACATGTTTCTCTGATTGACGTTTGAGAAACGACCGTAATTTTGAATAATTCTCTATATTGATTCCATTATTCAGGTTGAATGTGCTTCTTAGCATGCAGTAGAATGTCCATAGAGACGATGCCTTATATTTAGTGCTAAGTGCATGTTCTTACTGCTAGGTACAACAATCTTGAAAATTTTTGTATACACCTTTATATTTGTTTTGGGTTTTTTCTGGCAATAGATTCTGTATAACATTAGCTAATTGTCTTATTTTTGGAGGTGTACATGATAATCCATCTTCACTATCTGAATTCATCTTTTTCAGCAAAAAAATCACAATAATTGTATCAACTTAATTTGAAAACGTCAAAATTATCAATTGACATAACTCGCCTCAATAACAATAATGGACTGTTCCCTTTCGGCCAACTGGCTTGTACAGAAGTACTGAGCCATCTTGATTTTCGGTTCGTAAATAATTCCAAGAGCCTTTCCCGATGTAAGTATTATAGTGAGTTATAGTAGCGAGAGTTATTATAACTCACGCTGTTTGTTTACAGATACTATTAATTGTTCAAAAGCAGTTGAATCATTGATATATAATTCAATAGATAATAAATACATTAAATCTTTGACGTGTGCTGGGAATTTTTAGAAAAAATATTCACCTTTCCGCTAACGAATTTATTCTAGTCAAAGTCTCCACACTGTATATAAAGCTTTGATAATAATAAATGTTTGCTTTTTCCGCACAAAGGACATCTTTCTAAGATCAAATGCGTACGAAAAATTAACAATTTCCGAATGTTTGTTAATGATCTGATTCAGAATAATGTTTCATGCGGAAATAACTCATTCATCAACTAAAAATAACGGAACTTCTCTATATCCAATTTCCTAGACAGAATTCATAATCCATAATAGCTCGTTAAGCTGTTACACAGCATTAGCATGCGATAGTCGTATAAGATGGCTCATAAAAAGGCATGCTATGTGAGTTACGTAATTTGTCTACATCAAAATGATGTAGTAATTAATTCCCATGATTTATGGTAATAAAACAATTCGGAAAACAACCGTCATAAAATCAAAAGTTAATGAACGATTCAATTGCTATTTCCAACTCTAGCAGACCTGATAGGTACATTATTTTTTCTTGCTTTGAAGAAACAAGAGAGCTACAGATTTTGGGTCCATAAAAATGGCAGGTATATGATGTATACCATTATAATCGTTCTTGGAGGTATATTTATATTATATCAATATAAGCTTGTCAGGAGTAACCATACCTTTGAAGACATCCATTTCAATGCTTGGTATTACTATCAGCAATGACCTTTCTTGGGAAAATCACGTGAGATCAATTCCGAAAAGTGCATCCCAAAAACTTGGTTTTCTGTTTCGACTAGGAGCTATTTCAGTTGCAGTCAGCTGCTTATGATTTATAAAGCACAGATCCAACCTGTTCTCGAATACTGTTCCCATATTTGGAGTACAGCACCCAAACATGCCCTGAAACCTCGCCTGAAACTGTTGGATTCTGTCCAAAAAAGGGGAATTCGTCTCGTGGGTGATGCCTCGCTCACAAACTCACTCACTTCTCTAGAACACCGTAGAAAAGTTGGCGATTTGGCTCTAGTTTATAGATATTTTCTTGGACGATGCTCATCTGAAATATAACCTCCAGAAATTCAAGAAGATCACCAATTCCTACCTTATTTCCCTTGGGCCATACGATCTTCTCTGAACATTACATGATATCCCTTTTCGTGGGAACCAGAACATAAAAAAAACCAATTTTCCAGAGACTATAATGTTGTCGAAAAAATGCTCAAATTCTGAGTTTTGCACTCAGTGTGTTGTGAACTTCATTACAGTTATATGAAATGGGCTTATATCATAAAAAAATGTATTTCATAATTCGATAGAACTCACCCAAACTAGCTCACCACCGCAAACCGTTTCTTGCTGTGAGCTCCCTACGTTTTATAAAAAATTATTGAAATCCCCGATTTTTCGGACCTCTGAAAACGAGGCGATGATGTGACGTCAAAACCCTAATACTGAAACAAGACTATTCCAGACAGAGATGGATGATACATGATTTCTGACAGAGAGAATTAGCGCGAGATCACAGTTGAAAGAATTAATATATCAGTTGCCTCAGTCTCCGTCGGGCGTTTGGTATTTTCTTTTAACTATAGCGAGATGAGGTTTCTACGTCATAAGAGGGTCTGTTTTCAGAAGGTACTATTATTTAGGTCCAGAAATAAAATATTCCAGTAAATTTTTTGATCGAATCATGTCGTCAATCATTATTTATGTATAAAAGGATCATAATAAACATGGTTTGAGTTAAAAGTTTTACTAAGGTGTACACGCCCATTCACGCGTTTATATTTCTTGTCTATTTGCTGTTGACCAGTATATGAAATAGAAATTGCGAATGTTTGTCTGCATTATTGGTCCCATTTTATATGCCAATTAGAACATGAACACCTGCATAACATACATGCAAGTCATTTGATTAAACTCGAATTGCAGTAAAACGAGGACAAAACTTGAATAATAGTAGTCATTTGGATTCAGTTATACAATAATTATTATTGTCGACGCATGATAACTGATCGGAAGAAACTGACATTTTGCATGAAAAACCAGGATTAAAATTAGATTTCTATTTGAAAACTGCTGGAAATCAATCAGTCTCAATATTTCCCTCAATGATCTCAGACACACTCATAAGATAATTTTCGTGTATAAATATTTTTATCATGCATACCTGATGTGAAATATTATGTACCTGAATGGACTTGATATTCTGAAAAATCAACATATTGTATTCATCAAGACGTCCCTTTGTTGAAGCTTCAGAGGTGGGTGGGTAATTTCATTGAAATAACATCGTATGTGTGTATTTAAAGTCCTCACTATCAGCAACAATGGGCAATGAACACCGCTTTGAGGAACACCCACATAAGAACATGCCAGTCATATTTCGTATACATTTCGTGCTCAACTTTATCATCATTTTTTCATTTCAAATCGCTATGCAATGATGAAAATTGTCAAGATGACTACAAATGCACCTATCAAATTATAATAAAAGCCCCAAGAAGCATCGTGGAATCACCATCATTCTGCTAATTTAGTTCCATATTATAGGTGATGAATGAAGAGGTCTTTGTTTTATATTTCATTGAAACAAAACATTTGAAATATTGAACTCATAGTCATAGTGTAGGTATATGAGAATATCCAATACTTGATATTTTCATCACCACTCGCAATATTCTATCGATATGTGATATTTATTCCATGAACAATTCCAAATTGAGCAAGAAAGATGATTAGAAAATGTTTCAAATTCACAAAATACTGTCTGTATGTTAATCAAGGAGGTGTACATTGAAAAATTGAGTATTCTGCTTTAATTGCTTCCTGTTCAGTTGATATATATAGAACATGGTATTCACTACTGAAAACTGAAAATGAAAATGGTAGATTCATTTAATGAAAACATCCTGTAACTCATTTGTATACTTACATCATCACTCAACCATATGTCAACATCAGCATGACACTGAGAAGTGTCAAACTAGAACAGAATTTTCGAAGAAATAGTAGATTGTTCAAAAGTGACACTTTGTTTGACAAGCGAATTTTGCATTTGCGAGGCGGAGCATTTAGCGAAGCCGAGCGAAAGCAAAATTTTCGAGTCGAACAAAGTCACTTTTGATCCGAATGAAACATGCTATTTTTTCTGCAACCGAAACAATTAACTCTAATAAACATGTGAAGTAACAAATATTGACAAATAATCCGTGTGGTGAGAATATTCTACCTGCATTAACAGCAGGTTAGGTTCTCAAGGAAGTTCGAATTGTAGTTACAATATAAATTCAACCACAGAGTGACATATTTGTGTATGGACCAGGTGCTCTAATGGCAAATACCGCGCCAGTGCCAGCTATAGGAACAAGACGTGGAAAATGTTTGGTTAGTGAGCATATCAACAATGATAATAGTGATTATTTATTCCTCGCCATACTACACTGTGTTTGACTTGATAATCAAATGAAGCTAAACAATATCGTTGTTTGAGACAAAAAACTATTGCTTGCCGTAATTATTCAAAAACAAGTTATCCATCCCGAGAATAACGAATGAAATACAGATCAAGCAAGTATTTGAATCTTGAAGGCTTCCCTGATCAAAACAAAAATACTTAACTGGGATGTTTATAATTCCAATACTAAACTATAAGAAGGTGTATTTATATCTCCAGCATGAGTATGAAATGCCAAATCTGCTGAAATCGGAAACAAATCAAGTATAAGTCTCAACCCAAATAACCAACCGTCACAATATTGTTTATTCTTGATGACGTCCACTTCATCCTAGGAACTAAAATTCAACTTTAGCTCCTAGGAACTTATTATGTTGCCTAGCAACATACCTATTTTTGTGTCAGTAATAGAAACGTCAATTCAAGAGCTTATTTTGGTATCAAAATGGACGACTTTTGTGTCGCTTGCAGAAAAAATATTTTACATATTTATGTTGAGCACGGAAACAGATTTGTTCCCGAAACGTCCGAAGCTAGGTAAACATTCGATATTTTTTCAATGTTGCTATATTTATTCTCTTCAACATTTGTCCAATCAAAGTTTCATTAACAAGCTATTGGATTTTTCTTGTAGGGTTCCTGATAAAAAAAATTGTTAAACGCAGTGACATTGTGAGGCAAATCATCTGATTTCTCCAACTACTCATATATTGAAATAATACTTTTTTTTCATTTTGTAGAAATGAGGAGAGAAGATCTAAAATAATCAAGTAAAATGATTCAAATTACTAACAACATCATAATAATATCTAGGAAAAGTTATAGATTCTCATCTATTTCCTACTCGAGCAATCAATAACGTCACCGGCGCGTATATAATCAAGATGGTAATATTATATAATTCAATTAATATAAATTGTATTAATGAGATAGGGAGTTGAATTTAATCAACCTAAATTATGTAGAAGATTGCTGTCTGTCTGGGATATAGTAATCATCTCTATCCCCCTAGACATCACCAACTCTTTATCGGTGTTTCTGCAAAATATAAGGAGTTGTAAGTTGTAATGATATCCGATAGTGACATGACTTCTTCATGTTCATGCAATGTTAAATTAACTTCAACGTAATCAAAATGGCAAAATTATAAATTTCAATCAACATAAATTGTACTAATTTCTCGATTAATATATATGGATAGTTCGAATTCGATCAAGTCTCCTAGACATCATCGGTGTATCTGCAAAAGAGGTTGTGAAAATACCGTCACTGACTCCCGAGCTGACTCCTTTATTTTCAAGTGCACCGTTGATTTTAATGTTGCATGTCATCTTATCCATCAGTCACTGATGACTTGAATCCTAACCTCATTTCTGAAATCCAATCAACTTTGGAAAATTACTAGTAGGTATTGTTTGGTTTGCCTACTGAATTTAAACACATAGATAACCGTTACTGTAACGATATTTATTGATACGTGAAAATCATTCTTCATAATCGTTGAGAAAACACGGCTGTTTGTGTTTACATAGCCGTCTAGAGCGTGATCAATTAGGTGAAATTTCTTGACATGTCTATGAACGATCGCACCAATAGACTAATTGGTTGTTTTTATGTTTACCGTTTGCCGACTAGATAGATTTTTCTGATTAAATAACTCTCTGGTCTCTGTGTATACTTACCGAATGAAATATTCGCTTTGAATAATAGGACAATAAAATGTTCTATAGACTCTTTCTTTTGACTCAACTCAAGTGGGTATGTACATATTATATGGTCCCCGGCCTGGATACCGTGAAACGTAGTTACTTTGCAGAAATATCGGGTTTTTCGCGAATAATTATTGAACGGTGAATGATATGTATTCGCAGAAGAAGTGTGTTCAATTTTGGCTCTTTCTTTATGCGACTTATAAATTCAATCTGAAGTAGGTAGGGAGAGCATCTAATTTTTGAATTTCGAAATTGGCAAAGTATTCACACAACTTGTGGTTACTTTGCCATGTGATGTAAAGTACATAAAAAAATTCATTTTTGGCAAAGTTCATTCTCCAGATAAGATACTTTGCCATCCACCCATCAGTATATAACAGGGGCTTCACAACCAGAAAGAAATAAACACAGATAATTGATAGAAAGGAGTTCTCGTATTACAAAAAAACAGAATGTTGGAAAAAATTAAATCAATGGAACTCAAGAGGAGTGAAGAGGCACCCATATTCAGCACACAGGCAAATATCAGGTCCACAAGCTGCCTTTCATCTATTTACTCAGCTCCGTTGGTGCACTATATTTACCAGAATGACGTTGATGAACCTTTTATCAAAGGTTTTGTGTTGTATCCTCGGTATATTGAATATTTTTGACGCTCTCGCATCGAAATGACTTATTTATTGCATCAACAGTCTGTTCTAATGTTTTAGGAGTGTAGGACAGGACACAATTCTTACAGTCTACTCCACCACTCCACCAAAGCTATACTTTATTGTAAGCAATCTTACAGGGACATGTTTCGAAGCTTTAAAGCTTCATCGTCAGCGTTATTGTTACATAGGAGCACTGTTCTGGAGGAAAAAAGTTATGTTGACATATTTATATTATTGAGACATGTATTAGAAAAAAATAAAAATTAAAAAAGTTGAATGAGGACCGCAATTATTGCGGTACCCCTTGTTAGGGAACTTTTAATATCATATTAAAGAAGTATACAGATAAAAATCGACAAAAGTATTATCTGTTCATGCCGAACTCTTAAGAATACGAAAAAGGTCAAAGTCTTCACCCTGTATAACGCGAAATATTTTGAAAATGTGCTGCTCATGAGCCTAGACTATCACAAAAATATTTGTTCATCTATCTCAAACAGCGAAGCCGTTATCTCACTCTCCCATTTCAATGACTCACCCTGTATACCATTTGATACACTTTCTGCATTCTCATCAAATGAAACCAGCACTGATATACTCCATTATGTTTGAAGTGAAAAAATTGAGATTTCATCCAGTTTTTTTTTTTTTTCAGGTTTCCATCCAATCGTCACGGTAATGGGTAGACCAGTATCTACCCTAACGATACCCTGTGAAACACCCGAAGTAGCGTTTCAGGGTGCGTCATCCAGCAATTTTACCACCCAGATCGAGGAATCGGTTCAAGTGTGACACACCTGCCAAGCGTTTCGAAACCTTCGCGCGGAACATCATCAGTAAGTTCCTAAGACTGCAAAGTACCAAACTGATAGTGCTCTGTGCAAGTGACTTTTATCCGAAAAGTTTTATCTAAGTGTATATGTGTATAAAAACTAGTCTAAATCCAGCGTACAAATATTCTAACAAATGGTTTCATTTCAAAATAATATCTATGCTGCTATTCTGCCGACCATCTATGTAGCTTAAATATTTATGTGAGGGATGTATGATTCAGACTCTGTAACAGACGTACTCACAGATTCTGTTAATTTAACAGAGAATGGTATTCTGCCATACACTCAAACCGTGTCGGAATTGACGCCTGTCCATAGCTACTCATCCAGGTTTGGTTTGATTAAATACTCATGATTATTGATTTTTCAGGAGGGTAATTATCTATATCGATTATATAATTGACTATTATAAAATTTTAATACCTGTAATTTTTGTTATGATCATATTCCTAAAATTGATTGATACCACCTATTTTTGATGAATAACAATTGGAATTTCTATACCTCCCAACTTCTTCTAAAATGATGAAACCAAACATTATGAATATTTCTTAAATCATCAATATTATTGACCATATAGATAATTTAACAAATACAGGAAGATGACCGGGTCCGTAACAATGTTACATACAATGAATGCCATTTTATAGAAATATATCGAAATCACACTGGCAGAATACCTATTTGTTTACATTCTATAAATATGGAATATTACATAGCCTATACAGAGTCTGTAGTGGTGTCCAGAATAGCAGCACTATTCTATCACTCATCTTCTGATTTTCTACTGTTCCATTAATTATTGACTTGGACTAGACTAACTCATCACTCTTATTGAATGAAGGTGAATGAGTTGGTTTACCCACCTCCATAGTGTACCAGAGATCTACAGTTAGGCTCAAAAAGGTTCCATAAAAGTTGTAACTTATTTCTGATAATACTCATCTAGGCTGCAAATTATTGAGTCTTGTGTCTTGAGAATAGAAGAAAACTCGATGGAGTTATGAAATAGCAGCACATGACACTGACTCATAATAATAATTAAATTGCTTTCGCTCGAATGTAAAGATTTCTTCTATATTTATGGAATTCATTCAATCGGTAATAGTGAGTGGGTTTCCCTAGTCTAATCTCGATGTCAATAGTTAGTCTCTTTATCTAATAGTAAGAGAGTCGACTGCAAATTTCCACCGTCATCTGATAAAGAAATGTTATATATGTTCCAAAGGCATGTAAAAACATTGTATTTTATCGTTTGGCATATGTGTCAATCAGTATCCTGAGCAAAATGATTGAAAAATGGCACTTTGCTGTGCGGTAATTTGTACTCAGATTCGCTATTTCATAACGAGACGAGAATTATGCTATCCAATGATAATTGAATGGTTGATCTCGAAAGCCTACCTACGTCACTTCCTAATCTGAGTCATATCCACGGCATAGCGATTTGTTTGCTGCTGTTATTCCGGGCATACTTCTGTCATGTGATAACGAGTTGACGCATTAAGCAAACACGCCGCGATTCAAGCTGATCTGAGCTTAGTGGCAGAGCATGAATATTTCAGATAATATTTCCCCCCTGTAGGAAGATAATATCCGATGGACCAGCGGAGTGATCGCACTACAAGTATTCAAGTCCACTTGTTGAGTTTTTCACTGGTCCATCGGATATTATCGTTCGAGAGGGGCGAAACAACTAACTTATATCAGTTTCAATCGCGGCACGTGTGCCGTGGATTTCATTCGTGCGCTCCAAGCGATATAAAAAATAAAAAGAAAATGGTATTCAATGGCATAACATTTCGTTATCAAATGGCGGAAGAAGGTGCAAATTAAAGCACAGGAAAGTGCCATTTCTCAATCATTCTGCTCAGTATAGTGATTGGCAGTTTGAAAATGCCTCTGGGACATATATTATTTCCTAATCAGTAGACGGTCGAAATTCGCACTCGGCTCTCGGACTATAAGAATTTTGAATTTGATCATGTTTTGGCTTGTCATGATACTTTGTGACATTACTTGTTAGGATGTATGTACGCTGATGATTCTAACAAGCACTGCTAATCGCATTGTTGGTGTGTTTAAGCAATCCGGAGAATTGTGTCTCGATGACTGAAATTTAGGTGGAATCTAATCTGACTGTGCAGGCCAGCTCACAATAGTTCTTTATTTCATTTTATGATGCATATTATGGGAGCGTGTTGTCGAATAATAGGATGGTAATATTGATGAAATAAACCTCTGGTGTACGCACTTCAATCCTCGATTTTCGCCTACTTCGATAAACATAACATGGCGTGGGTGAATCTCGCTAAGTTCAGTCTGGTGCCGTACCAAAAGTACAGGCTTCAATGTGACAATTGTGATAGGGAATATGTTTTGCGATTTAGCCGCATCAAGGTTGGTAGAACTGGTCATGAGTTCTAGGAATCACACCATCTAACATTCAATATGTAAACCCCACGTCATCGTCTGAAATTCAATTGTTTATATCAAGAATCAGTCTGACGAAACAAATGAAGAGTGCATGATGAGCGCACTAGAGGTTTATTTCATCAATGGATGAATCAAATTATGGTTCATATTTCAATAGCTTATTTGGCTTTTGAGTAATTCAAAACTAAGGTAAACCAATATTTTAATTTATTCGTCACTGATTTTTTTATCCATTCAAACTAATGACCTGGATCATTTTTAAACTTGGTTTGCTGAAAAAGGTACTATTTGTAATCAGCAACAAAGTTTCCCAAAATATTATATGCATTCGATGAAGGCAAAAACTCAAGTGACCGGGTGTATTAAGTACTTGTACAAACTCCAAAAAGTTGATCTTTGAGTAATTCCAAGAAAAAGTTCATATTAACATAGGCAACGCCTGGGTTTTTGAGATATGCACTTTTCAAATAAAAATATTTTATTTGAAATAGACGGTGATCGTTTTTAGCAACTAAAGATGTAAATGTTAATAACTAGTTCACTCTCAGTCTTTTAAATGATCTAATTCTGTTAACTGACAAGACAAGCAAGTAAATACACATTTTTTTATAATTTTTCAAGAATTCCAACGCAAAAGTTTATCTTTAAAACCAGTTATGTTCAAATCCGGTTGCTTTTAGCAACAAATACTAAAATGTAAAATTGAATGGATAATAAGTTAGCTCAGTCATAAATGATATACAGTGCAACACAAAATAGTTATGGTTAATCAAATCCAGGTACAACACTATAATGTGGCGGCCTAAATCAATAATTAGTTTCTCGTCTTCAATACACCGAGTTTCGTCCAATTTGCATGTTATTGATCGAAAATATGATCAAAAAACCAATTACAATATTTTTTTTGGATACCGGTATCTAAAAATCCAAGCCGTTACAGACCCATATACATATGAACTTTTTATCTTGAAATTAGTTACAGATCAACCCTGTATAGTTTGTACAAGTACCTGATAAACACCCTGTATATACTTCAGCAAATTTCACAGTAGTTCTACCTGGAGGAGATATAATAAATATCTCCATGTTGGAATTGGAAGATGAACCAGAAAAAAATCATAACCTACCTACTAACCTACTATTTCGACTCCACACTTGCAACCAATTATATTTTAATGATTTTGACTGTGTTATTTTTGTTATGGATGACTTATTTATTATAGAATAATCTAGTATCATACTCTCAGAGAAATGTAATTAATGTAAATATCGAAATAATTTTCCGACCCCTAGAAATTTTACGTATTAATATCATCGTGAATAATAATAAATATACTTTTAAAGTTTTATGAAGGAAACTGTCCATTATGATTATTTTTATATCCATTCTTAATCAGTATTAGGAATATAAAGATACAGGTAATGTCAGGATGTTGATTATATATATATGATGAAAAAATAATCTGCAGAGTTGTATTGAAAGTCCTTATGACGTTTTAGTATAGGGTCTCTATGAATAATTGAAATATCATAGTGACTATTCAAATAAAAAATTAATTTCCGACCTTTCACTTATGAAGAATCTAATTTTCGTATTTCATTCCTAATAATTGTTGGATTCTCCATAAATAACAGGTTGTACATGGACAGAATATTTCAACGCCCACTAAGAAGATCCATCATCAATAGAAAACCTGTATGACAACCAATGACAACTAATTAAATAGATATCTTCAATTATCCATTCTACATTTCTGATTCCCAATAGAGATCAATATCCATTAACAATTTTTATTGATGCAATTCAAGGAATCTCATTTGTGGATTCGATAACAGAAGCTGAATCAATATTTTTTTAGCAAGCATCATTTGCTACGATCAAAATAAAGATTCTTGTTTGAATACACCGCATGTTAGATGGTTATAAGACACCAACGCGTATTCCGATTTTTTTTTGCATCATGTCAAAAACCCTATATCTACTTGACACTCGAAATCAATGAGACAAATTGACAATATCATCAGAATACTTGATATTCTGACTCATACCTGATGGTCTGTCTATTCTGAACAATAAAAAGATCGAAATCCGAAGGTATGTTGGCCAATATAGATTATCTCACCGATAGCATATTAATTTGCTGTTTCATTTGATTGCTACGAGAATCTTAATTGAAGAAATATTCTTCAAATATAATTGACATCTTGAATTACCGTTCAGACAGAAGAATGATATCCAAATGATGAGAATGAATTGATATTATCTTTCACTTGTCAATATTTGGAATTTTAGCAGATTGTAATAGTGATGGTAGTAGTTTAGCTTCAGTCCTCTCTTCCGTGTATGCTAGATGCTCTCGACGAAACATATTACTGGATCCAGCATTACCCTTCTAATGTCTGCATATTTAATTACAGCTCATGAATAATACAACTGTTGAGTGCATCTAGACATGCCTGCCTGACTCATTTTTGTACATACTTTATTGTATTATAATTACTATCTATTATACAAGTTATTTTTCTATTGAACATCGTCTTAGTCAGTTTCATGACTGAAATATGTAAATATGATTATTATATGATTATCAGTGGAAACATGTTTTTTCTTTCTACGTCCAGATGCATCCTGTATCTATAAACTAAACAATACTCGATAGCAATCATAATTTAAATAGAATAATTGAATTTGGAAAAACATTCTGTGGGAATCGTTGAGAATATTAATTATTTATATAGTGATTAATATTTCAAATGGGAAAATATGGTTGCCATTTGAAAATGTAATTACTGGGTGCGCGAAATGATGAATATTGATTCACATCTAATGATAATTCATAATGGGAATGCCTCGGGGAATGCTATGTACAGTTGTCAGCATAAAAGAGTCGTACAAGATTTGTATGTTATAAATCTGCCTAAGATATTCTTTGGTAGAAGTCCATATTGCTCAAAGTGGAGTGAAATATTTCACAGGAAGGAAGGAATGCTCGAAGTCATCTCCACAAATTTGTGGAGATGACTTCGAGCATTCCTTCCTTCCTGTGCCTAAGATATTCCAGATTTCATTTAAAAGTAGTACACGGACACATGCTCGCGTTACTGACAAAGATAGTTCCAAATTTGACACTACTTGTCAATGTCGATAGAAAGATTAATCAAGATTGACAAGCCTGATTCACAATAGCCTATAACTGCAGTACGACTTGTTTACACGGAAAAAAAGGTCCAAGTAAAACGTTTTCTTGACTTGTTTCGTATTGTGATAAGAAAAATTATACCTATTACAGAAAAAATTACCTTTCGCCTCTAGAAAAATGATAATTCTGAACGCATGAGCTTGTAACTATAACATCATCCACCTACAGCTAATAGTTTTCATCCTAGATAATTCACTTTGTAAAGTCCTAGGTCAACGTTTTATAAGCGATGATGAAGTGTATTTTGATATTCATTCA
Source organism: Phaedon cochleariae (assembly GCA_918026855.4). Lineage (NCBI taxonomy): Eukaryota > Metazoa > Arthropoda > Insecta > Coleoptera > Chrysomelidae > Phaedon > Phaedon cochleariae. The sequence goes on along the minus strand of OU896709.1, from coordinate 60,104,362 downwards.
CTTCGAGTTTCTGGAAAGGAAATAATTACAACAGAAACTGGAGTTACAAGCACAATGCAATTGTTTATCTGCTGTAAAATCCTAATATTCCTGCGGTAATATAACATGTTGACCTAATATATCAATCGGAAGTTATCGGGAACAATCGCCGGGATGTCTTTCATATTTTCGAATCCTACCAGCGTCACTGAGTGTAAGGATGTATTGGTAGCAGTAATAAATCAGAGAATAATTTTTCGTGTTTTATTTATTATATACGCTGAGGAAGAATGGCTAATTACCACGAGAAGTATAGGGGGTGCCATTTAGAATTCCTAGAGGGGGTGACCGAGAGTTGGACAATCAATAGTGATGTTTAACTTTTTGATTCGACTTATTTTTTTCTGAGAAAATTGTTGTCGCTGTGTAGAACGGAAGTTATATTTAGGCCATTCAGGGTGGTAAGATATAAAATGAAACTCCTTTATGTATTTTGCTTATGCATGTGTAAGATGAATTGACATTATTAAGTAGGATTTTTGTTCAAATAAAACCGGTGAAAATGTATATAATTTTCATTTCCTTTTTTCCTCAAAGAATTTTTATTTTTTTTGTTTTCTCAGAACGATTTCCATGTTATATGAATAACTCAAGTTTGTGATGTCAGTGCTTGCCTGTTTATCAATTCATCTATAATGAATGGGCGTGTACACCTTAGTAGAACTTCTAACTCAAACCATGTTTATAATGATCCTTTTATACATAAATAATGATTGACGACATAATTCGATCGAAAAATTAACTGGAATGTTTTATTTTTGGACATAAATGATAGTACCTTCTGAAAACGGAGACCCTCTTATGACGTAGAAACCCCATCTCGCCATATATATATATATATATATATATATAAACCATATATATCTACTACTCCCAGTAAACATGAGACATTTATGAAATATTTCAAGATTACCTAAAATGTTAATGATTGAAACATTTTTCAGGAACATTCCAGAGATATTGCAAAATCACTGTAACATTCCTGAAATATTTCAAAACAACTATAATTGATATATTCCGAAACATTTCGAAATTACTTGTAAAGTGAATGAATGAAACATTCCAAGATAACTTTGATTGTGAATAATTGAAACATATCATTTACAACCTATTCAGGAATGTTTCAATGCGTTCGAAATATGTTTGAAACGTTTCAAGGTACCTCGAACTATTGATATTTCGGAACATTTCAAATATACTCTCATTGCGAATTACTTCAATGTTTCAAGACAACTTGAATGGCTTGATTGAGGAATATTTCAAAATCACCTGAATTTTAAATGATTGGAACATTTCAATATTTTTCTCATTCTGGATGATGGAAACATTTTTCAGGAACATTCCAGGGATATTGCAAAATCACTGTAATATTCCTGAAATATTTCAACACAACTGTAATTGATATATTCCAAAACATTTCGAAATTACTTGAGAAGTGAATGAATGAAACATTTCAAAATAACTTTGATAGTGAATAATTGAAACATATCATTTACTACGTATTCAGGAATGTTTCAATGCGTTCGAAATATGTATGAAACGTTTCAAGGTACCTCAAACTATTGAGATTTTGAAACATTTCAAATATACTCTCATTGCGAATTACTTCAATGTTTCAAGACAACTTGAATTGCTTGATTGAGGAACATTTCAAAATCACCTGAATTTTAAATGATTGGAACATTTCAATATGACTCTCATTCTGATTGATGGGAACATTTTTCTGGAACATTCCAGGGATGTTGCAAAATCACTGTAATATTCCTGAAATATTTCAAAACAACTATACTTAATTGATATATTCCAAAACATTTCGAAATTACTTGAGAAGTGAATGAATGAAACATTTCAAAATAACTTTGATAGTGAATAATTGAAACATATCATTTACTACGTATTCAGGAATGTTTCGATGCGTTCGAAATATGTATGAAACGTATCAAGGTACCTCAAACTATCGAGATTTTGAAACATTTCAAATATACTCTCATTGCGAATTACTTCAATGTTTCAAGACAACTTGAATTGCTTGATTGAGGAACATTTCAAAATCACCTGAATTTTAAATGATTGGAACATTTCGATATGACTCTCATTCTGATTGATGGGAACATTTTTCTGGAACATTCCAGGAATGTTGCAAAATCACTGTAATATTCCTGAAATATTTCAAAACAACTATAATTGATATATTCCGAAACATTTCGAAATTACTTGAGAAGTGAATGAATGAAACATTTCAAAAAAAAAATTGGTAGTGAATGATTTATAATTTGTAATTTGTTCTATAATTGTAGTGAATAATTGAATCATATCATTTACTACTTATTCAGGAATGTTTCAATGCGTTCGAAATATCTATGAAACGTTTCAAGGTACCTCAAACTATTGAGATTTTGAAACATTCCGAATATACTCTCATTGCGAATTACTTCAATGTTTCAAGACAACTTGAATTGCTTGATTGAGGAACATTTCAAAATCACCTGAATTTTAAATGATTGGAACATTTCGATATGACTCTCATTCTGAATGATGGAAACATTTTTCAGGAACATTCCAGGAGTATTTCGAAATCTTCGTACCATTTCTGAAACATTTCAAGTCAACTCCAACTTATATATTCCGAAACATTCCAAAATTTCTTGGATAATTAATAAATGAAACGTTTCAAAATTTCTTCAATTGTGAATAATTGAAACATATCATTGTCGGAATATGTTTGGAACATTTCAAGGTTCATCAAACTATAGAAATTTTGAAACATTCCAAATATACTCTTATTGCGAATTACTGCAATATCAAAACACAACTGAAATTGGTTGATTAAGGAACATTTCAAAATCACCTGAATTTCAAATGATTGGAACATTTCGATATTACTCCCATTCTGAATAATGGAAACATTCAATATCATTGCATCAAGACAACTTCAATTGATATATTCCAAAACATTCCAAAATTACTTGAATGAATAATCAATGAAACGTTTTAAAATCACTTCAATTGAAACATATCATTCAATACTGATTCTGGAATGTTCCAATGCGTTAGGAATATGTTTGACAAATTCCAAAGCTCCTCAAATTATTGACATTCTGACACATTTATTAGGAATTACTTACCTACTACAATATTCCAAGACATGCAACTTGAATTGGTTAATTTAAGAATATTTCAAAATAACCCGAATTTTAATAAATCAATTAGATTATTTCACAATTATTACATGGTCTATTTTGACCCAGCATTTTATCATATTATGATGCAATTCAGCATTTCCCCTCCGCTTTCGTGGCTTCGGTAATCGATCGCGGGTTCCCGTCTTCGGCTCTAAGCGTTCGCGCACGCGCATTCAGTTTCCTTCTCCATGGTGAAAGGCTTCGCAGTTTTCGCTTTTCGACTGTTGTCAAAGCAAAAGACATCTAATATCTTATAATAGTGATAAAATATAATTATTGCACTCAAGTCAAACACATTTTCGAGTGTTTACTATTTAATCGTACCGGTAGACCTCTTAGGTGATTTAGGCTATGTGAAGTAACATCAAAACTTGCAACCAAACAAACAACACAAACGACTCAATTTTTTTTATGCTCCCCTGGTGTGGCTGGACTTTGAAATGTTATCAACGGCTCCATGGACAAGGCCGAAAAGTACGTATAAATATAGAAAAACCATAATTTCAGATGAAATATCAAATATTATCAGATATCATGATGCATGGGTATATTCATAATGATACTTTTTGTTCTAGGATGGAGTGTGAAAATTTCAACATGACTTAGAAGCTGCACAAGAATAGTGCTTTCAATTGCGATATGTAACCGAAGAAAAATATTGAAGCACTCAACATGTGAATAACGATGTTAAATTACTTGATATACAAGGTGTTTCTAAAATAGGTGGTCAAACTTTGGGAGCATATAGAGTGGGTGAAATAGTTACGAAAACCTCCGTAACATTTTTTTCTGAAGTGACCCCCAAGAAAGATACAGCCCCTCAAAGGGGGGTCTCAGTGAATGATTTTGAATTAGTATCTCCAACACCTTGTGTAATGAAGATCTGAAATTTTGTCCATCCACTTACTATTCAGTGCCGGTTCGAATGAAGTTAAAATCACCTCAAAATTAAATACAGGGGTGTGTCAAAATAAGGAGGTAGGGGGTAAAAATAACCCCAACTTTTTTGTTCATCACAATTTCAGTTTTTTTACATGAAATTATGAAATCTCAGGGCTATTAACATAGAAAAGGAGCTCTTGTTGAATCTCGATAAAATGAACCATTAGCGAATAAAATTTATTTTTCCAAGATTTCATTTAAATTGCAATTTTGGTGTGCGCTCAAGTTTAATTATCTAGTTCAAATCTTGCAACTGAATTTTTACCTACTTCTAATCGTCTGATCAACTTGGAATCTGGCAGATGACAGTTGATAACGCGTTATGGACTTTTTGATAGAAAAAAATATGGCGGCTCCAATGTGGCTGACCAGATTAGTGATTATGGTCCGATCCGATTCAAAATTGGTTTGTAAGGGTTTTTGGGGTTGGAAATTTTGAATTCGTTGTCGGAATTCATGAATTAAAAATAGACGACGATTTTCGTGATTATGGATGATCCTATTGAAAATAAAATAAAAAATATTGTAAAAAACAAGCTTTTATAAATTCAACTATTGAAATACAAAATCGAAGATGAAATAAGGTGAATGCTCTAAAAATGAGAAAAAAATGCTTCTAGATATCTTCTTCCACTTCCTGGAGCATTTGAATGGAAGCATTATTATCACTGATTTTTTTTCTACCTTATTTTATTACATTTTCATACAACATAACTCCAACGAAATGGAACGTAGAATTTAACACTGAGTTAGAGAGCATAGCAGGAATGTAAGAGAGGGATGATGAAGTTTTCGATTGGTAAGATTCTGGAGAGAGGCAAGTTGTATCACGATGAAATAGTGAGAGATCCGCAACATTTCTTCAATTGCAATTTAAATGAAATCTTGGAAAAATAAATTTTATTCGCTAATGGTTCATTTTATCGAGATTCAACAAGAGCTCCTTTTCTATGTTAATAGCCCTGAGATTTCATAATTTCATGTAAAAAAACTGAAATTGTGATGAACAAAAAAGTTGGGGTTATTTTTACCCCCTACCTCCTTATTTTGACACACCCCTGTATTTAATTTTGAGGTGATTTTAACTTCATTCGAACCGGCACTGAATAGTAAGTGGATGGACAAAATTTCAGATTTTCATTACACAAGGTGTTGGAGATACTAATTCAAAATCATTCACTGAGGCCCCCCTTTGAGGGGCTGTATCTTTCTTGGGGGTCACTTCAGAAAAAAATGTTACGGAGGTTTTCGTAACTATTTCACCCACTCTATATGCTCCCAAAGTTTGACCACCTATTTTAGAAACACCTTGTATATGTACATACCTAATACGTCGTGATTATGTGAAATATCTGATGATACTCTTTTAACTGCTTTTTTCATATATCATTATATTAGCAATATAATCCATTTTTTTATGTCTATTATCTTTTATTTCAGCAGCAATATGGATATATTCCAGCGATATTGGTAGGTATTTTTCATTATGAAACATTCAATGGGAATGTTTCATGAACAGTAATATTGTTGAATGAAAAACATTCATGAAATGTTTCATGAAACATTCCCGAAAGTTCTACAATGAATGTTCCCAAGATGTTTCTATATATATGTATTTGAAACATTATTTATGAAACATCTCTGGTGGCGAAAATTTATCGTTTCAAAAATATTCATGGAATGTACCAAGAAACATTCCTAAAGATCTCATCATATTGGGAATGTTTCCAGAATGTTTCAAGCATTTGTATTCGAAACATCATTCATGAAACAGTTTTGAAGGTAAATATCTTTGGTTTCACGAATATTTCTGAAACACTTCATGTAACATAACGAAAGGAATATTTATGAAATATTGAATGGAACATTCCTACAGGATATGATCATGGTAGAAATATTTCCAAAATGTTCCAATTTGCGTATTCGACACATTATTTAGGAACATTACCATGAAACATTCCTGAGGGCGGACATCTCTAGTTTCTGGAATGTTTCTGGAACATGTAGGCAACTTTGAATGCAATGTTTCATGCATCAATACTACGTTTCTGAAACATTTCAGAAACAAAAAAATGTTTACTGGGCTGATATATGAATCATAGCTCTCCTCAAAGCGGGACCCATTTCTGTCTCCATAGGTAATGAAATCGACCAATAGGCGTTGATACCGACGTAGGGAAAAAATAATAGGAAATTTGTCAAATCAATATGGCTGTTTCCATCCTTCACTTTTCGTTCTCATAGATTCAAAGAGTACCTCTCATTTTGGTCCCATTTTTGTTGAGATATCGTATAGGCGATGCGCCATATATAGAAATAGTAGATATATGGTTGAAACTGACACTCTCCTGACACTTATTACTGTTGCCATATCATCCAAACAAAATATCCGAGAAATCGAAATCGATATTGAAATATCTTTTGATATCCACTACCACTACTGCAGAAAAATATATTCGAGTTGTCGATTGTAGGTTGAATCATTGGAGTATAAACAATCTCTAGACAACGAAATGTCTCAATCTCAAAACCATTCGCACCATTACAATTTCACAATAATCCAATATATTTCATAAACATAGCAACATTGCTTTGTTGACCCGTTTCATGTATCATTCATCTCTGTCTCTGTCTGGAATAGTCTTGTTTCAGTATTAGGGTTTTGACGTCACATCATCGCCTCGTTTTCAGAGGTCCGAAAAATCGGGGATTTCAATAATTTTTTATAAAACGTAGGGAGCTCACAGCAAGAAACGGTTTGCGGTGGTGAGCTAGTTTGGGTGAGTTCTATCGAATTATGAAATAAAATTTTTTTGTGATATAAGCCCATTCAGACCTGACATTCAACAGGGTTCTGAAGTAGCAACAGTGCCATCAATTGTGATTTCAAACAGAGGAACATGGTACACTCGGATTCCTATTATTAAGTATCACTCACATAAAATTTGCACGATATGAACTGACATTGGTGACATTGAACCATTCATTTCATTGTGAAACAAGAATGTGATGTAAAACATAAGGCATGATACATTACAAACGATCCTTGTTTGAAGGCCAAGTGAATTGGTAGTGAGGGCAAGAAAAAAGTTTGATTGAGTCTGGTGTATTCTGATACCAAAGATGGGATGAAAGCTATCCAAGGTAAGACATAACAAATTACCCACAAGTGAGTCATTCGATGAGGCCAAGTGGAGCCATCAATGTTATCTATCAAAATAAATACCTATAGCCTATAATGTCGTTGTATAACTCCAAGTGAAAATAACACTACCGACAAGTGAGTCATTCGATGAGGCCAACCCAGACATCACCAGATATTCCATGAATCTCCCTATCATATTCCTTTTGGAATATTGGAATATTCTAGAAATAATCTGGAATATTCCGGAATATCTGTGGAATATTCTCTAAATATGCGAATGGGAATTCCTCAGATATTCATAGAATATATCCAAAAGAATATTCCATGTTGAATATTCCTGGAATATTCCAATAAACATATTCTAAAATAAAAAAGTGACCCTAGAAGGGATCGAACTCGTGACCTCAAGACTATCAGACCAACACCTTGACCACTAGGCCAGTAATCGAATTGAATGATGTTGTACATATCAATTTCTTGTGAGAGAAAACATAGGAATATTCATGGAATATTTCATGAATATACACCACAGAATATTCAGTTGAGAATATTCCATGAATATACCGCACAGAATATTCAGTTGAGAATATTTCATGAATTAACCCCACAGAACATTCAGTTAGGAATATTTCATGAATATACAAGAGAGAATATTCATTTGGGAGTATTCCTGGAAAATTCATACCTGAATATTCCCTGAACATCACTTTGGAATATTCCTTCTAGATGTTCCAGAGACATGTATATATTCTAGGAATAATCGATGAATATTCGGAATATACTCCTCCTTTTTAGCATATTTAGAGAATATTCTAGGAATATCCAGTGCTGTCTGGGAAGTGAAGCAAGTCAATTGTACTTATCGTACTGAATGCCTAGTCAATATTTCCGTTGTATAACTGCAAGTACAAAGAACACTGAGGCCAATTAAGTAGGTTACAGGTGTTCCTGAAATTACATTAATACCAACAAGTGATCAGATTCAGAAATATCAGTTTTTTTGTGGTTAATGAAGCGAGTACTGGTCCTATATAGTTTACAAATTTTTACTTGGTAGTATGCAAATTTTACTTGCTGTTATCAAAGTTTTTTTTTCGTGATATGCACAAACTGAGAAAACTCTGCCAAGTAAATCGTTCTCTTGAAAAAAAGTCGATTGTGACAAGAACATTTTCTCAACGGTAGGAAAATATGGTACCTTGAAGTAGGCAAAACAATATTTCTGAAACAATGTTTTTGCTGTAAGTGATCAGGATACTTGTTGGTATCAACCAAATCGATATATAATATGGTGAGGTCGTTAATTATAAGTGAACACTAAACTAGTGCTAGTTTAATGAATACTCGCCATTATTAAATTATTATTCTGAGACAAAATCACTTGCTCTGCGCGAACTTATCTATACAAAAGGAAATATTCGGTTACAAACTATCGCTCATTAAACTCATGTGGATGGACAACATTCTTCAAATTTGCACAGCAGTAGAATAATTGCTTCTAGGATATTCCAATTCTTTTATTCTGGGAGACGGGAGACCCTTCATAATTCAGTATACCTATACAGGGTGTCCCGAAATTATATGGAAAGATTTCAACCACTGGTTCTGGGAACGAAAATTGTAACAAAGTTTATATAAACATGGGTCCAGAAATGGCCCCCTATAGGAAGTTATAGCCATCTGATAGAGGGCCCGAGATGATGGTTCCATGTAAATATTTTCGAAACCCTCTGTGATGAAGAGTTTCATTTTTTTCTACTCAAAAATGGTTCTCGTCTTTGGGTCGACGTCAGTAGTTGACCAAAAGTCTATTCGACGAAAGTCAATTCGTCGAAAGTCAATTGAGCCGAATACGCCAATTGGCCGAATACGTCAGTTGGACTAAATTGGGTCAATTCGCCAAATTCCATGTGTTGTAATATATTTCGAATGTCTTGCCGAACTTCCTTCGGTTCTTCTTCCAGAAGCTCTACAGATTTATATTAATTCATAGATACGTGTAAGTATACAGAAAGGTCGCCTATGAGAAGACGAAGTAGAATTCCGATTTTTCGTTTATGAACGCGTCAAGAATGATCTGCCTAGATCGAATAATTCTTCAGAAGCATGGCATAGAAGATTAGGAAGTTTGTCTGCTTGTAGTCATCCGTCAATATGGTATTATATTGAACGGTATGAGAAAAAAACAATATTTTGAACGCGAAATGAAACAGGCGTTGGCTGGAATGACGAGAAATTATGGAAATTCATGTCGATATCTAGACATGCACAGAAAAAAAAAAGATTTGTTGCACCAACAAAATTGTTTTACCCCATTTTTTTATTTGTCATATTGAAAAAATGTTTGCGAAATCAATGGAATATATATCAATCCCAAATAAGCGACTTATTCAGAAAGAGAAAATATTTTGATAGAAATATTTCTTTACTTGAAAAAAGGTTTAATTTATTCAACAATATTTATAGTTGACATAAAAACATGTAAGCTGATTCAACTATCATCTCCTTGTTCAATCAATCATATGCATCGTATTTGACAAAATTAAACTAATTTTGACCAAAAGATTCTAATTATGTTGTTGTTTCAACAAAATCATTTTACTGTCAAATCAATCATATGCTTTTCTCCTATTCGACGAAATTGAATTGATTTTGACAATATTATATTTTGTTGATTCAACATCATTATCAAGTAAAAAAAAGAAATATGTTTTTATTTCAAACAGATGATTTTTCGAACTGAACCAACAGATACATTATATCGAACAAATGATTCTTTGATTAATTATCTTTCCTTCTTCTTCAAATCTTTTTGTTTTCGCCACTAGATGGCGTTCATTTCCGCCCTCCTACGCTCGCCTCGATTGGGGTGTACCTAGTGAACTTCTGTCTGTCCTAGAACTTCTGATGACGTTTACAAGCCAATTGTCATGATTCAACTGAGAATTCCCTCAGTTCTGAAATAATTCAGTTAAGTTGAACAATATTATTCAACAAAATTGTTTGTCAATTCTAGATCAAATTTTGTTGATCGAATGGAATTTGTCATTGGATGTAAACAATATTTTGTTATATTCAGGATATATATATTGTTCTTTCAACATATTCACTTTCTGAAAAACTGGAAATTTTGACACTTGAATGAAATTATATCATCATTTCAATCAATAGAATGAGTTCATCAGAGCGGGGAAATTGTATTATAGGAACAAAATAGTCTTTGTTCATTCCGTTGATTTGATTCAATAAAATAAATGATTACATCAAATGATTTTCAAGTTGAAAACTTGCAAGACAAAATTGTTGAAGTAACAAAATATGTTGTGGATATATGACACTCAGATTTTGTTGAATTTGAATCACTCTATTTGTTCAAGAAGTGTGTATTATTTACTATCTTTTCAATGTATTTGAGATTTTGTTCACAGCATGTACAATATACTATGGAACTCTAATTAATTTTCTTTCAAATTTCCTTCACAATATAGCAGTAGGTGAGGAAGTAAAAGTGCAATTTTCTCAATGTGCCTACATTGGTCCTGAAACCAACCGTATAAAATATTACGCCAATTGTTGCTCTTTTTCATGTTCCATTCAAATATCTGGCTTGTCTGGAGCATATTCATGATCAATTATCAGGAATGAATGGAAACCAATTCGAAAAAAAAAACATTTTCTCTTGATGAAATTGTTACTCATTATTCAGAATAAATTGCTACTGACAAAACACCATTAAATTCGGATTTAAATTATTTTTGCCGTTTCTCTCACACACACATTCTTTCTTCCTGTTCTGCTAAATGCTGACGTATTCGGTGAATTGGTATTTCATTATAGCCGAATTATCCACGAGACGAGAGACTGAGAGACGTGCAGCATCCAACAAACAAAATGGAATGTATGCCGAGCACCTTGAAAGACTAATCAGCGCTCCAATATGACTCTAATACCCTTTTGGCTTCGATTTTATGCCATCGAGCCGTGGTGATGGGAATGGGACCGAGATTAGTTTCAGGTAGAATGAAAATTAAACGAGATTATACATGGTTGTGGAATTACTAAAACAGTTCAGGAAGGAAGTTTCAACTCTTCTTCCTGCTCTATCAATGCGGAGACTGAGAGATTGGTAAAAGAAAGACATTTCGACCTCAGTATAGGTCAACGTCTTATTTAGCCAAAGTGAATATCACGTCTTATTTACTAAAATTTACCAATATGCGAGAAAAACTGGAAGTAATTCAGAAGACGAGAATAAAGGGATATTCGGGTATCTACGTAACCTAACCTAACCTAACCTAACCTGACCAATAGATCGAGGGAACAATTAGGTAAAATTGTCCTAATTCTTGAACTTGAAAGTCGAATTTTTCAGAATCTTGAACTCCCAGGGCGAATAGGCTTCATTCAAAGTCGAAAATTCTGTTTATTCTGACTATGGGGCCCAATTTCCCCATATTGGGATTTCAGACTTCATCAACGAGTGTATTATTTGAGTAGCAGTCAACCTGATGAAATTATAATATTAGATGTTTCCTATAATCATATAATTATAATATAATATGACTCTAATACCCTTTTGGTTTCGATTTTATGCCATCGAGCCGTGGTGATGGGAATGGGACCGAGATTAGTTTCAGGTAGAATGAAAATTAAACGAGATTATACATGGTGATAGGATTACTAAAACAGTTCAGAAAGGAAGTTTCAACTCTTCCTTCTGCTCTACCGTTCTCAACTAATCACTCAATCCAATGTGGAGACTGGGAGACTGGTAAAAGACACACCAACAAACATTTCAGGTATAATATACGTCATTTCGACCTCAGTATAGGTCAATGTCTTATTTAGCCAAAGCATAGCCAAAATTTACCAATATGTGGAGAAAACTGGAAGTAATTCAGAAGACGAGAATATAGGGAAATTCGGGTATCCTGACCAATACACTGAGAGAACAGTTTATTTACTATAAAGAAATTTTATTTATTGTTAACGAATGACGTTGTTGAATATGGACTAACTAACATGATTTCATCACAAACTAATGGTATTTTAAAAAGTTACAAACGAATATACAGGTCAGTAAAGTTATAATAATCTTGATCTCATGAAACATAAATTAAATATTAACAAATATCACTTTGTGGACACTATACTTACTTTAAATTCAATTAACGTTTTCTTAATGCAATCGACAGTCACTTATATGTTAAGATATCTATATTAAAACTTAATACACTGCGTTTTAATTTTAGCTTCTCCAGTGTTGTACAGAAATGAGCATAACTTGATGAGTAATGCTTAGTGAATACATAATATATTGTCTGGTTATTGATAGTTAATATTTTGAGTCGATGATCGATTCTTTCATCAATCTTGCCCACTACTTATTCAACCCGAAATAAAAATTTATAAGTTTAAACAGCTATTGAGGATACTTTATACTTTTTCGTTTCTTGATGTGATAAATAAAAAATCATTCACAATGATGGAGATTCCTCGTCAGTGAGTTGAGAATAATCTTTACAATCCTTCTGGATGAGTCAATTTGTGATATGTTAGGCTGAAACATAGGAGAATATAACTAGGCTTCGGAGATACACATTATTAATTATCAAAATTGAATTTTCAAGACGGATTTTTGAACGGTTTGGATGGTCCAATAGTTTTTTCCTAACAAAAAGAATAAAGAGCCTCTGAGAACAAATTTATTTGAGCATAAGTTTACAATATACTTTTATCACATATATTATGATATCAAAACATCTGAATAAAAAGAGCTAAAATCAGACCAGAAATCCAGGTGTATCGAGCATCAACTTAATAATATTGATATGAATGATCTGTAACATAAAAATGAACAAGTTTTTGATAGAGAGAATATCTTGTCCCATTTAATAATCAGTACGGTATTTTTTATCTCTTGGTCAATTGCACCAATTTCGAAGCACTTGGGAGGATTAAAATGAATGAGATACAAAAATGTTGGCATGTTTATGGATATCTGAACAGTTGTCGAATACTGATTGACAATAACGAACATAGTCATGTTAACTATCAACAAATATTGGTTGCTATCTAATTAATATCATATTCGATCCTTGTTTCTTCAATAAAGGATTTTGTGGATTTGCTTCCATTCTTATAAATCCATTCACTTATATGAATGCGCACTCGTCATCTCGTCACAATTGATCTGTACAATCATCATCCTATATGTACAGGAAAATTAACCATTTTACCTTGCGGAATCTTCCAACAAAATTTCCAAGACCCCACCCTCTCAGTGTTTCCTCCATCTTGGAAGTCTATAGAACAAGCTTTAGAGAAAATGTATCAGCATGCCTAATAGTTATCAAACTGGTAACAATTGGAGTCAGGAATAGGAATTCAATTAATAATGACACTTGATGGAGAAATAAATGCTAGTATATGATTTATTCACCATGCAGACTCGCTATTGAGTCTTAGAGATTGAAGAACAATATGTGATAAAAACTCACCAGCCACTTCGTGTAATACCTATAGATCGAGGGAACAATTAGGTGAGATTGTCCTAATTCTTGAACTTGAAAGTCGAATTTTTCAGAATCTTCATCTTCCAGGGCGGATAGGCTTCGTTCATAGTCGAAAATTCTGTTTATTTTGACTATGGGGCTCAATTTCCCCATATTGGGATTTCAGACTATATCAACGAGTGTATTATTTGAGTAGCAGTCAACCTGATAGAATAATGTTATTAGATGTCTCCTATAATCATATAATAATATAATATGACTCTAATACCCTTTTGGTTTCGATTGATTTTATGCCATCGAGCCGTGGTGATGGGAATGGGTCCGAGATTAGTTTCAGGTAGAATGAAAATTAAATGAGATTACACATGGTGATGGGATCACTAAAACAGTTAACAAAGAAAGCTTCAACTCTTCTTTCTGCTCTATCATTCTCAACTAAACACTCAATTCAATGTAGAGACTGAGAGATCAGTGAAAGACACAGAGTTATTCTTGTTTTTATTCATATTGAAGAACTTATACATCTGCTAAAGGTGGATTTATGCACCACCTCTTTCCGATTTTGAACTCTTCTTCTTGGTCAAATCAGCGTACATAGCCCGATGAAAATATCTGTGTTATATTCCAGCCTACACCTACAAAGGAAGAACCATACCGATCAATATTTTGATAATTGAAAAAAAGAAATAATTTCACATCGCTATATGTTTGAACCTAAACCTTGCTTTTGAAATACATATACTCTCCATATTATTTATATACCTATCGATGATATTTATTTATTTTATACATTTTGTTATTGAAATATTCCTTATTCACAATTTGACAAATAATGTGATAAATGTATTTTTAACTAGGAAAAAAGCCATATACTCGAAGTGGAATGCAATGGTCACAAATAGAGAGAAACTCAAAGTCATTACCACAATAGTTCATAAAATTAACTAAAATGGTAGATAACGAGAGAAAAACAACTACTTTCCTGGCCAAATGCCACGCAGAACATTCGATTACATTCTCCCGTAATCTATGCAATAATCGTATAGACGAATAAAATCGCAAGTGTTTCCTTCCCAAACGCCGGGCTGTGTCTAAAAGGTTCAGGAACGCATGACTACCTGCAGACTGGTTTCGAGCTGTTGGCTCTCATCAATACAGGGCTGTAAGGTGGCGTTTGGCGTTCGCGTTCATTTCGCGGACGTTGAACGCCTCCTGGTGTATAAATCCTGAGATGCGTTGACGTTGGGTCAGGTTCGCACCAGATAGCGGTCAAGAAACTATCTTTTTAGCCTGTGATGTTCAGAGAACATCGTGAGAACCAAGGGAAATAAAATAACCTCGCTGTTCGTTGGATGAACGAGTTTTTGGAAAGAGATTGTCTGCAGGTCTCCAAAGTGACCACGAAGGGGTGCGAAGCCTCAACTCGACTGGTTGATCTCGTGGGAACTGCCAAGGGAGGAACAATTGTTGATGTTTCAGAAGAACATCGTCCATGAAAATATCAATAAAATAGAGCGAGATCGCCAACTTTTCTACGGTGTTCCAGAGAAGTGAGTGAGTTTGTGAGCGAGGCATCACCCACGAGACGGATTGCCCTTTTTTGAACAGAATCCAACAGTTTCAGGGTATTTTTGGGTGCTGCACTTCAAATATGGGGACAGTATTCCAGGACAGGTCGGATCTGTGCCTTATAGATCATAAGCAGCTGACTGGAAGTGAAATAGCTCATGGCTTGAAACCAAAAACAAAGTTTGTGGGATGCACTTTCAGCAATTGATCTCACGTGAATTTCCCAAGAAAGGGTATTGCTGAATTGCATCGAAATGGATGTCTCCAAAGGTATGTTTACTCCTGACAAGCTTATGTTGGGCACAGTGAGATCGGCTTTTCTAGAGAAAAGGCATGCTTGTGTTTTGTTTGCATTTAAATCTACCAAGTTATTGAATCCCCATTCAAGAATTGTAGCCAAGTCCATATTTATGTTGTCAATATTTCTTCCTTCGTTCGTTTCTGATTTACCTGGCTGGTATTGGAGCCCTGGAAGAGAAGGCAGTATGGAGGGTACTATCATCCGCGAAGGTACTGGACATGAAGTTGCTTCCAACAAATCGTTGATATGGAGTAGAAATAGTGTTGGTGCTAGGATCTGGGCATTTAGGAAGGAAACACTTCGTCTATACTAATTATTGCATAGATTACGGGAAGATGTAATCCAATGTTTTGCGTGGCATATAGCCAGGAAAGTAGTTGTTTTTCTCTTGTCATCTACCATTTTCGTTCATTATATAAACTATTGTGGTAATGACTTTGAGTTTCTCTCTATTTGATATGTATTTTTGTGTTTTGTGAATTTGTATCTTCTATTTCGTATTTTATATTTTTGTATTCTGTATCTCTACATTTTCGTATTCTTCTTATATTTTTATATTTTTAATGGTGTGAATGAAGCGTATTTATTATTATTTCCATTATTATGAAACTCTCCAAATTATATCCCAAAACTTGATAAATTTGGCTGGGCTATAAATCGAGTTCACCCCCTTACGACAGAGTGATCATCACCATCCCATTGAATTCAATTGACGATCTAGTCTGGCTATGGACGACACGATGCGAGAAAAAGGGATTTTCCGACATGGATTCGGAACAGAGAGGATGCCGCTCTTGTAAAGTTCGTATCTGAGATCTGGAGGTCGAGGGTCGGCGATCATTGAGGTAGCAGGTCGAGCTGATAGGAAGATATTGGAGGCAAATCTGCTTATTTTTATATTTATGAGGTCGCCTTTGAGCTTGGATATTTCTTGGATGCACGATGGTGCGATTAGAATGAATTGGACTCTTCCGGATCGGTGAATTAGGGTAAATTCGTTTAAAACTTTGATTCACTAGTTTTACATTGAGTAAATCGCCATGGATTTCTATTTTGGCTCAGAATCCCAGCGGTCAATGATATTTAAACAAATAAACAGGGACTATGGAAAAATATTTAAGAAAACGTATAATTTCGGGTAGGTATACACAGTGAAAAGTTTTCGGGTGAAATTCCAATTGAGTGGATTTCAGGAATAACTTCGATTGAATCAACACTTGATTATCAATATTATATCAATATTATTAGAAATTTGATAATACTGTGTACAGTATGGTGTCCATTCACACCTTCATAGTGAAAAATCACACGGATGTGGTAATTTAGAGGGATTCCAGGATATCCATTCGAAAGAAACACCAAAAGGATAAAAAGTAATTACTTTCGTTATTGTTAATATTCAATTTAACGAAAAAAATACACTTATTATATGAAATTAAAAACCTAGTTACACCCTGACCAATCACGAATGAATAAAAACCGTGTATGAATCATGAGATTTGGGGCTAATATAATTCACTCATCGTCTTGCATTCTCCCATGTGGATAAATATGTTGCTGATGTTAAAATTACCCCTAAACTAATTGAAGAATGGATAAGAGTTGTGTAAGTATATCATCACACGAATTCGGGTATCCCGATTGATAGGTGACAATAAATACATTTCAAGTTGATTCATCAATTATATATGATGATTTCGAGATTGCGAAGCTATATAGAGTACTTATATCAAACCAGATTGAAACATACAATTGAATATCAAAGTATAAATTTTGTGCACAGAAAAATATTTCGTAAATATCTTGATAGATGGCGACACTAGCGCTCCTTCAACGCTCGTGTCCCGACAGCCTTCAAATAGTATCAACTCAGATATGTTTTGTGATGTCTCAACTCTCACTACAAAGGATCATTTGATACACTGAATCCTAATGTTAGAATATCAGAGTCGAGGTATTCAACACTCAGATGCAGACAAGAAAGCACCGCTCCTCAGCGTGATGACACTCAATTAAGTATGTGTTTCCACAACAGGAAAATATCCGAAAAATATTCCCATATCATGATATCATCAGTGAAATGACGTTCATCATACAGGACGTGGAAAGAAATTCTGAATTGAAAAAAACCTAATCACGAATCTGCGATTGAGGTTTATGAAAATAACAAGTTTCCATCGTTCAAGTTTGAACGTCTTGATTGGGTGAAAGTATTGAAAAGGGACATTCTCAGATATAAATATTTATGAACACAAAAAAATGGATATTGCCAGGAAAGTAGTTTTTTTCTGTTGTTATTATATGCAAATCTCTATATGAAGGAGAATGCAAATTCTCTACTTCAGAAGATTTTGTTTTCAAATTCTCATCGTGTGTTCAATAGATGTAATTCAATATTCGTCGTGGCATATACAGTGTGGAAACACTCCTGTATCTCACGTAATCGTTGGGTAAGGATCCTGAAATTTGCTGGAGCGAGAGATATACTAAAAATGCACCTTATGACCAAGTGGACCATCTTCAATCAATAAATCTTGTATAGGTGAGTGCAAGCCATTCGAATAGCAGTATTTTTCTGTAAAAAAATCCTTCTCGGTTTTTCCCTATCTTAAACTGTTTTTGCTGCCTTTCTATTATTCAGATTCGTACTTTCGAATTATATTTTTGCAGTTGAGTTTATACATACCACTAATTGTTGCTCATATAGGTATACCGGGTATATTCTTTTGAAAACTTCTCACCTCTACAATGTCATTTAACATTTTTGAGGAGCTGGCGGCTGACATCAGTGAAGGCAAAGGGGATGAAACGAGCAAGGTGATTTTTACGTGAAAAAATGTCCTCCTCATAGTAATTGTTTACCTGTCTCGGCGATTTTCCGAGAACCGAGACATGGCGGTTGGAAAATTTTCAAATGAACACTGGGTATGTACCCTCGTATGTACCTATACTAGCATCCGGCCTAATATTATTATCATCAGATATATGAATACTCACTCATATGCGAAATATCCATCATAATGTTGAGAACAATTTCAATTTTATTACTCCATACTCATATTCCATTTCGGCCTATGCATATTTTTACGGAATACTGATGTATATTGCCTAAAGCACAACTTGTAAGCTGTGCCTGTGGGACTTATTCGAAGAATTCAGACGACCGCAGATGCCTCAAGGGGTAACACTCAAGGGCGCTTTTACTATAAATGTTGGAATATTTTACGCTAGAATGAGTTGTAGTGAGACACTAGACGACTTCCTTCGTTATCGGGCCCCGCCTCCTTCGGACAGGATTTTCACTTCCCCCTTTACTCCTTAGATTAAGTTTGACCTTTTTCAGAGGGTAAACCCCTCCTTAAAGATTTTTATGAAGTGGCCCTAAGTGTTTTGTATCAAGATTATCGAAATGATCTACCTATGTAGAGGGGGAGAATTCAGGGTTTCTTGGGCGACAAAAATGTCTCAGAATAATCCACACTTACCTGCCATAAATCGGAATGATCTGATAGGAACATTGATGTCTATACGAAAGGTGAATATAGAAAACAGAACTCAACAAACTCATATTGTTCTATCTTGCATGACTGCCGATATAGCCTACAACCAGACACAAACAGAATCGAGCTGAATGCATGGCAATTCAGCGACAAGCTTTCATCTTTTATCGAGTGGACGGTCTCCGCTTTGTTCGCAAATCCATCTCGAATTGTCTACTGAAAGGCTCGGAGCTTGAAGGCTTCCGTGGGCCGGACAGTACAAAGAATTGCGTCATCTTTATCGGAATTTGCGAACGGCCACCTTGAGTTCAGGATTAAGTTCGGGTGCTCGATCCTTTTTTTATCAGCCCGTTATTGATTAAAATAGTAATAATAATAATTTCCTTTTTTTCTGTGATGGGAAAAAAATCGACATTTCATCACTGTTGGCAGATTATAGAATATCACTTTTCATAAATTACTTTTTCCCGTGGGAAGAAAGTGAGTACTTTTTTCCCGGATATACAGTGTGTCCCACTTACCATGCTCACCATTGGTATCTTTTTAACGGTGAGAGATACGAGGTCGGTTAAATGACACCAAATGTGGAGTTTGTCAAGGCCAACTATAATGTGAAAAAATATTTTCATAAAATCTATTCGTTTTTGTTTTATACGCAAAAAACAGATTTTGATCATTTTCATGTCTCCTCCGTAACTTCTTTATTTATGAAAATATTCAAATTGGAATTTCACATTCTCATGTCAGTTTTTCAAAGTGATTTCGAACAAAATATGAAATTTATACCAACTCTTATAGAATTTGAGATATCAGCACCAACTTCAGTTTTTCAAATGTAGGTCATAGCTCACTAAGACTTAGTTACAAAAAACTTTTTTTTCTCTTACAGATGATATGTCGCAGTAATAGTTTTGTGTTGATAACAACGGAGTTATCGTCATTTATACAAGAACAAAGAATTATTTGGAAGCCGCCATCTTGTATTTATAAATTTTAACACAAAAATCATGATCTCCGACCTCAAAAACCCCCACTTACCAATTTTGAATGAAATCGGACCAAATCTTGTCCACCATCTTGGAGTAGCCATTTTTTTCAGTTTCAACAAAAATTCCATAATGTATTGTCACCGAAATTATGAACACCTGCCAAATTTCAAGTTAATCGGATTCATGGAATTCTTGTTGAAATAAAAAAAATGGCTGCTCCAAGATGACGGACAAGATTTGGCCCGATTCCATTCAAAATTGGTAAGTGGGGGTTTTTGAGATCGGAGATCATGATTTTTTTGTTAAAATTTATAAATTCAAGATGGTGGCTTCCAAATAATTCTTTGTTTTTGTATAAATGACAATAACTCCGTTGCTATCAACACAAAACTATTACTGCGACATATTATCTGTAAGAGAAAAAAAAGTTATTTGTAACTAAGTCATAGTGAGCTATGACTTACATTTAAAAAACTAAAGTTGGTTCTGATATCTCAAATTCTATGAGAGTTGGTATAAATTTCATATTTTTTTAGAAATCACTTTGAAAAACTGCCATGTGAATGTGAAATTCCTATTTGAATATTTTCATAAATGAAGAAGTTATGGAGGAGACATGAAAATCATCAAAATCTGTTTTTTTCGTATAAAACAAAAACGAATAGATTTTATCAAAATATTTTTTCACATTATAGTTGGCCTTGACAAACTCCACATTTGGTGTCATTTGATCGACCTCGTATCTCTCACCATTAAAAAGATACTCATGGTGAGCATGGTAAGTGGGACACACCGTATATCAAATATATATACACTGTTGATGGTTTTTGTTGTGCTATAGTTCCGAAAAATGAGTCAATAATACCGTCTCCGTGAAAGAACTGCAAGTCCTTTTATCTTCCATTCGACTTCGCGGTTACGTATATTACTAAATAACCACTAAATTCGCAATTTTTTGAAATCAAATCACAGAATTAGACTGACAGAAGTGACATCAGATATTTGATTACTTCAAAAGAATGATAAAGATGCCTACAACGCAGGTGTCCCTACTGTTAAAAACTTGAAATTTCACGTCGATAATTTTCAGATTTCAAGATAATGTAATATCTTCTCAATATTGATTCGTCCTTTCTTCTGTCACGGTTTTTTGTCTCCAACAACACAACATGGAGCTACGATCTACTACTTTTTCTCTTTGTATAATAAATAACTATATTTCAAATCATGTTGGGCTCAGGAGTATGTACCTACATTAACATAAACTAACATAAAGTGAAATGACGTCATACAAACTTACAATCCTGAGGTATTCAAGAAGTCATTCAGCTAATAAGGTTCTAATGCGATTGAAAATTTACCTATTTTTCATCTAATTTTTGGCTATTCGCTACTTTTATGTCATTTTACAATGTATGTCTCATCTAGCCTTATTCATTATATTCATTCATTATTTCAGCGAATTGTATACCATAAATTCATATATATTTTTCATATGGATTTTTGAGTGTATTGTACTAATTGATGTCAATATTTTAGAATAAGTAACTTCCCCACGCACAGGTTCTGCCTTAGTGGACTTTTGTTTGTTCGAAAATATCTCATCTGAATATACTATACATAGATACTATTTTGTGTTCATTACCAAAATTTATACCAATTTGAATTTTGTGAATATTTTGAATGATAGTTATTCATTATACAGGGGAAAAAAGATTTTAGCTCCAGGTTGTGTTGTTGCATGTGAGACAAGAAACCGTGAGATAAAATCTTATATTTTTCCTGTGTAAATACATAATTTTTTTCTGTGACAGAAGGACTAATCAATATTGAGAAGATATTACATTATATCAAAATCAGGAAATTATAGACGTGAAATTCGAAGGTTTTAACAGGAGGGACACCTGCGTTGTAGGCATCTTTATCATTCTTTTGAAGTAATCAAATATCTGATGTCACTTCTGTCAGTCTGATTCTGTGATTTGAAGTTGAAGAATTGCGAATTCAGTGGATGTTTAGAAATGTACGTAACCGCAGAGTCGAATGGAAGATAAATGGACTTGCAGTTCTTTCTCGGAGACGGTTTTATTGGCTTATTTTTCGGAACTATAATAGCACAACAAAAGCCATCAACATTGTATGAGATATATTTCCGAAAAATAAATTCTCACTTTTTTCCCACGGGAAAAAAGCAATTTATGGAAAGTGACATTATATAACCTGTCAACAGAGATGAAATGTCATTTCTTTCCCGTCACAGAAAAAACATCATTATTATTATTATTACCAAAAATGTATTGTAGAATTGTATTCACATATAATGGGGACTTTTCTCTGATAGTGTCAGGCGAGGTATGGGGTATTATATGCTTGATGTTCTCGTCTCATACTGATGGTTCATTTCAATAACATCAAATTTATTTGTTGTTATTAATGAAAAATAGACACTCGTATACATGTATATTGCATTATACTCCGCCATTATACTCTCTGATCTGAATACAGACCTAAATGTCTGATTATAGTTGATTTTCTTGATCAATCTGAGTAATCGTCTTTGAATAACAAAAATCTCTTGAATATGAATATTGCTTCACCAGAAAATTATTTCATACGACAACACAAATGCGAAATTGGCAAAATATAGTATCTTCAAAGTTTTTTCATTCATATATCTACTGACGACTCTAATTCTATAGCTGATTAACATTTTGTTTGTTTTATTTTGCTGTGGAACTTGTGGGAGTCATCTCTGGAGCAAATGAAGTGGTCTACTGTAATGGCCCGTTTGAATTTCCTCTCTATTTTTGAATTGCTATAAACAATTCGAATATTAACTTTTCCTACGAGCGTAGTACTTCTCTGTACACATTTGCCTGCGCGAAGTCACTTCTTCAAATGATGATAGTGTTCAAGAATGAATCCATACCAACAGTAGGTATGAAGTAACGATTGTTTCAATAATTCCTTCTCTCAGAGGATGCCTCATTTACTTTGGGAACTACTTCTCTGTAGATTCCCAGAGAATTTCAGTTCTGCCATCATAACTAAACTTGCCGGTACTGGTAATCGTCTTGTTCATATACTATTCATTCATCTTCCAAGGAGACCACTTCCGCTGACTACTTATATTATAAATGTCACATAATTCAGTGCAAATAAACCATGTTCCATTATAAAGCATGGTTATACCTCCTCCTTGAAATTGTTGGCTATCATTATATTTTATTAACGATAACTATATGCACTGTGGTTGTAATGTCAGACATGTAACTAAATTTCCTAGAGCGATATCCAGCTGGAGAATTCAACTCCGCCACTATGGAACTAATTTAATGAGCTGATATTCATTCCGATAAGATTTTCAACCTATACCTACACGTAGAGAATAATGTATTCACCAAACCCCAACAAGAATGAGCTGTTATAGGATTTTTGGAAGAGAAAATTGTGCGGAACTAGATGTTCTCCAATGAAGTTGATGACGTCAATAACAAATTTGGTAGCACATTGTAAGAAGCTATGTACCATTCAGCGCCATGTGTATGAATGAGTATTTTCTATAGAATCACTAAAGAAAATTCACAGGGATGTAAGTGAATGTCGCTCTTTTTCGCCAGAGTATATAAACGGCAGAAATTTGGGTTTATGTGTCCTCGTTCTTAAACTTTCATAATTCCCGTCCACCTTTTTGCGGAATAACCATAAAAATACTTTTATTCTTCTTCATATTCGCGTCGTTTTATGTCCTGGAGTTTATAGGTTTTGTCTTCTTTCTCATTCAAATGGGCTTTTATTGTGCTCACAAAATCCGAGTCAAGAGACTCACAGAAGTTACATTTTTATAATAAAGTGGAAATGAAACTACAGGAGTGGAGGAGTGAAACCTGAATATTGCATTCGTGCTTCTTTTTTCTATTACATCAAGTTGTGTTAGAATAATACAAACTAAGTCAAAATGTGGTCACACTTTAGTCAACTATTACCTCTCTTAACTGAAGAAGAGAATTCAAAAATTGATTATGAATGCCAACTACATGAGATAACGAAGTGCATTCATCACATACTCACCATATGAAATTGTACTATCCAAATCTCTCTCAGTCCCGAACATACCAGAAGAAATCGACGAGTCCAAACTCAAATCAAAATTTAATTGCTTGTTAGAACCTTTGAGGGACTTCTGAAGTTGAAATACATTCAAGGAATCGTATGATATCTGCGGACATTTCAGGATCTCAATGCAGGAAGCCGTCTCATTTATATGAGCAGATATGCTTTCAATACCTTCAGGGTTCATTTAAAAACTCAAGGTTACTTCTTCTCTCAATCAAGAACGGTCACTGAATAATCAATATACAATATGTACATATTGTTGTTATTGTTGTTTTTATTGTATGATTATATCGGAGTAGATGAGTCAGTTCATAGGGATTTGTATAGAGATCATAATATATTGAAGGTACGAGAACTGTAGGGTATGATGGAAAACGATAGGTTGATGGACAGAAACCATATCAATTCCGGTTTTTGTGGCTATAGGAGTCATTCAGTAATCTTTGCTATAGACAAGAATGATGAATAATTATATACACGTTCCATCAATTGATATGGTTCTGAGATTTGTATCTATAGTAATATTATAAAAGAGGAAAGATTTGATTGTTTGTTTGTTTGTATGTATTGAATAGGCTCCGAAATTACTGAATCGATTTTGCTAAAAATTGGTGGGGATATAGCTTAGAACCAGGAGGAGGTTATAGGATACATTTTATCCCGGTACCGTTAGGAAATTCAAGATGGCGGATCTAATATATCGAACGAGTTGTGTAACTATGGTCCGATTCTATTCAAAATTGGTATCTGGGGGTTTTCGGGGTCGAAGATTATGATTATTTCGTCATAATTTGAAAATTGGGGCTAAATTTGGAAATTCAAGATGGCGGAACCAAGATGGCGGGATCAAGATGGCGGAACCAATTAGGCGGACGAGTTTTGTAATTATAATCAGATTCTTTTCGAAATTGGGACCTAGAGGTTTTCGTGATCGGGGATTATGATTCTATAGCGAAAATTGAGAAATCCAAGATGGCTTATCCAAAATGGCGGATTTAGTAATTAGGATCCGATTTTATTCAAATTTGGTATCTGGTGGCTCTCGGGGTCGGAGATTATGATTCCTTCGTCCAAATCAGGAAATTTCACGATGGCGGACCCAATATACCGGATGTAATTTTATACCGATTCTATTCAAAATTTGTAAGTGGGCGTTTTCGGGATAAAAAATCAAGGTTCCTTCGTCAAAATCAGGGAATTCGCCACTTTTAAATAATTCAAATGATCTTACTCCACGTGATTGTGCCTTCCGCACAGATATTTGAATCAATCTGACGTCAGAATTGCTACATACAGTGGAACAATTTTGGGTTCAAGTTCAATCGAGTGAATTTCAGAAATAACTCCGATTGGATCAACACTTTAATAACAATATTACATCAATATTATCAGAAATTTTATAATACCGTGTAGAGTGGTGTCAATTCACACCTTCATAGTGAAGAATTACACGGATGTGGTGATCTAGAGTGGTTCTGGAATATCCATTCTGAAGAAACACCAAAAGGATGAGAAGTAATTACTTTCGATAATGGAATTATTCAAGATAACGCAAAAATACACCTAGTTACACTCTGACTAATTACGAATAAATCGGGACCGTGTATGAATCATGAGATCTGGGGCTAATATAATCTACTCATGGTCTTGCATTCTTCCATGTGAACGAATAATAATATTGCTAATGTTGATATGTCCTCCTGGAAAACCTAAACTCATCGAAGAATGGATAAAAACACTGTAGGTATAAAGGTATATCATCTTCAACTAATCCTGGTATCCATATTGATAAATAAGAACGTATGATTTCGTGAACATAATGCTATAATAAATTTCAAGTTGATTAATCAATTATATGATGATTTCGAGATTGCCAAGCTATATAGATTTCTTATATCGAACCAGATTGAAACATAATAATCAATATCAAAGTATAAATTTTGTGCAGAGAAAAGTATTGATCAAATATCTTGATAGATGACGGCACTAGCGCTGCTTCGACGCTCGTCTCTTGACAGCCTTCAAATAGTGTCACTCTACAGTGAATCATTTTATACAATGAATACTAATGTTAGTATATTAAGTATATCAGAGTCGTGTTATTCAACATCTAGATGCAGATGAGGAAGCACCGCTTTTCAGCGAGATAACTCTCAATAATTGTGTTTTCACATCAGGAAAATATCCGAAATATATTCGCATATCATAATATTATCAGTAAAAGCAAAAACGCAACAGATACAGTGTCAAAATGATCATCAAATGATTGCATAGTACACCACTTTGGTGTTGAATGATCAAATCAGCACTAGGTACTCTTTAGTGTAGTTCTTGACTGTATGTTAGAACGAATGACACCCCATCATGGTGTTATAAAAGTCAGTTTTTATTCTCACTGAAACAATCAGGACCTCAGGGGACACCCAAGGGTGCTAGCTGGTGTGACCTGGTGTCATTCTTTTTCACTATGCAGTCACGTGAAAAAGGGGTATAGCCCCAAATTTCATTTTGATCCTTATATTCATTGTGGCCATTGGATAGCAGTCGAGCTTCCTTAGGGTTTGAAATATTTGCACTTATGCACCCTGTATAAACAAAAAATGCTCCGGTTTGCCTCTGACCAACTAAATCTTGCTTCAATCTGCACCTCGCTTTCCAAACTTGTTTAATGTTCGCCTGGAAGTTGACAGCAGCTTGGATCGGAATATGGAAGTCTCGTATTATACTTCACAAACAAACGTACATGGCACGGCCGGACGAGGAATTTATGGAGGTTGGCTGGAAGTTTTCAAGATGTTTGGCAGTGAAATTGCGAGTAGGTTTTTTGCCATACTATTTGTTCAGTGCGATGCGACAGAAAATTTTTAAAGTTCCGATGGAACTCGGAAACGAGATCAGGAATTCTTATTCAGAATGTTTGGGTTGGAATGAAGAAGAATATCTTCATTAGGAGGACTATAGAACTCGGACTACAATTGCATTTTATTCATGCGGAATCGACATTTCGATATATGTATACAGGGTGTTACGTAATGGATGCGCAAGACTTCAGGATGGAATAGCTCGTCCAAAGATATGAAGAAGAGGTCCCTTCAACTAAATCTCTGGAATGCACCATTCTCGAGATACAGGGTGTTGGATTTTGATAAAAAAATCATTTTTTGAGGATATTTATGCAACCGTTTTTCGCAGATCTTGAAGGGGTTTTGAGTGTTTTTATTTATTCGAAGAGTACAGTTTTATTCCAACCATTTGAACCACCAATGTCTCAAGCACTTGAGTTGAATGTGTGTGAAGAAGATCAACTTTTATGTCGAAAAACATAGACTATTTTTCAAAATTATTTTCTTCATACTAATTAAAGAAAATTTATTTATACACTCAGAATATAGGTTATTTGGAATATATTACCTTAATCATGATAGGGGTTATCGGATGTCTCTTTGAGGTGTGGACAAGAGGTCACTTCCTAGTGGGGTCTGTTGAAGTGAGAGAAAAGGTGTGGTGCTCCTCTGGGTATATCCAGGATTTGTAGAAGAATCCTTCGGAATTTTCACCCATCCTACCTTCTAACTGCCAGGTTGACCTGAATTGTTCAGCAAGCCGAGCTGTTCGGCATACCTAACCCTTGTGTAAAAAATGAGTCCATTTTCATTTGTATGAGTAGCCCCCTTGAAGAACCAGAACTGGAATTTCATTCGTGACGTTTCTTGTAGAGTTTTACGCCAGGATTATTTTTTTTTGGTGATGCGTTTGCACTTGTCCATGTCGGCAAGGCATCAATTGGCGGTCCCCCTTGTGGCCCTTTTATCATTCACTTGGCCCCTCACCAAGGCTCCAAGCGGTGCCATGACTGAAATATTAGGCGATAACCTCGGCTTATCCATGGTTGTGCCTCACGACCAGGTGATTTCTGGGAGTCCTCCCAATTCTAGCAGCCTTTAGGTCCTGGGTTAGTTGTCAGAAGCCAATCTATTTCTTCCTGTCATCTCCCCATGGTTCTGCAGTTGGAGAATAGAGTTCTGGAGTAGGAATATGTGCAGGCCAGAAAATGTATTTATTAATTTCATTTTTTTATAATATGATATCTTCAATAATTCCATAGCTGGATTCAACATATTCATAAATCTCTCTATACAGTGTGTCCATTTAGTGCGTAATTCTTCGATATCTCCAAAACCATAACCTACAGAAAAAAACTTTGAAGAAAAAACTTCTTCAGTTACTCAAGTTGCTTAGTTCAAAAATATTTTCAACATTACTGAGTGTTTTGTAAAAGCGGGATGACTCGGAGACGAGTTTTTTTAAATGGAACACCCAGTATTGTTTATCCGGAATTTATTCCGCCGAGGTCTACCTCCACATTGCTGTAAAAAAAATTGAAATCGGTTACGGCGTTGCCAAGTTATAATTGATAAATCTATTTTTTACCACTATTGAAGAGTCATATTGAATTGGGCATGGTATATTCATTTATTCAAATTATGAAAATATTTTTGGCATACGGGTAGAAGCAAGGTCTCACGTATACAAATTCAGTAATTTTGCGACATGTTCTTTAACAGGGTGCTCTATTTCGCATTTAGAATTTCGCAAGATTCAGATGGCATTCATTAGAATTTTTCAAATGGAACACCCTGTATTTTTGTTCACAAATTCATTCCGACATCTTCCACCTTTTTATCGCTGAGAAAAAATCATAATCGGCTGCGGCGTTGTCAAGTTATGGATAATTTCCTTATTTTTACTACTATTTCGGAGTATAATTTTTACGTCATAGTTCTTTCATTCAAATAATCAAATTTCTTCATTGACCATTCATATATTTTTTTACAATAGGAACATTTGCACGCTCTTCAAGTTCGAATTTGGAACACAGTGGATTTGACAAATTGATCCAAAATGCTACTTTCACAGATTTTTTGCAGACAACGAATTAATTTTTTGAAGTACACTTCCATTATTCGTGTAATGACCTGTCAAACATCGTCACAATCAAATATATCTTGAATTAATCTAAAATTTCGCTGAATTCCCTCCCGAAACCCGCGTAGTGAAGAAATATTGTTTGTATCATTATGTATAGAGTTTGCCTCCTTCAAGTTTGATGGAGATTTGGTTTGTGGGAATAACGACAATATAAGTGGTCCAAATTTTAAAGAATTGTCCTTTTTCTCGCAATTCAAATCTCCATTGTTTGTATTGTAGAAGTTGTTTTAAAGGCAGGCGTTTTGCTTTTGGCTTGTTTGTTTCACATAGGTACATATTATTTAATTCATAAGTAACAAGATTACGGAATATTTCAAATGACAATGCTTATATCGCAAAGGTACCTGAATGATCTATGTAGAACCTCGAATGTCATGTGGCAAGCAATATTCCCACAATCAAATCAAATAAAGGAACCATGTCTCATAAGTTGCCCTGAGATAGTGATGAACATAAGGAAACTACTCATAACTTGAATTCCCCGCAACCGATTTAAATTTTTTTTTCAGCAATGAAAAGGCGAATGATGTCAAAATGAATCTGTGATGAAAAATACAGGGTGTTCCATTTGAAAAATTCTAGTGAACGTCGTCTGAATCTTACAATATTCAGAGTGTAAATTTCAGCACCCTGTAAAGGATAATCTCGCAAATTTACTGGATTGGTGTACGTGAGACCTTGCTACTACTGTATGCCAAAAATCTTCTCAAAATTTCAATAAATGAATATTCCATACCCAATTCAACATGACCCTTCAATAGTAGTAAAAATGGGTTTATCAATAATTATAACTTGGCAACGCCTCAACCGAATCCAATTTTTTTCACAGCGATGTAGAGCTGAACCGTAGCGGAATGAATTTAGAATAAAAAATACTGGGTGTTCCATTTGAAAAAACTCGTCTCCGAGTCCCGCCGCTTTTATAAAACACCCAGTATTGTTGAAAATATTTTTGAAATGGAACCTTCAAGAACGGAAGAAATTTTTTTCCAAATTTTTTTCTCTAGTGATAATGGATTTCGAGATACACACTGTATTTACATAGGTGTGAACGCTTATCAACTGGCAAAGCAATCTTGGGAAATACGGAATTCCTAATGTATAATTTTATTTTTGTTTGATATAAATAGGAGATTTTGATTAATATCTCTAAAGGGTAAGGGTATATCGAAATTTATAACCAATTTCTTCGATTTATGATTATTGCTTCATCTACATTGATATATAATCCATAACTATCGAATTAAACATTCTGTACCAGTCGTCCCCTGCACCCCCATGGTGAAATAAATTGTATTTGTTTGGTGAAAGATTTTTATGTATTTGTTGAACAGGGTCAGCTACTCTCCTCCTAATAACATCATGAATTATTCCTGATTTTTAACTGAATAATCAACACATAGAGTGTTATTTGGTTGCACAACTATCCAAATAACATAGTTTCCTCTCAATTTCAAAAGTTGCTGTGGTGCCCCTTCTTTTTGAGTTTATCTAATTGGATAATGTGTCTGAAAATGTTTCTGCTCAAAACGAACCCATAGTGCTTATCGATGAAAAGCTGCCAAGTATGTTTGTCGTTTTATAAAATAAAGGTTACCCCTTTGATTACATAGGTACTGGGGTTGCAAACATTAGAAGTCGGTCGACCAAACCTTCATTAAAAAGTTACCGGTTTCGTCACTACGGCCATCATCAGACAATGGTACCTAGAATAATATTATTTTAGGTACCACCTTCTTTTTCTCATGTTGCGGGCAAAGACGACAGATGCCAGTACTTCCGCTATGATATTATTTGGTCCTTCTGCCTGACCATTTTGATATTCTGGTGTGATCAGTTATGGGGTGACCTATACCGTGTTCCATACCTATCAAGGGATAACATTGACTTTTGAGAGAACCGTATATCGTGGCATGAGGTGAAGCTGGAGAATAGATAATGGAAATGAGAACTCATTGATCAGTTATTATCTTCAACGTTTTTATCCCTGATTTTCTGGTGATAAATTTGTATGAAATACTCCTGAGAGTTGAATAAGTCTTTTGTAGCTTCAGCTAAATTAGTGCATCTCAATTATTCCGCAATCACGAGTTCAAATACAAGTGAACGTGCAGTTAACACAAAACGTAGATATAATGAGGAATTTGGAGTGAAATACAAATTACTTACACAAACCATAAAAGTTTTTCCACTTGAATGTTGAATGAATGTATTCCAAAACCTTAGGACCATTGCAACACCATTTTTTGTATACTACAACGCTATAGAGGAAATAATATTTGCAATTCGATACGACGTCTATTGAAAAAAAAATCAACTGGCTCACTTATCATTGGAACTAGTGTTTTCATGAAGAAAAATTATAGGAAAATGAAGGAACTTCATCGAACAATGTCGAGATACCAAATTATTAGAAAGTCGAATTGTGTGGATATTTATGGTAAATTTCAATATAACATTATTAAAGAGTGCATTTTATTCAGTTCGAACCAATTCTCTTTATGTTTTTTATTACTTGCAGTGAATAACCTGTACGTATTACCGTAAGTTTGTGTACCTTTCAACACTGCTTTCACTCCATTGCAGACTGCCTCTAATCTCCAACCACCTATTCACAAAGGCTAAGTAGCAGATGACAAGTTAATAAAACCACTGATTCTCTTATTTGGTCAAACAGAAAGATGTCGAACTTCGTAGGTACGTCAATATTCCGTCAATAAATATGATGTGAATTGAAGGTCATATTTTGGTCATAGAAGTCGTGGACCAAAATTGTCGCAAAACCAACGTCAATATTTCCTCTGCTACCTGAGTCCTAACATCAATGTCTTCCGAAACAAAATCATCTCAAGGTATTATTCTGAATATTCGCTCTAACCGAAATGAAGGCTCATTAAAGTCAAAAGATAAGAATATATTACACGAATTAATTCATCCTGTGAATATATTGTAGCCCGGCGGGTACAGTCATTGTCATAATTTATTCAACAAGAGAATGCTCTCGAAGATTGAATCTCGATAAGACGCATAGCCTTCCCGAAATATAAACAACCGAAATATTTTTAATCAACTCAAATGAAGTTCTCAAGTAATGGTGCACCGATAAATCAAAGAGCGAGACATTTCAATATTAACGGGCTAATCTCCATACGCACCTATTACGCAACAATTTAAATAACACGAAAATAATGATATCACCTCAGATAGGATCTGTTTGTCGGTGGTGGTGGGCAGATTGAGTTATATACCGAATGTTCTTCCGTGCCGTGGCGTCGTTTCCGCAGATGGCCTGGGCGATATTTTATGCCCGTAATAAGCCAGATTGGATCTAAACGACGTGGCGTGGACAACAGTCGATCGATTATTTTCAGATTCAGACGGAACACGGACATTCTTTGACAACTGACTGAGGAAAAAAAATGATGACTACATTTGGCTATACATGAATATGGCCATAGTGCATATAATATTTCTCAACGCCTACAATGATTATCGCAGGTCGAATTATTCCAGCAAGAAACTCTAATATATCATAGGGGACAAGCAAGTTATCACCTGTGATAATATAAAGTCAACTTTGTTGATTATAACCCACCTGCGATTATTAAATATATAACCTTGCTGCCACTAGCGAGTTAATCTGTATATATTGCTATCAGATGATGTTTCTGTAGTAGGTATTTGACTTTACTACCGCTAGTGAGTCTATCTAATACATGGACGTATTGTTTATACGTCCATGATCTAATTACTAATAGGGGTAGGGCAATTTTATAATCATAGGTAGAGAACTTTGCTAATCTTGGTGGGTGATCATATTGATAGTTGCATGAAGTTCTTCCTGTATAGTTATTTTCCTGGATTGTTGTCATGAAAAAAGGTGAAATTTTGACTGAATTCCAATTTCACTCTCTTCAATTTCCACCCTGGTGTTTGGTATGAATAGCAATTTATTGATTCCTAAAGAAAATTTCGAACCAATGATTTTGACAATTTGACATTTGACATTTTGACAATATTAAAGTTCCATTGGACCAAAAAGGAGGAAATGTTGAATGTGAAATATTAATATTCCAGTCAAAATACCTTGAAAAAACTCACTTTTATTGAACCATCAATCCTGGTAATAAATAAAGCACTCAGATCAACGAAAGCACTGAAAGGGACACTGAATTGGATTGAAGAGAGGAAGTATATTCGTAACATGTCGTGTCGTCGAGATTGTCATCCTGTATTTGAGTTAGCCCAACTGGCCATGATTGAACATGTCTTTGGAACGCAAGATGTCTGGCAAATGTTCATAGGAGAAAAAAATCAGCAAAATATCGAATAACGATAAGTAGGTGCTGAATAACCCCAAGTAGGTTCGTGAAATATTATTTTCGTGGCAGGCTGACAGCTGTATTATTGGTAGTGACTGCAGTTCACAGGCATATAACTCACTAGTAGTATTTCAGCTAAACAATTATTAAAGAAATCATGCTGTCTCAGAGTGGCTGCCTGATAGCGGCAGCAGTATACCTATAACTGTGGCAGGAAATTCACTTTCAGCAAAGTCGTTATTGCTATCACAGGATTTCAATGTAATGCTTCTCTTCGAAAATATGTGACGGTAATAGAATTTCTTGTAATGGTAGCAAGAAATATCTCAGCACATTCTAATGGCACTATTTTCCTCAGTGTGCATACACAGACGAAATGTCTTTCCGTTGCTGAATAGCAGATGAATGAATTGTCGTCAACTCTGACAGCCAAAAAGCAATAAAAACTGATGGTATAGTCGAAATAGACCGAACATGACCCTTCTAGAGAGAACCAGATATTACATGAATCTACCTATCATATTTCATTTGAAAAGTTGAATATTGTAGGATAATTCTGCAACATTATAGATTTACAGTGGAATTTTCTCTGAATATATAAAGGGAAATCATTAGATATCCATAGAATATATCCAAGAGAATATTCTATGGAGCTGTAGAGTATATCCTAGGAATATTCGAAAATAATCGCTATATTCCAGGGATAGTCCAGGAATATGACGAGATCAAGTTTCCTGGAATGAAATTTCGAAAAACATATTTTCAAGTAACTTAAGGTGACCGAGGATGGACTGGATTCCGTGACATGTGACTTCCAGACAGTCAGAGTAACGCCAGAACTACTAGACTAGTAATCGAATAAAATAAAGTTGTACATAACAATTCCTTAGAAGACTTAGAAGATCATTGTTCAGAATCGGATCATGAACAATTTTCGTTTCAAAATCTTGTTACATACAGTGTGACCCACTTCTAATGGAACCACCCCTGTATCTTACGTAATCGTTGGGTAAGGATCCTGAAATTTGCTGGAGCGAGAGATATACCACAAATGCACTCTATGACCAAGTGGAGTCATCTTCAGTGATATACACTGCTCGCCAACAGCCATGAAACTACCCCAATTTCCGGAAAATGATATTAGGAGTCAAAATAGGTCGAAAATCACTTCAGATTTGGAATCAGGACGCCCAATTTACTAACTATTCAAAGTTTTCCTGGAAAATTTTCAGTACGGAAAAATGAAATTTTGTCGCATTTTTTATGGAAGCACCCCCGTATCTCACGTAATTGACTTAATCTTTGGACTTTCTCTTCCTCCGGAAAATTTCAGAACCCTACCTCAATAATTACGTGAGATACGGGGGTGCTTCCATAGAAAATGCGACAAAATTTCATTTTTCCGAACTGAAAATTTTCCAGGAAAACTTTGAATAGTTAGTAACTTGGGCGTCCTGATTCCGAATCCGACGTGATTTTCAACCTATTTTGATTCCTAATATCATTTTCCGGAAATTGGGATGGTTTCATTTCTGTTGGCGAGCAGTGTATATCACTGAAGATGATCCCACTTGGTCATAAAGTGCATTTTTGGTATATCTCTCGCTCCAGCAAATTTCAGGATCCTTACCCAACGATTACGTAAGATACAGGGGTGGTTCCAGTAGAAGTTGGTCACACTGTATAATAAATGTTTGGAATTCACACCTCGGAATCAATGATTGGTGTTCATGCTTCACAAATTCCATTCAAAAATATGGGAAAATTCCTGGTATATTTCATGAATACACGACACAGGATATTCAGTTGGGCATATTTCATGAATATACGATACAGAATATTCAGTTTGAAATACTCCTGGAACATTCATACCTGAATATTTCTTGAACAATCCAACTAGGATATTCAATGAATATCTGGTGTTGTTTGGGCTGATGGGTTCAAGCACACCCAATATACGTTTCATGAACTCCCGGAAGAAAGAAGATTTACTTTGAGGTCTACATAATCTTATCAAAAAGTTTCGAGATATTTCGATAAAGTAATTACATAAAAAAATTCAACATTCATATCGCTTTTGCTTCGACAGAACTTTGTGGAATATAATTGAAACTCTTCAATGAAGTTGTTTAGTCCCTACAACCTCCTTAGTATCTCGCAGTTGACAGTATCTGGTTTCAAACCAATTCAGTAAGAATATATCATAATGCAAACTTTAAACTATCGATAGACCAATTAAGCTTCAACTGGGGTAACATTGGACCTATTCTGTTTATGTTCGGTGCTATTAGCATTATCTCAATCCTCTCTGAAATTCATTGTGAAGGCCAATTGGCCCGAGAATGACACTGAAACTTCTCATAGTGCATTGAAGTTAGGACAAGTTATGTTAGAAATAGGAGAAAACGCCACTGCGATGACTAGTCAAGACTAATGTTCCTATCGCTAGAAGAAGAAAATGCAAGAGATCCTAGATACATTAGGATCCTAGAGGAACTAATCACGAAGATTAGACAAACAGCTCCTTTTTCTTTTAGTTGCGACGGATAAGCAAAACTGATGTTTCTAACGTTTTTAGCCACCTCAAAAAAAAGACAGTTCATGATGTATATTGCACGTATATCGCTCAAGAAGATTTCCCATTTTTTCTCATTTTCAGATAATCTGGATATTCATTCAATGAAATGGAGTTGACTTCTGACTGTTCCATGAATATACGATAACAATCAGTTTTTGCGTAATATTGTTCCTCACTACCCGTTGAGATGACCTATATCAAGGTCATTCAACACAGTCCCGATTACACGGAGAAAAAGGATTTGTTGCATCAACAAATTATTTATGCTCGAGTTATTTTTGTTGGACTGAGCAATTTTTTGTTGAATTAACCAGATACATGATCATTCCATGGAAGCAGCTTGTTCAAATCAAGAATGTAGTCTCATTGAATCAACAGTATAGAATAGAATAGAATAGAATAGAATTTTATTTATACCAGAGACAAATTTACAATTTGTGTAGTACAAGTCCTAACTACTTATCTAATAAGTGAGAATAATATGTGCTTACAACTATAACAATATTACAAAGCAAAAATGGAATTTGCAATTATTTGATTGTCTATCCGATTGTGCGCCGGGGCAACTTACATTGAACGGGGTGGCGCATTTGCTTTTCAAAACTGTAGGAAAACCCGGCAAAACCTACAGCACCATCATGAAATGAATTGCAGATTCCATTGTTACTTATATAAATATATATATACCTATGGTCGAGCTACCGTTATAACTGAACCTAAAACTAAGTCTGGGCAAAGATTCTTTGATTCAAGTCCTCTATTTTATATGGTTCAGAGCAGATCAAGTGTCTAATAACTGTTCGTCTGAAATTGGAGAGGTTTTTGATCTCCTTAACTTTGCTAGGAAGCATATTATAAAATTCTACACATTTATAAAAACTGCCTTTTTCAAGAAGAGTGGTCTTGTGTAGAGGGAAAGTGAGATTATCTTTATGCCTTGTATCATATAAATGGCTAGACAATGCACCATCGAAAAACTGCTTATTTTTGAAAACAAAGTTTACACATTCAGAAAAAAATATACCGGGTAAAGTTAACAAATTTAAAGATTTGAATTTTCCTCTACAAGATTCACCTACTTTGAGATTTCCCAGAATTCTAATAATTCTTTTTTGAATTGTGAAGACTTCTTGACCGTGTGAACCACCCCAAAAAAGGATTCCGTATGACATAACCGAGTAAAATTGACCAAAGTAGACTGTTCTAAGAGTTTCAGGATCAACAACCTTTTCAGTCCCATAAGTGCATAACAAATTCTACTAAGTCTACTACACAGTTGTTTCACGTGTTCCGACCAACCTATGTTTTCATCAATGGTAATACCAAGAAAGTTTGTTCTGCTAGCATATGATATTTGTATCTCATAAAGATTAATAGAGTGTGGAAACACTGAAGTATTTCTGCCATGTCGGAAAAGAATACAGTTCGTTTTGGATGTATTCAGAACAAGAGCATTGTTGTGAAACCAATTTGCAATAATTTCTGTGGCATTATTAGTTTTGTGACACAATAGGTTATAATCTTTTTCTACTATAAGCAAGTTAGTGTCATCGGCATATGAAGTTAAAGTAATAGTTGGATCTACCATAATGTTTGACATATCATTCACATATAGAATAAACAAGATCGGACCAAGTACGCTCCCCTGTGGTACACCCATAGAAATTGTTTTCGCATCTGAGTGGTATGACTTTGTATTATGCCTCACACAAACTGTTTGTACTCTGTTTGAAAGATAGGATGTAAACCAGTCATGTGCTACTCCCCGAATACCCATTTTATATAGCTTGCTCAGAAGAATTTGATGGTTCACACAGTCAAAAGCTTTCGACAGATCTAGAAATACTCCATGAGCAATATAGCCATTGTCCAAATAATGAAGGATCCTCTCAATAAAAGTAAAAATCGCAGTTGTGGTAGATTTTCCCTTCTGGAATCCATGCTGATTATTTGTAATCACTCTATTTTCACTCAAAAATGGGACAAATCTTCTGCACATGATAATTTCGAATAATTTAGAAAATGATGAAAGTAAACTGATAGGTCGATGATTTTCGACTAAAAGTGGATCACCTTTATTTTTAAACAATGGTCTAACAATTGCAACCTTCAGCTTTGTGGGAAATATGCCTTGTCTGAATGATTCATTCAGAATATATGTTATAGGTTCTAATATATATTGACTCACATTCTTCAGTAAAACATTACTTATTTCATCATCCCCTGATGAATACTTGTTCTTCATACTATTTATCACTTCTAAAACTTCATTTTGGGTTATTTCTGATAGATAGATCGTGTCGAGACATTCTTGTACAAGGTTAATGTCAAAATTATTTGCAGAGTTATCACTTATGAGACGAGAGGCAGCAGTTAGAAAATAATCATTGAATATATTACTAGCGACATCTGGTTCTGTTACCAACTCATTGTCAGTTTTTATTCCATTGAACGAGTTATTCCTGTTTTTGGATTTTCCTAGTTCAGTGTTCACGATTGACCAGACTGTTTTAGATTTGTTATCGGATTGCCTAATTTTTTCACCATAGTGTTTTTTCTTTTCTGACAACAGCAAGTTGCAGTAATATTTTTTGTATTCATTCATCTGATGGTTTGTTATTTGTTTGAGAAAGTACATTTCTGATAGTAAATTGAGTGTATTTTTTGCATTTATAACGTTTTCTGATATCCACTTTGGTTTCTTCATTGATTGAATAGGAACTTTGCTCAGAGGAAAAGCTTCATTTAAAAAACTCGTGAGTTGAGAAATGAATCTACTGTACATATCATCAACGCTTTCTGCTTCAAATACATTTAACCAGGTCTCACTCGATAACAGTTGAAATAACTTATCATAATTTTTTGAGCTGAACGAACGTTTCCACTCATAAATGTTCTCTAAATTTTCTTCATTATTTTTTACACGAATATATTGACCATAATGATCAGAAATATTAGTATCCATGACATTTACAGAATAAGTTATTCTGCTGGAAACATATATATTATCCAAACAAGTTGCGCCGAGCATGGTAACTCTAGTTGGTTCATCTATTGTGAATATCATATCATAGGAGCTCAGCAGATTGGTTACTAACTGTATGTGTCTTTCATTTTTTGTAATGTTTAACATGTCAATGTTGAAATCTCCAGCAACCAGAACACATTTATTACCTTCAGTGGCTCTTTCTAAAAGAAGATCTATTTTTTCAAGATAATATTCAATACTGGTTGCTGGGGGTTTGTACACTGCACAAATAATATAATGAGTATTATTAATTCTAATTTCAGCACCACAACATTCAAAAACATATTCTTCACTTAAATTATGTATGTCGTCCCTTATTAAAGGATTCAATAGTGTTAAGGCATATAAGGCTACTCCACCATGTGCTCCTTGGTTTTTACGACAGAAAGATGAGATTAATTTATAATTTTCTAGGTGGAATGCTTCCAAACTATCAGATGTTTGCCAATGTTCAGTAAGGGCAATGAAGTGTACCTTGAGTTCTTGTACTATTACACTTATGTTATTTATACAATTTGAAATACTTCTAACATTTTGATGGAATAGACTTATTGATATATTTTCTTTGTTAGTTTGGTCTAGAGAT
Source organism: Phaedon cochleariae (assembly GCA_918026855.4). Classification (NCBI taxonomy): domain Eukaryota; kingdom Metazoa; phylum Arthropoda; class Insecta; order Coleoptera; family Chrysomelidae; genus Phaedon; species Phaedon cochleariae. The sequence goes on along the minus strand of OU896709.1, from coordinate 60,064,561 downwards.
GAACAAATTAATTGCTATACCTTCTTTGTTTTCTTAGCTTCTAGCTCAAGAAGCCTCTTATAACAGGGGCATTCAGGGTCAAAAACAGTATGGTTTGTTATCAGCGCTTTTTTCAGTTTCTTGTTGGTCTCAGTACAATTTATACAATTCACGTTTTCAGGATCAGGACAATCATTTGATTTATGAGAACCTCCACAGTTGAAACATGTCACATTATTTTCACATTTTTGAGCTGTATGCCCATATCTCGCACATTTGAAGCACCTCATCACACTGAAGAACTCGTGTGCCATACATCTTCTCCATCCAATGTTGACTCTTCCCAATTCACATATTCTGTCTTTGAGTGAGACATCCACAGTTAGTACTATATTGCCTTTATCCACCTTGTCCTTCTGTTTATATTTCCTCTGTACCTCTATGATTGTTGACTCGTCGATATGAAGGTCATTTTGTTCTTTTAATATCAATTCCATCAACAAAATATATGGTTTCTTAAAAAACAAATTATGTCGATCCAAAATAATGTTGATGTTGATTCAAATATGAACATTTCGTTGATTTGATCAAACAATGATCATTTTGATGAGAATATATCTTTGAAACAACATACAAGTTTTCTTATTCCGATGTAACAATGAACTCGTTTCGAACGGATCATTTGCTTGAATAGAGCAAGGAAATATGTAATATTAATTAAATATTTTGTTCATTCTACATGAACTCATATTTTCGCCTCTAGATGGTGATCATTTCGCCTCGTCTATGCCTGCCTCGAGTTCATTATATACGTGAAGCTTGATTCTTCGTGTTTGAAATATCAGCTGGATAAATCGAACTTAGGATGATTAGCAATCCGAAATAGTTTTCCATCAGCTAAAGAGAAGTAAAGACTGAAGATCTATGCTAGGAGTCGACTAGTTTCCTAGTTTTGTTTATTCTATTGATGTGAAATTTCAGAAAATTCCCGGATATTGAATTTGGTTAAAACAATTTGTCGAATGGATATATAGTTTCTCTTGAATCAACGAAATATTTCATCGAATCAACCAAATATTTCGTTGAATCAACCAAATATTTCGTTGAATCAACTAAATATTTGATTGAATCAATATCTTGTTATTTTGAATCAAACAAAATGTTTGTTTGAGCCAATTCAATATCTCTTCATAAACAATTCATGGATGTGCTTGATTGAAGAAGATCCAGAGTTCATGCAAGACATATTTACTTGATTCAAACTTCAAATTCGCTCTGAAACAAGATTTTGATTTACTCATTTCAAGATTATATTTTGTCGTGCATATATGACACTTTTATTTGCTCCATTCAATTAAATTTTGCTTGATTAAACAATCCTTTTTTTCCGTGTACCCTCAAAAAAGTATATCGCCCAGTATAGTTGAATAATTTGGATACTGTTCTGCTTGCACGTAGTTGCAAGTTTCGTCACGTTTGGAGTTATATCGAATTACGTGGAGGGTTGATGAAGAAAACCCCTATACTAGCATCTGGCGGGGCATAATCCCCAGAGATAAATGCCGGAGACCGTTGTGACGTCATTCTCTATTCCTGACTATCTCAATTATAATTATCACCGCTAACTTTCCCAGATCCCGTGTTCTCCATTCAAATGAAATCTTTGTGGTCTGCTTAACAGATGTTCTTCAGGTTTTGTCATTATCTCGACAAAATGATATAAACTGATAATATCTGTCAGGAGAGAATTGTTAAAGTTGCTAATTCAGAAATATGAGTTTGTAGTGTTTACTATTCAAGGTGCATATTCAGAAATACTGTCTGTAGATTTATCGAAGGAGAAGAACATCAATTCTTCCAGATTCTTATTTATACAGGGTGTAATTGGACAAATTTCAGCTATAAAAGCCAGAGCTCAAAATATGAAGGTTCAAGCGAACCTCTATAAAATGTGTCAATAATTCAAGCATTATTATGTTTTCATGTTCTATTTTGCTGATATGTAAGTTTCATTTTCGTAATGAGTGCAATCTGACGATCCAAAACATCGACCTAATTATTGATAGATATCAAAGTTAAGATCATATAGTGCAGCATCATGTTTGACTCGACATATCTCGAAAAATAATAATTATAATATCGCTATGAAGGAGTACGATATTTTCGTAGTATGTATCGTAGAATCAAAAAATCATTATAAAATGGAGTTTTGGCCAGTGGCGTAGACTTCGGGAAGGATCAACCCATCTCGTACGCCTCTGGTAGTAGCCAGAAACGTTTATTCAACATATGTTAGTAGGGTGTATGATACGTCAATCAGTTTGAAAGTTATTGGCGCGAATAAATTTTCAAATTTTCAAATAAACCACCCCGTAACTAAAAACATCACGGAAAAAAGGAATTGTTGAATCAAGCAAAATTTATTTGAATAGAGCGAATAAAAGTGTCATATATGCACGACAAAATATAATCTTGAAATGAGTATAAATCTATATCTTGTTTCAGAGCGAATATTGAAATGATTGTTTGATTCTAAATAACAAGATATTGATTCAATCAAATATTTAGTTGATTCAACGAAATATTTGGTTGATTCAAAGAAATATTTGGTTGATTCAATAAAATATTTGGTTGATTCAATTAAATATTTGGTTAATTCAATGAAATATTTTGTTGATTCAAGAAAAACTATATATCTATTCGACAAATTGTTTTGTTGGACCAAATTCAATATCCGGAAATTTTCTGAAATTTCACATCAATAGAATAAACAAAACTAGAAAACTAGTCGACTCCCAGCATAGATCCCAAATCTTTACTCCTCCTTAGCTGATGGAAAACTATTTCGGATTGCTATCATCCAAAGTTCGATCTATCCAGCTGATATTTCAAACACGAAGAATCAGGCTCCACGTATATAATGAATTCGAGGGAGGCATAGACGAGGCGAAACGATCGCCATCTAGAGGCGAAAATTTAAGTTGATGTTGAAGGAACAAATTATTTCATTGATTTTACATATTTCGTTGCTCTATTCAAGCAAATGATCCGTTCGAAACGAGTTTATTGCTACATCGGAATAAGAAAACTTGTATGTTGTTTCAAATATATAATCTCATCAAAATAATCATTTTTTGATCAAATCAACTGAATGTTTATAGTTGAATCAACATCCACATTATTTTGGATCGACATAATTTGTTTTTAGGAAACCATATCTTTCGTTGATGGAATTGATATTATACTGTTGATTCGGTAGCCTACATTCTTGATTTGAACAAGCTGTTTCCATGGAATAATCATGTATCTGGTTGATTCAACAAAAAATTGCTCAGTCCAACAAAAATACCTCAAGCGTAAATAATTTGTTGATGCAACAAATCATTTTTTTCCGTGATTGCATCTAGATGATTTGGGTTGAATATTCATATTTTGAGCTCAGGATTCTATTGTTGAAATGTTTCCAATTAGTAATGAAACATCCTTTATATAATGCTTGTATAAATCGTTTTACGGGATTATAAAGGGCGAGGTCTTCCCTTACTGGTTTGGACGATTTCTCAGCTCATACAATTTTTGAGAAAATCTGAAAATAGTAGAGCAGTATTACATACACTCGCCTGACCAATATCAATGACCAAGATGTATTCGCAGAAAATTTACGAAAAAAACATTTGAAGAATAAATAGAAGTCTCTACCATCACGGAGTAATTTAATGATGTGAAATATTCCGCAATTCTCAACTAAACTGCTCAACACATGAAACGTAAAATTGCATTTTTTCGATCAAATTTGAATCATCATTTTTTTCGATTTCCTCAACCAATTTCCAATTATTTTTCAGTTTATGAAAGCTCGTTTAATTTACTATCGAAACTATGGATATGACTATTTCATCTTTTCCAGATGAGATTCTACAGGATGATAATCAAAGCTGTGCATTTTTCCGAAAATTTCATACGCCTCCCGTTTGAGAGAAAAATGTTTCAATTTTTTTTTTGGGTCAAAAACATATTGCTTCATATGTTTTCTCGATACTGTGAAAAAATTTTGGGAATTGTCACACGCTTTACTGAAATATGAATGTTTTATTAAGATAATGCATAATTTGATACCCTAATTTCTATTGGCTTTGTGTTCCTGTCAATCTGGTTCGAACGGTGGTCAAAATTATTGAAATGATGCATGATCAAACTATTCTTATATACAGGGTGGTCCCTAAACAACAATTATGACATCAAGTAATGAAAAAAAATCTTGTTCGTGTAGGAGAGGTTGTCATCACCATGTCAAGTTGCTACAGAATCTATTGCAAGATCAAACCACTGGAATTGTTAGGAAAATCGGATTTTCAGAGCGTCGTTCTCACTTCGTGATAGATTTTCAGAAGATAATCGTAAGGCAAATAAGATAGACTGAAGAAATATACTGGATGTCGTCTAAATAAGTTGCTGCCGAGACATACCATATGCAACAGACATAATTCATCACAATTGCAGTATATATTAAACAGTATCAGGATGTGATTCCATTTGCGGTGAACGTCTTCACAAAGGACTTATATTGAATATATGTCGAAATTTGGGAGAATGGCAGACGTGAGTCACATGGATATGTAATGTTCTAACTGCAAAAAAAACATGTTTTTTCTGGGTCAGGATACTCTTCATTCAATAGGAATTAGAGCATCAAATTATGCATCATCTTAATAAAACATTCATATTTCAGAACTGCGTGTGTGACAATTTCAAAAACTTTTTTACAGTAACGGAAAAACATATGAAACAATATGTTTCTTTCAAACGGGAGGCGTTTGAAATTTTTGGAAAAATGCACAGCTTTGATTATCATCCTGTAGAATCTCATCCGGAAAAGATGAAATAGTCATATCCATAGGTTCGATAGTCTATGAAACAAGTTTTCAGAAACTGAAAAATAATTGAAAATCGGTTCAGGAAATCGAAAGTTATTGTGATTCAAATTTGATCGATTAAATGCGATTTTACGTTTCAAGTGTTGAGCAGTTTAGAAGACCTAGATCAATGACCTGTCGGAATCAATTCCAATTCATAATAAGATCACTATGCAATTCAAGTCCATTCCATGATAAGAGTATAGAGTATTGACAAATCCTAGGTCAGTTTAAAAACAGGAAACATTAGAGATCAAAGAGATACTCTGGGCATCATGAGATTGACGACCCTTATTGCATCCTGCGTGGTGTAATCCCATGAGATGAATCTCAGAGTGCGACGGTGACGTCATTTTTTTGTTATGGTCGTCTAGAGGACAATTATTTTTGACTAATGTTTTTTGCCGGTAGGGGGAGCTCTTTAAATGTACATTTTCCGGAATTATTATTAATGTGGAGAGTTACTCGGGTAGACTGTAAAAGTCTGTATGATATAAGGGTGATCCATTTTCAGTTTCTAATGTTGGCATCACTATAAATCAAGCAGCTTGTCAAAAAATTCGTATTAGTTGACAACAACAGCGATCTCTTGCTTCGGCATCCCATACAATCATGATGTGATCTTGACTCGAACTCCATCTTCTTTTACTATTCCAAGGTTATTTTTGGTTATAACAGTCAAACAGCCCCTAAAGTTCCAGTGTTCCTTCAGGAATGTTAGGATTTTGGGGATATGTTCGTGGTATTCCTTCCACAGACAAATTCGATATTTTGTGATAAACAGCATATGTAACACTCCAGCAATATGTGGTGAGGTGTTTCTGGATGATCCCGACAGAATCTGCAGTTGCTGATGTGCTCCTGAGATCTTTACACATCTCGCTATTGTTTTGTACAATTTTGCTTATGACAAACAATGGCTTCGATCATGATTGTGAATTGGGGAATTCTATAGATAGTATACTTGTTGCTCCATAGTTAATGTATGACGTTGCCAGGACGAATGAAAATATGCAGCATATCATACTATAATAGGATATTTAGTTGTAATCTCCTTCTGAAGATGTGAACATAGTTAGCAAAGCACGTGTCCAGGCCTTTGAAAAATCGATTTTATATTATTGTATGTACTGGGACCAATGATCTTCTCGATCTATGTGAATGACTTATTCTTGATTAACAGTAAGGGAAAATTATCAGTTTTGTAGATGATACTGCTATTTTGTATAAAGGTAATACCTGGGCGGAATTGAAAAATGATGTAGAAGCAGATTTCTCCTTGATTCAAGAGTTTTTCAACTATATAGATTGCCTACCATACATATAGAGAAAATTTTCTTCTCACCATTTTCCATTTATGAAAATACATTGCCAAATTACAGCCTCTGTCATTACCCAATAGCCTACAAATCACTTCTGTTACATAAAATATTTAGTTATAATGATAGATAGGTATTTGCGGTGGGCCAATCATATAATTTTTATTCTGAAGAAGCTACGTTTCGTACTATATAAATTTCGACAATTGAATGGCATTCATGACCAAGCACAAAAGAAAACTATACATTATAGTTTAGTGGAAAGCCATCTAAACTATGGTATATTGGGATGTGGAGGAGCATTGAAATCATATATCAGACCGCTCGAAATTACCGAAAAACGTTTCCTCAAACTCATACTAGAAAAAAGTGCAAGATATTCAAGTGATCGTTCGTATGAAAAATCGGGAATTCTAGATTTGAGACAACTGAAGAACAGCAATATAAGAAAATACGAAAACAAGCATGAACTTGTTGAACTTACACACAACTACGATACTAGAAGACACATTCAATTTCAATGTCCTCGGACAACAGCTTACCACCGAATGTTAAGGGAAGTAGGTCAATTTTTGTTTTTACCAGACGAATCAAAAATCATTTGAAAAACACCCCAATGAAGTTCATTCGTGAATTATTGAACTGAATATTAATGAGATATTTATTTTCATAAATGTATTGATTTGAGTTCACCAAATTGGAATAATATGCAATTTCGTTCGATGGTAGGAAATACTCACCTGGATTGCGTAATGTGGTTGCGTCGAGCTAGCCCTTCCTGGATACCGTGCTGGTTCACTTCAATGAGTTCAATGGGTTCACGAAGGAGTAAAACACTACAATTTTGGAGTTTTTTATGACTAACTAGGTCTATAAATTTTTGAGAGGCCGGTCGATATACACACGCGATGCTGAGTTGATAATAATTTTTCTGTCCTTTTCCGGCGTTGCCAAGCTTCATAGCAAATTCTACCATATGAAGACGCGATAAATAATTTTCATTATAACTATTGAAGTTCGTGTCAATAAACTAATACTAATTATTATTTTGAATTATTTCTAAATTAATTGAGAAGCTACAAAACTCAACATGTATATTCATATGTAGGTGGTGGTGTATATGTATAGTTTTATGTAGGTATGAGGGTGTATGTATGTATTTATATGTATTTATGTATTTATCATTGGTCCCGTTAACCCAAACTGTAGTATAAGAGTATAATGTATCACATAATCATGAGCAATGATTTGTTAACGTATGTATGCTCACTTTAGATCGTAGACAACATTATTTTTTATTATTATTTTCATTTGTGCCACCTCAGTAACAAGTTGAACTTCAGTGAGTCAATTCTGTGTGTTATAGAACTTATTGAAGAATTCTGTAATTACTCATATGTTTTCAATAAACACACTATTTTATCCTATTCTATATACTTTTCATGATTCCCATGAAATTATTGTAAGTTGGGGAATTCTAGATAGTATACTTGCTGCTACAAAGTTATTGTATTGAATATATGCAGCAAATTGTACTATAACCGGATATTTAGTTTTAAACTCCTCCTGAAGATGTAAACATAGTTAGCAAAGCACGTGTCGAGGCATTTTAAAAATCGGTTTGATTATTCATATACTTTTCATGAATCCAATATAATTATTGTGAATTGTGGAATTCTAGATAGTATACTTCCTGCTCCAAAGTTATTGTATTCTGGATACATAGTAGCGAAAGCAGGTCTGAGCACTGAAATCTCCAGAAAGGACCGTCACGAAATTGAATTACCATGCGAAACTTTTTTCTTGAAGTCACGTCCTGCCTTTTCCATTAATTCCACATTTGAGTTTCAAATTAGGGTTCGTTTCATCCGTTCCAGACAAGGAAAACACTTTATCCTCAGAGTTTGCCAACAACGGAACTTTTTCGAGCGCTGGCAATACTGGCCGTGCGAAAACTTTTTGTCATCTGTCTGGGACAACGCCGGGCAGGGTTTCAATACAGTGTGTTCCAACGATTCATCTTGATATGGGGAAAACGCAACGGAATTCCTCTGAATTTTTTGGGATTTTAGGGAATTTATACTGTTCTATAAGACAAAGATCCGACCCGTCTTGGAATACTGTTCCCATATTTGGAGTGCAGCACCCAAACATTTCCTAAAACTGTTGGATTCTGTCCAAAGAAGGGCAATTCGTCTCGTGGGTGATGCCTCGCTCACAAACTCACTCACTTCTCTGGAACACCGTAGAAAAGTTGGAGATCTGGCTCGATTTTATAGATATTTTCATGGACGATGCTCTTCTGAAATATCAACAATTTTTCCTTCCTTCACGGTCTCTGCGAGATTAACCGTCGTGTTGAGGCTTCGCACCTCTTCGTGGTCACTTTGGAGACCTGCAGAACATCTCTTTCCAAAGACTCGTTCATCCAACGAACAGCGAGGCTCTGGAACACATTGCCAAGAAATTCAAGAAGAACACTAATTCCTACCTCATTTCCCTTGGTTCTCACGATGTTCTCTGAACATTACAGGATATCCCTTTTTGTGAGTGGTGAAAAATCGAGATATTTCTAATTTTGAAATTTTATGTGACGAATCTTTTGATTATTAGTGGAAACGGCTTTCATGTCCCTATCCCAACTTCTGATTTACTATCTACTGACATGTCATTGAAACAAGTACAGGATGGTTTATAATTCAAAATTCTGATCACCTTGTATCTGTTTCAATTAAATATCAATTGATGAATGAAAAGTTGAGATAGGTTCATGAGAGCCGTCTGAAACATTAATGAATGGTTTCAACACGAAAAATTCCCAAAGTCGAAATACCTCGAGTTTTCACACCCTATATATCCCTGTGATAGTTCCCTATGGACCCCAAGTGTATTAGACCGATGACATCAGCTCGTCAGGAAGAATCTGAAAACGCAATAATATACAGGGTGTTGAATTCGGGATGACGAAGTTGTCGCTACTTTTTGATATTTTCAAGCCAGGTCAGGCCAGACACCTACAGACCAGTTTTGAGCTCATTGACTCTCATCAGTGCAGGGCAGTCTCCAACCAGCAGTCCCAAGACCGCCGACTAACCGTAGTCCAGCCAAACAAAAATCTTTCATCGACAATATGAAAGCAATGCCATCTGAGTGAATCGAAATCAATAGGTATTCAGGAAAGAATCACTGGTATCAGTATTCGTGTATACGAGTCGATGCATAGATTTCGATGGGATTTTATTCAATATTCTGCGTGGAAAGGAAAGTCATGTTTTTCCCCCAAAATCTACCATTGTTCTTAATTTCATGAACATTGTGTGGATATGACTTCGAGCTTTTTGTATTTATTTAATCTGAAATACAGGGTGTTTCAAAAAAACCTGACCATCTTGCTAGGGTAGGTAGAACACTGCAAAATAAGTTGGGTTTGCTTAGTGAAAAAATAGCGTAACGGCATCCGTTTTCATGATACAAGGTGTTGAAAAAATGACTTTTTTACACATTTTTCACGATTATGTCGAATCTACTGGCAACATTGTAATGAAATTTTGTATGAATGTTTCTCGAAATCTGACACATCGCATGAATTTGTTTTTATATCTGACTCTCATAGAGGGCGCTAGTTACACGGTTCGTACCGAGTAGTTTAGAGCATAACTTTTTTGAGGTTAGATTTTTCAATCCAAATATGATATGAACTTGAACATCATTCAATTTTACACCAAAAAGGTACTCTTGGTGAAACTCGATACTATGTTCCGTTTTCGGAATATTTCGATTCGAAAATAATGGAGTAGTAATGATGCTGGTATGAAATGTATTTTATTAAGTTCAATTACCTATTTATTCAGATTCAAAAACAATAAAATTATTCTTGTGCTGTGGTTATTGATGGAACAAAGAATCATAGGTAGAAAATTAAGAGATATTTGACTAGAAACATGAAATATTGAATCAGTTAGAGTAAGTGTTCAAAATGTCCTACGTTTCGATGAATTCACGATTCTATATTCTTTTATTAAGAATGTATTATTCTTCTAAACAGTTGAGGATCAGCTGTTAGGTCATTTAAGTGATTTACCTATGTAGCATAGACTTTCTGCTCAAGATAAAACAAAACTGTGTAATCCATGTTCTTAGTCAAATCTGTTTTGATGTTATTCTTGTGATATATTGTTAAAACAATAAGTTCAGCATCAGAAATGTATTGTTGTTTTCGGTTTTCAATAAATAGGTGATAATTTTTCATAATACTCACTCTAGCAACAGTTATCACTCCATCATTTTCAAATCGAAATAATCCGAAAACAAAACACAGTATCGAGTTTTACCAAGTGTACCTTTTCGGTGTGAAATTGAATGATTTTCAAGTTTACATAAAATTTGGATTGGAAGATCTAACCTCAAAAAAGTTATGTTGGAAACTACTCAGTACGAACCGTGTAAGTCAGGTATAAAAACGAATGCATGCAATGTGTCAGATTCCAAGAAACATCCATACAAAATTCCATCACAATGTTGCCAGTTGTTTCGGAATAATCTTGAAAAATGTGTAAGAACATCATTTTTTCAACACCTTGTATCTTGAAAACTGATGGCGTTACGACATTTGTTTACTGAGCAAACCCAACTTATTTTGCAATGTTCTACCTACCCTAGCAAGAGGGATAGGTGTATTTGAAACACTCTGTATATTCGAAAATTATCATTTTATTATATTCCAGTTCATCGGATATCACATTTTTGCAGTATTTTCGTTCTTTGAATTCTTCAACCTCTTAATTGAATCTTTCAGGTCTACAAGACTATAATAAATACTGAGCATGGACAAATTTCACCACTCTGCGAAATATTTCAAAATAACTAGTTAGCGGAAGCACCAGTAATTTCGGAATATTTCAATTTTCGACTTCACAACTTAAAAAATACAAAATGAAGATAACCGAATAGCGTGAGCACCTGTAGACGCGAAGGTAGTTTGTTTGTTGTGTTAATTGCCTTTGTGTATTTATTGCTTTGACAGCTCTGCATTTTTATGAAGGCACTAAACAAGAGTTCGTTTGGAAAATTGATATTTCGTGACAGGCAGATATATTATTCTGCTCATAAAAATTCGGAAATATTGTTTTAATGAATATTTCGACAAAGGAAATTTATTGGTCGAGTGTAATCATTAATGATCTTCACAATCGAAAAATGTTAATGTCCTTGTTAAAAAAGATTAATATTTATATTTATTGTGATTGATGGCTTGGCGTCACGTTTACAGTAATATATTCCAAAAGCATAAGAAATTCATCTGAATGAGCACATCTAATATGTGACGAATCATCTTGTTTTTATAGATAGATAGATAGATATATACTGTATTGTCCAAGAGTGTTCTCATTGACAAAGTAAGTTGAAAATATAGCTATAAATATCAATATTGGTAAATGAAATTGATTGAATATAATACAGATAGATATATGAATGTATTATAGACAGACAAAAAATAATAAATGAAGAATAACCTTGCATATTAAAAGCAATTGCATCACAAACATATTATGATATATATAAAATTGCACATATACATATATGCACCGAGTCATACATTTTAAAAGCTGTATAAACGAATAAAAGACGAAACACAGAAAAAGAATTTAAGAGATGTCGACATGATATTCATGCAAACTATTGTATGCTTTTTCGAGAAGCATATTTTTGACAGAACTCCTGGATTGTTTATGATCTGGCTATATTTTATAGATATTCTCATGGACGATGCTCTTCTGGCATATCAACAATTGCCCCTCCCTTGGCAGTCCCCGCGAGATTAAACCCGTCGAGTTGAGGCTTCGCACCCCTTCGTGGTCACTTTGGAGACCTGCAGATTGCAGAAGATCTCTTTCCAAAGACTCGTTCAATCAACGAACAGCGAGGTATTCCCCGAGGCATATAACCTCCAGAAACACCAATTCCTACCTCATATCCCTTGGTTCTCACGATGTTCTCTGAACATTACAGGATATCCCTCTTTGTGGAAACCAGAACATGAAAAGAATACTATATACAATCCAATGAACAAGAATCACACTATGCGAATGAATATTTGTTACAATTCACGATCATCAGCCATATTGTTGATAAAAGATATCATATTATGTATTCAACTAAATTAAACTTACCCGCAGTATCCAAACTTCACAGATATAATCATGCTATAATAACAACATGTTACGTGCTCGAACTCGCAGTAAGTCCTTCTATAACATTATAATTCACTTCGCTAAAATGGAAAGCACAGGATGACAGGAATATTTTTATGCACTATACTTCCATCAAAATTGACGCTGCGTTATATCAATTGGACAAAACGGCCTCTGCTTAGTTTCGACTGGCTCGAGTCTTCCTTTCCCCGATGACCAGAGAGATTCGGTCATTCCCTTACTCCGAGCGCTAACAAATACTGCGCATGGACCTGCCCGTTCACCAATTATTTGATAAAATCGCTCGAGAATGAGTGATTCTTACATGTCTCATCTAATGATTGAGTAAAAGCCACTTCAATATGGTTCTCTGGTTCGTTCTATTCCGAATTTTATGCCATTCAAACGAATTTGTCTTAAATATTGTCATTATTCGCGATAGAAAATAAGCGTATCGGAGTTCAAGAAAGCTGTCAAAGAGGCCTGTTCACATTGTTTTCATTGGTTCACATTTGTTTCTTGTTTGTGCTTATTGGCCATATCATCGAAACAAGCTGCTCAGAAGTGTACAAGTTGTTACCGTCAGGTGGAGCGACGTGTTATTTTCTATCATGAATTGGGGGAAATTGTGAAAATACTCAATTTTCATTGGAAATTCACTCAAACAATCCACTCACTTCCAATTTTGCAGTCACTCAGAAGGATTTCGTACAGTATGTATAATTCTAGAAGGAACAGAAGCTAGAGGGGTTGCTATAGACAAGAAAACCTTGAGATAGCAAAAGTAAATGGGGCACAATAGATCGAAGTTATTCAGAGCAATATGACATGAGAAACGTTCCGAAAGGTATAGATACCCTATAACGAGAGGCACTATCATTCAATAGACTTCATCTATTATTATAGTTGAGGAATTTTTTCTGAACATAAAACTGTCGGAAACAGCGGCTTCAATATTCTCATTATTTACAGGTATATGAATTTATTTTCGAGAAAGAAATGATGAAAGTGTTTTTTGGATTCGAATAGTCAGATATTATTTTTTTTCAATAATACGATAGAGTTATTTGAATGCAACAATTTTCTGAAAGTAGGTAGGCGATCATTGGAAATTTCAAAATAGTTTATTCACTATATTGCTGTAGATTCCAGAATCTTTTTCATGGAATCCTCATAACGATTTCTTTTCATGTGCCGCCTCTTCTCTCTATTTTACTTTTGAATTCCATGGGACTCTGAGCCATTAATGTTAGGAAACTAGCAAACAAGATCTTACTAACCGTTGTCTATCTTATCGGTAGCATTTTGGGGACCCCGTAAAACTAAAGGAATGCCTATCAGCGCTGCAACCTAATTGTGCCGGCCTTACGTTTTTATCTCGAATTTACTGCATCACTGCCTACCCAAAATTGACAGGAGAGCCGATTTTATCGGTTGACTAACTAATAAATACTTTTGTCTTTAGAAGCTAAAATAATGACCTCAATGATAGCGCTGATTCCGAATGTGGCTCCTTCTCATAGACCATAGACGTGCGCCTACCTTGATGGAAGCATTCTCTTGATGAATAAAAATTCCTTCATTTTGTATAACATCCTTCAGCTGCTCCTAGAGAAAATCCACTAGAAAATAAATGAGCAAGAGGAGGAGAGGCCACTACTGTGACTAGCCGATATATAGTATATTCTTTTTTCCTTTTCTTTCTCCCCTTTCGTTTACCCTCTTGGGCTAATTTCCTGTTGTGTCATTTACCCATTGTTTCCATGATTTCCTATTCTCTGTCAGTATCTTCATCTCTCTCAACGACGTCTCTCTTTTTCTTCCTGCCTCTGTTATTTGTTGTATCCATTTCTTCCGTGGTCTTCCCTTCTTCTTCTTTGTTATGCTTCGTGCTTCGTGTATCATCTCCGTTATTCTATTTCGTTCCATCCTCATTATGTTTCCATGTATATTCAAAAATCTAATTAGGCTTGTCCTGACTGTGTTCATCATTGACTCATTCAACTGAACTGAATGATTCAGTCAGAACTCATATTCACCGTACTTCCTTTATGATGAATAAGAATCATTACCAGGGTTTGGAACAGAGTTTATGCAATTTCAGTGAACGTCAATAGTACCTGACATTTTACTTCTAAATCCTTCATTATCTAAGGTATCCAGATGATAATTCATTCAAAATGTACACCATTATTGTTTGATCTCTTTGTGCTCTCTAAACATGAATGTACTTTCCTATCTGCTAAAGCATATTGTGCAGAAGCTGATGAAACGATTGTGCTCAACTCGAACAACTCTTTATCAAAACTCGTTTGTCTACAGAACGTCAAAGATTTGGAGGTTTTGCTATAGAAAGTATTCCCAAAAGCCTTCTGAAGTTATGAAAGATTCCAATACCTATACTCTCTATCCTCCTCAGAACATTATAGAAATTGTCTTTCGTGCGCTTCAAAAGATAAAAAAGTGTGTACAACTTTTTTATCTAAGTTACCATTATTCTACAACCACTATTATATGAGAAAAAAGATTGATTCATCATTTCCCAGAATAGTTGATAGATTATTTTGACTGAGACATTTGGTCAAAATGCATGATTATTTTATTATGTAAATTGGGATAGTTTTCTTAGCATTTGGATATATTCGAATTTTTGGTAACTCTCTTTTGTGCTAGTTGAAGAAAATATCTACTTAAACTGATAAAGAGAGGGAATAATCAATCAATAACACAATTTGAACATTTGAATTCTATTGGACTCAATTTTATTCCGACCTTTGATATGCAGATTGGTTCCTCCTGTGTCGACTTTACCAGATTTGATTGATATTCTCTCAGTTATTGATTATTTCATCGAAGACTATAATAGCACGATAATTTTTCCTTAATTAGCCTTTCATAACTTTCGATTCTATTGCATATTTATTTCTTGCTCGAGAGTGATACGGGGAAATTGATTATGGTCATAGAACACAAGAAATGCTGTAGTATTAAATTTTAATAGCACCTGTAATTATGGGTTCAACAAACTTATGCTACCTTATGCAGTGTTATTAACAATAGTGTGTTCGAAAATTGATTATAGCTACCATCAGTTTTGTTAGCTGTAATTAACCATCATGTTAAATTACAAAATGTTAGTTTTGAGTAATGTGCACCATCGACCAGATTGTAGATTGGGAATACAAATCCGTCCATCCATCAACTATGTCATTCAGGCAACTTCTTGTCTGCCACATAAATATTATGTATCTTCATCCTCACGAAAAATTTCTACGTGAAGAAAAGTATATCGATTATCAGGATGATCTTTGTGAAACGTGTCCTTCAACATACATTCAACAAAATAGGAATGATGTGTCCATTTCATCAACAGTATAACTGATATATGGTATAACCTATCTCACCAACGGCCCTATCTGCACTTCTACGATTTCCCTCAGTTTCACTATCGCACCTGTACATTATAGTGCCAACTTCATAGCTAATCTTTACTTCCTTCTATATCCTTCTCAAATTAACTGAGAAAACGATGTTTGTTCTCCTCCATTATCCATGCACAAGATTCTTGCTGTTTCATGAGGAAAACACTTTCAATGAAATAAAATGGATGTATGACAAAGAGGTATTTGAGTAGGTGTTCAACTAGTGTTGAGGTTCACTAGGTTGAACTTCACATATCCTCTATTTGAAACCCTATTTTGACATAAGTACTAATACGGTCAAGAATCATCAACTAGTTTAGTCCAGAAGCTTCGGCATACGCTTGTATCAGCTGAGGATCAGTACACGAAATCATACATTTGCCCTATTCAAAGAGTTTGTATCACTTTATCAGTATATTACACAGAACGTTGATTCAATGTCTCAATTGATCGACTAGATAATATGAGGTACGTTCACCTTGAAATCAGAATAAATCGTATTATCAAAACGCTGGATATTGCTGGAAAAACTCAGTCCTGCCATAAAAGTGTAACGTTTTGCATTTTCACATGAGTAACACCTCAAATATTCATAAAATACTTTTATCAAGTATGGAACAGCATCATAATATTCTGTGTTTACTTAGTAGCCATGGTAAAACGTATTTCTGACGTATTATCCCATCAGTATAACCACTATTTTAGTCAGGAGGACTTATATTCGATACTCATACGTATCTATAATATTTTTCCTCAGAGCGTTATTTGAAATGAGTTATCACGAAGCAGGTAGGCGATTCATTTCCTCAATTCTTGACAGGTAAAATAGTGCTATCGCTCCAATAACCCGACAGGAACCAGTATCTCGACTCCAGGACAAGTTTGTTGCAACCAGAAAAGCCAGGAAGGCTAATTTAGCCGTTTGTTTGACAAAAGCAACTTTCTCTAATTCCAATCGTGTGTTTTACACAGTGAGTGCCTTTTTTCTGCCATTCGCCAGGTGGTTGATGCCACACTCACCAACTCCTAGACCTCATTAGAACACCGTAGCCTTGAGAGCCAGACAATGAAGAAGGCTTCCAGGACTGCGGCTGGCTAAAGATCTCCTCGGAAATTTCAACCGAGGAAGATCTAAGACACTGATGAACCTCAGAAAAGGAAGTCTCAAAGCAATAACGGGGTTTCTAACGGGGCATTGCAGACTCAAAGATCACCTAAGGAAGCTAGGCTTACAGGAGGACGGCACCTGCATATTCTGTGAGAAAGAATTAGAAACACCCCATCACTTACAAGATGGACGGCACCTGCATATTCTGTGAGGAAGAACTAGAAACATCCCATCACATACTGACGCTGTACATCACGAAAGATTGAAAATACTGGAACATACCAGCTGACTGTGGAAGGGATACCACAATTGGGTCCCCTCAAATTCCTCAAATTCCTGAAGGGATTGAATCTTGGGCTGCTATGAACAAGAAATCCTTCATATAGCAGAAGCAGATGGGTCACAATAGATCTAATTAGGTCGCAGCTCATCTGTCACCATCCAACCTACCAATACCAATACCAATACATAGGACACCGTAGAGAAGTCGGTGACCTTTCATTTTTCTATTGATAAAACCACGGGAAATGTTCCTCAGAAATCTCTGGTATTCACTAGCAATACCAGTCACACGACCTCGATAGGATCAGTCTATACATTGTTTCGTCGTTAACTTTGGAATATGTCGAACAACATTCTACCAGAACATGTTCGTTTATAGAATGGCCAGGCCTTCCTAAGAACTTATAAACTTTAAAAGATAAAAAAAGATTCCAACACCTACTTCCTCTCCCTATCCTCCCTAGGAAAGCAAGATGTGCCACGAACATTAAAAGACTTTCCTCTCGAGCGCTCCAAGAGATATCAACAAAATACTTCGATAGCTCAAAATTGGAAACGAACTTCCTAGAGGACAAATCATCTTTTGCGAGGTTGAGAAGAGTGAGACCCATAGCTTATGTGTTGAATTGAAACCACTTCTGAGGTGTCAAGATGCTCGTTTTCGAGCTATTTTAATGATAATTGCGATGACCGACCCTGGAGATAAGTCATTGAAACTCAACCTCACTTTTCTATAAAACATTGAAACACAACCTCACTTTCCAAAGGAATCAAAGGAGTGAAACAGTTTATCACAATATTCTGACATATATATACGAATCGTGTTTTTTGGGCTATTCATTGATTCAAGCATGCCATCACATTGTGCTGTTGTACAATGCACAAAGAATAATGCAGCGAGAGACGAAGGAATATGATTTTTGGGTAAAATAGAACCATCTGTGAACATAGTGACCTCACATAGTTTCCATTATGAAATTTTGTCATTTCTCATCAGAATTCCTGCCACTTCTGAAAAAGAAGCTAATGCTGCTAATAGAGTGAAAATGTCTACATTACACACGATGATATTTCGTCAGCAGGTCAGACCAGTCCTCCGGTTTGATTGCACGAATCCAACCTTCTTGCCTTCTTTCAGAAAATTCACGATATTTCTATTGGCTCCTATTGCAAAAGAAATTTCAATGAGAAATGTGAGTGACTACAGTACTTTTAGATCATAATGTACCTACCTCACCTATCTGAAAAATCGGATTCCAGCGTCTCTTGCTGCATTTTTTGTGCATTGAACAACAGCACAATGTGATGGCATGTTTGAATTATAGAAGTGCCAAAAAATTCTTGTGTCAAAATAATTGTAAAAAACTATTACAATCCTCTGTAAACAAATAAGAAAAGTGAGGTTATATTTCAATGTTTTACCTCTAGGATCGGTCATTTGACAGATTTTGCACGCAACCCATACACATTATGCAGAAAAATCATGGAAATATTGGGAATACAAATGATATATCCTTATTTTATATTTTTCGATCTGCTTCTACCACGTCACTGTAACACGTCTTGAGGCATCTTGACACTTCCAGATGGGACCGTGAGATAAGCCCTCTAAACTAGATGGCGATCAAATTTCGAATAATGAAATATTGTGTTCATGTTCAAACTGCGATTTTTCATTTGATAGGGCGAGAATGTACCGTTCTTAATTGTCTAGGTTAGTAAACTTCGACTGTCTCTAACGGTAAATAGATCGATTGTTTGTTTCATGAATGAGCATTTTGTTTTTACAAGCTCTCATTAGTGATAATTAGATACTGACAAAACGTTGAATAGTTTGGTTTTATGGGTGTCTCTGAAGAATCAAGAAAGTATTCGATGGAAACTAAACTCATTGTTACTTTGAACTCTGTTATAGCAACTAAAAAAATGTTTATAACCAAGTTTTACGAGCCCTCGAGATCACAACATGAAAATGTTTTTTTCTACTCACATAACTAAAATGTACGAAGCCCTGGAAGGGACACATAAAATAAAAAAAATAAAAACTTCAAAATTCCGAGTTATAACTCGGAATTTTAAAATTCCGTGTTATAACTCGGAATATTGGATGTAAAATTCCGAGTTATAACTCGGAATTTTAAAATTCCGAGATATAAGTCGGAATTTTGATGGAAAATTCCGAGATATAAGTCGGAATTTTACATCCAATATTCCGAGTTATAAGTCGGAATTTTGATGTAAAATTCCGAGTTATAACTCGGAATTTTAAAATTCCGAGATATAAGTCGGAATTTTACATCCAATATTCCGAGTTATAACACGGAATTTTAAAATTCCGACTTATATTTCGGAATTTTAAAATTCCGAATTATAACTCGGAATTTTAAAATTCCGAGATATAAGTCGGAATTTTACATCCAGAATTCTGAGTTCTAACTCGGAATTTTAAAATTCCGAGTTATAACTCGGAATTTTACATCCAATATTCCGAGTTATAACTCGGAATTTTAAAATTCTGAGATATAAGTCGGAATTTTGATGTAAAATTCCGAGTTATAACTCGGAATTTTAAAATTCCGAGTTATAAGTCAGAATTTTGAAGAGATTTCATTTTTTTTATTTTATGTGTCCCTTCCAGGCCTTCGTAAAAATGGCATTTAGCGTACGGATATGTGCAGGATATGTGAAGCAGTGCTTCCTTGTGACATCCTTGCAAATAAAGTGCATATGAAATGTTTTCTAACTTGCTCCGTTTTTGAGATACAGGATGTTGAAGTTGGAAGTATTAATTGTTTTCATCAACAACCCCTCTGTATAAGCTTTCATGGTGCCAAAATTCAATATGGAGGGAGACTGAGAAAGCCCCAATATCTCAGAATGATTCTAATTGCGGTTACTGAGTAATCACAATGAAAGTCTTGAAAACACCAATACATCAAAATTTGGAGTAAAATTGAATTTTTATTGTTCCCTCAGAAACTAAGCTAGATACAAAAATCACACACAGCATAATGACAAAACTATTTGATGTTCGCAGAAATCAAATGCTTCCAATGTATCCTATAATACAGGGTGTCCGGAAATTATGCGCAAAAAATCAAGGGGGTGATTCTGCATGTGGAAACATGAAATTTATTTCATATATACTTGGGTCCAGAAATGCATAGTTTTCAAGATACAGTGTGTTGAACTTTTTTAAAACAATCGTTTTTTTATGAATATCTCAAATATCCTTCCACCTATTCCCTTGTAATTCAACAATGATATTCTTCGTCATGAGGGGCTGATTAAACCATAATTTAAATTGGAATTGTGATATCCAGTGGCGTCCCTGGGGAACCCTACCAAATATTATTGTCAATAAAATGTGCGCCACTGAGATTATTTTGAATTCTTCATCTTCATATCCTGATGATTAACTGAAAATACAACATTTTGATCTCCTGAATTGTTTTGCTATTTTGCCGCGTTTCCGTGGAAAAAAATAAATACCAATTCATTATATAAATTTGTGCAAAACATTTCTTCAAAAACAGGGGTGAAATTAAATGTGTGATCCATGTTCATAGACGTAGAATAATAATGAAGATTCATTTTCTTCAAATATTATATAATACATGTTTGACACACTTTGTATTATCGAAAACTACGCCTTCCTGGACCGAGAATACATAGTTCTCAATATACTGAGTGTAGAGTGTGTCAAACATGTATTATGAAATATTTGAAGATAATTATTCTCCACTTTTATTCTACGTCTATGGACATGGATCACACATTTAATTTCACCCCTGTTTTAGAAGCAATATTTTGCACAAATTTATACAATGAATTGGAATTTATTTTTTTCCACCGAAAAGCAGCAAAATAGCGAAACAATTCAAGAGACCAAAATGTTGTATTTTTAGTTGGTTAATAGGTTATGAAGATACAGAATTCAAAAAAATCAGTGGCGCACATTTTATTGACAATAATATTCGGTAGATTGCCCATCAGGACGCCACTGGATTCCAAGATTCCAATTGAATTATGGGTATATCAGCCCCTCATGACAAACAATATTATTGCCATATTTCAAGAAAATTGGTAGAAAGACATTTGAGATATTCATAAAAAACCGACCTTTTTTAAAAGTTTCAACACACTGTATGTTGAAAACTATGCCTTTCCGGACCAAGGTTCATATGGAATGAATTTTTTATTTCATCATGTAGAATCACTCCCTTGATTGGTTGCGCATAATTTCCGAACACCCTGTATATTATGCAAAAATATTCAGTTTAGTCGAGTATTTACATATATATGTGGTCAAATACATGGGAAATTGAAGTGAGACATAAGAGATCCTTCGAAAAATGTCTGCTCTCTGAGTTAATCACATCACTCAAAACATTGAATGAAAAGTCCTGTCAGATAAACAGTAGTTCATTTTCAATCTTGTCAACATGACATAAGTCAAAAATCTATATACATGGTGGCGCAATTGAAACGAAGGGGTTCGAATAGTGAATAACTTCTTTATTTCAGTGTCTATTACATTTTTTTTTTCATAAACACACTACATCGATGGGGAATTTGTTTAATTGAAACAAGGAAAATAGCATAGGTGGTGTGAATTTCCAGCTTCGCAAAGTTGCGCTCTTTCCAAGACATATTCTATGACTTCGCGCAATATTTCAGGTGTTATTGCTCGAATTTCTTCTCGAATATTATTCTTTATTTGGAATATGGTCTAGGGTTTATTCACGTATACACGTTCCTCTAAATAGGCCAATTGAAATCGCTCCATCTTGAAATAATGAATTCGCCGAAAATGTCTTGTAACAGTATGTTTGCCTCGCTGTATCGGCTGTGGCTCCATCTTGTTAAAACCATGGTAGTGTGTTGTTTTCCACAGCTGGCCTCGAAACATTTTCGAACATGGCGCGGTATTGAACAGCATTGACCGTAATTGCAGCACCAACTTCGTTTTCAAAAAAATATGGACCATAAATCCATTCGGATGATATTCCACATCAAACTGTACATTCACGTGGGTGCAATTGCCTTCGATGCAACTTTGCGAAGCCGAAACTGGACACCACCTATACGCGACGTTATTTTCCACGTCCAAATCAAACAAATTCCCCATTGATGTAGTATGTTTATTGAACAATAATAAGATATAAACACTGAAATAAAGAAGTTATTCACTATAAAACCCTCTACGTTATTTCTTTCGTTACCCTGTAGTAGCAGCTGATGTATAGAACTGAATTTATACTATTTAATCAATTCCTTCTTCATGACTCAAAGCAGACCAGCGCTTATTCCTAGATGGAAATTCAAAATAATTCACACGAACTCATATAAAACCAAGGATCAATTCATTGGCACATCTAGTTTTTATTGCAAAGTTCACGTTGTTCTGTTCATTGTCTGGACGTCAATCAGGAGGTTTTTTTTGGTAATTCATATAGTGGCCATCAGAATAGATAATGTGATTCGGAATTGAAAATACTCATTAGGCACTATAGACTTGAAATTTCACAATGTATTCACCACAGGCGGTCGAATGATAATATAACAGAAAAAAATCTAAGCTCTAAGAACGTATTCATCATAGTTTTTTCTCAAAGCAAGAAAAGCAGAGGTGCGGTTGGACTAAACATACATATTCTTATTACACACAGTCGGGTGACAATAATACTGAGTTACAAAAAAAAGGGTTTATTGCATCAATAAACTATTTATGCTTGCATTATTTTGTTGGAATGAGCACTTTTATGTTGAATCAAACAGCTAGATGATTCAAATCATGGAAACCATCCATATTTCTCAAAGTGGTCTAATTGATTTTTATAAGAAGAAACAATAGAAGTCTCAAAGTATGTCGACCACGAAAATATTCAATAATGGTAGTGTGTAACTAGTTTCTGCCACAGGCCATCATCAGAAACGAATTGATGTATTCAAAGTACCTAAAAGATATAATGAACATTGTAAAGGAGTCAAAAAGAGAGTCAAAGAGTTGGTATAATAACCTCAGTAATACATATCAGAAGCAAAAATATTTTTTTCTGCAACCGACACAAAAGTCGTCCATTTTGATACCAAAATTAGCTCTTAAATTGACGTTTCTATAACTGACACAAAAATAGGTATGTTGCTTGGCAACATATCAAGTTCCTAGGAGCTAAAGTTGAATTTTAGTTCCTAGGAGCTAAAGTTGAACTTTAGCTCCTAGGAACTAAAAAGGATCTACTAAACGTCGTCAAGAATAAACAACATTGTGGCGGTTGGTTATTTGGGTTGAGACGCATACCTGATTCGTTTCCGATTTCAGCAGATTTGGCATTTCATACCCATGCTGGAGATATAAATACACACCTTATTATAGTTTAGTATTGAAATTATAAACATCTCAGTTGAGTATTTTTGTTTCGATCAGGGAAGCCTTCAAGATTCAAATACTTGCGTGATCTGTATTTCATTCGTTATTCTCGGGATGGATAACTTGTTTTTGAATAATCACGGCAAGCAATTGTTTTTTTGTCTCAAACAACGATATTGTTTAGCTTCATTTGATTATCAAGTCAAACACAGTGTAGTATGGAGAGGAATAAATAAACTCTATTATCATTGTTGATATGCTTACTAACCAAACATTTTCCACGTCTTGTTCCTATAGCTGATGGCACTGGCGCGGTATTAGCCATTAGAGCACCTGGTCCATACACAAATATGTCACTCTGCGGTTGTACTTATATTGAAACTACAATTCAAACATCTTAGAAAACCTAACCTGCTGTTAATGCAGGTAGAATATTCTCACCACATGGATTTTTTGTCAATGTTTGTTGCATTGCATACATATGGCACGGCATTATGGGTGGTTACTTCACATGTTTATTTGAGTTAATTGTTTCGGTTGCAGAAAAAATAGCAAGTTTCATTCGGATCAAAAGTGACTTTGTTCGACTCACAAATTTTGCTTTCGCTCGGCTTCGCTAAACGCTCCGCCTCGCAAATGCAAAATTCGCTTGGCAAACAAAGTGTCACTTTTGATCCTGATAAAACAATCTACTATTATCATTATCAAATAGACAAGGTCAATAAATCAAATTATCAGTCCTGAATGTGAAATTGTTTTAAATATGGAAAAAGTCGAGTAAACCCAGATCAGCATAATATTAATGAACAGATACATCAGAAGTAACAATCGAAAAGTTTCAAAAAATTCTCTCACGTGAGATTCATCAGATTACGCGAAATGCCAATGGAAGCTAAGACAGAATTCTAAGAATCAGAAACATCAAAAATCACATGAAACGTAAAACATGACAAAGAACAAGTGACACAAGTCAATGTCAATAACACATGACATACAAATAAAATTGATATAAATGATGACCAGAATCATGACAATGACAAGTGACACCAGTCAAAAGTCGAATATGACAAAACTAATCGACATTGACAAACCAAATACATTTTTAAACAATGGGTACAAGAGATTGGGAGGAGAACAACAATAGACCAATATGGGTGATGATATGTTTTGATGATAATCATTGGAATTTGAGAGTACGAAAAATCAAGCTACGTTCAAAATTGGTTTGATCATTAAGACAAGTGGAATAAGGATCATTTAAAAATTTTTGAATTTCCAGAATTTCCAATGGGTTCAACCTAGAGCATTTATTACAAATGTGGAGAAAATCCATATTTTTAGATATATTGAAATTATGATTGGATTCAGTTATATGGTTTGAGAAAAAGGAACTATTCACCCACGAAACGAATTGCCGTTTTTTAAACAGAATCCAACAGTTTCAGGGTATGTTTTGGTGATGCAGTCCAAATATGGAAACAGTATCCCAGGACAGGTCGGATCTTTCCCAAGTAGCACACTCATATTGGGCCGATATTGGACCAATATAGATGAAAAATTGGCGCAATATCGAGAAATCAAGTAGGCACAATATTGGATCCAAACATTCAACATGCTATTGTAGATCGATATTGATTCGATGTTTCATAAAAAGATTGTTAAATCATTCAACAAAATATCTGAAATAATATTGATTTATAATCATCCTACAATATTGATTTGTTGATATAAAAAATA
Source organism: Phaedon cochleariae (assembly GCA_918026855.4). NCBI lineage: Eukaryota > Metazoa > Arthropoda > Insecta > Coleoptera > Chrysomelidae > Phaedon > Phaedon cochleariae. The sequence continues at coordinate 60,039,237 of OU896709.1, read as the reverse complement.
CAATGTAGTGCGTTGATTGAGAATCATTCATCATCTCTATATATGTAACTGATGGCTTATCGATATTGACGAACAATATAGTAGGTTGAAGATGAGCAATATTCTTGGCATCACCACGTAGTGATATATTATAAATATTGACACCAAATATAGATCAATAATGAGAAATAATCTTGTTATTGCATTCATGACTGATGTTGAGACTAATTGAAAAAAAAAATATCGACACATATTCAGAAGAATGCTTCAAATTATATCAGTATCTTATATTCACACTATATAGTAACTCAGACATTGGGTAGGAATATGGACGGGTTATTTATTAACAATATCTCAAACATATCGCCAAGAAATATATATTCCGTATAAAATATCGGTATGCTTAGGTATTGATGGATGATATTCATGTTTCTATCAATCAAACGTTGATACAATATCTATCCATAATATTAACAGGAGATTCAAAACAAATATATACACATATTGAATAGTATGCTTGGAACAGAATCAATATAAAATATTCATAAAATATAGTTATGCGGATATTGGTTGAGAATATGTGGTGATCATTGAAAATTGATATTCAAGATATATTTAAGGAATATATAAATATTATATCCAACATCAATATGCTGGGATGATAGATGATCATATATGGAATAATGTCGTATTCGAAAGTTTATGGAACAATGATATTCCAATGTGGGGAGTGAATTGAAAAAAAAATATTGACAAATATCAAAAATAAAGCTCAGAGCTATATCGAAAACTTATATATAGACAATATAGTTGAATAGATATTGTGATATATCTACAAAAACATATATCTTTCATATTGAACATCAGTATAATGTGATATTGATGGATCCCATTGAATAATGTCATAACTGGAAGTTGATACGAGATAGATAATGAATGAAAGTAGTATATTGATTACAAATATTGACACATATTTAAAATAATGTCGGAAATTATATCGATGGCCAATATTATTACATATATGTATGTGGATATTGGCGAATAATATCTAGTAGCTATTGAGAAAGAAGTCTACAGAAATATCTACAAACAATATCTATAACATATTGAACAGCGCCTTTTCAGGATATTGATAAATCATATTGATCATTCTCACACTTTGAAGTTGATACAACATTCATTTTCAATGCGCGAAATATGTCGAAGTGAAATATACCTATATATTCAAAATATTGCCCTAAATTATATCTAAGGTAGATATTCACACAATATCATCATCCAGATATTGAATGAGGATATAGAGTGGTTATCCAGGAACAATCTCCACAATATATCTTCAAAAAATTGTTATTTTATATTGAACATTCACGATGATACGATATTAATGAATCATCACGATCAATGTCTCATTTATAAGTTGATACACCTTCGATTCTGAATGTAACGGATACATTGAAAACAAATATTGACACATATTCAAAATGATGCCAGAAACCATATCGATGGCATATATTCTTACAATATATATATACATATATGTAGATATTATCAGAAAATATCTAGTAGCATTTGAAAACGAATTTTCCAGAAACATCTACAAACAATATCTGCAACATATTGAACAGCACTTCACAAGAATATCGATGAATAATATTGATAGGGCATTATTACATTATATTGATTATTTTCACACATCAAAGTTGATACAATATTTATTTCCAGCATTGGTAAAACGTTGAAGGGAAATTTACATTTATATACACAATATCGTCAGAAATTATATCGAATGCTCATATCCATACAATATAAGTATTTAGATATTGAATGAGGATAAAGAGATCTATCTGCACAATATGTCTACAAAAAATCTATTCCATATTGACCATCACGATGATCAGATATTGAAGAATTATATCGACCAATCGCTCATTCATATGTTGATTCATTTTCGAATCTGAATGTTAGGGATATATCTAGAATGAGTATTGCAACATATTCGAAATGGAGTCTGAAATCATATCCATTGCTAATATCCATTTAATATCAAAAGACAATTTGAGTTGAAATTGGGTGACAGTATGGAGTTTTTTATCACTTGGAGCGCACGAAGTATATCTTCCTAATAGTTTCACGAGATATATTTATTTCATATTAAACATCACTATGCATAGTCATTGATGACACATATTCATTAATCTTCAACTGGAATGTTGTCACAACGTTGACTTTTAATATCAGCATTAGACTAGAGATAATTATCGACACATACAGGGTGGCCCACGGTCGATGGTACCTTAGACGTATACGGAAAACGGTACATTGGATTATCCTGAAAATTCGGTTACTATAATAAGCGTTTGTGATCTAACGATTCAAAATATTTTCAGAGATGCAGCGTTGCCACCTTTACCAAAGAGTAGCATCATCTTTGTTATTTCAAATGGAACACCCTGTATTTCATTGCGTTTTTAAATTCTTCCCGAAGAGCTGATTTCATCAATGTATCACACTGTTCAAAATCGAGATTTTTCAATTTCAGGAATTTTTGGTGTCGAAACTATTCATTATCGATCAAAACGGATCACATGGCCCTATCTCAACTTTTGATTCACTATCTACTGACATTTAATTGGAACAGATACAGGGTGATCAAAATTCTGAATCTTGGACCATCCTGCATTTTTTCCAATTAAATGTCGGTAGATAGTTGATCAAAAGTTGAAATAGGGACATGTAAGCCGTTTTGACTAATGATTAATAGTTTCGACACAAAAAAATCCTAAAGTTGAAAAATTCCCGCTAGACCCCAAGTGTGATGCATTGATGAAATCAGCTTTCCGAGAAGAATCTAAAAACGCAATAAAATACAGGGTGTTCTATTTGATGTAACAAAGATGATGCTGCTTTTTGGTAAAAGTGGCAACGCTGCTTCGCTGAAAATAATTTGAATCGTTAGATCACAAACGCTTATTGAAGTAACCAAATTTTCAAGATAATCCGATGTACCGTTTTCCATATACGTCTAAGGTACCATCGACCGTGGGCCACCCTGTATACAGAATAATATCGATCAATCATACACATACCATTCAGCTATACACAGAGATTATGATATTGAATCACCATCGAAATTCAATCTTCTCAGTATACCTATATCTTAAGAAGATATTCATTCCATGTTGAACATCACTATGCTGGGAATATTGATAGATCATATGGATCACTCTCGCATTTGAATAATGAAATGATATTGATGTTCAATATTGCGAATTTGTTTGAAGATTGATATTGAAATTCAACCAGAATAATCCTCAAAATTTATATCGATGGTTTATTATCATATAGATATCGAGTGAGAATATGGTATTGGCAATTGAAATTCAAACTCCTTAATACATATATATACATATGATATTTGTTTTATATTGAACATCACTAAGCAGGCATATTATCTGATCAAATTGATCAATGTCTCATTAAACCGTTTATACAACAATGATTTTCAGTGTTGTGAATATATTGAAAAGATATGTTGACATTTTGTATCGAGGAGGATGCCTGAAATTATATCGAAAGCTTATATACATATACAATATAATCATGTAGATATTGAGTTAGAAATGGATATTTCCAGAAGTCTACGAAATAAGAATGATTTCACATTGAATGCTACAATGTACCTATATCGATTAACCTCACATACTGGAAAGTTTATGAGATAATATTCGATATTGAACCTATCTAAAAACGGCAATATCTCGAAATGGGGAACACTTTGTATGATAGTATATACAGTGGAATATATTCAATATCAACTTTTCAGATATACGTCGGTGTGTATAATAAAATAAAAAAAATAATATCTCAAATTCTTATAAAGAGAAATATTCAAAAATTTATTTTCTTCCCATTCATTATGTCATTCTGAAGGCCTGGACTTCCTTCCCCCATCTCTATCTGCTGCTTGCGCCAAGCAAGAACGAACATGCCTTAGGATGTCGTTCTCGCAGGCAGTAGGAATCACTACTCTTGTAGCGTCTGAAAATGTCGTATTAACTATAAGCTGAGTGATTCAACTCTTTTTTTGTGAAAATTGTAGTGAAGGGCAATGAATTTCCATTATTTTATATAGGTATTATGTTTGGTTGGCCGGTTCCCGTGTTACCCTATACATATTCAAGAATGAAAATTTTGAAATAATCCCCTCTTCGAATTAGTTTTGTCACGTTTTTAAATCAGATTTTATATACAGTGTGTGTCATTGGGAAAGGAGAATAATTCAACCGTGGATAGGGGTCACTGGGGTGATTTAAAAAAACCCATGGTTGATGGATCTTCGACTTCTTATAACCGAGATACAGGATGTTTCATCAATTTTGTCCATATCTTCATTGTCTCATAACTTTCCAACCAACCTGTATATATTTTCAAAAATTGTTACACTTGCTCAATTTACCCTGTGGAATTGATTGAGGCAACAACAAAAGATAAAATCCAGGTCCGGCTTCACTTAAAATTCACAAATTCTTTCTGCCAGAAAACAACATTCGAATTTTTTTTTTTTGCCATATCTGAAAATAACATCAAAATTTCTATTCAACGATGTGCTTTTTATCCGTGAACAGACGATTTTAACTATTCATATCATGTGCTCAAAATATTATTTTTGCTCATTTTGGGGTACAAAATTGGAATCAGACGAGATTTATGAATTTCATCACTTCCTATTCAGTATACGTGAGTATAACATTTAGAAGGAGTATTTCATATCGTTCTTTGTTCCAGACTTAGTTGCAGGTCCGTCATCAATACTCCTTCTAAATGTAATACTCACGTATACTGAATAGAAAGTGATAAAATTAATAAATCTTGTCTGATTCCAATTTTGTACCCCAAAATGAGCAAAAATAATATTTTGAGCACATAATATGAATAGTTAAAAGCACATCGTTGAATAGAAATCACGATGTTCTTTTCAGATATGGCAAAAAAAAATGAGAAATTCGAATGTATAGGGTGTTGTTTTCTGGCAGAAAGAATTTGTGAATTTTAAGTGGAGCCGGACCTGGATTTCATCTTTTGTTGTTGCCTCAATCAATTCCACAGGGTAGATTGAGCAAGTGTACCAATTTTTAAAAATATATACACGTTGATTGGAAAGTTATGAGACAATGAAGATATGGACAAAATTGATGAAACATCCTGTATCTCGGTTATAAGAAGACGAAGACCCATCAACCATGGGTTTTATGAAATCACCTCAGTGACCCCTATCCATAGTTAAATTATTTACCTTTCCCAATGAAACACCCTGTATAGAACTTGATCGAGCTCAAAAGCACTATTGCTCCACCCTGGATCTGTTCCAATTAAATATCAGTAAATAGTAAATCGATTGTTGAATCATAGATTAACGGGGGAGTCATTAATCTATGGTTAAATTAAGGACATGTAAGCCGTTTCGAACAATAATGAATAGTTTCGACACAAAAAAATCCAGAAATTGAAAAATCTTGATTTTGAACACCCTATACCTCTGTAATCATTTTCGCTGGACCTCAAGTGTTATGCATTTCTAAAACCAGCCTCCCACGGAAAATCTATGAATGCGAAAATATACAGGGTGTCCTATTCAAAAAAACACATAATCGGCCGATATATCTTGGAATGCTAACACCCTATAGATTTGAAAATAATTTATAATTATTGTATTTGAATTTTTCCTATACTGAGTGTTTCCTAACCTGGGGCGATCAATGAAATGGATGATGGAGACGGAAAAACAAAACGAAATGGAAGAATAAATTTTTGTCGAAAAAAATCATTTTGGAAGATATTGAGCTCCAAAGTTTGCCTGAAACTCTTGTAAATCATTGATAAAAGGTTAATAGCCCAATTCAAGCGTTAATTTGCTTTCTGCGAGATCACAAGCACCGGAAGTACCAATACCAATGACTTTTGCAATGTTGCCGGACGTTCAAAAATAGTTGAAAGATGAATCATGGTGTAAGCGCACATTTTTTGACAAAATTTCAGAACAAAATTTTTCTGTCTCATAAAACACCGCATTCCATTTATCGCCCCAACTTCGGAAACACCCTGTATATCTGACGTTTGGCTAATATCGAAGAAGAACATACTATCGCTTCACCCTGTTTAGGTAAGTACATATTATCCTATTTTCTATGATTTTCATAGATATCTCAGTTGTATTTGGATATACAGCGTTGCGGTTTTCACAATACTGTACTATTTTAAAAAACCTGAGTCCAACTATACATGAACATACTAATGTCTCATTTGAAAAGAATTTATGTTGGCTCCATTTTCTGAAGAATAATCATTTATGGACGTCAAATAAATACGCCACTGTATTCTACGTAAGAAAAGCAGAACTGTGAGAATTCTGTTTGCGGCCAGTGGCCGATCAAGGAAGCGGTAAAGGGAGAGATTATCCCTTGAGCCTCGTTGAAGATTGATATAAGAGAAGTGCATAGAAATCGGCTAGTGCTGTAACTTCTGAATCAATCGTGATAGGATTTCGAAATTTCGTGGGTAGCAACTAGGTATACCAAATTAATCATTTATTGATAAAATCACTTCCGTTTCAACCGGAATCAACCTCAACTTTTTATGTTTGAATAGGAAACCCTGTATATTCTTTTATATTCATCTTGGATTTCCTGAATATACGTAAAAAAATTAAGTTGGGCCAACAGGGCCAACATAAATAATTTAGTAATGTGAAAACCGCAACTCTCTATCTCCAAAGACAACTGAGAAAATCATCGATAATGTCACACATTGTATACCTACCCCGAGATCTAGGTACCTATATTGAAGTTTCATTATCGAACAATACTCATATATTTCAAAAATCGCATTACCGTTATTAATAAAGCATCTATACTTAGGTAGGTATGTAGGTACAATATTTTGCCAAATCTAGGAATCCTATATTATACCATCATTATTCCCCAATATTGTACCAATAACTTCTCAACAATATTGTTTCGATATCGTGCTGGAATGAGACAACTGAGAAAATCATCGATAATGGAACACATTGTATATACCTACCCCGAGATCAAGGTACCTATTGAAGTTTCATCATTTAACAATACTCATATGTTTCGAAAATCGCATTACCGTTATCAATAAAGCATCTTCTATACTTAGGTATGTAGGTTCAATATTTTGCCAAATCTAGGGATCCTATATTATACCATCATTATTCTCCAATATTGTACCAATAACTTCTCAACAATATTGTTTCGATATCGTGCTGAAATGAGACAACTGAGAAAATCATCGACAATGGAACACATTGTATATACCTACCCCGAGATCTAGGTACCTATTGGAGTTTCATCATCTAACAATACTCATTATGTTTCGAAAATCGCATTATCGTTATTAATAAAACATCTTCAATACTTAGGTATGTAGGTACAATATTTTGCCAAATCTAGGGATCCTATATTATTCCATCATTATTTCCCAATATTGTACCAATAACTTCTCAACAATATTGTTTCGATATCGTGCTGAAATGAGTAGGTACACATTGTGTGTGCTGCTGGATAACTTATGGCGAAAACTGATGTGTACGTAACAAGAAAGTATCTACGATTTTACTTAGGTACATGGACTTTAGTACTCGAATGATATCAATAGGTTAACCTATACTTGTTACATAGTAAGTAGGTAAAAACATTTTTCTGACTGAACTACCAAACTGCACGAGGGCATCGAGGGGTAGAAAGAATTCTTGGATTTTGCAGCATCAGCACATGGTATGGCAAGGAAAAACATAATCAAAATTGTATCAAAGTTGAACTTGTATCAATAATTGGGATAAATAATTTTACCTTATCATTTTTTGCACCACTGTTATAATATTCCACTCGCGATCCACGCCACACGCTTGAAGACTCTATGAGACAACTGAAAGAACTGAGCTAGTGAGTGTCAAGCAAAGATAGTCACTCTATGACCTGAGGTATTTGCCCGACAGTGTTGTCGGGTGTACTAGGAAACATATTATACTAAAAACTTACATTTCTTGTTCAGACAAGAATATCAGAATAATGTGAAGAAACTGGAATGCCTACCTAGGTGTATCTTGAATTGAAATTCCACAATAAATAAAAATTTCGTTTCATTTCATAAGTTGTGTTGAAATGAACATTTCATCACCAATTATGTATTATTCCACTTTGCGCATTTGTTTATACAGTGTGTCCCACTTACCATGCTCACGATGGGTATCTTTTTAACGGTGAGAGATACGAGGTCGGTTAAATTACACCAAATGTGGAGTTTGTCAAGGCCAACTATAATGTGAAGAAATAGTTTGATAAAATCTATTCGTTTTATACGCAAAAAACAAATTTTGATCATTTTCCATGTCTCCTCCGTAACTTCTTTATTTATGAAAATATTCAGATAGGAATTTCACATTCTCATGGGAGTTTTTCGAAGTGAATTCGAAAAAAATATGATAACTCTTCTAGAATTTGAGATATCAGCACCAACTTCAGTTGTTCAAATGAAGCTCATAGCTCACTATGAATTAGTTACAAATAACTTTTTTTCCTCTTACAGATGACATGTCGCAGTTATAGTTTTGTGTTGATAACAACGGAGTTATCGTCATTTATACAAGAACATAAACTTATTTGGAAGCCGCCATCTTGAATTTACAAATTTTAACAAAAATATCATGATCGTCGACCTCAAAAACCCCCATTTACCAATTTTGAATGGAATGGGACCAAATCTTGTCCGCCATCTTGGAGCAGCCATTTTTTTAGAATTATTTCCATTTCCATTTACTAATCAATGCATATTGTTACATACAAACAAAGCGTATGGTCAAATTTAGACGTTCGTTCAGAACTACGCAAAAAATAATCGCATCGAATACCATTCGAACTTCGAAATCTTCAAGATTATGCATCTTAAACTTTCTGCACAATTACAAATAATCGTGTCCGTTCAACATAATAATCCTTTCGCATCGTGATCGGATTATTTCAACTGTTAAACTGATACTCTTCGTAATTATATGCAACAAAAGTTATCGATGTTTAGCCCTAATCTTTTGAAGTACTTATAGTATTATAGTATTACTACTGAAAATAATAGATTTAGTGACAAAACCAAGATGGCAACAGTGGTGACTAGTCTTGTCGTTCACGGTAACACTCGAACGTGCGCGAGAAAGCTCTAATATTGAGAATTCATCATTGAATTGATATTAGGTGTTTGATATGGTACACATATATAAAATCTAGAAGGTGACTTCACTATATTGAACCTGATGTTTGCTAGCAATATTGAACTAATCTTCATTTCTCAATATTGCTCCATTATCATCATGTTGATAGTATCTAGAGATTACGCCTCAATATTATATCAATATAACTGACTGAACTCAAGATTATACAGATACAGTACAGATAATATCGCTTGCACATTGTGATGACAACATCGAATTGATATTGAGATCTGATTATGGTACCTACAAATATATGGAATCAGGAAGTTGGTTCCACAATATTGAACACTATGATTATTTGCAATATGAAATTCATATTCATTTATAAGGATTGCTCTATTATCATCTTGATGATAGTTTCAAGAGATCACAGAACAATATTGTATACATAAAGTTGACTGCAATGAGCATTAGAAATATTGCTCTGATATTGAGATTGTATCATTGAATTTACACTGAGTTTTTGATGTGGTACACATTAATGGAATCAAGAAGTTGAACTCACGATATTGAACCTAATGATTATTTGCAATATAGAATTATCTTCATTTCTCAATATTATCCCTTTATCATCCTGTTGATAGTATCAAGTGATTACACCTCAATATTATATCAATATAACTGACTGAACTCAAGATGGATAATATTGCTTGCACATTGTGATGACAACATCGAAATAGAATTGGGATCTGATTATGGTACAAATATATAGAATCAGGAAGTTGGATTCACAATATTGAACACAATGATTATTCGCAATATGATGATCATATTCATTTAACAATATTGCTCTTTCATCATCTTGATGATAGTTGCAAGAGATTAGAACACAATATTGTATACATAAAGTTTACTGAAATATGCATAGGTGATATTGCTCTAATATTGAGATTTCATCATTGAATTGACCTTGGGTTTTTGGTATGGTTAACATGAATGGAAACAAAAAGTAAACCTCACGATATTGATCCTAATAGTTATTTCCAATATCGAATTATCTTCATTCCTATTTATGGATGATATTATTGCTTGCACATTGTGATCACAGCATCGAATAAATATTGGGATCTGGTTATGGTACAAATATATGGAATCAGGAAGTCGGTTTCACAATATTGAACATAATGATATTTCGCAATATCTAAATCATCTGCATTTCTCAATATTGCTGCAACCTCATCCTGATGAAATCCACTAGAACAATATCGCTGGGATATTGGGATTTGATCATTGAATCCATATAGAGTTTGTGATATGGTACACATATATGGAATAAATTGATCGACCTCACGATATCCAACGTGATGATTCTTTGCAATATCGCGGTCATCTCCATTTCCCAATATTGCTTCATTATCAAACAGATGATGGTGTCATAAGAATACAACTCTTTATTGTATACATATAATTTACCAATATCCACACAAACAATATTGGTGGAATATTGGGATGTCATCATTGAATAGCAGTTTTGTTTTCGATATGGAATACATATATGAAATCAAGAAGTCCACGTGACGATATTGAACCTGATGTTTTATTGCAATATCCTCCAAGATACATTCTATCGATATAGGTTACATATCCAGTAGTAATATGAACTGATATCAGGCAATCAATATATCTATCATGAAGATTTATCAATATCGAGACATAAATCATCAGGATATAGGAGGAATATAGATTTCATCACATATGTCATTATGAATATCGATACAATGTAGGATTCTCAAGATCCTGAAAAATGTAAGCCTATCAACATTGTATTCATATTGATCCGTCCAGCTCATTTATTCAATATAGTTACAATATCATCCGACCGATTTACGATATTCAAATATTGGGCCAATGCAGAGCCGATTTGCAGCCGATATTCTGTGCTACTGGGGTTGCCTTATAGATCATAAGCACCTGACTGGAAGTGAAATAGAAAGTTTTTGAAATGCACTTTTAGCAATTGATCCCACGTGATTTTTCCAAGAATGGTTATTGCTGATAGTAATACCAAGCATCGGAATGGATGTCTTCAATGGTATGGTTACTCCTGACAAGCTTATGTTTGGCACAGTGAGATCGGCTTTTCTAGAGAAAAGGCATGCTTGTGTTTTGTTTGCATTGAAATCTACCAAGTTATTGATTCAAACATCAAATTCGCTCTGAAACAAGATATAGATTTACTCATTTCAAGATCATATTTTGTCGTGCATATAATATTTATTATTATTTTTTTTAATTTTCAATTGCATTTCCTCGTTGGACCCAGCACTGGATCCAACGCCCCATAAGTCGCAACTTGTGCGGGGTTAGGAAAGCGTACATTCACAAACATCCATGGCCTAACTGGGATTCGAACTCATGCCTCGGTGGGAGTCCCCATACGAACTCAGCGCCTTCGCGCTCTCGACCACCGGGCCGGGCCGCCTTGTATTTGCTTCATTCACAGAACTTTGCTTGATTCAACAAATCCTTTTTTTCCTTTCAGAAGAATGCAAAGATTTCCACAGTATTTTGAAAATCACATGTTCCGCTAAAACAATAGCTTCTCAATAATTCCTTATATTATTGTAAGAGACTTCAACCCTCAAACTCCCCAAAATAACACAAACCATGTCATTCAATGTGGTGGAAATGACTTCGAGATTATTTTTCCTCTCTTCTATATTCGTATTCACTAGATTTGATCAACTCATTGATTTGATTCCCATAAGAAAGCTACGTCATCAGTATTCCGATGTGATTGAACAATAACTAGTCCTGTTCAAGGTGAGCATATTATTTATTATATGGGCAAACTGTGAAGCAAAGCATCGATAATGGAAATAGATGCTTATCCGCATCGTCAATCCAACTCCAATTAACAATTTGACAAGTCTGAGACATTGTGTAATAAAACTTTTACGAGTTGTAATTGATTTTGAAAGGAGCCGAAGTGGTTCGTTTAGTTTATCAAATTCGTAATCAGAATATACCGTTGAATCCACGGAATAAATTAATCGAATTATAATTCACCATTTTTCCGTGTTAGATATGAGTTTATGAACTAACATTCATATTATGCTTTAGGCATGCATGATTCTTTGATAATTTCACTGAGGGTAGGGGGTAGGGTGACATAGGTTTAATTGATTTTTGATTCCAAGAGACCAGAAAATACTTAGATCATAGTTTTGTCCTGAATCTGAAACGTGAATACCTTATTGCATTATATTTTAATTCATATTGTTTTGATTTGGATGTTGGTCTAGTCCGAATGTCCAAATTTTCAATCAACTGATCAACTGAATAATCGTCATGCATGGTCCATAATATGGGCTTATTTCAAAATCGAATTACTTACTTACTTACTAATTTCTATTCGGTTTTCACAGTTGGCTAGACCAATCTTTCAGTTAATCGTCAGAACAATAAGAGACTACAATTAATCCAGATTAACGATCTATAGGATGATAAGTGAAGTAGTGTTAAATTGCAGCGGTGTCGTACCTTCCCGTTTGAGCAAATATTTTTTATAATTTTTCGACCATAATATCAGGAACCTTGATATGTCTTCTCGTAGTTTTTTCAATATGACCCTTTATGTCGGCGATATATATTTCCCTTCGAAATGATGCATTTTATAAACTAATAATTGAACAAGATAATGTGAGAACTTCTTCTGTACTTTCGACTGTGTCGATCAAGCAAAACTTCTAGATTAACTATATTCTTTTGGTTTGAGGGGCATATCTCAAGATTGGTTAGCATCTCTCTTGAGAAATCGCGAGCAATATGTGAGCATAAAATGAGTATAAAGATCTGAATAGGTTGAAAAAATGCATCTTCTAATTCAGAAGTCAATGGTAGGTGTCCCACAAGATTCTATCCTAGGCCCTATACTATTTCTTCTCTACATCAATGAAATTGGTACAATATCTCCAAGATTCATTTCACATTATATGCTGATGATATATCATTGATTATTTCGAACAAATCCGATAATACCTTACGAAATGAATGTAAACTCATATTAGAGTCTTTGATGAGATGGTTTTGGTCGAATAAATTATTATTCAATCCAGACAAAACATCTATCGTCAGATTTCAGACAGCCCAACGTCATTACAGAGCAGTGAGGATTTCATTATCGAACTATTTAGTCAACAACTTGTAACCAGCGATACTGTGAAATTCCTGGGTATTGAACTAGATAAGAATCTCAATTTCAAAATACACTGTGAATCATTTACATCTAAACTAAACTCATTCTATTACTTGATGTACAATTTGAAGACTATTTTAACTCATGAACAATTGATGAACTTTCACTATGCACAGGTGGAATCTCGTTTGAGATATGGAATCAACTTCTGAGGCAATTCCATACATTCTAAGAACACATTCAATGCACAAAACAGAATTGTAAGGTGTTTAACAGGAAAACCAAGACAACACTCTTGCAGAGATGTTTTCAAAAAACGGAACACATTAACTCTGACTGGATTATTCATTTCTGAGATATGTTTATTCGTCTATAGAAATAGGGAAATAACACCGAAAAATTATAATACACACAATTTCAATACGAGACAAAAAATAACTTACGGATACCCTTTGCCAGATTTACCAGTTCGTCGCCAAACTTTATTGGGCCAAGGTTAGTCAACAAATTACCTGAATGAATAAAAAATTTCAAAAAGGAAATAGATTTAGAAAAACAAATCAAAATATTTTAAGTTGGCAAAGGACCCCGCACGAAAACACGGGAAATCGGCTCTCGGTCGAATTGGCTGAAATTTCACTATGTTGTTGTGGGATGGCTCATTAGAAAAATATGTGAGTTTAAAAAGTTTTGTATGTTTAGTTTCTGAGATATAAGCCGACAAAGTTCGTAAAAACGTCGTATCGGGGTATAGGATTGACAAAGAAAAAAACTGTTTTTTTAGTATAAATGAAACAAAATAAGCTATAAAATGTATTGATCGGAACTCGAATACATGTCTAGTTATAATCACATGAATTATAGTAAATCAGGGTGTATACGAGGCACGATAAAAAAATTCATTTTTCGGAAAAAAAATCGAGCACTATTCCAAAACCAACAAGTTATATTCTGGTGGGATATTATAGTTTTAGTCTATTGTAGACTTCGAAAACGTATTTTGATTCTTGATAACTATCTCTGTTCGAAATATGAATTTTTAGAATTTTGTGTTATACTCCTTTTTGAAAACAATTGAAAGCTTGTTTTTGATCACAAAGAAAGGGATTGTTTGATACTGTTGATTGAATGAAAGCTGAGGAAACTCACTAGCGAATTCATTTGTTCAATATTGCCTTTCATTTAGATACAGGGTGTGTTAGATTATGTTGAAGATTATTTAACATGTTTCAATTGAATATCCCGAAAACAGTTCCGTTAATTTGGATCTCATTTTAGTCACACTATTTTGAATATGTTGCCTATATCAAATACAAAAAGTTTTTAAATTTTTTGTTTCGTTTCTGAGATCAATTTTTGATAGTGATATCCGAGGTAATAACCCTATAATACCTGTAATACTGTGAACTCAAAAATCTCAGAAACGAAACATTAAAAATTGAAAAACTTTTTGAATATGATAGTCAACATATTCAAAATAGTGTGAGTAAAATGAGATATAAATTGACTGAACTGTTTTCGATATAATCAATTGATACATTTTAAATCATCTTCAACAAAATCTAACACACCTCGTATCTGAATGAAAAGCAATATTGAACAACTGAATTTGCTAGTGATATGCCTCAGCTTCCATTCAATCAACAGTATGAATCAATCCCTTTTTTTGTGATCAAAAACAACAACTTTGTCGACTTATATCTCAGAAACTAAACATACAAATCTTTTCAAACTCACATATTTTTCAAATGAGCCATCCCACAATAACATAGTTAAAATTCAGCCAATTCGACCGAGATCCAATTTACCGTGTTTTCGTGCGAGGTCCTTTTTGTATATTGTGAACGAGTTTTTGTGTACGTAATATTCCTACTCGATATATACAGGCATTAGTTTTCAAGTTTTATAGTTTTTTAGAATCTTCGACTATTCCTATAAGTATGTTGTCAGTTATGGGAAATGAATTATTTGATTGATTGATTGATTGACTTCATAATGAAATAAGGAATCTCATTTGAAATACATTTCTAACAAGTCTTCTTGCCGCCCTGTAGTTTAGAAATGTTGAAGGGGTTGATCTGTCTGGCAAGACGTGGACAGGTGGTTGAAAATTTTTCGAAAAAAAAATCAAACATCAAAACATCGGCTTGCCTGAGAATGGAGGGACAGATTTTATTTTATCATAGGTTTTCTCACAAAAAAACTATCCGTTGACTTATTTCAATTCTGAGGTCTCTACTCATACCAATCAAATTACAATTCAAATATGGTGAATTCCCAGACTCATACACAATTACTCATGATGCTATATGATAACTTACTTCTTTTTTCATTATCGATAACTCTAAAACTGATAAATGAACTACGGACTCGAGCGGCACATTCCACACAGCTTATTATCTCTAATTATAATTATCTTATTGAATTCTTCAGATATAAGAAATGAAATATTGTCAACTTCGAGTATAGAAAAGGAAATCACAAGTCCATGAAATGGATTCTTCGAATACTATATACGCAGTACAATTATTAAGATAAAACGTCCTTTTCTATCGAGAACCTCTAATTGCCTGATACCGTAATTACAGTGGTTACCTATCGAGTGCAGGAGAAGACGACTAGGTAGTGTGTGCCAATGTTGCCACTAGTTGAATGAGAGTACAATAGTATATTACATATGCTATTTAATTTACAACTATAATCTCCTTAACAAAAATTCGGAAAAAAACAAATTTTTCATTATTTTTTCTCAAACGACAACAATAAAATTACAAAGACAACCATAGAATGATGATGACAACTAACAACAATAGTAGATTGTTTTATTAGGATCAAAAGTGACACTTTGTTTGACAAGCGAATGTTGCATTTGCGAGGCGGAGCGTTTAGCGAAGCCGAGCGAAAGCAAAATTTGCGAGTCGACAAAGTCACTTTTGATGCGAATGAAACATGCTATTTTTTCTGCAACCGAAACAATTAACTCAATTAAAAATGTGAAGTAACCACCAATGCCGTGCCATATGTATGCAATGCAACAAATATTGACAAATAATCCATGTGGTGAGAATATTCTACCTGCATTAACAGCAGGTTAGGTTTTCTAGGATGTTCGAATTGTAGTTTCAATATAAATACAACCACAGAGTGACATATTTGTGTATGGACCAGGTGCTCCTATGGCAAATACCGCGCCAGTGCCAGCTATAGGAACAAGACGTGGAAAATGTTAGGTTAGTGAGCATATCAACAATGATAATAGTGATTATTCATTACTCTCCATACTACACTGCGTTTGACTTGATAATCAAATGAAGCTAAACAATATATCGTTGTTTGAGACAAAAAAACTATTGCTTGCCGTGATTATTCAAAAACAAGTTATCCATCCCGAGAATATAACGAATGAAATACAGATCAAGCAAGTATTTGAATCTTGAAGGCTTCCCTGATCAAAACAAAAATACTTAACTGATATGTTTATAATTCCAATACTAAACTATAATAAGGTGTATTTATATCTCCAGCATGGGTATGAAATGCCAAATCTGCTGAAATCGGAAACAAATCAGGTATGCGTCTCAACCCAAATAACCAACCGTCACAATGTTGTTTATTCTTGATGACGTCCAGTAGATCCTTTTTGGTTCTTATGAGCTAAAGTTCAACTTTAGCTCCTAGGAACAAAAATTCAACTTTAGCTCCTAGGAACTAAATATGTTGCCTAGCAACATACCTATTTTTGTGTCAGTAATAGAAACGTCAATTTAAGAGCTAATTTTGGTATCAAAATGGACGACTTTTGTGTCGGTTGCAGAAATATAACTTATTTTCCCAATAGTGAGTAGGCGGAAATTTGTTCCTGTCGTTTCTAAGGTGTTTAAAAAACACTTCAAATTTATCAGCTCTTGTCAGTGTCCGGACCGTGTAATTTAATTTTTTTTATAAAATGTCGGATATAGAGCTGGAGTGCACACCACCAGACATATAGGAGAAAGCTGAAGAAAATCTTCTGCCCCAAAAAGTAGACCGATGTATGATAAAGCATATAATACGTACAGAGATTGGTGCGCCAAAAAAGGGGTCAAAAAAGCTGCATCGGAAAACATCGTTCTTGCCTACTTCTGTGAAATGGCTAAGACTAAGAAATCGTCAACCTTATGGTCTACGTATTCAATGATAAAAACAACCTTAATTATCAGAGAAAATTAATGGCTTTTTGAAAAAGGCAAAATGACAATTATACACCGAAGAAATCAAATACCTTTACCCAAGAAAATGTTGATACTTTCATAGATGAAGCACCAGAAGAATTTCTTGTTTTGAAGGTTATTATTCTAACACTAATAAAATAGTTATTTTTATTGATATTTTTAAAAATTTCAGGTTGGTTTGGTAATTGACTTTTCGGGAGCCAGCAGAAGTGATGAACTTTTCAAGATGATGAAAGTCCAAGATATTGATATTTTGGAAGAAAAGATCAGCATCATCATTCCTCACACAAAAACATATCAAGCACGATCGTTTCTGATATTAAACACTAAATGGGTTGAAATTGTGAAGAAATATATGGATCTCCCTCGGGATCTCCGTTCACGCGAATTCAAAATGAGCGGTTGTTCATGCAAATGAGATTTGGAAAAATTACCAATCAAGTCTTTGGACACAATTCCATATCGCAATTTCCGAAAACAATAGCATCGTTTTTGAAATTAAATGACGTCGGCGAATATACCGGGCATTGTTTTCGGTGTACAGCAGCAACTTTGTTTCACAAACGTTGACTTTTCACGTTCACTAGATAACATTTTTAGAATAAAAACTTATAAGTTTGGCATTCAGGTAAATGTGCAAGCCCAATGTTCGCTGTTTTACTCTCGTTAATTGATATCGTCCTATAGAATGATCCAATGATTTCAAAATGGTTCATTCAAAATATTCCACGAGTAATGATGTTTGAAATTCAAACCATCATTCACACTGTTGATCAGTTTATTTCTAACGGACGGGCCGTAAAACAAGAAGCCGAGTCTCAACCGTCAAGCTATTTATTTAATAGAGATGACAAGAGACCGAATCGAAATGTGATTGACTTTTAAGTGGTTTCTAATGTATAACATTCCTCAAACTGCTGGCAGCCAGGTATTCACAGAATCCAGATTCTGGTTCTTCGATGACTTCGAATTACTATTATAGGCGGTGAGGTCTATGAATAAAATTCGAATTTTTTTTATCGAGAAGATTACGAATAATGGTCCGTCCATAGTCTTGGAGGAGAGTCAAAGCTCAATTATTATTGTATCCCTACCAGAAACGATGAATAAATAACTAACATTGAGCAAGTAAAGAAGAAATGGGAAGAACTGAGTGTTTTATTCGATGATCTTGAAGAGCCTGATGACCTTCATAATGAAATGAGCAAATCATTCAGGAGAACTCATTTATGTACAAAATAAAAACTTTCATATTTGATTTAACTGAGAGACAAAAATTTTTATCGGAAGAAAAATAATTCAAATGATGAAGCTCCCATAGAACTCTACCAGAGAGATTTTACAACCAACTGTAACTTATAAAAAAAAAAAAACACCAGAAAGGTCACAGAACACTATTACGAAAATCAATTTTTGAATTTGTCTCCAAAATATACGTGGAAAACTATAAATGTTCTTCTTCAAACAAAACGGATATAAAGGACATTGCATGGGATCGATTATAGGTACCAGGTGACCAGTTATATTCTGACCCATTTCAACTGCTCATATCTCCGAAACTATTCAAATTATCGTTGTGCGGTTTATACTTCTCTATTTTGATATTCTTCAAGTTTTTTGACTGGTTCACCTTCTCACCTGAACTTCCGGTTCTACCGGAAACAAACAAGCCATTATTCAGGTATAGGGCAACTTTGATAACATTTCATAATCTCATTAAACGATTCCACAAGCAGTAATTGTTTCAAAGAGTTATATCTCTAATAGTTTTCTAGGAGAACATAACTTGTTCTATATTGTTAGATAGAGAAAAGACCAGTCTTTCTGAATGTGCAAAAATATACAGGGTGATTCAATGAAATAAAAAAGTTGACTATACCTGGATTATTGCTTGTTTGTTTCCGGTAGAACCGGAAGTTCAAGTGAGATAACACGTCAAAAAAAATCTTGAAAAACATCAAAATAGACTAGTCCAAACCGCACAGCGATAAGTTGAATGGTTTCAGAGATATGAGCATTTGAAATGGGTCAGAATTTAACTGGTCACCCGGTATAAAAAAAGACGGTCAAATAGAAGCCATCCATAAGATAAATATGTGAAAAGATGAGCGACTAGGACCACGTTTATCTGAAGTTATTCCCGTCGATGATACAAATTCATTCCAGAAGTTCCTGGAGATTCCAGCTCAAATTCAATGTTTTTCAAACCAATTTTTGTATAATTCCTAAAAAAAATTCCACTCTCAGGTTTAACTATTGGTCAGTCCCTATCTTGGTCATCGCATATTCAAATGATTAGGAATGAAATAGCTCCCATTGTTGGTATATTATTCAAATTGAGGTATTTTATACCTGTTGAATACATGAAATTGATCTTTTTCATTTCGATTTACTTCTGATTACAGTATCTGATATCGATCTAGGGTACTGCAGCAAAATCTGGAATGTCTTCAAACCAAAGCCATAAAATGTATTTATTAAATACCATTCTCAGAATCAACATCAAGACTATACAAATCAAGATATCTGCTAGATATTGACTGCCTCATCAAAATGAAAGTATATATGCATTTTTATCAATTTCACCTAAAATAAGGAGAAGCATTCGAATTTTACTTTCAACGTCAATTCCGATACCCATAAGCATTACACCAGACATCATATTTATGTGGTATAAATATATATGTATAACAGTCTACCCAACAGAATCAAATCTATCAATTTCGTCACAAAATTCAAGAGTGAACCGAAGAAATATATTTTATCATGTTAGATATCTTCTTTATATTGATAAATTCGAATTAGATTCAGATTTAGAATGGGACCTTCGGGCTATCTGCCTCCACACCGCGACCTTTTCAGATCTTTTGTGTATGCCCTCAAAATCGTTTAGAATTCTTTGTCTAGCTCCGACTTCTCTATGAGACTCCATAGGCTAGCTCTCAGATCCCCTGTGTAACGTTGGGCTCTTGGTTTTACCTCACCCAGCGTAAGGAACCTCAGTCTTGACAAGCCCTGCAGTACAGAACCTGCTCAGCAGTTCTTCAGTCAGACCTATCGTACTCATGTGTTGAGCCTTCAATGCCCTGTGAGAAGTCTCATTAGTATTCTAGTTGTACTTGGTATCTAGCTCAGTAGATATTCTAAGAATGTTGGCGATGGTTTTTCAATAAACTCTTTTGCCTGTCTCATTCCTGACGAGTTGTTCCACCATTCTTGAGTTTTGGTTAGTATCCATGATTTGATACTTGTCTTTTGTATAGCTTTCGCAATACCAGCTTTGTTTGCTCTTGCTCGGGCAAGTGAGTCTGCCTCTCCATTGCCCTCGTACCTTGTATGTGCTGGTACCCATGCTAGAGTCAATCTGTTGTGACTGCCCAGTTCATTTAGGGATTTTGAGCAGTCCTATACTAGCTTGCAGATTGCAATGGTTTTTCTTTTATACTCTTGCCTTATCAATTCTCTTACGCAATGATGTATTGCAATAATTTCTGCCTGAAACACCGTCGTGAGATTCTTGTCATTGGCTTGGCCCCCTAAATTAAATTATTTCGGATTCCACTGTTCATCTTTCATTTTATTGGATATTTGATTCGTCTGTTTATAAAATTTTCTTGTGTGCCTCCATAAACATGTATGTTTATCTTGGCATCCATTAATGTTATTATTATTTTCATTATTATAAAGATGCTGCATAGATGTTGAAACATGTCTTGAAAAGCAGTCTCTGAATAATTACTGATGAATACGTTTTGTACCGTAGCACTCACATAAAAGGTATATTCGCATCATTATCGTCGATAAAATATTGTAAAGAAGGCACAGAAGGAAAGCATATCTGTACTCTAACAACTAAGAGATGAATAAACCTTCCCCTAATAGCCTCCAGCCACAGTTCAATGAGTCATATCATTTCCTAAAATGTGATGTACCTCCCTCAGGCACATTGCTGAGAATATCGGGGGTGAAATATCGATACAGTTCACTGCCTCCTTTGTTCCCCGTCAAAGTGTGTATATGCCCGTAAAACCATTTATGATAAAGAAATCATCAAAGGAAAAGTACGAAATCTTCATTAGCTTCATCATTTTATATTAAATTTGATAGTCTCTAATATTATTCACTATTTCTCGAAACCAAGCCCAGTATGGAACGAAAATAGTACTTTGTTTTATTAGGATCAGATGTGACACTTTGTTTGACGATATTTGTGTTTACGAGGCGGAGCGACCGCGGAGCCGGGCATTCAAAGTTTGCGAGTCAAACCGTTACCACCGATACAACAAGGCCAGCAGATTCTGACGTAAACAGCTCGTGACGTCACCAAGAGAGGCCAGTGTTTTATTTTATCGCTTGTCGACTAACGCGTCAGTTCGTTTTAATTCATCGGTGATTCACGTATGTTTTTGAAACGGTCCCGAATTCTTTTGTTGTTTATTCATCAAAATAATTGGCGGAAAAATTACTGTTTTGTGAAATATTTCGTGTTGTGATCGACGAAATAACAATGCCTTTCAAGTGTTTTGTTCCCTTTCGTCGGGGGAATTATGTGGGTGGTTCAAAAGTTCATGCTTTTAGTTTCCCGTTGGACGAGGAGCTATCGAAAATGTGGGTATATGCAATTCACCGCGAGGATTTTACTCCATCTAAGTACAGTAGTTAACAGAGCTTAATTTATAATGATGAATTAATAATGAAAGACAATTACTCTCCCATAAAAAGTATAAGTAGAGGAAAAATAGAAAAGCTTTGATTGTGCAGTTAGTTTGGTATTCGTATATTATAGTCAACAAAATCATCTCTGAATTCGAGGAAATTTTCTTGAATGTTCATAATGAACGGGCATTTTTAATTCTCATTCTCAAATTCCTTTCTGAAAACGGTCATTTGCCTCGTGGCGATGAATACAGAATTCATTCCAATGATCAAACTATCATATTAACATGAAATACAAACACTCTACTTAAAAAGGAAAAACTGCATTTATCATGATATTCATCATGAAGATATTTGACTAAAAAGTTCCAAATTTCACCTTCTTTTTCACCTGTCTTCTGGATGGCATTTAGAACAAATTTCCTTTTTTTTTCATCATATTGGACAATTTATATATAATTCAACTATAAATATGATTTTCTTGAGATTAATCCATATTTAGTGAATAGAAGGAAGAATATCATTCAAAATAATGGTGTGTGTAATGTCCTTCGAAAGCAATCTATTGACATTTGACATCTCGTATTTTGATTGACTATTCATTAAATGGTCGTCATCTGGACTGCTTGTTCACTAAATATAAAAAACTCGCCATCAAAATCATATTTCCTGTAGGATTGTCTATATAAAAATGTGCCATCGAAGTACATCATGAGTATAATATAAAGTGTCCAATGACAAAATAAGAGCAAGTAGCTTCAAATGCCCCCAACACAAGGGGAAAATGAAGGCGAAATTTCGAACTTTTTCTTGAAATATCTCAATAAATAGTGGATTGTTCACAATTTCATTATAAAATTCGGTTTATCAGACAAAAATACGTGAGTACCGAAGAAAATTTTCAAAAAAAAACCATCGCATGATAAATGCAGTTTTACCCTTAAAAATTACGGTTTTAAGATTAAGATTGTCAAATATTCCTTTTTTTTTCTCTATCCCTATTTACAGGCTTCACAGCCTACCTCCTTTTCCTCTTTGACTTCAACAGGAAAAAACTGGCCGTCAACAGCATCATCAGGACAAAAAGCGGCTCTGATGCCTCTTTCATTTCAGGAAACAAATGTTTATGTGTTTATAACATTTGAGAATGTATTATTTTTTTTACATAAAAACTGGAAGGGTTGGGTTTAAAGGACTGACTTGAGCGCATGCGTATAATTTCTTCTTAAATGTTAATTTGGTCTGCATAGATGGTACCATTTTCGCTACTTGTTATACATGATGAATGTTAATTGATAATTATTACATGATACATGTTAAATGACGCTGCATAAATCTACACTTAGATTCCATGCCTGTATAATAAATCCTATCAGCGGTTTAGAAATCATCTGGGCATTTCTAGCCCAACCTGCCCAACTCTGCTATAGCTGAAATTCTAGGTAGATTCAACAACAGTCTCTCTACTGTGCATCCTCCCTACGAAATAGCCTCAGGCACCCCATAGTGCCCTTAACATCATTTTAAACGTAGTTCATACAAAACCTCCACGTGAATAATTGGATGTTTGTGTTGCCGCCTCAATAAATATTGCCTCTATTATATAGTTCAAAAAATGTTATTAATGAATTTGAATAATGTTCTACATTAAAACTGACTCATTATAAAAGGAGAAATTATGGCGCGTCCATAGGATTTTATTAGTCCCGGTCTAGAGAAATAGCTGTGTCTAGCTGGTAAAGGATCGAATATTTTATAATAATTTAGCTGTCAGGGCAAAATGACGAAATCTTGTGTCTCTCACGGAGTGAACATCATTTAGCACCATATGTTCAACTTCAACTGATGCCTCTTGAATATCATTCCTGAATGCTACATATAAATAGTAGACATATTTTATTAGCTCGTTTGAAATGCACTGTGTGCATTAAAGTTTGTTGTGAAATCGAATATTTATTCGATTTTATGATACACGAATAACATGCATTTTGAACGATTCACCGATTTCGTCTGAATTGAGGGATACTTTCCTAGGTAAAACATACACTGTAGAAAATTCATTCGAGTGACTGCATACACTCGAAAAAAAATTAGTGAAATTTCACTCAAGGTCCACGCAATAATGTGTCAATTTTAGTCGACGCCCGATTGACTCGAAATTCCTGGTAATTCATGAGCCGATTCAATCAATTTTGTTGTAAACATTCTCATTGACAGGGAAACTTGATGAAATATCTAGTTTGATTTGAGAATTCACTCAAAAATTTCAATCATTAAATTCACTCACAACCACATATTATATGCAGTCACTCAAATTAATTTTCTACAGTATAAGTAATACATATTTTGGGAAGGGCAAGGGTTATTTTGGGGAAATCCTAGAATAATTCACCCAGGAAAAAGTAAAATTCCACAAGATATACATTTTTTATTTGAACTCATCATTTTCACTTGCATTTGATTAACATTAATTGATGTGTTAAAAATTGTCAAAAATAACCTCTCATTGAGTAAGATTCTTCATTTTTAGATTAATCCAGACGGAAAAGTTCTCTCACTTCGCTAGGATGAATCCTCCAATGTGAATCAAAGAATAAACATTGCCCCAGTAGCACAGAATATTGGCTGCAAATCGGCTCTGCATTGGCCCAATATTTGAATATTGTCAATTGGTCGAATGACATTGTTACGATATTGAATAAGTGAGTTGGATAGATCAATATGGATGCCATATAGGAAAGCTCTTGTTTTTTAGGATCTACAGAACCCTACATTGTACTGATATTGATAATGACATATTTGATGAAATATATATTCCTCCTATATTCTGATGATTTATGTCTGGATGTCGATATGCCTTCATGAGTGACCCATTTGTGTATGGACCAGATGTCAGCCCTGATAGCAAATATACCGCACCAGGGCCAGGTAAAGGAAAAATACGTGAAAAATGTTAATTCAGTTATCATATTCACAATGATGATAGCTATTATTTATTTCTTTCCTAACTCCACTGTGTTTGGCTCGGTTATCAAATGAAAATAAACTATATCGTTCTGTGAGACAAAAAAGTATTGTTGGCCGTGATCATTCAAAAACAAGTTATCCATTTCGAAAATGACTCCACTGTGTTTGGCTCGGTTATCAAATGAAAATAAACTATATCGTTCTGTGAGACAAAAAAGTATTGTTGGCCGTGATCATTCAAAACCAAGTTATCCATTTCGAAAATGACGAATGAAATACAGATCAAGCAATTGTGTGAATCTTGAAGGCTTTCCTGATCAAAACAAAAATACTTAACTATAATATGGTGTATTTTTATCTCCAGCATGAGTATGAAATGCCAAATCTGCCGAAAGGGGAAACAAATCAGGTATGCGTCCCAACCCAATTGAAATACCGAAATCAAATATTCTCATTTTCCTTCAACATTTCGAGAATGGAAATCCTTTGTGAGTTCCAGAATATTTTAGTATATTTACGAACATTCTAGAATAGTCTAAATAATCCTAGAATATTTCAGATCATTTGATGGTACCTCAAAACAATCAGGAAGATTCTAGAAGATTCTGTAATATTCTGAAACATTCTCAAATATCATAGAACATTCTCCAGCATTTTTGGCATCACGAAACATCATCGAATTTTTCGAACCTGGAACTGTTTTTTATGTTTGTATTTCAATTTGTCTCAATCAATTCTGTTTGGATATGCGTCAGACTGTTATCAGTTTTTCAATGTTTGACTTTGTTATTTTCCAAAATATATTGCTGAGGTTAGTGTTCGTTTGAAAGATTATCGATACATAAATATTGGTCTTTCTTCTTTTCTAGATATACATTACTACACCTTGTTATGTGTCTGATGATGGCCTTTGGCCAAAACTAGTTACACATTTCTTTATTGTGACAGACTTCAAAACTCTTATTGATTTCTCTTCTCCAAACCATTTTTCATTACAAAGTGTCACTGACGAGCGATTGAATTTTTCTTTTAGGCTCTCTGATAGAAAAATCATTTGAACACAGTGACATTTTGGGACGAAGTATCTGGATTCTTCTCACTACACGTATATTGAAATCATACTCATATTTTCATTTTATATGTAGAAACAAGGAGGCAAAATCCTAGTATATTGGTGGATGAGCCATAGAAGATCTTTCTCCTGAATAGATTCTCTGATATGATGGATTTTCCTGATAAAATTCGTGCAATCCTATGTGAAAACCTTCTCCTTCAAATGTATATGCTCTCTCTGCGAACCCTGTATACTACTAATACATAACTAATACTCATAATCAAAAATCTGTGAACAATCTCCTGATGAAGCAGCAGTTTTGACAAATATTTAATTCTCCAAAAGGTGTATTTAAAAACAGTCCAACCCAGTAATATTAAACGCGTTTGCTATATAAATCATGAAAATATTATATTATTCTGTATATTCCGCGAGAATGAAAGGGAAGATTTTCACGCAGAACCAACATTCAAAAGGATAATTTCCCTAGAGAAATCAGAATACAAACGGTATTCAGCGGTACATTTGTGGGAGCAAGATATGAACATTAGGTTTGGGCAATTTGAATAAATTAAATGTGACTTTTCAATGTTCGGGTGAATACCGAAGCGAAGAAAATGTCTAGTTTTCTTGATAGACATACGCTACAGAAACTAATTTCAATATTATTCGAGTTATACATATCCGGAAAGGTCATGTCGTAAATGAATTATTCCAGATTTATTGTAATTTTCTCTCCTCGTTACTATGAAATAAAAGTATGAATTTTATTTGAATATTTCTGTTGTAAGGACCAATCAGATGGTTTGCCACAAAATAATGATAATAATAATAATCTTTATTTGAAAAAACAGCAGAAGTACAAACACTAGACCTGTAAAAGGTTGTAGAAACAAACGGGCGTCACACAATATAGGCTACTATAAAACCATCACAAAAATGTATAGTACAAATAGAATCATAAAAATAGATAAAAATAATGACTAAACAATTTATTCTAAGTTTGCCTGAAGGTACTCACTTATGGAGTAGGGCTACAGGTTTATTAAGAGTTTCCATATTTCTTTTCTGAAAACGTTCGGGGAGGAAAGAGACCAAATTCTTTCTGGTAACTTGTTGAAAAATTTGATTGAATTATATGAAGCATTTATTTCTGTTACCGCCAGTCTATGTGCAGGGTAATTATAATTTATGTTTCTAGTGTTAAAGACAATTTGGGGCACATAATCAGAAAAAAATTGCCGATTCTTAGTAAAAAAACAAGAGACATTCCTGAATATACACATCAGCAACAATTTGTTGATATTTTTCAATATTTCTTCTCTTTGAACTTTTTTCCAAACAAACGGTAACTGACAAGCTCTTTATTTATCTTTTAGACTCCCTGATAGAAAAGATTGTTGAACGCAGCGACATTTTGGGACAAATCATCTAATTTGCCTCGAATGAAAAAGTTTGGTTACATCCTAATATTATAATGAATGTGAAAATGGGGAATTTCATTTTTGCCAGAGCAGGAGGGAATCAAACATACCCCAAAACTACAGTTATGGAGGAAACCACTGAAAAAACCACCACAAGGTGCACATCAGCAACCCCCCCATATTCATCAATATGTTTTCAACAGTGTACCTACCCATTCCGTACGTTCATTAATTCACAATTGTAGAATATATCATTCAAACTCAAATATCTCGATGACAGCTTTTTGGAATTCCAAAAACATTGCACTACTAGCGCTAGAATTGAATCACCTTTGCAATTATGTATAACATGACCCTTATTCCCTATTCGAATTATGGAGGGGGTTGTTCTGGGGCGTAGAAGGTTGAAGTATAATCTTCTTTGCATTAAATGGTGTCCTCCTTTAAATAAAAACGTATATCGTTTTTTTTTGTAAGATCAGTTATCGGGGGTCGATATATTCTCATGTGGACCACCCGCTATAGTTGGTATAGTTTTTCATTCTTCAATAATTGGCCTTGCATGTTTAAATCAAATTTTGTTGTTTCTTACCCTATACCACTTTATCAATTAGAGTCAGAGTTACTGTTTGATATTATTGAGGATGTTTTGAAGTGATTGATAATAGTCCTTCCTCCATTTTTTTCTCTCTAGAAATCGCTTGCTTCAGTGTTCCTTCTCAGATTGGTCATAGTTATTCAATCAATTAAATGTTCTTATTCTGATTCATTGCTGGTTTATTTTTCACAACAACTGAAACGAATATCAAGAAGCCTAGCTACATTGTCAGCTCTTAATTGTTTCCTTCCTAACTAATTCACCCCTGAAAAAGTTGCTTTTGTTGCTTTATAAGATAGCTTATATAAATGAAGAAGAAGAGTTTCTGGGACATTTCACGTAATCAGTTCTGTGGAAGCGACGATGATGGGTAATGCAATGCCGCTGAAGGAAAAATGAGGAAACGATGAAATTTGCATAGACGTTTCCTCAGATAAAAATACATTTTCCAAGATTAACACAGGAAGTAATTCCGTCGGAGCTCGACAATGGTCCATTGTTCAACTCACAAAAGAAACTCATAGTTTCATGGAATTCGCCTTTTTTGTTCTTGGTAGATTTCAGGATGGAGGACTCATGAAATAATCTGAGTTGGAGCCATACTGGTACGTTATTGTCAAGGTGAAAGTTGTTACGTTGTATCATTAATTAAGTGAATGAGAATAACTCATCATGAATATCTCGATAAATATATACATGAAACTCATTCAATCAATTATCATTCAATTCATTTTGAGAGTTCTGATACCTCATGTGTGTTTGGGTCTGAACATTTGGTATCACTATTCAATGACTTATTATTTTAAACACCCTTCCATTAGGTCCACCTGTATGTATGTATTGCAGTTTCACAGAAGGATCTGATTATGATTATCATCATTATTATTATTTTGAATTTATATTATTCCAGTCACGACCCTGCGGCCTCCGACGCCACGCAGAGTCGTGCTGGATAAAATCCAGTGACTACTCCCCACAGCCTGTGGGGTGAATATTCACTTGGACCAAGAACCGTGTGCCCTGAGTGAAAGCAATGATCCATGTATGACGGCCTTCTGCATTCTACCAGCCAGGATGTGTGCCTTATCGCTGCACGCTAGGATTTTCTGGATTTCCGAGGGCAGCAAATGCCGTGCGCCTCCTAGGGAGCCGATTATCAGGATTGCCAATTCTACAGAATGGTCTGGATAGAGCCTGCGGAATTCAAAGAGAAGATCTCGATATTTAGTCCGTCAATCCTTTTCCTTCAGAACGATGTTTCGTCGGCTGGCGCCGAAAACTCGATCACGAACACCGCTTTGGTTTGATGGTCGAGGAGGACTACATCAGGCTTGTTACCTTGTTTGTGCCTGAGGGTGGGGAATGAGAAGTTCAAATTAATTTCGGCACCTCTCATTCTCCACAACAGACTCAATATTTCCCGGAGAATAGGGCAGCACTGGGATCTCGTCTATTCCGTACGAGTGCCTCAAGTGGTAGTAGAGCACTCGCAATGCCGAATTGTGTCATTCTTATTATTATTATTGATATTACCATCATTATAGTTATTATTTTTATTATTGTTATTATTATTGATATTATTGATATTAGTATCAATATTATAGTTTTGAATTCATATCATTCCAGTCACGACTCTGCGGCCTCCGACGCCACGCAGAGTCGTGCTGAATAAAATCCAGTGACTGCTCCCCACAGCTTGTCGGATGAATAATCACTGGGACCAAAAAACGTGTGCCCTGAGTAAAAGCAATAATCCAAGTATTTTTTTATGTTCTGGTTCCCACAAAAAGGGATATCCTGCAATGTTCAGAGAGCATCGTGAGAACCAAGAGAAATGAGGTACGAATGGGTGTTCTGCTCAAATTTCTGGAGGTTATATGCCTCGGGAAACACCTCCGTTGGCAATGTGTTCCAGAGCCTCGCTGTTCGTTGGAAGAACGAGTCTTTGGAAAGAGATGTTCTGCAGGTCTCCCAAGTGACCACGAAGGGGTGCGAAGCCTCAACTCGACGGGCTAATACCGCGGGGACTGCAAAGGGAGGAAAAATTTTTGATGTTTCAGAAAAACATCCTCCATGAAAATATCTATAAAATGGAGCCAGATCGCCAAATTTTCTACGGTGTTCCAGAGAAGTGAGTGAGTTTGTGAGCGAGGCATCAATCACGAGACGAATTACCCTTTTTTGGACAGAATCAAACAGTTTAAGGGTATGTTTGGGTCCTGCACTCCACATAAGGGAACAGAATTCCAGGACAGGTCGGATCTGTGCCTGATAGATCATAAGCAGCTGACTGAAAGTGAAATAGCGCTGCTGGCCCGAAACAGAATACGAAGTTTTTGGGATGCACTTCTAGCAATTGATCTCACGTGATTTTCCCAAAAAAGGTTATTGCTGATAGTAATCCCAAGCATCGAAATGGATGTTTTCAATGGTATGGTTATTCCTGTTTTGCCTGGCTGGAATTGGACGGCCTTCTGCATTCCACCAGCCAGGATGTGTGCCTTATCACTGCACGCTGGGATTTTCTGGATTTCCGAGAGCAACGTATGTCGTGTGTCTCCTAGGGAACCGATTATCAGGATGACCAATTCCACAAAATGGTCTGGATAGAGCGTGCGAAGTTCGAAGAGAAAATCTCGATATTTAGTCCGTTTCTCCTCTTCCTTCAAAACGATGTTCGGTTCGGCTGGCGCCAAAAACCCGATCACGAACATCGAATTCATAGTTTCGGAGCATCGGCTGGGGATAGTCCTGCTCGATTCACTTCCAATTAACAGTGCTGCTCCTAAAGTGGCGTATGGAGTTAGTATCAAAGCCAACATAGAACACACCATATCAGAACACTTTGGGCTAAAGGACCTCAATGAATGTCGATGGCCAGTTGGTATGTGCATACCTACCAACGAAGTATATGTACTCACCAGAATAATCAATTGATTGCAGTGCCATCTGGCTTGATGGATTCAGTGATCATTGTCTTGTGTTCAATTGAAACGAGGATACCTTATATTTTTGGTCACAATTATTCGTAAAATCTACATTTCTAAGACGAATTCGCTGTCTTATACTTCCCAATATTTCGAAAAGTCCTAAGTTTTTGGGATGCACTTTCAGCAATTTATCTCACGTGATTTTCCCAAGAAAGGTTATTGCTGATAGTAATACCAAGCATCGAAATGGATGTCTTCAGAGGTATGGTTACTCCTGACAAGCGTATGCTGGGCACAGTGAGATCGGATTTTCTGAGAAAAGGCATGAATGTGTTATGTTTGAATTGAAATCTACCAAGTTAGAAGCCTCACCTTCTACTTTCAAAAAATGAAGCAATTCCTTCAAGGTATATGCATAAAAATAATTGAAGCAGAAGGTATTGCTTCGAGGGGTTTGCTTCAAAGTAAAAGATTGAACTCTTTTCTTATTTATAGAAAGAAGCATTTGCTCAAAAACTGAAGGATGTGCTTCTGAAAAAAGGAATCTAGGTTCACAACAACTTTTCATATACTCTATTCAGTAGCTGCCCAGCCATCACACAGCTTATTATTATGTCACATTTGCAAAGGGTGTGGATGGGCTTGGAGTGATCTTTGGTTGTGTAGTCTCAGTGCTCTATTTGTAGCTAATTTACGTAAAAGAAAATACTACAAACCAAGACGCACGCCATGTGAATCAGATTTCAAAACTTCATTTAGATTTGAGGAGGATAATGTGATGAAAATGGAAGTATTTCTGCGTTATTGCGCGAAAACTGGATTCCAGAGCGGAATTGCTGAAGTATTGGGATGTACACAGCCCACAGTGCAGCGAATGGATATGGTATTAAGTATAAAACGAATAAACTACGCTGTCGCAGAACACATGTAAGCGTTGATTCCACACTACAAGTCTCAACCTGTCATAATCGCTGTACATTTTCTTCTTCTTCTTTTGTGTTTATTGATTTTCTGACTCCTTGCCAATTTCACCAGATAAGGTAAGGGCTATACCTTTTACTTTATTTATCTGAAGCATTTCCTTGCAAGGAAGAGGTACAGATTATGAATACGAATTAAAGCAATACATTTAACTTCTACCTCTTGCTTCTACCTTTTACTTCAAAGTAAATGCTTCATTTTTATAAATATTGACTATTGGATCTTCATTCGAGAATTGTTGCCAAGTCCATATTTATGTTGTCTACATTTCTCCCTCGTTCAATAGATTGCTGCCATATATGTGAGACGTAAGCGAGCAGGTCACCAGTTGATCTCTGATTATGGAAGTCATATTGCCTATCGTTGATAATACCTGAATGTTCCAGGCATTTCATGAGCTCGATATTTTTTTTATCGCTTGGAGCGCACGAAAGGGAATCCCAATAATGTTCAAAGAACATCGTGCGTTCCTAGGGAGGATAGGGACAGGAGGTAGGTATTGGAATTTTTTTTGAACTGTTGGAGATTATATGTTGTTGGGAATACTTCCACAGGCAATGAATTCCAGAGCCTAGCCGTTCTATGGATAAAGGAGTCTTGATAAAGTGCTGTTTGACATCTTTCGAGGTTGACAACGAGAGGATGTGCTGACTGGGCTTGTCTAGTTCGTCTGATTGGTATTGTTAGTGAAGGAATGATAGCAGAGATTTCCGAAGAACATTTCCCGTGGAAGTATCGATAGAAAAGTGAAAGGTCACCGACCTTTCTACGGTGTTCCAATGATGTCGAAGAGTGGGTGAGTGTGGCGTCACCCACCAGGCGCATGGCTCTTCTCTGGATGGAATCTAAGAGGATCAGCGTATGTTTTGATTCTGAACCCCATATGTGGGAACAGTATTCTAGAACAGGCCGTATCTGCGCTTTGTAGATCATGAGAAGCTGTTGAGGTGTAAAGTAGCTTTTCGCACGGAACAAGAATCCGAGTTTTTGTGAAGCAGCTTTTGCGATGGATCTGACATGATTATCCGATGAAAGAGTGTTGCTGATGGAAATACCGAGCATAGATATGGTGGGCTTGGTGGGGAGGTGGAGCCAGACATTACAATATCGGGCATACTGAGTTCCGCCTTTCTAGAGAAAATGCAGGCTTGAGTTTTGGTGGCGTTGAATTCAACTAGGTTGTTTGTTCCTCAGGCTGTGATTTCAGCAAGATCTTCATTGGCAGCAGTGACCTGCCTGCGCCGTGAGTTCTTAGTTTCCTGAGAAGAAATGAGGTTCTGGAAGAGAACGCAGTATGGAGGGTACTATCATCTGCAAAGCTGTGGATGGGGCAAGTTGTTACTCCTAACAGATCATTGATATGAAGCAGGAATAATGTTGGTGCCAAAATTGATCCTTGCGGAACGCCGGCATTGATGCCAATGGTATCAGACGATACACCGTCCACCACCACGTGAAGCGATCTGCCTGAAAGAAAACTTGATAAGAGATGGCATAGCTGAGGTGGAAAGCCGTATGATGGTAGTTTGTGGAGGAGTCCTTCGTGCCAAACACGGTCGAATGCTTTCGATATGTCCAACGCGACAGCTAGAGATTCCCCGTGTTTTTCTATTGAAGATTTTCATAAATGGGTGACGTAGGCAAGTAGATCTCCAGTAGATCTTCGGTGGCGAAAGCCGTATTGTCTATCATAGAGCATTCGATTTCCTCAAAAAAGAAATAGGCATATCTGGGTTAAAATACCACTTTAGTCCCTAGGTGTATAATGTTCTATTATAGATCAGTTCAGTTTTCACCTTCATCATCAATGAGCGCCACTGCCTACTTTAGTCCTATTGTTCTTCCCCGGAGGAAACATAGATAACACGAGAAATGAGCGAAGCCGGATAGGATGCATATATCCGAAAAGTTTAAAATTCAGGTGGGTATGCCGGGTTGTGCTCCACTAGTTCCTTGGAGCAGAGGTGAATTTTAAGTGAATATTTTATGGCGGTAGCTGGATTGTTTTCTCGGCATACTAATAGGTCGTGCTATCTTGATCGTAATACTGTTCCGGGAAAACATACACTGCGTCCATA
Organism: Phaedon cochleariae; assembly: GCA_918026855.4. Taxonomy (NCBI): domain Eukaryota; kingdom Metazoa; phylum Arthropoda; class Insecta; order Coleoptera; family Chrysomelidae; genus Phaedon; species Phaedon cochleariae. Next base: position 60,004,938 of record OU896709.1, on the reverse strand, counting down.
AACGTGACCTCTCCCCTAGTTCACTTTCGAGGGGCTAGGAATTTTTTTCAATTTTTTTTGCTTCAATAGTAGTTTGAGTGCTACATTTTGATTTCGATTGAAAATTCCACACAGTGATTTTCATACAGTTAAATTGGGTTTTTATGACAAATTACCATAGCAACGTATGTATTTTAGAGGAAATTTTTTTCTTGTGGGTCGAAATCAACAATTAATAGGCTAAGAATCCATTGATGCCCTAACTGCCAGTGTGAGGCGTTATGGAAGGCTAAAATTCGAAATCTCTGGTACTGGTACGCTTCAACAGGAAGATCAATTTACTAAGGTGGACGGACATACTGACCTTCACCAGAAATCGACAGAGGTTCGAAAAGGAGGATTAGGAGAAGGAATAGTAGATACTATGTGCACATGACGTGTGCAGAAGGGGTCGGCAGAAAAGGCTCAAATAAGCTAGAAAATGTATTGACCGGAACTCAAATACATGTCTTTATGATCACATGAATTATAGTAAATCAGGGTGTATACGAGGCACGGTCAAAAAATTCATTTTTCGAAAAAAAAATTCGAGTAGGTACTATTCCATGACCAACAAGTTATATTTTGGTGATACATTAAAGTTTTAGTCTATTGTAGGCTTCGGAAACGTATTTTCATTCTTGATAACTAACTCTGTTCGAAATATGAATTCTTTGAATTTTGTGTTATACTCCTTTTGAAAACAATTGAAAGCTTGTTTTTGATTACAAAGAAAGAGATTGATCGATACTGTTGCTTGAATGAAAGCTGAGGAAACTCATCACTAGCGAATTCAGTTGTTCAATATTGCCTGTCATTTAGATACAAGGTGTGTTAGATTTTGTTGAAGATTATTTAACATGTTTCAATTGAATATCTCGAAAACAGTTCCGTTAATTCGGATCTCATTTTACACACACTATTTTGAATATGTTGACTATCATATGCAAAAAAGTTTTCAATTTTTATGTTTCGTTCCTGAGATATCAATTTTTGATAGTAATATCCGAGGTAATAACCCTATAATACTTGTAATACTGTAAACTCAGAATCAGAATACGAAGCCTACAATAGACTGAAACTATAATATCCCACCAAAATATAACTTGTTAGTTTTGATACAATGTAGGGAACAAAGGTTTGTTGACACCTCCAAAATTCAGATTAGAAATCTTTAGACGCAGTTTCAGTTATCAAATATGCTCGGTTTACAATTCCATTCCTATCATATTCAAGAAAAGAGGGTTACAGCGATTTTGAATACTATTTAAACAATATTTGCTGAATGCTCAATGAAGGTTCTATTGTTAAGTAGGTACACAAAATTATAAAATTATATAAATAATTCGAATATGTATTACACATATTACATAATAGATAGTTAAAATTTTTCAGTTACTCTATATTTTGGTATAATTTTTATTTTTGGCAATTTTTCTGTTTACGTCTCATAATTAAGTGCTATATTGTTTATTTCATCATTACACCACAGCGATTACTGGGTTAAGTGGAAGAGCAATTAATAGTGATTCGTCACTATAAAAATTGAACTTCGCCCTTTATTCTCACTCATAAATATGTAATTGTTCATAAAATGATATTCAAGAGAATAATAAAGACATTTATTATTATTATTATTATTATTATATAGTGCTCAGTTTTTTTTCCCGAAAAATGAATTTTTTGACCGTGGCTCGTATACACCCTGATTTACTATAATTCATGTGATTATAACTAGACATGTTTATGAGTTTCGATCAATACATTTTCTAGCTGATTTTGTTTCATTTATACTAAAAAAACAGTTTTTCTCTTTGTCAATCCTACCCCGATACTACGACGTTTTTACGAACTTTTTCAGCTTATATCTCAAAAATATTTCTAATGAGCCATCCCACAACAACATAGTCAAATTTCAGCCAATTCGACCGAGAGCCAATTTCCCGTGTTTTCGTGCGGGGTCCTATGCAACAAGTTTTGTCCAATAAAATTTTTTGATATCTTGTATCGTTTCCGAGATATCCACTCTTGAAGGTCTGTAATTTCAAAAAAGAAAATTTTTGCATAGACATATTGGAATCATTCGCTAAGTAATGATATTGTCATATTCAAGATGAATTCATCTCTACTACATTTCAGAAAAAAACGTGAAAATCTCCAGTCTTCATTCCACTGGTATAGACAACAGGAACAAAACTAGCATAGCCGTCATTTCTCATGAATTATTCGTCCTCTTTCGATATCATTTATTTTATCTGTTCGAAAAACTGTTTCACAGTGGTCCCACTTCATCATCCGAGTCTATCAATTATTAATTCTCGCACAAAAACACAGCGCATTTTTCCTTGAAACAAGAATTAATTTTCATGACAACATCGAGTTTAATGTGATTAACATTTAGCAGTCTCTAACATCTACCCTGTTCATGTATTCAGTTTGAGGTAGAGCAGGTACGCGAGTTAATGACGTCCCGCATAAATTATAATCAAGTGGAGTTGGTTGATGTCTCGCATTAGAACGCACAGAGACTTAAGATGGGTAAATATGCTGCATTCGACGGTGATGCCTAACAAATTCACGAACCTGTCAAAATATTTACTAAGATTCATTAGTTTCCTATACTCACAATCCAAGCATTCGTGACGGCTACCTCTGACATCTCAGCCTTTATAATATTCTCGATTAATTAAACCATGGAACTAGTTTCAATTACACTTTCATTGTCCTTTCTCACCTTTTCTCACAAATACTAGTATAATGAACGACGAAAGAATATCATTATTACCCAGGGATCAAGATTATATCCCGAGGCTTCAGCCGAGGGTTATGAGGTCCCGCCTTGATGTCAGAGTGCATAGATAGCCTACAAAGGCTGTCAGCAACGAACAAAGTATGTCTTTTGTAGGTCCCTGGACACTCAGGTGTACCAGGTAACGAATTGGCCGATGGTCTGGCCAGAAAAAGGGCGAAGGGTTCAGTGATTGGCCCAGAGCCAATCTTAGGGGTCACTCGATCCTGGAGCAACTTCAGGATGAAGGAAATCCTGACGGAAAGGTTTCAGGACAGCTGGAGAAAGGCTCCTGGAATGAGGCAGTGCAAACTCGGTTCAAGTTTGGTTTAGCTGAAATCAGTTATGGAAAATTTGTTGCTATGACAACCATTGTCATGGCAACAGGTAAACAGAAAACAAAATCCCCTGGTGAGGAAATGCATGGTTGCCAAGTTGTATCGGGTTTAGTCTAGCAGAAATCAGTTATGGAAAAACTGTTGCCATGGCAACGATCGTCATGGTAAGGAGTAAATGAAAACATGATTCCCATGGTGAGGAAATGCGTGGTTGCCAAGTTTTATCGGGTTTAGCTTGGCTGAAATCAGTTATGGAAAAACAAAAATCATATTCCCGTATATTTGTGTCCCTCGAATTTGGACTTGCAATTAGGTTTTGCTGGCACCAAACATTGACTCAGAGCAAATTCATAACTTTTTCTGATTTCTCGGAAGAGAAAGTTCGCCGAACGAAGACATTTTGAACTGACACTCTTGTGACATTTCTTAATCAATAAATGGGAAAATCAGCGCAATCTTCGACTCTCAATTTCTGTTTCACCAAAGTTCTTGCTAGTATTCAAAAAATAACTTGATTTGAATGAATACCCTTCTTATCAATTTCTTGAAGACTGTTCGTCGTTTCCAAATTACTACTTCTCTAACAATCATATATGGAAATAACGTTAGGAAAAAATAGGCTCTGTTATTGAACAGAGCTAGACAAAATAGCGAGCGACAAAATAGTGTGGAACAAATAGCGCATAAGGAAGGATACTACTTTTTCTAAACAATCTAACCTAACTCGGCCAAAATGAACCTTCTTAGAAAAAAAATATTTTTCAATAACGATCAGGTTTGGTAGCAAGGCATCGTTCGTGTGTGTTTAAAGACTGCATTAAAAAGGACACTACTCTTTCCAAACAATCTAACCTGACTCGACTTAAATCAACCTTCTTCTTAAAAAACATATATTTTCTAACATCGTTCAGATTTGGTAGCAAGGCATCGTTCGTGTATATTTGAAGACTGTTGCTGAATCAAAATATGCGCGTGAAGGAAGGTATGAGTGAATCGAAATGAAGGCAAATGGAAATGTGAATATTCCAAAATGACTCTGTTTCTTTTTGATTTTGTCGAATAGCTCGGCACGCGAAGGATAGTTACATTGAAGAGTGTTTTTGGAATTAATGAATGAAGCAATATTTCTCCGATACAACTTGGCAACCACGCATTTCCTCACCACGGGAATAGGATTTTTGTTTACTCGTTACCATGACGATCGTTGCCATGGCAACAGTTTTTCCATAACTGATTTCAGCTATACTAAACCCGATACAATTCGGCAACCACGCATTTCCTCACCATGGGAATCGGGTTTTTGTTAACTAGTTATCATGACGATCGTTGCCATGGCAACAGTTTTTCCCCAACTGATTTCATCTATACTAAACCCGATACAACTTGGCAACCAGGCATTTCCTCACCACAGGAATATGATTTTTGTTTACTCGTTACCATGACGATCGTCTCCATGGCAACAGTTTTTCCATAACTCATTTCAGCTTTAAGAAACTTGAGCCGCAAACTCCATATGGGAAACCCGGAACGAAGACAGACCAATGCCCTCTTGGCTTTGAACAGGAAGGAGCTGAAATTGGTGGTGGGCCTTCTGACAGGGCACTGCCACTTGAACAAACATCTCAGCACGATCGGGATTGTGGAGGATCCGGAATGCAGATGGTGCCTAGAGGATTAAGAGACTTCTACTCACATCCTCACTGAATGCCCGGCAGTAGTGGCAGCAAGGGATATCCATTTTGGGTGCAGTATCCTGGACCCAGGGGAAGTTAAAAAGATTTGGCCTAGAAAGTTGGTCTCTTTTGCTCGCGAGATCGGCCTTCTCCATGACTGACTTGCGATCACAGGAATGTGGGTGCACAATGGGCTCGAAAAGGGAGTCCTAAGTGCGTCAGATCCCGGACCGCCCACACACATACAAGGTCCCGTGGTAACGATATTCTTTACAACCAAGGTGATGTATATTACAAATTTTTTCACCACATCGTTATCGTTCTGTGAAACTGAAATATGGACCTATTGTCACTATGAAAGCACTTCCCTTCAATTCTAATTGAAATAATAGCCATGACTATGACAGCATATGTCAAGTTGTCATTGATAAATACGTACTAGATTCGAGTCTCATTTCTGCGATTATCGCATTAGAGCAGTGAATTCGGGCAAATTATTACAGAGGTGGCTAAGTATGTCATTATTGACTAGTGGTTCATAAATTGACGGAAACTACCTTGGTAGTAAAAACACACCTCACGCCTCAAGAAGATGTGAATAATGGTGGAATACGCTGGTGGAATCTACAGCTAGCTAACAACACTTTGATCAGGTTTTGCAGTTGAACATGTCTCGCAAATATTTTTCATATACACTGAAAAAAAAAATTGAGTGAAATTTCACTCAATGTCCACGCAATAATGAGTCAATTTCGGTCCTCGCCCGATTGAGTTGAAATTTCACCCTACTTGACTGTGTAAAATGGTAATTCATGAACCGATTCAATCAAATTTGTTATAAACATTCCCATTGTTATGAGAACTTGATGACATATCTAGTTTGAGTTGAGAATTCACTCAAAAATTTCAATCAGTAAATTCACTCACAACCACATATTCATTCACTCAGAGGAATTTTCTACAGTGTATGTTTCAGACACCTTAGCAAGGGCATTTTTCGAAAAAATATTTTGTCTTTGTATTTTTGCAATATGACAAAGGTGTAAACGTGGGGGTCTAATCACAAACTGGCGTTGTGCCTCTCGACCACTTTTTGTCAACTAACAGTCCCAGTTGTCCTCAAATGTAAACTGGAATTTCGGCGACAAAGCTGAGTTCATAAAAAAGTTGTAAGTAAAAGAAAATCAGTGGGGTCTTCCGTACCCCCACGTGTGCGCTTAAGGGTTAAATAGTGATATTATGAAAATAAAATAATACTTATCAATATACTTTGTTTTCAATCTGATAATCAAATGATTAGCATTTCAGTATTAGGTGTTTATTTCACTTTTCACCAAGTAAAGTTTTTTTATTGAAACTACAGGGCATTGAAGTGCATCACAAGGGCGAGATACTCAGTACACAATATCTCAATGAAAATGCTTCCAATTTGAAGTATTTTTGTTCTTCTTGTCACTATACCTTTTGGATTATTGATTAACATAGTTACCAAAACTTTACACGGTGGCGTCAGTAAATAAGGGTTCAGGAATCACGAAACGAAAACAAAAACCCTTTATTTTTTCTGATGAATTGTTGGCTAATATTCTTGTGAATTTCGAAGCAGCGAATAGAATTTGGCGAATCAAATGAATACATTTACACCGTGTCCAAGATAAGGATACGAAGACATCCTTATCTTGGACATACTGCAGTATACGCAATACAATCCTATCACTGATGATATGACTGTGTCAATCTAAGCTTTTTCCACTATGGTGAATAGTGAGGTAGTTGAAAAATACAAAGTTTTATCAAAATTGTAAGAATTTCTGATACATAACTGATTTATCGTGGAAACACTATAACGCCTTGATACTGTTCCTCTTCCTGTAGTTCCTCAACAAATCCTATACTTGAGGGGTATATGAACAAATATGTCACAAAAATTTCTAGAAGAACTTTTGACCATTTCACTTAAAAAAAGTATTACCCTGTTAGACGGGTTCACGAGCTGCTGCGGGCTAATATTATTATGTCGTTACATATCAGGTATCCGTAATGTTCATATCTGAGTGAGATGACTTATTGTGGTGAACGAGTATGACAAAGATGGTAAATAAAGAAGGGATGGAACTTAAATGATACTTTATAACTGTAAAATGAGATCTTTCAGGATTTAAATGATTTCTTTCAAATTCCATCTTTAAACTATAATCTTGTTACATTTCATATATATAAGGTAACCTTTTTTAAACAAAAAGAGTGATTTGAAAAGGTGACCTGTCATTTTGGTTTTATGGCTTGCTCATTTATAATATATGCTTCTTTTACTTCGTGAATTAGTCAAGGCAAATAACACTCTCTCCTGGATATGTATATACTCTCTCACATTTTAAATTCAATTGTGTTGCCGTACCATACCACTCGTCCTGACATATTATACAGGGTGTCCGCTAAAAGGATGTCAATCCATTAACCATATATTCCTTGAACAAAAACAATATGAGTTTCTAGGTCCCATTTTTCATTTTAGCCCTTCATATTCAATATACAGGGTGTCAAAGTTGGAAATTGAAAACTGTTTTTTTCTAATTACTCACGTATTTAATAAGATATCGATCTCAAAATTGATACATATCACTTCAGCACAAAGAGTTACATCTTGTGAGGAGAACAAAACAGAAGATAACTGTCAAATATTCAAAATACTGGGGGTCAAGTATACACTTACCCCCATATTCTTTTTGGACGTGCGCTAATGACTTCCTATCTATTTTTCTTCAAGTGGTCAATCATTTTTGAGTATTTTTTGTCTCTTGTAAAATTTTGATAAAATCATTTGTTTTTAAGATAATTCGAAAAGTACTGGTTATTGTTTGATGCCTATGGGTTTAGGATAATCTCATAATGTTCACATACTCCTATTTATTTCGTCGAAATTGGAAGAGGGCGTAACTCTTCACGTACGAAAAGGTAAATATGGAAATTCCGGTTGTTCGGGCGCGAACGAACAGGAAATAAAATCAGAAAAAATTAAAAAAATATATTTTCGGAAATTTTAGGTGATATCCATGATTTTAATAGCTACTTGATGAAAGAAATAGCAGATCAGGATTGTCTGGGGAATGTATGAAAGATTTTGTGTGTAAGCCACATATTTTTCAAAGGCTATTCAAAAAATTGGAGGTCATATCGAGCAATTTATTTAGACGTGTTGAATTACTATAATTTTTTTTTTTGTAAAAATTATTTTAATACATTCGCTCTGAACACCCGGTATTTCCATATTTACCTTTTCGTACGTAAAAAGTAACGCCCTCTTCCAATTTCGACGAAAAAAATAGGAGTATGTGAACATTATGAGATTACCATAAGCCGCATTGGCATCAAGCAATAACCAGTACTTCTCGAATTATCTCAAAAACAAATAAATGATTTTTTCGAGATTTTACAAGAGACAAAAAATACTCAAAAATGATTGAACACTTGGAGAAAAATAGATAGAAAGTCATTAGCGCACGTACAAAATAAAAAATGGGGGTAACTGTGTACTTGACCCCCAGTATTTTGAATATTTGATAGTTATTTTCTGTTTTGTTTTTCCCACATAATGTAACTCTTTGTGTTGAAGTAATGTACCAATTCTGAGATCAATATCTCATTAAATACGCGAGTAATTGAAAAAAAACAGTTTTTATTTTCCAACTTTCACACCCTGTATATCGAATATGAAGGGCTACAATGAATAATGGTATCTATAAACTCATATTGTGTTTGTTCAAGGAATATATGATTAATGGATTGACCTCCTTTCAGCGGACACCCTGTATAGTACCTATATGCCTATATACCTCGAATACCGAAAATACTTTTGTGTGCCCATACGAAAAACTTAAGGGAGTTGAGATAGGTATCATCATTTTTGTAGCAGACCGAATGTTCGTTAGAACCAAATTGTGAAGAACAGTTGATATTTTCCAGGAATTAAACTTCTCAACGAACCTTACGGCAGACATTATAATTTTCCATTAGTCACTAACAATCAAGGAACGTATACAACTCACAAAGCCGATTCTAAATTGAGTCTGTTATTATAATTACATTAAATCGAATAGCAACCATATAAATTCTCATTGCGAACCTAAACATACATTACCCAGCAGTTAGTTTTATACTATAGTCATATGACGAAAGGTTATTAAATATAATAATATTTATTGGCATATCCTGTCATTAAATTGAAACAACTGTTGATAATAATTGCTGCCGGAGGCTAATTAGATATTTTAAAACGAGTTATAGGAATAAAATGTTGGCACGTACGTTGGGGATAATGTGGGATTCTTTCGTGAATATTCAGCTACCCATAGACGACCATTATTCACTTCTATATCGTGTTATTATAGGGACTTTCCATGTTCCACATTGAGTACAGGGTGTTTGCTAATTGGAAATATTTTGAGAATAAAATCCTGAGCTCAAAATATGAAGATTCAACCGAAATCACCTTTTTTATGTTCTGGTTCCCACGATAAGGGATATCCTGTAATGTTCACAGAACATCGTGAAAACCAAGGGAAATAAGGTAGGAATTGGTGTTCTTCTTGAATTTCTGGAGGTTATATGCGTCGGAGAACACCTCCCTTGATAATGTGTTCCAGAGCCTCGCTGTTGGATGAACGAGTCTTTGGAAAGAGATGTTCTGCAGGTCTCCAAAGAGACCACGAAGGGGTGCGAAGCCTCAAATCGACGAGTTATAGTCGCGGGGACTGCCACGGGAGGAACAATTGTTGATATTTAAGAAGAGCATCGTCCAGAAAAAAAATCTATAAAATAGGGCCAGATCGCCAACTTGTCTACGGTGTTCCAGAGAAATGAGTGAGTTTGTGAGCGAGGCCATCACCCACGAGACAGAATCCAACAGCTTCGGGGTATGTTTGGGTGCTGCACTCCAAATATATGGGTACAGTATTCCAGAACAGGTCGGATCTATCCCTAATATATCATGAGCAGCTGACTGGAAGTTCAATAGCTCTTGATAGTGAACACAAAAATAATACGATTTAGCCCAATATGCCTCATGAGAATGTTGCTGGTTTAGGAGATACAGGGTGTACTTATTTTGTGATTGCTCATAGAGGACGCTAGTGGCGCTCTTTATCAAATTGTCTAACTTCAACGGTTTTTGTGTTATTCGCTCATGAAGAGATTTATGTTCCAATGGGCTTATATCTCGAAAAAAATTCATTTCATAATTCGATAGAACTTACCCAAACTAGCTCACTACCGCAAACCGTTTCTTGTTGGTGAGCTCTCTACGTTTTATAAAAAATTATTGAAATCCCCGATTTTTCGGACCTCTGAAAACGAGGCGATGATGTGACGTCAAAACCCTTATACTGAAACAAGACTATTCTAGACAAAGATGAATGATAACATGATTTCTGACAGAGTGAATTAGCGTGAGATCACAGTTGAACGAATTAATATATCAGTTGCCTCAGTCTCCGTCGGGCGTTTGGTATTTTCTTTTAACTATAGTGAGATGAGGTTTCTACGTCATAAGAGGGTCCGTTTTCAGAAGATACTATTATTTATGTCCACAAATAAAACATTCCAGCTAATTTTGCGATCGAATTATGTCGTCAGTCATCATTTATGTACAAAAGGATCATAATAAACATGGTTTGTATTAAATGTTCTACTAAGGTGTACACGCCCATTATAACTTTTCCATAATCTTATTTATTAAATTAGGAATTGAAAATCCCTGAACTACAGATAGTTAACACCCAAAAATAAAGATTAAGCCCAAAATGCTTCATAAAACCATTGCTGGTTTGGAAGATACAGGGTGTTAAGGGAGAACCTATTTAGAAATAAAATCCTCTCCTTTACCACCCTGTATCTCTTAATCCAGCAATATTTTTATGTAGCATGTTAATTGGGCTGAATCTCCATATTTGGGTATTAACTATCTGTACTTCAGAGATTTTAGAATGTCATATGTGATAAAATTAATCTCTTCAAGAACGAATAACACAAAAACCGTTGAAGCTAGACAGCTTCATAAATAGTACATTTTTTATGTGGAATTGAATGAGCTTTCAGATTTTCCACTTATTTTGATCATCAAGGAATTGACATAGAAGATATGATGTAAATTATCGACGTAACAGAGTGCCACTAGCGCACTCTATGAGCAATCACAAAATAAGCTGCAAATTAATATTTCTCATGTGAGAAAACCTAGAAATACAAGATTTCATGTTCATGCTGTTGAAACTAACAAAGTAATTGTGAAATTTTGAAATAAAATCTCCCCCTGTATCTCCTAAATCAGCAACATTCTCATGAGGTATATTGGGCTAAATCTCATTATTTTTGTGTTTACTATCTGTAGTTCAGAGATTTGCCATTCTTAATGAATCACCCTGTATAGATTGAGGTTCCAGTTGTGTAAAGAATTCAATTTGATGATTGAAAACATCTTACAGTGGAGGTGATATGAATAAGGAAGGGTGAAAGTACTTACAGTCATAACTCCAATACATTGAGTGGTAAAGTTGTGACTGTGAGTTCTTCAAGCCTTCCTGATAATTAATACACATCAAAATCAAAATAATTGTGCAGCTTCATGTTTAACTTGGAATAAGTCGGAGAATAATTACTTCATCACTATGTAGAACGAGTACAATTATTTACGTAAGATTGATTGCAAAATCAGAAAATATGTATTGAAATATCAATTCCGCCAGTGGGGTATAGAATTTGGGAAGGATCAACCAGTCACTCGCCCCTGTCGTACGCCTCTGGTAATAGCCAGAAACGTTTATTTTCCATAATTAGTAGGGTGTATAGTACCTACACTTTCCGCTGTATATATCAATGATAGGTCAATTAGTTCATTCACAACCAGAGTATAATGGGCAATAATGATGTTCAATTTCAAAAAATATTAAGTACATTATACATCAAGGGACAGAAATGCAAGATACTACTTTTTACGCTGACGAAAACACAAAAATTGAGAAATAATGAAAATTTGGTCAAAGTGTTTTGTCATAATTAATAGTAGTATATTCATTTTACTTGATTCTTTGGGATTTTCTCTCCTCGTTTCTATAAAATAAAAGCGTTGACTGATATATTACGCGCGTAAGCGTAATATATCAATATTATCAATCAACGATAAACGTATTCGTATTATTTCAATATATTTGTAGAGGGACAAATCAGATGATTTGCCTCAAAATGTTACTGCGTTTAACAAATTTCTCTATCAGGGAGTCTAAAAGAAAAATCCAGTAGCTTGTCAGTGTCAATCTGTTTGAAAAAATGTTTGAAGGAAAGAAATATAGATATATTGAAAACATATCGAATTTTTACTTATCTTTGGACGTTTCGGGACCGATTCTGCTCCCGTTCTCAACATGTAAATGCAAAATATGTTTCTTTGAAAGTTGTGCTGCTTTTGGTTTGACACTTTTCAGTGTCATACTGATATTGGCATATGAATGAGTGATTTTAGTCTGCAAATGCGTTACAGGAGAGAAAATCCAAAAGAATCAAGTAAAATGGATGTACCACCACCTCGATTAACCTACAGACAGTAATAGTAGTATAGTTAGTGGAATTCGTATCTTGACAACATGCATCATGTTAACAACCCATGGTGACAGCAAATATTGAACTGAAATTTATGAAAACAGCTTTGAAAATGGTTTACGGTTATGGAACAAGAAATTGAGGAAGAACCCAAGAAATTGCTGATACTGCTTCTGCAGTGATTCTTAACTTGCTACCAGTGGGTGTTTCGACAAGAAAGTGCAGAGCTATGCGGAATATGTAAAGTTGGTATAAACTTCCTAGGGAGAAAATATGTCACATTATCTCCCTAGGAAATAATACGCTTTTTCTGCCCCTCTTTTGTTACCAGAGAAAGTAACTTCTACTCCCGCCGGGGTAAAAACACATGTAAGTGAGACATGAGACACATTTCATCTAGGTGATGTGGGTTGATCCTCATATTACACGCTCAGGATTCTATAGTTGAAATATTTCCAATTAGTAATCAAACACTCTGTGCTTATGGTCAACTCCACTTATTCCAGCCTTATACAAATAAGAAGCATACTGATTATATACATACCGCTTACTTCTCATGATATATCACAGAATTCATTGTTTCCAGAAATATTGGTATTCATTTAGAGCTTCATGTGTGGCCATTTTAAATTACCAACTGTTTCAATATTGATGACGCGTAATATGTTACTACTGTGGTGTTTTCTTGATTTTCATCACGTATTTCATGTATATTTGGGAGATTATCGTGTGTGGTTTTTTATTCTTGAGACCTCTTTCATAGACTATACTATAGTGAGAATGATAATCTTTTTCTTGTGATTTGGAAACTTCCCAGTGAGACAGTGTCAATTCACCAGGTTATTAGTTGGTACCCAACACATACAATAATATGCATATATTATACCTATATATTATGTATTCTCAGTGCTAACCTGAGTTTTCACTTGAAATTCATCACCAACAACATTCATTTTTTCAGATAATCCGGGAATGTATGGTACCTATTTATTTTTGCTGTATGTTTCACTATATTTGTGTGTTTCATCTACATAATTTTTTCAGATACTACCGTGGATGTGAATGAACTTGAAACAGTGGAGTAATTGAAATTCATTCCTGGGGGGGGGGGGTCTAAGTCCATTATCCAATATTTAGGAAGAAGAAAAGCAATATGCAACTTACGTTGTTGGTTTCAATGAATGTGTGCATCATTTGGTAACAATAACAAGATGAAGAAAAAAGTATTGAAAACTAAATCAAATAATATCACGTATCACCAGGTGCAAACATTGGAATAGGAACAAAAAAAAAACATCGAAAATATAACATTCGACTGATTCAGTTACTGCAAAATAAAATTAAACTAATATGGAACTTGAAAAAGTACAGTGTAAATAAAACATTCAGGTAGTTGAAACATGCGCCGTATAACCACGTATATACCACCGGGATGCATATAAGCAAAACGTACAACTATTTGGCAAACGGCCTGTATCTACGCTTTCTGATTGGTTGATGCCAAATAACAGTACACATTGCTATACCGGCGCCAAATAGATGTACAATTTGCTGCAGATCTCGCCGCCAAATAGGCAGTAAGAATTGCGTATGATACCTAAAATAGATGTACACTTTGCCATCTGCATAGGGCTTGCGCTTTTGTTTTTGTTTTTGGTCAATGGTCAGTCATTATTATGCAAGCAGCACGTGCATCCTATCATTTTGAGTTGAATACCTAGTTGGGTTTGATTTCAATACCTTATTTCAATATAGAATTACCCCAATCTTTCAAATATAAAGACGAATGGTGTTACTAACAATGATAATATAACAGTTCATAGAGATTTACACAATCTAGAAGAATGTGATATGTGGATTCGGGAATTTTCTAGGTTAAATCACACGAAATGGATCGTACGTGAAAGTGCTCCCAATTTGAAACTTTTTGTGTGTTCGTAAGTACAGCTAAGTAATAATGTTTTATTAATTATTATGTGCTGTGCTATGCTGAAAGTGGGGTGATATTTATGATAGTTTCGATGTAACAGAGGATTTTTTTTGTTAGATCTCGTTAGGGGTTTGGAGGAGGTAGGGGTGGGTAGAAGCAATTTAGCAATAGGAATTGTTCAGCGCGACCACGCGCGACTTTGTATGTATATAGATACTTCACAAGTGGAAGCTTTCGTGACTGTTTGATTGAACAATAAGTATTCATGGGAATATTCGTGTGAATTTTGGGGTCGAAAATTAAAGCAATTGAGAATCTTTTTTTCGATATTACGTTGCCCAATGAGATTTTTGTTCTTGGTCACGTGATGTCAGATTCAAAATTTTTAATGGGACAACCTGTATATTTTGGCCTTTTCACATTCCTCCTGATAAAACGATTTCAACAAACGATTACAATTGCAGTCTCTATTTATAACGATCAATTTGAGAACTACAGGTACGTCAATATCCTTTGTCCCAAAGTTTTTTGACTACGCTCTTCAATAAAATATGAATGATTAATATAATTCTGCATCGCTTTAATCATCACAATGAATATAGGATTGCCCACATAAACATTGACACCCTTAACCCAAATAATTTGGCAACTGCTCGTTTCAGACGTTTGTAGTAATCGCCGTGGGACAAAAGATATTGAAGTACCTGGTATAGTTCTTGAATTAATTGTTTTAGGCTACAAGTGTGATAGATTGTTGGAATTGTTTTATCGAGAGGAACATAGTGATTCCAAAAGAAACAGGTTGTCCCATTAATAATTTTGAATCTGATGTCACGTGACCGAAAACGTAAAGCTCATTGGGTAATATAATATTCAACACCAAAATTACAATATTCTACTACTCTTGAGTTTCGAGATATTCCCTGTCTTAATTGTCGTGGGACACCCTGTACATTCATGTTTTTAGAACGCACTTTCGATGTGTGAATGTGATGAGTATTTTCGATTTTGTATTATCATTATTATAATAAATTTTTGATATCCCATGCAGTTATTGCAGTTTCAATTTAATGCCATAACGTACAAGGCATACACATGCATTTTCAATTCACGCGCAAAACGTACATGACTCTGACTCAACAATGGCAGAACGTACTGTTATTTGGCATCAACCAATCAGAAAGCTTAGACACAGGCCACATGCCAAATAGATGTACGTTGTGCTTATATACCACCGGGATAATAATACATAATACATACTTTTTCTACAACTTTCAATTTATGATTATGTGTCAAATAATGATTAGGATTTGACAGTTTTCTGAATGTCATAATGACGTTAATTATCGCACTAGTGCAGTAATGAAATGAGAAATGGATTTCAACCAAAATAAATCGTTTATTGAATGGATACAAAAGAAATTCAAATAACACTTGTCATTCAAGAAAGTTAATGATGGACCTGGATATCGATCTGACAATGCAATTCAACATCTCTAAACGGCTTTGTTTATACCTACCGTTGATACGGTTGCAAAAAATGATGACAGGCAACTTGTGTTTTCAATTATCAGGAAACTGTCATGAGTCGGTACGTCGTAGTGGAATATCAGTGAGGTAAATTTGAAGATATGTAGTATGTGATTACACAACTCAGCCTACGGCTTCGTCATGCAATCCTCACATGCGTGCGTTAATAATGTATATATCCCACTTGTCACGTAAATAACTAATCTTACATTCTCATCGTATCCCAGGACATTCATAGGGTTCTAACCTCCAATATTCTTCCTAAGGTTCTAAGAATTTACAAATCAAATTCCCGTGATATTTCCTATACTCATGTGTATTGTTCCACCATCAGAATTGTTTACCAGAATGTTTCGGTTTTTCAGACAGCTCTAGGGGTGTTCCAGACCCCATGGACCCCCTCTTAGTTACGCCACTGACTCGAAATGAGGAGAATCTCTAATGAAACTTTCACGTGATATAATGTTTTTTTTTACCCGAAATTGGTCAAATCTTCTGATTTGTGTTTTCTTTTGATTATTTGAAATAATGAGCTGAGTTATCGATTCCAAAACAGTTGGACGAATTTGAAGGACCATTATGTCGATCTATGATGAAAGTATCATATTCATTAACTTGGAACAACAGACAACCAACAAATACAAAGTAGCAGAAACAACAGCAACGAGAATGATATGTCACCTACGCCATCTTAATTTCCTCTTCAATCCACCCCCAATCAAATACCAGCCTTTGAATAACATTCGATAAAAGGAAGAATTCAGGTCCAGGCGGAAAGATTATGCGAAAATGGTCTTCAATAACAAACGCAAGTACCCAGAAGAAACCATTCGGGTAAAAAAATAGGACACCTTGCCACTGCTAACAACTGATGAGTTTCTTATTTTAATGTTCAGCTATGGGTAGAAGGACTAAAGTTATCAAACCTTTGAGGCATTTTTTCGTTCAATAAATTACTATAGTTATTATTGAAATGAAGGGAACATTTTTATTTATGTAGGGACGAGGAGAGATAGTCCCAAAAATCTAGAGAAATGATTTGGTAGAAGCAATTTGTTGTATTGCCATTCGATTAAATCTATAATATCTTCAACACTCAGAAATTGTTCTAAAATTTTCTCTTACGAGCAATCCTCAGAAGTCTTCGAGATGCTTGTGCGATAGGAATGAATGGCGGGGGCCTTACCTTTCAACGTGTGATTTCAAACACTTTCTTGGGCCATCAGAAGCAATGTCTGCAGTCGCGGGGAATTGAACCCATGACAGGCAAACGAACGTGGATTAGAATACTGAAGCTTCGTTCGCGCGGCTACCTGTTCCTGCCGCTACTGTTATAGGTGATATATTATATTTGGCATTTCACTTTCATTTTCCATGTGTATGGTGTACGATTACTTGAAGTTCATTATACAGGGTGAGGAAAAAAGTTATGAATTGAGAAAACCCAATCACGATTCTGTGATTAGAGGTCCGTAAAGTAAAATTTGGTGTTCGAGAAATGTAATTCAATGTTTCACAAGTCAAAGGAAAATAGTCGTTTTCTGTTGAAAATTCCCAATGAAATTATATTATTATATCTTCATTATTTGGAAGATGATGCGAATTATCTACTTCAGAAGAATTAGTTTTCAAATTCTTATTGTGTGTGCTCAATAGATATAATCCATTGTTCGTCGTCGCATATAATAGCCAGGCAAGTAGTTGTTTTCTGTTGAATATATAGGGTGTACCTGAATAACACCGAAAAAATTCAAGGACAGATTCCTTGTGATATTTTAGGATATAAAGTTTATATTATGTGTCCGAACTTGCTTGGTATAGGTACAGGGTGTTAATATTTCCATGAAAAATATTTTTTCTATTCATTTCTCAATTATCTTTTCAATATCAATAAAACGGTGTGGTTTTGTTAATAGTGATATGGAGCTTCTTCTAATGCAATCAGATTCGAAATGATATTTCCAGTGGCGAAACAGTAGGTAAATTTATTAATATTCATGATGAATGTCTCTGTACAACACCGGTTTTTCTGAGTTTCATTTTCTCATTAGATTGATCTATTGAGATAAAAACTCTCTTATCCTCTGTGTGATTCTTGTATCTAGGTTAGTTTTTCAGAAAACAATAAAAATTCGATTTGACTCCAAATTTCAATGTTGGTGTTTTCAAGACTTTCATTCAATAACCCCAATTGAAATCATTTTGAAATTTAGGGGCTTCCCCAGTCTCCATCCATACTGAATTTTGGCACTATGAAAGCTTATACAATCAAGGGGGTTATAAATAAAAACAATTAATACTTTCAACTTCAACATCCCATATCTCAAAAATGTAGCAAGATAGGAAACAAATGAACTCAATTTGCTAGAATGTCACAAGGAAACATCCTGTGCATACCGAGTGCATCAATATTCTCATCAGATCAGAGGTAAAATGCGTATTCTCAATGTAATTCTCTAATTTTTTCCTCTGTTTCAAGTTTATGATATATCTGAAAATATTCCATGTTTCCTTCGTCAAGAGAATCATTAATAATAATAATAATAATATAATATAATTATTTAGTATTGAATGGTACATATATCTCATCTTGTTTGAAATCTCGTCTATGGATAGCTGATGCTTTGAATCATGGTATGAGAATTGAGTGAGAACACCTCAACATCGCAGCACAGAATATCAACGGTTTTTTGCAAAATGGTTGATTAACTGACAGTTCAAAAGCTGGCGTGCAGAATGATTATCAGATTTCAACTAAATGAGATTTCGATGGTAATGAAATGTTTCAAGTAGCCTGGAGACAAATCATTTTCTTTCAGGGTCTCTTATTTGCATATATAAAAAGTTAAATTGTTCTAACATTTTTATTGTCGAGATGAGTAATTGTTGACTATTAATCTAATGATGATACGTGAGAATGACCTCAACCCTTGGTGACGAGTACACTGAGAGCATTTTTTATTAGCATTTAAAAGAAATTACATGGCGACAGCAAAATATCTGCATTAAATAGGCACCAAAGCAATGGGCTAATATCACAAAAATAATTTATTCCATAATTCGATAGAACTCACCTAAACTAGCTCACCACCGCAAACTGTTTCTTGCTGTGAGCTCCCTACGTTTTATAAAAAATTATTGAAATCCCCGATTTTTCGGACCTCTGAAAACGAGGCGATGATGTGACGTCAGAGCCCTAATACTGAAACAAGACTATTCCAGACAGAGATGAATGATACATGATTTCTGACAGAGTGAATTAGTGCGAGATCACAGTTGAAAGAATTAATATATCAGTTGCCTTAGTCTCCGTCGGGCGTTTGGTATTTTCTTTTAACTATGGCGAGATGAGGTTTCTACGTCATATAAGAGGGTCCGTTTTCAGAAGGTACTATTATTGATGTCCAAAAATAAAACATTCCAGTTGATTGCTCGATCGAATTATGTCGTCAATCATTATTTATGTGTAAAAGGATCATTTTAAACATGATTTGAGTTAAAAGTTCTACTGAGGTGTACACACCCATTCATTTGCTGAACTGAATAGATTGATTTTGCTAAAAGAACTATTAGATCCAAATAGAATATTGCATTGTTCACCTGCACGGAAAAAAGGAATTGTTGAATCAAGCAAGATTTAATTGAAAGAACCACATGAAAGTGTCATATATGCACGACAAAATATGATCTTGAAATGAGTAAATCTATATCTTCTTTCGGAGAGAATCTGAAGTTTAAATCAAGTAAATATGTCTTGCATGATTTCTGGATCTTATTTAATCAAGAACATCCATGAATTGTTCATGAAGACATATTGAATTACCTTAAACAATCATTTTGTTTGATTCAGAATGATAAGGTATTGATTCAATAAAATATTTAGCTGATTCAATGAAATATTTGGCTGATTCAAAGAAATATTTGGTTGATTCAATGAATCATTTGGTATATTCAATGAAATATTTGGTTAATTCAATGAAATATTTTGTTGAATTCTGAAGAGGAACTGTATTTCCATTCAAAAAATTGTTTAGTAGAACCAAATTCAGTATGAATCCGGTATTCTCTCTTTTCTATTCAAGCAAATGATCCGTTCGAAACGAGTTCATTGCTACATCGGAATCAAAAACTTGTATATTGTTTCGAAGATATTATATTCTCATCAAAACAATAAAATGTTCATAGTTGAATCAACATTGACATTAAATTGAAAGCAACTTCGACTAGAGTCTATTCAATCTGAGCTACACTCAAATATGTTTTAGTTGTCTCATTCTCCTTTATATGCTTACAAATGCCCCTTCATTCAAGTTTGTATCATCAGTGACGAGATTTGAGACATGTTCGGATTCTGCATTGTCCAGCCATTCATTTCTTGATTCTCCACCTTCCAATCCTTCATTTATTGATTCTCCATTTCCTTACTCCTCATCATCAAAATCTTCCATATCTGATTCAAAATTATCTTCCTGACAGTATTGACGAAACACCCATTGTTTCATTTAATTCCAAGTGGGTTCAATGAACAGCAGTCCATTTTTCTGAAAAATAATGGTTCTGCTAAAAGAGATTTTCATCTATATCTCTTTCGCAAATAATGAATTCCAGGGCTTCCAGTCCAATATGCCATGAATTCAAGATGGTCCCGTAAAAAGCATTTATGGTTAATTGCATAGAACCTTCCCAGCAGTTGCGGTAAGGTTAGGCACTGCCGATCGCTAACCGGGTCTTTCTGGAATTACTCCAATTCGATTTTAGGGGATCTCCTAATGCTATCGAAGGCTGGCACAGATGATACACTCGCATACTATTCCCATCAACCAAGTGGCTATAATCTCATTAGCACTTGAAAAACAAGGCGGCATTTGCAGAAATGGAGTCCTCACCGATTGAGATACACCAAGAAACACTTAGTGAGTATTCATAATGAGATGAGAGATTTTCAAGTGGATTGAGAATACAGTACTCAACATTGACTATCGCGCACTCATTGTGACTTTTCGGGTATTCCACAGACTTAAATCAGAGTTTAAATCAGATTCTCGAAAGCAGCACGTTCTATTGATGGCTGATGATGTGCTTATATGAGCCCAAAACATGTTTCTTTACGATTGATCGTTGATCATTCGAATAAATGTTGTGTCGGGTTTTCATCTATAAAATACGTACACAATTTAATAAATCATCAGATATGTTTGTTCTCGCTAGTAGAATATTAACCTTTCATTGATATTCAAATTTGTGAAAGTCTATTTGTATCAATATATAAAATGTCCACAACCAGCGATAGAGTTCCAATGAAAACATAAAAACAGAACATATCGAGTTCCGAGAATTTATTGACATCACTAAATTAAAAGCCAATCAACACAGTAATTTTCAGTGGAGTAACGCACAAATGTTGTTCGATGTTCTCACAATAGTATGACAACCAAAACTGAACAAATTCAATAATAACGATTCCAATGTGTTTAATTAGAGGAGTTATTGAAATTGATAACCTAGTTTTTCCTATACAGTCTGTCCAAGATAAGGTTGAACAGCATGGGGATCTCGGAAACGGTAGGAGATACGAAGTCGTTTAAATGGGGAAAAAGTTGCGCATTCGGAGGCTCATATCAAGAGCCTTCGAAAATTTTGAAGATTATTTTTAGTTTTTGAGTTATATCGAAAAAAGTGAGTTTTTGGAATATCTATTTTATTTTTTTTATCCGTCATTATTAGAGATACAGCATAACTGAGAATGTTTTTTCATAGCAACTATTGACGACGTTCAACGTGATGATACCGACTTTTTTATGCGACGTTTCGTATTCGTGGAACCATCATCAACTTTTGTTTTTTAAATGCGGCCCTGATAATTTTTTCAAATATTCTGAAATGTTTTTTTATTCTAAATTCAACCATGTATTATACAAGGTGGTTTATGTGTGATTCGCCCTCCTTTTAGCCATCATCAATGTTTTTTCGAAATGCCAAAGGAAAAATGCCATCAGTTCCACTTATTTTGAAGGAGAATTAGTCAACACACTAATACCTCATCAACTGGTTTCAATCAACAACCCATTTCATTTAGCAGAAACAAAAATTCCATCCATACAAATTCAGAATATGTCAAGCGCTAAAACCAGGCGATGACGAAAGGCGCAGGACATTCTGTGAGTGGTGTACCTGGAAATGTCAAAATTTTGCAGATTTCCCTCGAACAATCATCTAGACTGATGAAAGCATGGTCACTAATCATGGTATCTTCCATAGAAAAAATACACATTATTGTTCACGAAAAAATGAACATTTATACATTACAGCGAGACACCAACACCGTTTCAGCTTTAATATGTGGGTTGCAATATTTGGTCCACGAATTATTGGTCCTTCTATTTACTATGAATCACAAGACTTCCGAACGTTATAGAAATTTGCTTGAGAATCATCTTGAGGAAGCTCTGGATGATTTACCGATTGCGGAAGTTGAGAACTGTTGGTTTAAGTCCGTGCGTTTTTATCCAGAAAAATGGATTGGTACTCATTCTACAGTCCCTTGGCCGGCGCGGTCGATTGATTTGACACAGCTGCATTTTTTCTTAGGGGATATATCAAACTTTGTATACGCAAATAACTTTGATGATGAAGAAGAACTAAGGGACAGTGTCTTCGAAGCATTCAATAGAATAACCCCAGAAATGCTTAGCAATGTCTTAGAAGAAACTGTGAGAAGAGGATATCTTTGTTCAGAAAATAATGGTTATCATTTTGAACATTCGTTATGAATGTCTCTGCAGGTATTGTCAAAGTTAAGTTGCTAAAGTAATTCGTGTAAGAATTCATCAACAATTTTAAGCGCTGCATTGATCGAATGATGTAGTGAAATATTTTTTATTCACTTTTCAGTATTGAATAACTAATCCATCAAGTTTGACACTAAATGATCAGAAATAAGTGAAACTGATGGCTTTTTTTCTTTGGAAGTTCGAAAAAACATTGATGATGGATAGAAATAGGTCGAAACACATTCGAATCACCTTCTATAATACATGGTTGAATTCGCAAAGAAAAAACCTTTCAGAATCTGTGAAAAAATTATCAAGACCGCATAGAAAAATCGGTATCACCACGTTAAGCGTCACTTTTTTCGATATAACTCAAAAACTGAAAATAATTTTACAAATTTCCGAAGGCTCTTGATATGAGCCTCCGAATGCGCAACTTTTTCCCCATTTAAACGACTTCGTATCTCCTACCGTTTCCGAGATCCCCATGCTGTTCAACATTATCTTGGACAGACTGTATATTCCATTTGCTCTATAACGACATGGAGAAAAGTAAAGAGAAGTTTTTGGTAGTGAATCTCGAAGCAGTAAGTGACTTAACGCGCATTAAATGCCAATGAAGAACTATAGGAACTATACTTGAAGTAGACTGGCTGTAGTCCAACCAGAGACCTTGTTGCCATAACTTACAAGTCGACTTGATGAATAGGGGCTGACTGACGGCAGTTAACAGACATTCTGGTGACATCACGACATGATGTGGACACGACATTACTCAACAGCGAGACACAAATGATCTGTTTGAGTAGACACCTATGCAACAGTAGGTGATGGCTTCATTCTGGGGAAAAAGGAGATATGTTGTTACACTTCCTCAGATAATATTATATGTAGTACATAGGTTCAGATTATGGGATCCTATATAGTACGAATTCGAACGACTTCAACTATGTCTCATAATGATACAGAAGAAAACATGAGACATCAATAGATTATTTGATAACCCATCAGCTGGTAACCGTTAGAGAATGATAGTTTTGTAGGAGGAAGTTTCTGCTATATCGGAAAGAATTGGCAGACACTATTATCAGATGAGTCTTAAAAGAACTGAACCATGTTGGCTCATCAGAAGTACCAATCCTTGTTGTTGTGTGTCTTGTGAACTGATGGGGTACCCTGATACTCTTATGCAGAATTTGAAATATTCTATTGAGATAATTATGCTCATCTGATTGAGGAATCTACATAAATAATATATTCAACTCCACATATGTGAGTGTTCTACAAAAACTAGTCTATCTCGTTTACGATTCGAGCTCCAAGATGAAGCAAAACACAGAGAAATATTGTCGTTATGTTCTAAAAGCTGCTGAGTCGAGGGTCTCGTCTTCTCTGCACAAAGAAGTCTTCGTGGTGTTTCATAAACACAAGATAGAGGTGCCCTCTGGGGAACAATGTGGAGTCCTGATATGACATCCATTATACAAACTCAAATAAGGATATTTCTTCCTCCACAATAGTATGGTGTTATGATTTTTACAGACAACAAGTGATGGTCTCGTCTCCTGCGTCCCAAAGAGTTTTTTAGCATTGCACTAAATACTCCTATGGAACCTTGATGGAACAACTATAAATTCGAACTGATACCAGGATTTCTCTGCCCCTACAATAGTATGTTGTGATGGATAATGCAGTGAATAAGTATTTGCCTAAGGAGAACTAAGATCTAACAGTTGTAAGGAACAAGTGGTTGACGCCACTTTTATTCTAACTCGCAATAATGATAACAGCCTGCTACTACTACTTTCACTACTACTACTGCCTTACATGCCTCAAAGTTTGTGTTATCGTTGCTTTGTCCACTTCAGCAATTATTAGTATAGACTATAGAGGAACGAGGAACTGAGGAATATCGTGACAAAATCCAGAACGTTATTTCCCATTCCGTACTGCCTCAGGATAGAAATAACGTGCTCACCGACCAAGGAAAGAATAGTTGATGTCGTTACCAAACAAATTCGAAATATTCTGTCGTAGGATCGCCCTGTCTGGAATGGCAAATGAAATGTGGACAAACAAGCATGCAGATTATGCGGTAGAGAATACAGAAGCCAGCATTGATTGGATGGTGAGATAAAACCTGTGGGCATACCGCAATGTGCGCGATCGCCGCGTCCAATTCGAACAATTCGAATTTCATCCGGATTATTTCAATAGCACCATAATTCAAGTTCAGTCGATCGGAAATAATGAAGTATTTGGTATTTATTTTTCCATTCGATAATTATTTCGGTTTTTACAGTTTGATGATTTCGAATCTGTATTGCGGCTGAATTATTGGTGGTCCAATTTTGTCTATTAGACACGTTGTGGGATCCCGATTACCGTCATGAAAATATTCATTTTGCATTATTCAATCACAATGCAGTAGCAGATATCTTTATCGAAATGTGATTATTTCAACGGTGGAATAACGCAGTGGAAAAGGCGGTCGATAGCAGTTATACGAAGCTATAAGACCTTCAAAAGATTTCTCAATTGAATAGGCGCCAGTATGGTTCCTTTTTCACTGTAATCAAGTCCATCATTTCAAAAAAATCATATTACTGCGAAACAACACAGTTGAATGATTGGTATTTCAGTATCAGGGTGATTATTTTGTTCCTAGAGAAATGGAGTGTCTCGAAGATCGTCGGGAAATATTGAAGGCATATCTACTTAGTGAATTTACTAACCCTTTAATAGAGTTTTTTATTGATACTCAGTACAGAATATCTCAATTTGCCTACGATAAAAATGCTTCTAATTCGGAGTATTGGTTTTTCTTGATACTACCTTGGATTATTAGTTAACATAGTTGCTAAAAATTTACACAGTGGCGTCAGTGGATAAGGGTGCACGAATTACGAAACGAAAATGAAAATCCTTCATTTCTTCTGATGGATCAAATGAATACAAATACACCGTTTTCAATATAAGTATACGAACACATCCTTATCTTGGACATACTGTATACGCAATTCAATCTATCATCGATATAATTATGTATACCCAAGCTTTTGCCACGATGGTGAATAGTGAAGTAATTTAAAATTACAAAATGTTTTATCCAAATTGAAATTGCCGATACATTACCGATTTATCTTGAAATACTATAACGCCCTGATGCAGTTCAACTTCCTGTACACACAGAAAAAAAATGTCTTCGAATGAGAAAACCCATTCTCTTGAAAATTCAATGATATATCTGCTTTGAATTGAGCATATTCTTTTGAGTCAAAGAATCTGGTATGTTCAAGAAAATAGTGTCATATTATTGAAATATATTCTCAAATCAAAAATGCAATTATTCAGTTAATAAATTGATTACTTCAACTCAATCAAAACGGGTTTTTCAATTCGCAGAAACGTACTATTTTGTTTCAATAAATTTATTGCTTGATCCAAGATTATGTGTATAGATTTCTTCAAATTAAAGAATGCTCATTTCTTCGGATGATATATTCAGTTTTCTCAAATTGCAAAAACCGAATATGTTGAGGCAATACGTAATTTTCTTGATACAAAAATATAAATAATTATTTCTTCAAATGAAGCATTCTAATTTCATCATATTGATATTACAATTTCATCAAATAGAAGACTTCTGATAGTTCTATTCTATGTCATACTTACTTGATTCAAAAATATGAATATCAATTTTCTCAAATGAAGGGAATGTAATATCTTCAACTTGATGATATTAATATTTTCTCTAATCGAAGAAGCAATATTTTGACTCAATACTTTATTTACTTGATTCAAGTCTATGAGTAGGTATTTCTTTGAATGAAAATAATTTATGCCTCGAAAATCAAGGGTAAGCAATCCTGTTGCCAGGCCCACAGCGGCGAAAGCGTAGTTTGAAAATTTTGAATGTTTTATATTGAGTGTGTACAGGTGCGAATTGTCTTAGAACATAAATATCTAAAAAATGCTGAACTTGTCGAGAGCTGGTGAAGGTACCTACAACATTGAATTCCCTTGGTAAGTAGGTATTTGCAAATTTCGGTAGTCATTGTGAGTGAATCAACAAATTTTCAATCAAAATAACTGGAATTTAGTATTATCCTGCTATGAAAATATGGTCATTCTGTAATACGAAATTCTTTTGTAGCAAAATGACGACTGGTTGATGGATGAAGAAGTATTATCTACAAATGAGGTATTGCAAAGACTTGAAAGAACCTTGAAATTAGGCGAGAAAAAGTTTCCTGCCGAGTATCTCGAATCTATATACCCGATATCTTCCAGAAGGCATGATATTACTGGAGCCACGATTATAGAGGTGAGTTTTTAATCAATTATAATACTTATGTCATTGTTTGTGCCCGTTATCATTTTCAGCAAAACCTCAAGAAGACGAAATCAATGCATGCATGGGATTATTCTATAACCATTTGGGGTCATGATGGACTAAACTGATCCAAGAAGTACCTTTACATGGGATTATGGTCAACTAAAGAAACAAAAATATATTTCTACACGAATATTCTGTGGAGTTTAATTATCTCATTAGGAATCATTCACAGTTTTGAATCAAAAACATTATGATATTTTCAACTGAGCAGTCAATATTTTGAAACAAAAAATAGTCCCATTGGAGAGAATGAGCTGAATATTCATTATGAAAAACTCATAAATTCGGATCGAAAATATCAATGTTTCCATTGAAAATTATCAGAATTTTGACAAGAATAAATTGTTCATTTTGAAATGAAACAGAACAATTCTCAATAATAGTAATCCATAGTTGCAAATTAGGAAAATGATTGTTTCTACTTGGTGGATGGATTTCTCACCTCAAAATTATGGTTTTCCTGAAATAAGTAGATGGTTTTGTCAGTATGAATTGATTTCATTCTCACTTCAACATAATAGACGTCTCTAACCATGCATATCTTAATTTTCCTACAAGAGACTTGTTGAATGAATCATTGTTTCGGAACAAGAATATCATCTCTTTCGTTATATACAAACAAATTATTTTCTTGGACCAATGCAGTCATGCTCAATACAAGAGATTCTTTTTTTGTGTGTAATTCCTCAAAAAATCCTATAATTGGGGGGTATATGAACAATTATGTCCCTAACATTTCTAGAAGACCGTTCAATCACTTCACTTTCTCGAAAAAAGAATTATCACCCTGTGAAAAGGGTTCACGAGCTTCTACGGGCCAATAATTATGTCCTTACATATCAGGTATCCGTACGACTAACGATTCTGATGGAACAAGTGTTCATAAGTGAGTGAGAAGACTTATTGTGGTAAACGAGTTTGACAAAGATGGTAAATGAAGGAAGGATGGAAGTTAAATGATACTTGAATAACTGTGAAATGACATCTTTTAGGATTCAAATGATCATCATTTAAATTCCATCTTTTGACAATAATCTTGCTACATTTCAAATCCAAAACGTACCCTTTTCGAAACAAAAAGAGTGACTTGAAGAGGTGACCTGTTCCACGTTGAAAACGTTGACTTCTCATGTTCATCAGATGACATTCCGTGGTTCAAATGGTTCATTCAGTAATTATGGGATGTTCTCGAATAGAGACTTGTATAACTAGATTTTTCTCTGAGAAGTAATAATAC
This sequence comes from Phaedon cochleariae, assembly GCA_918026855.4. NCBI lineage: Eukaryota > Metazoa > Arthropoda > Insecta > Coleoptera > Chrysomelidae > Phaedon > Phaedon cochleariae. The sequence continues at coordinate 59,976,665 of OU896709.1, read as the reverse complement.
CATTTGAATGTTGCTAGGTTCGAATCTTTGGCAAAGCAGAAAATTTCCATTCATAAAACGAGATATGAATTCCAATTTTTGTAGCTTCTGCCAAAGATGATTCCACACGATTTTCTGCTGCGTTCCAATTGACAGTGCTGCTCCCAAGGTGGCGTATGGAGTCAGCTACAAAGGCTACACAGAACACACATGGCTCAAAGTCATCTCGTGAGGTCGAAATTAGTTCTTCCTACAATGTTGATTATATGCTCTACTTGGAATCAGTTGTCATTGCCGATTCATCATTATATTCTCAAACTGCTAGGGGGTCCTTATGTGTGTGGAGATCAGGTTTCGTTATAGTTGGTAGAAGTGCAAAAATTGTTTGCCGATGTTGCTATGCATGATAACAGGCAAGATTTTTCAGGAAAATTAGAATTTAATCCGGATTACTCCAACAACACCATGATTCAAGTTCAGTCGATCGGAAATGATGACGTATATGGTATTCATTTTTCCATTCGATAATTATTTCGGTTTTTACAGTTTGATGATTTCGAATCTGTATTGCGACTGAATTACTGGTGGTCCAATTTGGTCTATTAGACATATTGTGGGATTCCGATTACCTCCATGAAAATATTCATTTCGCATTATTCAATCAAAATTTTAGTAGCACATATTTTTATCGAAATTGGATTAATTCGACAGTGGAATAGCGCAGTATATGGTTAAGTCGCTCAACTAGTAATCAGACTATCGAAATGTTGCTAGTTCCGAATCTCTGGCAATGCAGAGAATGTTCATGTATAAAAAGATACATTAATTCCAATTTTCGTATTTTCTGCCAGAAATGATTTCGCACGATTTGCTGTTGCGTTTCGATGGGGTAGTTTCCTATATTGAGGTTCTCAAGATCAATTTTCACTTCAGAGAAAAATAAATAAAGGAGGAACTTGGTTCCTCCATCAATCCTATGACGTACTTTCTGAAAATCCACATTCACACAGAGTTAAAATACGATTCTCTGTGCCAGTACGACGTTGCCAACATCATCAATATGTCTAGATGTTCGGATATCGTACTTTGAATGCATAATAACTATATCATAACAGCAATGGGATATAATGGGTTCTTCAATCCCACTTTGTCAAGTATTATGAATAATTCCCATTAATATCTCATTGGCTGGATGAAGTTGATTACTAATAATGATAAATTATGATATTTTGCGACAGTATCTATAATTTGTCCCAGTCGTTATATTACAATATGTTATTTATAACTTGTCAGTCGTTTGCTAATGAACTCGTTCCTGAATAAAACGCATCTATTTTCTAGGAAAGTTGCAGATTATATCTCGAAATAGCGCCTAATACTTCGAGTCCGTCCACACCACTCAAAATACTGAGAGGCACAACAAGAGGAAGGGGCCTGGGTGTCGGCTTCATTCTATTAAGACCGATGACCGTAAATTAGGAAGGATAATATCATTGAGTGTAGCCGATAGTGATTCATTGATTCAATGCGTTCAGGATCGAGCTCTATTCGAGATATTTCAATGCATAAATAACAAAACCATAACCTGTCAGAATGAAGCAAACTACCCTCTGCATTCCTGCTCCGAGTGCATTTGTGGTTAGGTATGTTTTTGTTTACCAGTTCTACTTTTTCTTCTATTTTTTTCATTCATCAGCTATTCGCTAGCTACATTCTTCACCATAAGCTGTTTTCAGACTAGATTCAGAATGTATATGTCACAGTTTGCCGCTCCGAAAATGAGAAATTGCTTTAATTTGAAAATAAAAACGACTTGGACTTCATCATTTGCCATTCTTTACATGAAACTAGAGAGTTCCGAACTTATTTCATGAAAATTCATCGGAAGGAATCTTACCCATTAATAGTGCTACTCCCAAGGTGACGCATGGAGTCAGTTAAAAAGGCTATACAGACACATGGCTCAAATTCAAATTCTTCATTTTTTTTAATTTGACAATTATACAAATGCATTGAAAGTTGTCACAGAACTAAAATTACAACGGTTACAAACACTACAATTAAAAGTTAAAATTCAACAGTCATACACATTCACATTCACTGAGATATGCAGGTAGTGCAGGTACTAAGTAATCACACTTCCCTATGAGAAATTCTCTGTTTCTAAGAAAACATTTATAGAATTACATTAAAAAGTTCTTACAGTACTAGGATTTAAATCGTTGAAAAAACCCTTCGATTAACACTCAAAATTGTATGGTTACCAGAATTCATTGAGATATTCACTGACTGAGTAGTAACACTTTTCTATAAGAAACTGTTTCAATGATTTTTTGAATACATATAAACTGTCAATAATTTTTATATGAGGTGGTAGATTATTGAACAATCTAAGGCTCATGTAATTTGGAGATCGATTGCTCAACTTTAACCGGACTGATTGAAAATGTATATCGTTCTTGTGCCTAGTATGATAATTATGCACATCATCATTGAGAATAAATTCCTTTTTGTTACGAAAAACATACAAACATGCTTCATATAAGGCTCGAGGTGGATAGCCAGTTGGTGTGTAGTACATACACTACTACTATTACTAATAATACTACTACTAGGTATATAAATACGAATTAGTACTTCCAACTATGTTGATTATGCTCTACTTGGAATCTTTGGTCATTGCCGATTCATTATTATATTTTCAAACCTTCCAACTGCTGGGTGTTTCTTGTGTGAGTGCAGATCAGGTTTCGTTATAGTTGGTAGGAGTGCAAAAATTTTGCCAACGTCAATGTTGCTATGCATGATAACAGGCAAGATTTTTCAGGAAAATTAGAATTTCATCCGTAATACTTCAACAACACCATAATTGAGGTCCAGTCGATCGGAAATTATAAAGTATCTGGTATTCATTTTCTCATTCGATAATTATTGAAAACACCTTGGGGATTGCAAAAAGGTCCCATTAGGGACTAGTTGCTGACATGCAAACGTCCCTCGCCATAGCAGTAGCAGTACCAGTATCAGTTTGTTGATAATACTTTACTTGTGATAATTGGTCCTTACCGATTCATTAATATATGGGTGAAAAATGCTCCTATAGTGAGTACTAATGTTAAAGATGATCAGGAATTGTTAAAGTTGGGTTAGAATTCAAATTTGTTTGTCTATATTGCTATGCATCATAGTGGGTACCAAGATTTTCCAGAGAAAAATAAATTTCATTCGTGTTATTTCAAAAGGACCAGAATTCAATTTCAGGTGATCGGGAATAATGAAGTAATTGATATTTATTTTCCATCCAATGATTATATCGCTTTTTACAGTCTGATGATTTCTGATAATTTGTATTGCGGTTGAATCACTGGTGGTGTTGGAGGTAGTCTAAACATATTGTGGTATTCTGATTACCTTCATCAGTAACTACCGATTTTTATAGCATTCAGGCACAGGAGAACAACATTAGGCTAATTTAATTTTCTGATCTGCAGTAACCGAAGATACATACCTTCATTTTAAAACTCAAGGATGTTCTCGAAAGCAGCAGAAGAATGTTTTTTGATATGACACTTATTATAAGGGTAATTTCAAAATTTTCATGCATCACCATTGAATTTCTTTCTTCTTTCTTTCAAAGGGTTTGTTCTCCAAAAAAATATGCATTGTCCATATATTACTTTTATAGTGTCTGATATTTCCTTGATAGACCATACCTCTTTGGATTCAGTTTAACTTGAAAGAAAAACAGTATGCTCCGTAGTGGGATTCAATGAAGTATATGTTGAATAATAAAAAGCAGGTGCTAAATTGCTTTGAAATCTCTCAACAATTATTATTCTTCAAGCGCAGATTGACGGTTCAATCGTCGTTTATGCCTGATGATTCATTCTATCATACTAACTCATTTGTTATCACATCATTCATTGACCTTCCTGCAAAAGAGCCTCTTCTAAATAATCGTTTTGCTGTCATTGAGAAGTGGCCTATCCATTATCTGGGGAACCCGCAAAAACTCAATGATTGTTATTGAGATTAGATTTGATTAATCATCCCAGATTTATTGTACTATTGAATGAATGAATAAGCAATTTCTTTATTTCTCAGTACTGGATTTGAAGGGCTTGGAACATGAAGGAACTGGACACATATTGATAAATACATAGTCAGAATCCTGAAATCATAATATATATTTATTTTCAATCCAATTTTTGCAATAGCTCAACTTTTTCGTTGTATAGGTTGTGAACTGATAAACTAAAGAAATCTGTGAGGGGTTTACTTATCTTTCGAGCTATAGGGTGTTAAAAATTTGTCTCCTCTTTATTACTGACTATCTTTGCAGGGTTCCTGTACCCATTGCAGCATGAGCAGTAGGCGTATGCTGGAACCATTCTAGTGGGAAATTAGCATTCTTTGCGAGTTATATACAATAATTTTTCCACGGCTGTAACAAAATATAACGATGGCATTTTTAATTGCTTCGTCTTGTAGCCATCTGAGTTTCCCTCAAGTAATGCTCATCTGGACGATGAGATTTTTCTGAAATAATAACACAATGGAGTCATTGTGATATCAGATACGGAAATTAAATTGATGACGTACAAAGATGTATTGAACACAGTGAAACAAGAGCAATTTTGTGTTATAGCCGCAGAAAAAAAAATTTACATTTATTTTGATGCAGTCGTTCTGAGCTATGCGCGTGCATCTCTTGTTATTTTTTTTTTCATTTTTTCGTGGTACTTTTCGAAAAAAATTTGAAATTTATACCAACTCTTCTAGACTTTGAGATATCAGCACGAACTTTAGTTTTTCAAATGTAGGTCATAGCTTACTATGACTTTGTTACAAATAACTTTTTTTTTCTCTCACAGATGATATGTCGCAGCAATAGAACATAGTTATCAGATCTCACTAGTAGACTGTAGTCAAGAGTAGAAACAGAAAACTGTAATGGATCAGTTTTCAGGGAATTCATTACAAGGTGATTTCTGATACTATATTCTTCAGAAGATTTTACACAAACAGTAGAAGCCAGACCAAGGTTCTTATAGAAGCACCAGATACAGCTTCTGAGAGGTCATCAGCAAATATAGTAGATTTGAAATTATTAAAATTATTCAAATTATTAGGTGAGTCGTTTACGGATATCATGAATAGTAGGGGTCCCAGGATGCTTCCCTGTGGGTCTCCTGTTTGTATACATTTATTCGATGAGTAGAAGTTTGTCATTAATCCTCATGTGCACCTTCTGGCTCCTCTTTGATGCATAAGATTCCAACTAGTTATAGGGCTGTCCTCTGATTCCATAGAAATATAATTTTCTCAGTAGTAATCGATAGAATGTAATTATTTTAAAAACAAAATACGGCACCAGCGTATACTAGCTCAATATAATTTCGTTATACTACGAAAGCATGATAATATGAATAGTTTTTATTATTCAACGCAAATCATTGCGAAATGAATGAGAATTATAAAAATAATTCAAATTTTCGGAATAAGATAGGTAGAGCGTACAATATTTTCTCAGAAAAATCTCTAGTATATAGATATCATACGGATGCCACTGGTAAAAATATCACAAATTCTCCTGCCTCAGAAAATGCTCATTGGTGCTTAGTAGGTGCATGTCGAATTTCATGAAAACTTCTAGAACAGTATTGGAGTTATGATAAGAAAACGATTTTTTTCTACAAATTTTAACACCGTATAGCTTGAAAGTTGAGAGGTTCAGGGCATATGTTCGAATGAAATTTCCTTCAAGAAATCAGCTTCAAAACCTTATCCGATATTTTCACCAATTAAATCACACGATGTATGTACATACGAGGTGTTTTTGAAATGAGCAAATATATTTGGCACATTGATATAATACAGTCTCACGAATGTTCCCATGAGATAAATTTTTTTCTAATTCTTCATGAACAAAAATCGAGAAATGAATCGAGTACGCTATACTTTGAAATAATTTGAATCAACAGAGGAGACGTCAGAATTGGTACAGTGTAGACCATTTTTCAATTAGTGCCATTCGTTAGTATACGTCGAGCTTTATCAGGGTGTGAAATATTTGCGCCTATATCATGGCCACCCTGTATATTAAATATCCATTTCGTGTTTGATTTTCTATATGAATTTTCTATTAAACTCAAGTTTGTCGGGAGAAATTTATCTACACGAGTTTCATGCTGCAGAAAGGTTCCCGATTTATCTAGCGATCTCTGCATGAATGGAAAATTCCTCGGCATATTTCCTAACTTTCGGGAGTTCCGGATTCTTTGTGAAGGAGTTTAGTAGATCGATTCTAGTTAGAAAGTTCAGCAAAGTAATTTGAGTTACTTCAGTGATTTGTGGCGGTTATAAAATGATCTCTCGATCCTTTCAAATACCACAATTCCTCCTAAACAAATTTCACAATCCGGTTTACTAAGAGAACACAAAGCTATCGAAATGCCTACAAATATCTGAATATTATCAAGGTACACGGTGGACCAACAAAAATCTGTCATCCTAATTTTCAGGATTTGATATGAAAATTTGGGAAAACGGATTGATATATAAATTTTCGAGTCGAGTGAGAACTGATTTTTCGCTCTTTTCGCACCCCTATAGCTTTGATCTTGTAGCTGGTGGGTGAACAATCTTGAATTTTTGTAAACATAGGAAAATCGAATGAAGTGCTTCATAATAATAATTTATTTATTTCCAATATAAACAAACAGTTTTTTTACAAATAGTTGAAACGATATGGAAATGAATAGAACGAGTAGATACACTGAAATCCGTAGATTAGTACGTGTTCGGTTTCTCTCTAATAAATTGCTAAATCGAATCGTGAATATTTGTTAAGAATTAATAATTGAATACATAAGTTTAATAAAGAGTTCAACCCTTTATTCTCTTCATTCAGTAGGTCTGATTGAATACAATAAATAATTCATAATTTGATTGGCTGATATTATGTTATATATAATAAACTGCAATTATTGAAAATGAAAAGCAGATTAAGCAATTACTAATTAAATGCATAATTTTTACATTATGTTAAACAATCCAGTAGGTATTATTCAATAACAATAAAAACTTTGATTTTATTCAATATAATTTGATATACAAACACTGTAGATATTGAAAATGAACATATATACTATAATTTGATTATGTTTTGTATCCACACTTTCTTGAAACCTTCTGGTCATGAGATGAAATACTCATATAAATTTTGCTATACCTGATAAGAAATCCAAAAATGTCTCAATATAACAATGCGTCAGTACAGAATCAATGAATATATATATATATTTTTTAAATCAGATTATCAGATCGATCCAGTTGTGTAGTTCCCTTCGAGGAATAGTATAAAGCCACGATCTCAAATATTTCTTAAATTATGTTGGGAACCTTGCGATAAATATGTGGTGCCAAAAATCCATACGATCTTTGACTCAAACCTTTTTGGAACTTGAAAGTTGTTGTCCTCATATTTTTTTTGTGCCTGGTATCGTATTCATGATTTATTTCAACTAGTTCCGCTCTTTTTTTATGTTGTAAGTTCATGATTTTGTAAACATAGATTTGTCTTACATCAAATCGTCCACTGGATACATATACGAGATCACTCCTATACGTTCTTTTTTCCCCCAGCATGATTTTTATATAATATTTCTAGATGATCTCGAGATTTTTCATGTGCTTCATATAACCCTATGATTTCGCCTTATTATCTTCGATGGCACCGAAACGGCAGCATGTCAATTTTTTTAAATATAGAGTGACTCCTTTGATAATGGACCACACTCATAAACTTTTTGTTTATGGAGCGAGTCTCAGTTTTTTTTTTTAAATATAGAGAAAGGAGAATGTCTTTTGAAGCTAGAAGGCGTCCATTTTTTGGGAAAAGCCAAGGCCTACTATACATCACATTCAGAGGCTAAAGAACCAGAATCCATATTAGCAGTTTTTTTTAAGAAATCTGCGTGCTCCACTGGAATCGTCATCCACTGAAATGGACCTGTACAAAGTTTCATGGAAAAATATACAACATTGAACACACCACGTCGCGTCTCATTTCAAATACCCCCCCTCTATATCTCAGCTATTAGACGTGTGATCTTCATCACATTAGGGCCGGTATGAATGACCATCATTATGATCAGTTTTTCAGAGACATGCATCCTTCAGAACAGTGCCGTGCGTTTTAATTAAAATTAAAATGGGAACATTTTTTATGACATCATATTAGAAATTTTTTAAAAGGCAAACTGACAACTTACCATTGTTCTTCATAGTTTCAAACCCCCACATATGATTTTTTTTTTATTTTCTAAAATAATGGTGCTTCGAAAGCATGAGGAACAATAATATGAAGTCAGTTTTCTTGCAAAAAAATTCCTAATAAGATTTCTCAAAAATCCGTCTTTTTATTAAAATAAAGCACGGCACTGTCCAACAGGATGTTTTTGTCTGAAAAATGATTATATTGATGAGTTTCCATATCGGTCCAAATTTATTGAAGATCGCACAACTAATAACTGAGATATAGAAGGGGACGTTTGAAATGAAACACGACGTAAATTCGGTAATGTTGAAATTTTTCTCATGGAACTTGGTACAGATCTATTCTTGAGGACAAGACGCTGATTCTGGATTTTTCAACCTCCGAAATTGATCTAGTAAGCCTTGGTGTTTTCTTTGAATGGATGCCGCTTAGATCCAAGATACACTTTCGTCTCCTCTACATTTCAAATAAATATTCGTGGGTCACTCCATAAATTAAAACGAATCGATTCTATTATTGCATAATAGCTTATTTCCGAAATTTTGTTGAGGTGTCTCTTAGTTTTCGATTGAAATATCAAGGCGTAATCATACGGTATAATGAAGAACTCGACGAGACTTTCGAAGAACTTTGAGGGTTGCTCAACCTTCAGCTACAGGGTTGAAGCTAAGCTGAAGCTGAAAATTAGTATCAAGCATTTTTTGAATTTCAATTCCTGAAAATTATGGTAAAGGATTCGTATTTCCTACCCCAGGCATTTTCGAAGTCGATGTGTTATGAAGATCAACATATCGCTTGTCTAGGTGAGTATCATAAGTGCAAGATTTTGGCTGCAGTATTGTGTGCCAGGATGGGGAAGACCACCGATTTTTTAAAACGACATTATCGTGATCTCTATACTGAAAAACTACCAGCGAATTAATTTTGAATTTTGTCATCCATGCTAAGACGATGAAAAAAATAAATTAGAATAATGTCCATTTCAAAACACACAATTCCTGCGCCATTTGAAGCTTGGTCAATTCATTGGTGTGACTGGTGCGACGTCTTAGTCCCAACATGCCTATTGTCATTGAACTGACCAATCACACTGCAACACTGCAGAATGACGAGGTATCAGAGAGAAATAGCTACAGTTCGGGACTAATACGTCACGGCTCCACCATCATATTTGGCTGTTTGATATATGCTGATTTCAAAACGATATAGATTCGATTCCCTTCAACTTCCACTCATAATATTGATTGTACATCAAACGTAAATCATGATTCGTCGATTGAAAGAGGTTTGCACGGATTTCTCCTCTCAGTGGACTTCCCCATTTGATATCAATCGAACCCCTGACCTCGTGAGCTACAAGTAGGTAACTTCTTCAGACACTGTTAGTAACACTTGGTATATGAATATTCTCGAGTCTCTTGATATCGTGATATGTTGTTCTCGAAGGGTTCTTTTTGAAAAAGTATATTTTTCTATATGTTTTTTCTAGCGATTGATATTTCCTGAATGCACCTTTCTCTACTCCTAGTTCAATTGAAGGAGTCTGAAATTGAGAATAAAGTCTGATAATATGGACTTTCCAATCCCAATACAACTTGAACAAATAATATGCTCCGCAGTGGGATTCAATCAGGAAATTGTTGAATAATAATGAGCAGGTGCTAAATGGCCTTGAGACCTCTCATCAATTATTACTCTTCAAGTGCATATTGACAGCTCAATCATGGTTACTGCCTGAATTTTTATTCTTATTCAATAATCGCAATGGAGAAACTTATAATGTATGGTCACAGTAATGGAATAAGTTGATGTCTATAGGTATATTTGTTTGTATTACTAGATGTGTGTTGAGAATTTGATCTGAATGTGTTCGTTTGTGTGGAGAGAATTGCTGTAGATCGAAAAGAGCAAGCTGAATCTACTCGGCCAAAAATGGTCGAGCAAAAAAAGCAGATCAGTAGTTTAGTCGGATACCATAACCTGAAAAAACAGCAAATTGGGTAGAAAACTACCTACAGTTCAACCAACTGATGTCGTTATAGTGTCCGACGTGATCAATAGGTGATAAATATTATTATGTTTTGAAAACGAATGCTACACTCAGAGAAATAGTCGGTAGTACCACAATGTTTTTTCTTTCTGCAGATATTTTTAGAATGATTTTTTCTCAAACAGCAAAAACAAGCTTCATTCTGTACGACCATTGCACAAGGACAAGGAAAATGATCAAAATCTTGCAGATTCCTCTGGTACGGAAATGTCTGTCCCTGAACCAGTACTTAATGTTAATGAACAAAGTAATAATGTTTTCCTGAAAGTTGTACCTGTCAATTAAAGAGGTCCAAATAAAGAAATAAGTACGTATGCATTCTTTGATGAAGGTGCAAGTATTTCTCTCATAGATGCTGAATTAGCAGAAATATTAGAATTGCCAGGAAAATCTGTACCAGTCTGTTATCAATGGATCAATAATATTACTCATCAAGATCTACAGTCAAGAAAAGTCTCCTTGGAAATATCAGCAACATCTTCTGGAGCTAGAACCTTTGAACTACAGGGTGTTCGAACAATTAAGGATATGATGTTGCCCAAACAAACTTTGGAGGTGGAGAAAATTAAGAGAATGTTTCCCCAAGTAAAACAACTCGAAATGGACCCTTCTAGTTGCATCACCAAGACTCCGCTCATACAAGGCGCACTCTCTGCTTGCTGTTATGCGTATTCTGGTCGTAAGGGGCCAGAGCACAGTGCAAATAAATACAGTGCTGAGGTCGTAGGGGCCCATAGTACAGCGAGTTTACTTATGCCAAACCTAGTGTAAAGGTTGGACAAGAGTTGAAGGCGAGTCAAAAGGGCCGCTTTGAGTTTACGGTGTGTTCACCGATGATGAAACCCCTTACCAGTTCTGGGTTGGACCTTGGGTAGGTTCTAAAAGGAACTGCGATGTCTGGTGGGTGGAGAGTGGTGCCTTCGACAATAAGGAGAAGAATAGTTATTCATGCACCAAAGTAGTAAAGAATATCATTTTTACCCAGGGACCAAGATTATATTCTTCACTTCTATATAAGGTATAAATTGCATTCTTTCCACCACTAGCAATATATTTGAATAATTATAGTTTTGTGGAACTGGAATGTGGACCCATGTCACTATGGAAGCAATCATTTTCAATTCTGATCAAAATCTACTCACCATGACAGCATATAACAAGTCGTGATTCGAGTGCCATTCCTGTTGATATCGCATCAGAACAGTGAATTCGGGTTGATTATAACAGAGGTGGCTATGTCTTTATTGACTAGTGTTTCATAAAATGACAAAAACACCGTGGTAGTAAAAATACACTTTCTTCTGTGACGGGAAAAAAGTTTGGCATTTCATCTCTATTGGCAGGTTTTAAAATGTAATTTTTCATAAATTACTTTTTTCCTGTGGGAAAAAAGTGGGTACTTTCTTCCTGGATATATATCACATATATACAGTGTGTCCCACTTACCATGCTCACTATGGGTATCTTTTTAACGGTGAGAGATACGAGGTCGGATAAATGACACCAAATGTGTAGTTTGTCAAGGCCAACTATAATGTGAAAAAATATTTTGATAACATCTATTCGTTTTTGTTTTATACGCAAAAACAGATTTTGATCATTTGCATGTCTCCTTCGTAACTTCTTTATTTATGAAAATATTCAAATAGGCATTTCACATTCTCATGGCAGTTTTTCAAAGTGATTTCGAAAAAAATATGAAATTTATACCAACTCTTCTAGAATTCGAGATATCAGCACCAACTTTAGTTTTTCAAATGTAGGTCATAGCTCACTATGACTTAGTTACAAATAACTTTTTTTTCTCTTACAGATGATATGTCGCAGTAATAGTTTTGTGTTGATAACAACGGAGTTATCGTCATTTATACAAAAACAACAATTTATTTGGAAGCCGCCATCTTGAATTTATAAATTTCAACAAAAAAATCATGATCTTCGACCTCAAAAACCCACACTTACCAATTTTGGATGGAATCGGACCAAATCTTGTCCGCCATCTTGGAGCAGCCATTTTTGTCAATTGATCAGCATTGATCTGGCTGAAAAGTCATTCAAGATTTTTTTTTATGTTATGGTTTCCACGAAAAAGGATATTCAATAACCAACTTCACTCGGTATGAATTCATCTAGAAACCAATATATGCAATATAAGAATGCATCAGGTTGTGGTATCATTAACAACTATGTCATGGTTCGATACAGGGTGCTATCAAACTACTGAACAAAATCTACATATTGTTTTATACTCAAGATTTGATGAATATATGCACATGGTGAATAATGTCAGGTAATTTCGCTTCTTTCACTACAGGCGTTATACCCACTTCGTTTATAATATTGACAAATGAGAAATAATCTCCATTGTTGTCAAAACGCTTACATAATATATCTTCCCTAGGCGGCGTACAAAACACAATTCTTTCTCCAAATGACTGTGTATATTATTATATCTAATGTAAATGCATACACACATTGTTATGTGTGGATGATAAGCACGGTAATCTTCTGGTAATGGATGCTATACTTTCAAATGATATATTACATACATTAAAACTCATTTTATCATGTCGCTTTCTGATGACATACTTAGCTTATGTTATTCAGGCATGTAGGTACCTTCTAGATTGAACCATCTTGGAATTTCAGAAATACAAGACTGAATGAATAAGTAGGTATACATTCTTGGTAAATATATCAATATTATCTTGAAAGAAGCTCACATAGGTAAGTCCATAAAGGTAGAGACGTAACAACACAGTAAGAAATATAACACCAGCTGACACCAACTGAAACCATTGGGTGTCCCCTGAGGTCCTGATTTTTTTAGTGAAAATTAATACTGATATGTGAACATTTTCTGGATATTTTTCTGGTGTGGATACACACTTATTGAGTGTTGTAACGATTCTTGTCTGCATCTGGGTATTACTAACATTATAGTATTCAGTAGTATATGAAATGAGCCATTGTAGTAAGGGCCTATTTATGCATCATTGTCTCAGTCTTAGTCTTAGTCAAAGTCTTTGTTTTAATCATAAAATCAAGTTATGAGCATACATTTCAATAGGGGAAATTCATGCAACATTTTTAGTCTTAGTCCTAATCATAATCATTAAATCATGACCCTGAAAGTTACAAACTTTCAATTTTTATGCTTATGATTGAGACCACATGGGAAATGCGCATGTGTCGACCTATTTGACAATCACAAATGACTTTTAATTTTGTGTTGGTTACCCAAAAATCGTCGCCATTTTGTACTGTGTCAACAATTGATTACATCATTCTGATAATTGGATTACATTTGATAACAAATATCAAAAAATCATGTGCCTGGAAGAACAAACCTAACAGATTTGGTGAAGAAATTTCCCCATCTTTGGGACAAGAAAGACTCCGAATACAAAGATAAAACTGCAATAGAGAATTCCTGGAAATCAATGTCACAAATCATGGCATTGACTGGTGAATAGATTACATTTCATCTCTGGTGTGTAGAATTTGTTTTGTACCTATCTACTGACGGATCTCTTGACATTGTCAATTGTCATATCATACCTAATTCTTGAGCCTGAAGACTGTGATGCATAAAGGTATTCACCTTGGTAAGACCATAGATTAAAAATTAATCTATGGTAAGACTATGATTGAGACAATGACTTAGACAATGATGCATAAATAGGCCCTAAGACGTTACGAAATATCTCTGAGCTGCTATACCATTTGGAGGCTGTCGGGAGACCAGTGTCGAAGAACCATAACGCCTTTCATCGAGATATTTACACAATATTTCCATATTTACACAATATTTCCATATTTACACAATATTTCCATATTTACACAATATTTCCATATTTACACAATATTTTTTTGTGCATTAAATTTAAATTATTGACATTCAATTTTTTCAACCACGAAAAAGCCAAAATGCTCTAAGTGGAATGACAAACGGGAGAAAAACAACTACTTTTCGGGCTAATGCCACGCAAAACTTTGAATTACATCCCGTCATCTACCATTGTTGTTCATTTTATGAACATTCGTGGTGATGACTTCGAGCTTTGTATCTGTTCATTCAACATTTCATTTTATTTTGTGCATTTTGGCTTTATCGTAGTTGAAATTACACCCAAGCAATCAGTCACTCCCACATCTCAACGATATGAGAGTATCAATTTTGAGCTGTTTCTTTCCTTTCTTTCGACTAAGATGGCGTTTTGTCTATGAGAGACACTTCTGAGGGTCAAAGAGCTCGAAACCGGTCTGTAGGTGTCGAGCGTAACCTGGCCTAATCGGAATCAATAGGCATTTAGGAAGGAAACATTTGCATCAATATTCGTTTATACGAATCGATGCGTAAATTTCGGGAGGATGTAACAATGTTCTGTGTGGCATTAGTCAAGAAAGTAGTTGTTTTTCTCCCGTCTACCATTGTTGTTCATTTTATGAACATTTGTGGATTTGTATCTATTTATTGTATTCAATTTCATGTTTCAATCTGGACCAATATACACTATTTAATAATAATAATAATAATAACTAGATAATAATATCTGCATCATTTTACTATAAGGAATAACAGTTATCGCAGCGGCCACTATCGAACACCAAAGCACCCCGAAGATCCAGACATTACATGAGACCTGGCGATCCGATCCCCTCAAGACTTCAACTGCAAATGAATAAGAATGCAAAATATCGCAAATACAATGACCAAGAAGGCTTCGCTTCGTATGTCATCGTGAGGGTTCGTTCCAAAACGTCCCACAGGTATTCTAAAACAGAGAACTAGTGTGTTATCACAAATTACCAAGAAGATTCAGCTGATAAGAAAAAAATATTGGGAGTATCTGATATTTCCAGAAGGACATGGCATATGATGGTTATAAGGTGCATTTTTGACACAATGGTCAGGAAATCTATTTCTATATGTGGGAAATCATATTTCCACTGTATATTTCTGTGTCATATGTATATAATATTTAGATTTCACTTTGTAAATAACTATTGATATCAATTGTAAATATTATCCATTATTATCATGTAAATGGTACACCCTGTATATATCTTCATCGAATTTTGAGTCGAGGCGATCTCTAAGCTTACAAATTACAAAACAGATGTGGACTTTCCCAAAACTCAAATATTGTTTGTCGAAACAGTTTTATGATCGTGTTCTCAGGCTTAGCGTACCCCAATAAAATTCCATCTGGAGGTACCAAACAAATGATTCGGATTTTCTTAATTATTTCATTTCAATTTGAGTTACACTACCAGGTTTTCTCTTTTTCTGAGAAACGTGCTAGGGTTTTCGAACCGATCTCACGTTCTCAAAACAACCCTCAAGAACGACAGTCTTTTCTCGACACTCGAAGTGGTTACTCGGTTCGCGACAGCTTAACTGACCAGAGACGCCTCGACTACGAATTCACTATTTTTCATTTTGTAAATATACATCATATCAACCGCTACCATACAGCTTTCGGCACTGCCAAAAAGATCCTCGCAAATATTCAAAAAGGTGTTAAGTTCTTCCCCACTGAAACGCCAAAGTGGTGACCCCGACGTGATTGTGTATTTTTTTGCGAGTGACATTTTTTGTGAAGTGACGCGTAGCCAACATGGTGAACAACGAAGCCAATGCACCAGCCGTCAACCCTGTTAAATTCACGGTCGCAACGTCGCTACCTGAATTCAACCCGGCTGATCCTGAGATTTGGTTTACTCTAGTGGAATTACAATTCACTTCAGAGTCGATTAACGACCACGCCAAACGATACCTGAGTGTCCTTAAGGCGTTACCTCGTCGGTACAGCAGCGAAGTGAGAGACATTATTGTGCAACCTATCGACGATCGCTCTTACGAGCGGCTGAAAGAAGGCTTGATTAAGCGACTCAGTACGTCACAGGAAGAAAAGACGAAGCAACTCCTTCAGCAGGAACAGATGGGCGACGATAAACCATCTCTGTTTCTTCGACGTCTTCAGAATCTGGCAGGTACAGCTATACCAGAATCGCTAGTTCGTACCATTTGGCAAAGTCGCCTGCCGACCGAGATTCAAACAACCGTAGCAATCTCGACAAGTAATACCTTGTGCGAAGCAGCTGAAACCGCTGATCGCGTGCACGATATTTTATCGTCACGCTCAACCATTTCTGCTACATCAGCTCCTGATATCAACTATGCCAGCGATATACGAAAGCTTGCTATTGATCTAGAGCGAGTGATCGTACGCCTAGATGCAATTGAGGTACGGTTGAACAGTTTGGAGCGAAACAGATCGCGATCCGGTTCCCGTCCTCCACGCTCCCGTACACCAGGAAGTTCCCAATCCGGCGTATGTTGGTATCACAAAAAATTTGGCAGTAAAGCAAATAGTTGCACCAAACCATGCAGCTGGCCGTCGGAAAACCAATCGGGCAATCGTCAATAGCGGGTAGCCATTGCCCAATTCAATCCCGCCGTTTATTTGTTCGCGACCGGTCAACGAACTTACAGTTTCTGGTGGATACAGGTGCAGATCTGTGCGTCTACCCTCGTCATCTCCTCCGTGAACCACGTGAAAAGTCATCGTACGTACTTTCCGCGGTCAATGGAACCAATATATCGACATATGGGACCTGTACATTCATCCTTGACCTTGGCCTACGGAGGGACTTCACCTGGAGGTTCGTCATCGCAGACATTTCAAAGCCAATTCCAGGAGCAGATTTTCTTGCACACTATGGACTGCTCCCTGACCTATCCAACGGCCGCCTAGTTGATTCCACTACGACACTCACATTTCCAGGAGTAGTAGTAGACAGCGAAATACCGTCTGTAAAAACTGTAGTGGGCTCTTCCCTATACCATGACCTGCTGAACCAGTTTCCAGACATTACCCGGCCTGAAGGGACTCCCAAGAATATTCAACATGAAACCAAGCACCACATTGTGACAACTCCAGGACCACCAGTCGCTCAGAAACCACGTCGCCTTGCTCCGGACAAACTCCGAGCTGCCAAGAAAGAATTCGACACTCTCCTCAAATTAGGAATTGCTCGACCTTCAGCAAGCTGTTGGGCAGCTCCTTTGAATTTGGTGCCAAAAAAAGGCGATGAGTGGAGACCATGTGGCGATTATCGTGGACTCAATGCCAGGACGATTCCAGATAGCTGCCCTGTTCGACATATTGAAGACTTTTCTCAGTGTCTCCGCGGTAAAACAATTTTTTCTACAGTGGACTTGGTGCGCGCGTTCAATCAAATTCCGGTCGCGGAAGAAGATATTCCGAAAACCGCGATTACAACCCCATTTGGACTATTTGAGTACCGATTCATGACATTCGGCCTGCGAAACGCAGCTCAGACTTTTCAACGTTTCATTGACGAAGTTCTCCGTGGATTCGACTTTTGCTATGCTTATATAGACGACATCTTAGTTGCTTCGGAATCCCCAGAACAACACATGAAACATTTGAAAATCCTGTTCGATCGTTTGGCTATGTACGGCGTCGTTATCAATCCCGTAAAATGCGTATTCGGTCAACCAGAAGTTACCTTCCTAGGCTATCAAGTCTCCGAGGCAGGTACTCGACCCTTGGCCGATAGAGTGGACGCAATTCGAACTTTCCCGCGACCGGACACTGTTAAAAAACTTCGACAGTTTCTAGGTATGTTGAACTTTTATCGAAGGTTTTTACCTGGTGCTGCCACCAGTCAAGCTCCCCTCAATGAACTTCTGAAGAACAATGTGAAAGGTAAAGCACCTGTGAATTGGACACCAGTAGCAACCGCGGCTTTTGAGGCATGTAAAGAGAGCCTTGCACAGGCTACATTGCTGGCCCACCCAAAATTTGATGCAAATCTCGCTATTTTTTGTGACGCGTCAGATTATTCTGTTGGTGCCGCGCTACAGCAGTGGAACAACGGTTCGTGGGAACCCCTCAGTTTTTTTTCGAAAAAGCTCAGTTCCACAGAGCGGAAATACAGTGCTTTCGACCGCGAACTTTTGGCGATATACTTGTCTGTTCGACATTTTCGTCATATGGTGGAAGCTAGGCAATTCACAGTGTATACGGACCATGAACCCATCACATGTGCCTTCCGCCAAAGAGCTAGTCAGTGCTCGCCGCGACAGTTTCGATACTTAGACTTAATTGGACAATTTTCCACAGACATTCGACACATTTTCGGTGAACAAAACGTAGTAGCGGATGCTATGTTGCGTATCGAGGAGTTAGAATCTACCATAAACTTTGAAGCCCTTGCTGCCTCGCAGGAAAACGATGTCGAACTCAAGAAATTCCAACAGGAACACTCTTCCCTGCAGCTAAAACGCATGCTAATCCCTGGAACAGATTCCATGGTTGTATGTGATGTCTCCACTGCAGCAGTTCGACCGTTTATCACCACACCCTTCCGGAAAACAGCATTTCACTCCATACACCGTCTCTCGCATCCAGGAGCCAATGCATCTGTCAGGATAGTTACACAACGTTTTGTGTGGCCCTCAGTTAAAAAGGACTGCAGAGCCTGGGCAAAAAGTTGCTTGGATTGCCAAAGGGCAAAAGTGAGTCGACATGTCACAACAACTGTTGGTTCGTTCCTGTCACCTTCGTCCAGGTTCGAGCACGTACACATAGACATCGTGATAATGCCATTGTGTGACGGATATCGTTACTGCCTCACAATGATCGACCGATTCACTCGCTGGCCTGAAGTCATCCCTCTTCAGGATCAAGAAGCAGCAACTGTAGCAGGCGCTTTTTACAACCATTGGATTTGTCGGTTCGGCACACCTCTCAGGGTTACCACTGACCAAGGCCGCCAATTTGAGTCCCACCTTTTCAAACACTGGAACCGTTTGACTGGTACGACTCACTTACGAACCACGGCATATCATCCAGCAGCAAATGGCATGATCGAGCGCTTTCACCGCCAGTTAAAAGGAGCCATCAGATGTCACAACAGCCAGCAATGGACAGAGACTCTTCCCACAGTCCTCCTAGGTATTCGCTGTGCCTGGAAAGAAGACATCCAGGCTACCGTTGCTGAGATGCTCTACGGACAGCCAATCCGGATACCGGGAGAATTTCTGACTTCCAGCAACGCCCAATCAGGTGACAGAGCGCCCGAATATGTTCAAAGATTGCGGAAACACATGCAAGAGCTGCAGCCTACACCTGGTACACAGCACGGTACCAGGAAGACCTTTGTTTACAAGGACCTTGCTACCTCAGAGTATGTGTTTCTCCGCCATGATGCACCGAAAGCCCCGCTGCAGCATCCCTATGACGGCCCCTTCCGAGTCGTTAAGAGATCAGATAAAACGTTCGTCATACACGTTCGCGGCCGTGACGTCACTGTAACAATAGACCGTCTCAAACCGGCCTTCATAATATCAACGGAATATATTTCCAGAAGGACATGGCATATGATGGTTATAAGGTGCATTTTGACACAATGGTCAGGAAATCTATTTCTATATGATGATCTCTAGTGAGATTTGGTTTTTCATTGGTATGCGGTGGGTTTTCAATTTCAGTGAAACATTACATAATGACTATCAGAATGCAATATAAGTAGTGTATGACGAACCTCTGTAGGACCGTCGCTCTAACCCATTTTTTCCGTTTACTATTCAGTAACAATAAATTCAGTAATCCTAAGAAACCAGTATACCAGCTAGCTATAGATTGCGTGCAATTTGTACAATAATAGCACCTAAGTGAGTTAACACTTGTGTTGTGCTACAAAGTAATATCAATAAATCTAAGTGGAGTTGTGTACAGAGAGTAAGGAAACAATAGTGGTAGGGTGTACCTGTTGATTTTCTTATATTTTGGAAAATTCAAAGTGATTTTCGAAAATGAATTCTCTTGATTCCCTCGAGAAGACTTTATGATTTTTGATATGTTTTATCTTAAGGGGTAAAATATTACAAATTTTAGGCAATAGGTAGGTTAAAAAACGATGACAAACATTTTCATTAAATTTTGGAGTGGGTAGCAATTCGTTGGTTGTACTTCTAGTAATATAAACTGTGGGAACGTAATCATGGAATTATCTTATTTTTGAAAGCATACATACATAGATTGTGAAAGTATAGTGATCGAATATCATTAAGATCTTCTGAATATATGAGATTAGTGTGAAATGATCATTTTTTCCTCAAAATTATTTTCATATATGTAGTTCTCTATTACGTTTGGTTTTTGCAAAGAACTTTTATACATTGCTCCCCACACTAGAATGCCATAGCGAAAAAGTGAACTGAAGCTAGAGATATGTAAATTAATATGAGTACATTTTTCGATGAAAACCTGCGTAGCTAACAATGGTCAGGGAATCTATTTTTGTATGACGATTTCTAGTACTACATTTGATTTTCATGAGTTTCCAATTCGAGTTATACATTCTATAATGAATATCAGAATTTCATATAAGTAGTATATGGAAAAGTTCTATAGGACTGTCGTTTTAACCCATTTTTTACCGTGTAGAAAGCGTTCCCGTAAAACTTCCAGAAATAGAGCAATCCTTGAGGGTTTTCAGGTCGAAAACCGCTAGTCGATAGCTAATATCAAAATGGATGGCTGCGATGGAAGTGAATACCAAAATAGTAATTCATTTTAAAAATACCGAGATCCGCTGTTGGCTGCGTTCCATGTTGGGAATGTTATTTCTCCAACAGCTGTCGTTCGGTTGTGCTTTCACACGTCTTGTTGATATTACATGATAGTGCAGACCGAGTGTTATTATATTTTCCGTAAACGGAATGATGATTTGTTTAAATCGAAAGATAAGCGTGCTTCCTATGTTTGTTGATTTTTCAATGGAATAATAAATCATCAGCGAAACAGATCAATGAAATAATAACAAACGCGCGGTCATACCAATCACCAACAGACTATTAGTGATACATAAAGACAGGAGTCTGTTGTCGAGAGAGCTCAATGATCCAAAGGGGAGAAGGAACGCAAGGAAGTCATCTTCACAATTATATAATGATGTAAGTTATTCAAGGGGACATGTTTCAGAATTATAAAAATCCATCTTTATCCCAAACAAGACAGTACTACAAAGATAATCATAACATCATACAATATTGGAGGAAACGGAAAAATTGGACTTACATGGAGTGAAGGTAAATAAGTCAATTATTTCTGTTTTCTTCATATATTGTACGATGTTATCATTTTCTTTGTATCACTGTCTTGTTTGGGCTGGAGATGAATTTTTAAATCTGAAGCATGTCCCCCTGAATAACTTACATCATTGAAAGAGTTGTGGAGATGACTTTGAGCGTTTATTTCTACGATTGAAATATTTCACTACACTTTGAGCAAACATGGACTTCTACATGAGATTGAGCTCATTGATGTTCTACGGATCTTTGAATCATTGAATTCATATGGGGTTGTGGAGCAAATCACGAAACAATTTCCACAAATGTCAAACCTACTTCGAATTCACTTCTCCATGTTTTTAAAACTAAATCAGAAAATATTTTCGAAGTGGCAAATCAAAAACCTCCAATTAAAGATCATTATCCTTGAGACATACATTTTCCACCTCTTTGGTTAACAGTACAGATTTATATACAGGGTGTTTCGAAATTCGACCGACAACGTTTGACAGGTGATAGCCCTCGTGATTTCATAATCATTGAGATAGGAACATTCGGTCTTCAAGTGTTCAGTTCTCGAGATACAGGGCGTTGAAGTTGAGAAATGAAAATAGTTGTTTCGCAATATCTCAAGAATAATTGAATATAATGCATTCAACTTCGGTATATGGTTTCATCTTTGAATGGGCCATTTTTTGACCTGGAAGCCATTCCGGACATTGTGTCCAGTGGTGCCCTACAGGGGGTTGTGGCATTTTTTCCTTCCATATTTTCTACGCCACTGATTGAATTTCGATTATTTCCAATTCCTCGAATTCATTGTTCAATTTTGTAGTTAGGTGAGGATCATTCATATACGGAACTGTGATCTTTGAATATATGCATATGAAGTTTAACCTGAATTCACAAAATTTATTTTCATTTTATATTTCTGTGGATATCATCAGAAACATACGTATATTAATATCCTATGATTGCATCGAAAACGTTTCCACTATTTTGCACCCATTTACTTCATTATATGATGAAGTTACCATGTAAGATCCATTTTTCATTGGAAGAAAGCCCGAAAATTTGCATCACCTTAAGGTTTGTTCGTGTTCCGAATTGGTGAAACGGTCTTTGTACTGCGCAGAATCAGATGCACATCAAATTCAACCCAAAATATGTATGGGATAGTATTCAAACCAGCTAAACTAAAATACATTTTCCCGTGTCCTCATCTTCATAATGTTAACATGAAAGGATCCTCCAATTCCGGACATGAGCATAAATCTCCTCCACTTGAATATTGCTACACTTATACAGGGTGAATCAATAATGTGTCCTCCTTCGATATTAGCTAAACCGTCAGATATATAGAAAAAAATTCGAATACAACAGTTATAAGGTTTCATGAGAACTATCACCTCAAATAATTTTTTTTTCTATAAGGTGTTCGAATTCCAAGATATCGCCAGATGATTGAGTTTTCAAATGGGACACCCTATATATTATTGCATTTTTAGGTTCTCCCTAAAGAGCTGATTCCACCAATGCATTACACTTGGGGTCTAGCAAAAATGATTTCGGAGATATTGGGTGTTCTAAATCGAGATTTTTCAACTTTAGAATTTTTTTGTGTCCAAACTATCCATTATTAATCAAAACGGCTTTTATGTCCCTATGATAACTATCGATCTACTATCTACTGACATTTAGTTGAAACAAATACAGGGTGGTTCAAGCTTCAAGAATTCTGATCACCCTGAAAAGTTAAGATAGGGACATGTGGGCCGTTTTGACTAATAATGAATAGTTTCGACACAAAAAAATCCTAAAGCTGAAAAATCTCGAATTTGAACATCCTATATCTCTATAATCATCCCCGCTAGACCCTCTTCAGGGAGGACCTAAAAATGCAATAATATATAGGATGCCCCTTTCAAAAAAATCATCATCAGCCGATATCTTGGAATTTGAACACCCTATAGATATGAAAATAATTCAAGATGATAGTTCTCATGAAACCCTATAACTGTTTTATTCGCATTTCTTCTATATATCTGACGGTTTGGCCAATATCGAAGAAGAACACACTATTGACTCAGCCTGTATAGCTACCAAAACTGATTCCTGAATTCTTAATCCGTGTACACATTCATTTGCAACTACAATTTCCCTGATTGGTCTTAAGGATTTCCAGCAGGTAAAACGTTCAAAAACGTTGAAACGTTCAAAAACGTCATCTGAACTTGAAGAGGATGATAAGCTGGAGCTCATATGCCCAATAATTCCATCATTTGTCTCTTTCAGAAGTGTATTTCTTAACTGAGAAAGCTTGAAGGTTGAAAAATCTGATGCATAAACGGATGCATTGACAGTTCCTGTCCAGACGCTCGTACTGCTTTGGACCGATACGAAACTATCCAGGGCCTACTCTATAGAGTAGGCCCTCTGAACTATCTCAAACAAGTCCTGAGACAACGCAAACACTTCTTGGTCACTGAGCATGCTTCTGATGGTTTCGGGATGTTAATTTTGCTGAATGCGAACAAACCAATTCCCCTATAGCACAGGAAATATTCCGATCTAGAATGCTTCAAAAATTCTTTCAAGAGTATTTTCGTGTCATTTGACCATGAACTGACCTACTTAGACCCACTCTATTTCGATGTCATTTCTCTTAGGCAATGAATACTTTTTGTATTGATTCGAAGCATATACTTTGTCTCATGAACTCACTTTGAATATATTTTATAGATTTTTTAATGGACGATGATCCTCTGGAATATCAACAATTGTTCCTCCCTTGGCAGTCCCTGCGAGATTAACCCGTCGAGTTGAGGATTCGCACCCCTTCCTGGTCACTTTGGAGACCTGCAGAACATCTCTTTCCAAAGACTAGTTCATCCAACGAACAGCGAGGCTTTGGATAACATTGCCAAGGGAGGTGTTCCCCGAGGTATATACCCTCAAGAAATTCAAGAAGAACATCAATTCCTACCTTGGTTCTCACGATGTTCTCTGAACATTGCAGGATATCCCTTTTCGTGGGAACCAGAACATGAAAAAACTATTCCACTGTCATATTATATTATATGATATTTTCGATTTTCAACGTTCTGAGGAACATTCGAACCCTCAGCCCATAAGAGGCAGATTTGAACAAATGATTTTGTACCTATACACAATTTCTTTTTAATTTTTGGCTTTTCATGGGTGGCATGAGATGCGGTCCTTGGTGTTTCTTATGGTCCATATGGTACAATATTAAGGATAATATGGATAATTATAGCGAAGTGTCTGCCATATCAACAAATCATCTAGAAATTCAGGCAGCCAACTCCCTAACTCTTTGAGTCAAAAATATCATTCCAAGTAAACCAATATCATCATGAGCAGTGGCAGTACGTTCGTTCCGTTTTCGAAACAGAAAATTCAATTAAACCGAGCCCACGTTCTTTCCCATCGCAGGTACACTCGTTCGCTGTACCTACATAGCCCTAGGGCAAGAAAGCAATTATGAAGCGCGCCATATATATATCGACGCGCGTCTGAGCGCATTCCCCCGCTTTCGGATGAGCAAATACATCAGCAGGATCAAAAGATGCGTTCGCAGGAGCACAAAGGGCCCTTATTCAAACGCGAAACCCGATTTGGTTTATCTGCGGCCGCCATTCGTGTCTTAACTCCGTTCGTTCATTTCGCCAGGCCGGACTAGCCTGCTTCCAGTTCGGAAGTACTTTTATGGTTATAGGAAATAACTGTAATAAATTTCGAGAGAGATTTATATCGAGGGCCATTATAGTGTAGGTGATTCGGCGAGCTGTTGAATGAGAGGTGATTTCCTCAGTGGCGAACCGAGAGATTTTTCAATATTATTGTGGAGAATACAGTGGAAGTTTCATCGAGGCCAAACGAGAATGAGGAAGAGAACTTTTGAAATGTGGCAACGTTGCTTCGTTCTCCGCAATTATCCACGATTTATGATATGCCATCCTTGATTGCATGACTACTAGCTCGCTATGATTAAAATTTTGGGTTGAAAAAGTGGTCTAGCATCAAATGTTTTTTCGATCGCAAAATGTGTTTCAATGGTGCCATTCAATACTATATCTTGAGCCTTCTTTGGATTCGAATTTGATGTATTCATTTCGATAACAGCCTATACAGGGTGTTGAATTGTAACGGCCCTCATTTTTGGGACCCTTACTTTGGCGCTTGTTCCGGACTACTCTGGTACTCGTCGGAGGGGGGGGGGGTCTCGGGCGCCAGATGATTATTGAATTGACCCGGAATCAAGAAGCCACGGGAATGGAGGCTTCAATTACAAACCCTAGGTGTAGCCTGGAATACTGGTTGTTATTTTTATTCTGGATGATTACAGGAATCAAAACATATCTTTATCGTCAACGGGTCTCTGGGATTTCTTGGTAAGGACTGGACGATGATTTATTCAAACTATCTCATTAAGTCTACCTGGAGAATCGGAAACACAGTTCGAAACGACTTGAACAGATTCAATTCATATTTATCTTTCCTTTTTCTTCAATCTTCTAATTTTTGCAATATCGGAATTTTAGTGAGGGTAATTATCTTTTTTCATCCATGTCAAAAATGTATGAACCACAAGCCGCAGCCGGACAGGAGAACAAGCACAAGATCACGGGTGAACAGCACAGGATTTCTCAAGAAAAATAATAAGAAGAAAAATTGACGACTGACTTTCTCAGTGTCAGCCGTTACCGTCAGTCAATAATATTGATCAACAATTTGAGAGATGACAATATTGAAAATCAATAAATGAAAACAAAAGGACGAGAGAGAATGAAATATGGAATATGTAATCACAGGAAACCGTTTATTCGCAAATACAAATTTCTAGATTTGTTACATAGGTCGGGTGAGTATCGGTATGAAAACAACAGGAATGAAATGAATCTATAAACAGGATGAATAATAATGGTGAAAAATATTATACAAACTTATATGTGAAACAGGAAATCACTATACATTAATACTTCATACTGGCTTATTTGAATGAAATATGAGAGAACAAGGTGATCAGCGAGAGAACCAGAAGTTACAAAGGTAAAGAGTAGAGTGTGTAGAGAGTTGTGAGATTGTAGAGTCGAGAGTGTAGAACGTAGCGCCCGATCTATAAGCTGTCTTCAGTATTTATATTGCCCATCGACCTCGGTATAAGGACAGCGCAATCCTAGATTATTATTGGTCAGAATCCTCAACTATGCCTGCAGGAACTAGCATCCAAAAGCACATGTTCTTAAACTCACAAAAATGCAGAAAAAATTATATTTAACCCTAAATAGACACAGGAACAGAATCTACTACCCTTGATGCTTATGCTACTGAATGTATTTGACTAGAAAATATCTAATACCAAAAAAGTTATGACTTAGTGAACATCGATCATTTTTACAGATAAATAATCAATCCAAATTTCATATCATAAGCAAAGGGTTGAAAAATATTGAAGTCTTTAGGGTTGTAATGATGTTTATCGGAGTTTACTATCAGGAAAAGCTTTGGAAAGTCAGGAATTAATGAATAACTCAGCTCTCTCAGGTTTTCAAGTTTTGAACTTTCGAACAAGTGAAATTCAACTACAATCAGTCTCAGGTACTTAGATATTAACCAAAACCAGTCTACAAATGAAGCTGGTTCGATAAACATTTCATTACACCATAATATATGCATTGGATGTGATAGTACTGATAGTTCATCCAAAAATATGAAAAAAAGTTAATATCAACTAACCCCCTGAAATGCACCACTTTCGTGATACAGGGTGTTGAAATCTAGAACATAATTCATTTTCCGCAAATATTTATGGAACCGCTGAATAATGCACAATTGTGAGCTTTCCATTTGAACCGCCAATGTTACTTGTTCTAACGTTCAAATAAATTTTGTATACTTGATCGAGTACTTGATAGTTCAAACAATCGACCATGTTTTTCAACATAAAAATTGATTGTACTTGAAATCAGTCAACTTCAAAGCTTATGACCACTAGTACATTTTTTCTGTAAAAAAAAACTTTGGTAGTTCTAATGAATGGCTCAGAATTCTCTTGTTTTCAGTAGCGTAGATGTTGGGGAGAAAAACACCCACTTCACCTTCAAAATCTTCATGAATAATGACTTGAAAAATTCCGCACAAAACATTGATTTTCATGAGTAGATAATGCTTATATGGAAGCTGTTTTTTATGCGATGAACGCTTTCAGTGATACTCACAAAACAACGAATAAATTTTCAAAATTTTGTCACCTTGTATCTGCATTTCAGAGGTTGAGTTAATAGAAACTTTTTCCATATTCTTGGACAAGCTATCACATCCTGAAGTTCTGGCATATGTTATGAAACACCTTGCATAATTTATCTCCAGAGCAATAATTTTAAGGCTGATGAAGATTAAACAGAACTCCAACATATTTGTCTAGAGCATTTTTAAGGGATACTAGACCTTTTCCCATCAGCTCCACCCAGCAATGATCTCCTCCCCAAGTATGCATGAATTGATGATCGTGAATTCATCGTCAGAGGGGTAGCTTCCTGAAAATTACTCAAAAGAACGTAATTGTGTTGCTCGAAGCTTTGAGATTCTCAATTAACTTGAATCTGAGAATATTTCGCACCCTTCCTTCATGAAGCTCATTTCTCTCGTCTCTCTTACTGGTACGCAGGATTACATCACATTTATATCGTTGCCAGGTATCCAGAAGATGTTTACTTTGTCGATTATTTTTTCATCAAGACATTATTCAATTCGACGAACGCCATTCATAGTTCCTCGACATTTAGTGATACTGTTGTTAGTATGCCATATGATGTTGACCTTGGAGTTTCAAGGCTTTTTTTCGAATTTCTGAACATAATTGGACAAATACAAGAATACAGCACACAAGTGTTAGTAAATGTTATTTAACAACAGTTACAAGCTGAATTTGCCATTAACGTTTTTTTACTTCGTTTTCCCCCAATGTTTCAAAACAGGAAAAATAGTCAATAGGTTAAATTTGGCAAAGTCTCTAATGTGGACCAATGGCCATTCAGCGTACAATGCACCTACAATGAAATAAACCATTTTTTTTGAAAAATAATCGCTTATTTACCATCTCTGAGGACGGACTGTCTAGTGACAGTGATGAATCAATTATTAGTCTAGCAGTCTAGCTGATGCTGAAGGAAATGAAATATAACAAAGGACTAGAGCCGATGAAGGTGAATTGAATTTGCATCTTTCAGAATTTATAATACAAGACACAGAAAAGGAGGCGAATGTAGGGAAGACTACTTTCAGATTTCCATTGCATCACTCAGGAATGTTAGCTTATGTATAAATGAAAGAAGAAATTGTATTGATGCACCATATATTATGGACTTTTCATGGTAACACTCACCATATCAATCCGAGAGAGTCCTGCACCATTTGTAATCAACAAACATATCCTCTTTGAATGTCCGATCTATACCTCAATGACATCTCTGAACGTCGAATACCTCTCCAACATGGAAAACTTTGTTAACGCTCTCAATAATATAACGTCAACAATTGGAAAAACTATCTACAACCATATGTACAACATCATGAAAATGATATGTTTCATCATCAATGTATTTTATCTACGGCTATAACACAAAATTGCTCTTGTTTTATTGTGTTCGATACATCAATGAGTTACTTTTTATTGCCGTATCTGATATCACAATGACTACATTGTGTTATTATTTCAACCAAATGTCATCGCTCAGGGAGTGTCGAATTTCAAGAAATGACATCTCTATCTTATAGATGAGCATTACTCGACAGGAAATCAGATTGCTACAAGACGAAGGAATCGAAAATGCCGCTGTTATCCGTTACAGCCGTAGAAAAATTATAGTGTATAACTTGCACCGAATGCTTATCTCCTACTCGGATGATTGCAACGTGCGCTTGTTAGACAATATACTATACTCACAGTAGTTGCCATTCCCCAAAACATTATACCATATCTGATGCGACTTTCAACATAAGCGTTGTATGGATTGATGATTATCAATGTGATTCTTCCAGTCAAGCTTAGAATCTATTATAATACCTAGAAAGGACATTTTTGAGACAGTGTCTAAAGTAATTATGCCACCATCAGTGTAATGGAGTTTTCTATGGCAGCTATTTCTAGATAAACTCATTATTTGAATTTTATCGCTATTCAATTCAGGATTATTTTCACTGAAGTAGCTTTCTGATATATGTAGTGTCGAGAAGAGGTTGTTCTGTAGTAAGTGTTGAGTGTCCGAGCTGAGTATTAGTGAACAGTCATCTGCATATTGAATGATTGTTTCTGTGGTAACTTCCGTGAGGTCATAAGTGAAAAAAAATATATAGTAAAGACCCTAGTACTGAACCCTGTGGCACACCTCCAACAATAGTCATTTTGTCAGATTTAAGGAGTTCGTCATTAGCATCAACATCAACAACAGAATATACAGGGTGTTCATTTCAGGACTTCCCACCCTAATTTTCTCGAAATGTGTGTATGTTTTTGAAAAATCCCGAGACACGTCAACTACATTTTCGAGGGGGACATGGTTCTAAAATATTTTCAGCCCCGCGGCGTTGCCGCTTCTAACGAAAAGAAGCAACAACTTTGTTATTTCAAATGGAACACCCTGTATTTCATTGCATTTTTAGATTCTCCCTGAAAAGCTGATTTCATCGATGTATCACACTTGGGGTCTAGCAGGAATGATTACAGAGATATAGGGTGTTCAAAATCGAGATTTTACAACTATCGGATTTTTTTGAGTCGAAACTATTCATTATTGGTCAAAACGGCTTTCATGTCCCTATCTCAACTTTTGATTTACTATCTACTGACATTTATTTGAAACAAATACAGGGTGGTTCAAGATTCAGACTTTTGATCACCCTGTATTTGTTATTTGTTTCAAATAAATGACAGTAGATAGTAAATCAAAAGTTGAGATAGGGACATGAAAGCCGTTTTGACCAATAATGAATAGTTTCGACTCAAAAAAATCCCAAAGTTGTGTGTAATAAAATACAGGGTGTTCCAATTGAAATAACAAAGTTGTTGCTTCTTTTCGTTAGAAGCGGCAACGCCGCGGGGCTAAAAATATTTTAGAACCATGTCCCCCTCGAAAATGTAGTTGACGTGTCTCGGGATTTTTCAAAAACATACACACATTTCGAGAAAATTAGGGTGGGAAGTCCTGAAATGAACACCCTGTATATATCTATCTAACATCCAGTTGGAAGTCACAGGGAATCAGAAACTAGCAGTAATAACTTGCTGTGTGTTCCTTTCAGTAAGAACATTCCTCCTCCATTTACCTAAGTGTTGAAATCATTTCATACCAGTACGCATAATTAAATCTCATTTATATCTCCGTGAGGCATCGAGAAAATATTTACCTTGTCGATTATTTTTTCATCTCCTCTCATATCGCAAAGTGAATTTCTCAAACACATTACGCCGAGAGAGGAATGCCTTAGACCGTTTAATGTTCTTCTAATGTGAAATACACGAACGCTGTATTATTTAATGTTGGGTTAATAAATACTACCAAGGTTAACGGTTACCCCAGGGTATTGCAGCATATTCAACTAGCATGCAGATATACATAGAGGCGAGAAGAACTACTTGAATTGCTACGGTTGAAGATGAGTGCAAGCGCATTTTTCCCTTTTCACATGATTGCATACAAATGTACTGTGTATTAGTGAGTACTCAATTCTAATGAGAACCGAGACCACGTACGAATTGCTTCTCTATGATTGTCTCCCACCTTAATTTTTTGAACGGATCGACTAAAAAAATTGAAACTTGTAACCCTATTCATACAATAGGTAGGGTTGCCGCCTAACGAAGTTTTTGAAAATCCAAGACAATGAAATAAAAATCGGGACAATTGAAATTTCAATCAAAATGTTGAGAAGTTCAACGAATTATAATAGAGCGAGTGTATAACGGTAAGAAAAACGTTAGTTCTTGCACTTTAGGGAATAAAACGGTACTTTTAATACCTCTTTTGAGGGACTGAAGTGGCAATTTTCATCTCCCAGGAAATAGAAGTAAATACTAGCAATTTTTCTCAAACGGCATAGCAATGCTTTCAAGGCACATAACATTTCGATGTCAACAACAATATATATAATAAACACCCATCAGTCATCAAAGTAAGCATTCTGATACTTATACATACATAAGCACAATTGCACTAGGAGCAGGAATGCAGAAGGTAGTTGTCTTCATTCTGGCTATGGTTTTGTTATTTATGCATTGAAATATCTCGAATAGAGCTCGATCCTAAACGAAAATATCATTGAATCAATGAATCTCTATCGGCTACATTCAATAATACTATCCTTCCTGTTTTACTGCGCCATCTGTCAGAACTGAATAAAGCCGACACCCATGGCTCCTTCATTAGCAAAAAAATGACTGACTAGTTATGAATGACATATTGTGTTACGATAACGATAGTGGAAAATTATTGATACTTTCGCAAAATATCATAATTTACCTTTATTGGTAATCAACTTCATTCAGCCAATAAGAGATTTATAAGAAATATTCATAATACTTGACAAAGTAGGATTGAAGAATCTATTATATCCTTTTGCTGTTATGATATAGTTATTATGCATTTAGAGAACAATTTCCGGAAATCTAGACATATTGATGATATCGGCAACGTCGTACTGGCACAGGGAATCGTATTTCAACTCTGTGTGACAGTGGATTCTCAGAAAGTACGTCATATAGGAATGGTGGAGAAGCCAAGTTACTCTTTTATTTATTTTTTTCTGAAGTGAAATTTGATCTTTCGAAACAACAAAAAGTACGTATATAATAATTCCTCACAAACTTCACAGTGAGATGAAAACCTCAATATAGAAAACTTCTCCATTATTATCTCTGTACGATCAATAAATCAGAAAGGTAGTATCAGTCGCGGAATGAAAGAGACCAAGTCGTATAAAGAAGGACGAAGACAAACAAAACAGCCTACAAACTGAAATGACATTTTCAGAATACGGATAACAAGAGCAAAACCCTTCCCCATCGGTTGCAGGCAGAACTAGCAAAAATGTCATTTTATTCTCAGCGAATATCCCCCGGAACATAAGGCTCTCAGAGCCAGCCATACACAAAGCGTTTTTTGCAAGGAATATTATTTCTGGGGATATGGCGGTGCAATAAATTCTGAAACAAAGAAGGTATGCAATCGGTATGCCTTCGCCCCGAAGTAATATATCTTGCTATCTTCCCCAGTTTCCGCGTATCCCGTACAATACAAGCCCATCTCGTTTTTATTTTTATGTGTTACACTTTAGAAGGGATTTGGTCGGAAACGAATGCGTGGATCTCCTTTTTTAATTTCATGGCCCATTGTCCGGCTATCGAAAGAAAAAACGATTTATGCTCAGCAGATTCTATCGAACGTCAGGCGATTGTTGGTCCTGCCAATACACAGGATATTTTCGGAGAAAGCGGATGCGAAGATGGTATGAGAAAGATGAATGAACTTTTTTGAAAAACTCTACAGCAGGAAGTAGGATCACTAGCGTTGTGCTTCCACCCTCAAACTGATGTCATTTTGTCCGCCCAGTGTTAAAGGTGCTTCAAGAAAGTGATGAACTTTCATTATTATACTATAGCTAACCCGGCAAACGTTGTTTTGCCACAAACATCATTTCTAGTAAAACAAATTCCAGATGAATATTTATCAAAAAACTTTTATTATTTTTTCTCTACTTCTTCTCAGTTCGGCTATCCATACAATCTCTATTTAGTTCTTCAAACTATTCCAACTACTTTCTACTTCTTTTCAGTGCGGCACTCGAGATCTTTCAAACTATATATACTCTTTATTTTCTACTCACTTCTTCTTAGTTTGGCTATCTATAAAAAAAATGTTTCGTCAGTTTTTCAAACCACTATTTATCACAATAGCTGATACCCAGCAAACGTTGCTGCTATATACGTTAATTTATAGAAAATATTTTTTCATTTTAATATTTATCCACACAGGTTTATCTCCTTTTTTCTACTTCTTTTCAGTTTTACTATCAATGAAATCGTGTTCCATAAGTATTTCAAACCACAATTTTTATCTTCTACTTCTTTCTATTTCGACAATCTATCTCGTTTTCTAAACTAAGTATACTATTAATTTTCTACTTCCATTTAGTTTGACCTCGAGTCTAGCCATCCATGAGAGCGTGTTTCATTATAGTGTACCAAACCACTAATTATTACAATGCTCTTTCGCCATATTGGATCCGCCATCTTGAATTTCACAATTTTAAAGAATAAAATCATACTCTTCTACATCGAAAACCCCCAGATACACAAATTTTGAATAGACTCTGATCATAATCACAAAACTCGTTCGTCATATCGGATCCTCCATCTTTAATTTACTAATTTTGATGCAAAAATCACAATCTCGGACCCCAAAATCCCTCAGATACAAATTTTGAATGGAATCGGATCACAGTTAGAAATCACGTCCGCTATATTGGATCTGTCATCTTGGAATTCCAAATGATGAAAGAATCATCACCTTCGACTCCGAAAACCCTCAGATTCCAATTCTGAATAGAATCTCATCATAATTAAAAATACTAGTTCGCCATATTAAGTCTGCCATTTCGAATTTCCTTATTTTGACGAAAGTATCATAATCTCTGACCTCGCAAACGCCCAGTTACTAACTTTTATTGAATCTGACTATAATTAGAAAACTCGTTGGCCATATTGGATCTGCCACCTTGCATTTCCAAATTTGGACAGGAGAATCATAATCTCCGACCCCAAAAACCACCAGATAGAAATTCTGAATGGAATCTGATCACAGATGAAAAACTCGTCCGCCATATTGGATCCGCCATCTAGAATTTCCAAATTTTGACGAGAGAATCATAATCTCCGAATTCGAAAACCCTCAGAAACCCCGAGATACCAATTTTGGATAGAATCGGTCCATAATTAATAAACTCGTCCGCTATATATATTGGATCCGCCATTTTGAATTTCCTATTTTTGACGAATAAATCATCATCTTTGACCCCGAAAATACCCAGATACCAATTTTTGCTGAAGTTACCAGCTTGGTTTGGTACCGGAATTTGTTGCATGCCAGGCTAAAATAGTATGATGACTAAGACAGTAAACACTTTGGTCTACTTTTGAACAGCCTTGATTTCAGTTGAGTGCAAGTGTCAGTTGTTTTATGATTCTGGAAAACAATATTCCATCCCATTCCAGCTAATTTTGAATCTTGCTAAAAGCTATTTTCAATTATTTACGTATTCAAGTTCCATAACACAAGCTCGAAATAATGATATCTTCAACCAGATATTGATGAGATAATGTATATGAGTTGTCCTATTTTCGATCTTCGAGATTCATCATTGGTTGTGTGTAAAAAAATTACTCCGGTAGCTCGAGAATTCACTATGTGATATTCTGATATTGGATTAATATACTCGGATTATAATATCAATTTTCAATTACCGTGTTTATGTTTGAGTTATGTAATGACTTCCACATTCAAATAATTTGCCCATGCACAGAAAATAATATGTTTTCCAGCCTTGATCTGAAATCGATTGAATAATTGACCTGGAAAGTTCCTGACATGTAGATTACGTCGAAGAAAATTCTAGTTTGCTTTCCGAATAATTGATTTCAGAGCTTAAATGGCAAACAAAGCTATTTTTAATTTTCCTGTATTAGGTTACATTGAATTCTACTACATAAGTGATATGATACGACCGCATGATAAAAATGAATTTGGACGTATATTTGTAGGAACTAATGAGAAATCAATTTCGATATGCGTGTTCGTTACCTGATATCATTCAGAGTTGGATATATACAGCGTGTCTCATTTCAAACGGTCCCCCCTCTATATATCTCAGCTATCAGTCGTGCGATCTTTACCAAATTTGTATCGATATAAGGAACATCAATATGACCAGTTCTTCAGAGACAAACACCATTTTAGACAGTGCCGTGCATTTTTATTAAATGAATAGGGGTCAGTTTTTTATTAAATCATATTAGGCATTTTTTCACAGGGAAACTGACCTCATAATATTGTTCTTCATGGTTTCAAACCCACATATGTAGATTTTCATAAGATGCCTCAGAAAAACAGGTACATCTAAACAGCATTTTTGCGGAAACGGTGAGTTCAACATAAAAAAGTATAACTCGTTTTTTTTTACAAATCATGATTTTCCTCCTACCGGAGCTATTGAACGTTCCAAAATTCGTAGTTGATTTGAAGTCACTATTTATTCGAGACTGAGAATGGAAGAAAATGAAGCCAATCCTGTTGATTCGGAATTAGGGGATTCTTTGCATATGGAGGTTCGAAAGCATGCTGAAAAGTAATATGAGGTTAGATTTTCTGTGAAAAATGCCTGATATGATTTTATGAAAAAACGATCCCTTTTTTGTTCAATAAAAAGGCACTGTCGAAAATAATGTGCATATCTGTAAAACTGATCGTATTGATGATTATTCATACCACACCTGATTTGGTTGGAATCGCATGACTAATAACTGAGATATAGAGGGGGGGGGGGGCGTTCAAAAAGTGAGACACGCTGTATATACCTACATCAATATGGAATGAATCTTCATTATATTCATGTCACAAGAAACCACAATATTTCTTGAATTCGATGAGAATCATGAATTACAATTATGATTCTCGCGGCTATGTTTGAATAGAAATGACTATTATTGACACATACTGAGAATTAATCAAATCATTCACATGACCTATTTTATTTTATTTTTGAATGTCGATTTCCTTCATATAAAATGTTGCCTTTTCAGAATCTACTAGAATTTTGGAAAGATCTGTCTCAAAAGAGAAATGCAGAAAAGTACGTAATGTGTGTGAGTTTTCCCAATTTTCTTGGCTGATGCTAACCAGAAGTTGTTATGATAGTGGCATCCCCAATATTTCTGATGTCCCTCAAACTTATTGAATTGTGAACATTTTTGCAATCTTTTCACTGAAATATCGTGAAACTTGTCACAGTATAGTGAACTGAATTCTTGTGGCATTGTTGAGGAGAGAATGATGAATACATCTACATTAATATTATAAAGAGGAAATATCTGTTTGTTTGTCAGTTTGTTTGTTTGTATTTTTTTAAATTTTTTTATCGCTTGGAGCGCACGAAAGGGAATCCCTATAATGTTCAAAGAACATCGTGCGTTCCTGGGGAGGAAAGGGATAGGAGGTAGGTATTGGAATTTTTTTTGAACTTCTGGAATACTTCCTCAGGCCTAGTCGGCCTAGCCGTTCTATGGATGAAAGAGTTTTGATAAAGTGCTGTTCGACATCATTCGAGGTTGACAACGAAAGGATGTGCTGACTGGGCTTGTCTAGTTCGTCTGACTGGTATTGCTAGTGAAGGGATGATAGCAGAGATTTTTGAAGCACATTTCCCGTATTGAATTGGCTACTAAACTACAGAACCAATTTGAAAACTCATTTCACTATTAGAAGCCTACATCATCCCAGATGAACATAGGCTATTTTTCACCGCAAGAAAATGTTTCATTCCTACGAAAAAACGGGAAATTGGACAACGGGTAATAAGAATTATCTCTTCCGTACTCATCTTTTTCACATAACGGCTGAACCGATTGGGATTAAATTTTATTTTTTTTCGGCAGTTTCCTGAATGATTCAAAAACACAATTGGACGCGGTAGGTGGCGCTGCTGTCGGTAAGCCATTTACTGAACGGCTTGACCGATTCGGATGAGTATATAATAGTAGTTATATATAGGTGAGCACAAAATTTTTAAAGAAGTAACAAAAAAATGTACTGTAGATTCAATCATCGCTCAGAACGACTGCAAAAAATGTATTTTATGTTAATGAGTACAACAACAGAGGGAATGATAATTCACTCGAATATACAAAGCACGTCACCATTTTTTTACATCACCCTCTATAAATTTGTGATTCATGATGAAGTGAAAATAGTTTTTTCCATGCCAAAATGATTTTCTCGATATTTATATCACGATATCACTGAAACGTATTCCTTTTCCACTCTGTGAATTATGATATGATACGAACCATCTGAATGATATGTAATATGAAGCAAAATAGAAAATTCACTTGCACCTTCAAATCCTGAGAAAGTAACTAAATAGTTATTTAGCGAATTGTAACTCCAACGCCCTGTATTTGAAAATCTGTCCATTCGCAAACTATGCGATTTCGCACGTTCAATTAATTCATCGATTATGTACTACAACATACACTGAGAGAAATTATCTGCTGTGAATACCTGAAGATCACTATACCATACCAAGCGTTGTGGTTAAATAGGCGCCAGTCACTACATTCATCAAATATAACCACTACAAAATAGTATAATTGAGGCAATATGACATACTGAAGCACCAGTTATCATGGACCCTACCTGTACGGTTATTATTTACCACTACAAATGAGTGAATAATACTATACAGCTCGTCGGTTCGTATTTACCACTAAAAACAATAGATGTATATACTCTACTCATTTAAATCACATTTACCATTGTGAACTAGTGATTTTCACTTATAGGTTCGTTTATTTTTGTCTGTTCAATTTTGTCTGTTCAAACTCTGAATCAATATTTTGTTACCGTCGTCAGGGACATCCTTCTTTGGAGTAAAAACTGGAGAAAAACACAGAATTTCAATAATTTGCAGGTATGTTATGATAAGTAGGTAGGTAGTAGAGATAGTTATCTGAGTATATGAATGAAGTTGGGAAGGAAAGAAAAATCGAATTATTGTGTGAATTTGAGTTTTGTGTGCAATAAAATGAAAATTTTCTCGTACTCCTCAATAATGCGTGCAACGTTCACCTGCCATTTCAGTTTCAAGATGAAACGAATAGGTATTTTACTTACACTTGAACACCGGTAACAACTCTTCGAGTTACCACTATCTGGTACAGTTCACACTTCACAGTACCACAGTGTGTAGGTAAGTCGGTACTTACACTATACACATGCATTGCAAATAAAAACTCCATGGGCCATTGAAATTTATATCATTCATAATTCACGAGACGAACGCAACGAAAGATGGACTATGAACTGATGAAATGACCACGCCAACGCCAAGCCACCTGCATTGAAAAAAACGAACGTCGACTCTCTGATGTGGTATATTTGTACATCACAAAAAGTATACCTATTATCATTACCGTACGCACTAATACGTAGTAGTAAATAGAATCAGGGAAGTAACATTCAACACAATCCTAATACTACTACATGAGAGATATTAATCAATGACTGGATATGGAACATGTTATTTGATGAAGTGGTGAAAAATAATTTGAACTTTAATATTCGGAGGTTGTATGCAATAGGTTTGTCTAAGTATTGATCACTCAAATAAGTGATATCACGAATATGTGTTGTGTTTGATGAAACTAATTCGAAACCACCACTACATTTAGTTATATAAATTTCCATTCATTTACTCAGTGCACTGAAAATTCTGAAAATTATAACGAGAACCATTTTACCTATGAAAAGAGCAGGTCCTTTTTGCCTAGTCCGACCCAGACAAATTTAAACAATAAGTCACGTTCATGTGAGAATTATGATAGGAATCAGTATCGTAATTGCAGTTTAATTTAGTCTGCGCTTCATATTTACCGCACTAATAGCCAATTTACTCACCGTTGTAGCAATTTCTACAGAACACCTCACACTCATATTAATTGATGGGCATTGAGGAAATTAATTCGTTCCTGAGAAATTCGTTTGTGTGATAAAACTTCTGATATATAAGTTAGGTAAAAAGTACTGGTTATACAGGGTGCTATTGAAAATGATAAAGAAAAGGATTTGGTGACCAAAATCAAAGTATATACACTGAAAGAACGGTTTGGTTATAATAAATAAATATGATTAACTGTTACCAAATCCGTTATTGAAATATGGCTTATTAAACGTTTGTTTGAGAAAAACAAATTATTTGTTCACACCCCCATGAATAAGCCTCGTGCATGGTTAATTTATGATTATTTCATGATAATAGTCCTTTATTATCTGAGAATATATATTTCTTCACCCACACCAAACGATATTCATTATTTCAAAATCTTTGTTTTTAGTAACCAAATATTCATTTATAAGTAGGTACAGCATGAGAAGAAACATTTTATTGATAATAAATAAATATTATGTTCGCTGATATAATTCAATGTCTTCATTTCAGAAAAATTGCTAATTGTTTTACCAAATTTCCTGATCTATTACCACCAGTCGTGGATCACCCTGAGGGAATGTTTTTAAGCCTTATAATATCAATAACAAATTTAGTAACAGTTAACGAATATTGTTTATCTGAGTATATAATCAAACTATTCGATCCAGGGCTGATGGTTGCGTATGAACCTATTACCTTATAACTCATCAGCCCTCAGCTATGATGGCGTACTCACGTTTCAATGTACATATTAATATAGTACTCCCTTTCAAATTTATGTAAAACGAATGATATCAGAAAATACTCATGCATACTATACATAATAGGCATTCGCACCTACTTACGTTCAAAATGTTCCAATATTGATTGATTAGCTCCACATGCACCACTGTTTTTCTGAGAACATACTAAATGTTGTATACTGATGATGCACTGATAGTCGTCCGCCATTTTTTTTCATATGTGATGTTGTACCTACATGAAATTATCCCAAGAAGCTGATTGTAGACGTAAATACATATGTCCAAATGTCAACAAACCCGCACTGTCATATAAGGGATTGAACTAATATAACCATCACACTTCATAAATTTCGCGTTGGTCGAAATCAAATGAAAATCAGCAACGATATCAAGAAGATGCTCACGCGATGAAAGATGGAAGCTAAACTAAAATGATGGCCCATGCGCATGACAGTCTTTTAATTATTACCAAACGAAGAATAAAATGAAATATCCATTGTTATCCTTTATATTACGTATATTTATAATGAACAAATTTATCATAATCAATAAACACATATCGGCGTACTAGATGAATTGTTAATTATTAAATGATGCTGTTCACAATGAACAAATGTGACAGTAATAAATCATTTATTGGTAATAAATAATGCTTAGAAACGGGTACGATTTTGGTGAATGAGACTTTTTAATTATGAATATGGCTAATTGATTATGAACAAATTTGACGTTAACAAATATTTGATAATTATTACTGAGATTTTTCTTTCGGTGTAATATTTTTGTAGAAAAATAGATAAATTCATAGTGAAATTATATTATGATGTACTCCTGGAATATTCTTAGTTTTCTCACACCAATATCAGATGAGCATTTATTTTCGACGACATCAGGAACGTCAGTTATTTTTTTTTTGAGGATTTTTTTTCACGATTAGGTGATTATTTCTGTAATATACCTCATTTCTTGAATTGCTCCAATTTAGGAAACACCCAGTATTGTTCTGCTGGGTCTTGGATACCTCTTTCCCCAGAAGTTAATTTCCGAATTCCATATGTATTTTCGATTAAAGTATAATATGTATGTTTGCTGTTCTCTATCAGGCAATTATTCCATAAGAAATTTCCTGTTGGTTAATCGAGAATGTGTCTCAATAAGTCTGGTGAATTGTTTAGAATAATTTCGAAAAGGGATTCTTACCTGAAACGTCAAAACATAGATGGAAATTATAGTTTTTTCTGTGACGGGAAAAAAGTTTGGCATTTCATATCTAGTGGCAGGTTATAAAATGTCACTATTCATAAATTACTTTTTTCCCGTGGGAAAAAAGTTAGTACTTTTTTCCCGGATGTATATCACATATATATACACTGTTGATGGCTTTTGTTGTGCTATAGTTCCAGAAAATGACTCAATAATACCGTCTCCGAGAAAGAACTGCAAGTCCTTTTATCTTCCATTCGACTTCGCGGATACGTATATCACTTAACAACCACTAAATTCGCAATTTTTTGAAATCATATCACAGAATTAGACTGACAGAAGTGACATCAGATATTCGATAACTTCAAAAGAATGATAAAGATGCCTACAATGCAGGTGTCCCTACTGTTAAAAACTTTAAATTTCACGTCGATAATTTTCAGATTTCAAAATAATGTAATATCTTCTCAATATTGATTCGTCCTTTCTTCTGTTACAGAGAAAAATAGTGTATTATACACGGGAAAAATATCAGATTTCAGCTCACAGTTTTTTGTCTTCCTCCGCTACGCGTCGTGAGACAACACAACCTAGAGCTAAAATCTACTACTTTTTTCCCTCGTATAATGAATAACTATTCATCACACATAATGTATTCTTTTTGTCCAAATATTATAAGTGTCTATCGATCGAATCTCACTTTCAAGGAATTGATATTATAATATAAAACGCAGTGACATTTTGAAACAAAAATTGTGATTTTTCGTTACTAAAGTTATATTGAGAATATACTGAATATTCCATCTCAACAGAAATGTAGAAAATATCGAAAAAATCTGGGAATATCAAGACTATATTCAGTTTGGAGAAAAATAGAATAGTCTGAGTAAGATGAAGAAACTACCCAAACAGTTGATTGAAGATCCCGACTGCTCTAAAATGGAATTCATCCATCCGAAAATGTCACGTCACACATGGCATGAAAGTTATTTCCTATCCAAATGGCACTAGTAGTGCGGTTAGATAATTTGGAATCTTGGAAACACATTCGCTGAAGTCATATATTTCAGATGAATTATGGGCCGTCCTATTGAGAGAAAACACGTGTTCGAAGAGGATATTCATTCTACGTGTATAGCAGGTGCAATCTGTCAGAATAAGTCCACATGTTGAACTAATCAATTATCTCGATATCAAGAATCGTCAAAGCAAATTTGGCCAAACGTGGGATCATGCAGAGGAAGTAGTTGGTGTAGATATTGATTGATTTACCATTGATTGATGATGCTGATACGTGCATTCGCAACCTCCCAAATTGTCGGTAGACAACTTTTACTAGGCAAATTTCTATCTCCCAGTTCCTGTATATTTTGTCATTCGAGGTATGTTTTGTGAATATTTAAAGTTTTTTCGAAATCCTAAGAAGATGGAATTGATACATAATGAATCAGGTATTTAGGAGATCACTGTGATATTGAATATATTGTGCAAACAAGATCTTCTTTCCTACGATGTTCTTTGAACCAAAACTCTTTTCCAAAACGTAGACTCATATTGGTGATATCTAGAGAATATCTCCAGAGATACAATCGAGTCAACTAATTATCATGTTCTCTTCAGTTCTACTGAGGATGGCAATTCAGTTGCTGGAACACATAAATTTTATGATTTTTTGAATATTGATGTGGTACTTTGGATACATTTTGTAGTTGCCTTGCTCTCTTCTGCAAGTTATGTCTTCAGTATATGGCTTCTTCCATACATTTCCGTCGATTCAGTGTATTACACTCCAAATCACTAAAAGAAAGGACCCCGCACGAAAACACGGGGAATTGGCTCTTCGTCGAATTGGCTGAAATTATACTATGTTGTTGTGAGATGGCTCATTAGAAAAATATGTGAGTTTGGAAAGTTTTGTATGTTTAGTTTCTGAGATATAAGCCGACAACGTTCATAAAAACGTCGTATCCGGGTATAAGATTGACAAAGAAAAAAAACTGTTTTTTTAGTATAAATAAGACAAAATAAGCTAGAAAATGTGTTGATCGGAACTCAAATACATGTCTAGTTATGAGCACATACATCATAGTAAATCAGGGTGTATACAAGGCACGTTCAAAAAATTAATTTTTCGGAAAAAAAATTCGAGCACTATTCCAAAACTAACAAATTATATTTTGGTGAGACATTATAGTTTCAGTCTATTGAAGGCTTCGAAAACGTATTTTCATTCTTGATAACTATCTCTGTTCG
The DNA here is from genome assembly GCA_918026855.4 of Phaedon cochleariae. Lineage (NCBI taxonomy): Eukaryota > Metazoa > Arthropoda > Insecta > Coleoptera > Chrysomelidae > Phaedon > Phaedon cochleariae. Next base: position 59,933,265 of record OU896709.1, on the reverse strand, counting down.
AAATATGAATTCTTTGAATTTTGTGTTATACCCCGTTTGGAAAACAATGGACAGCTTGCATGCTTTTGATCACGAAAAAGGGACTGATTAATACTGTTGATTTATTGAAAGCTGAGTTAACTCACTAGCGAATTCAGTTGTTCAATATTGCTTTTCATTTAGAAACAGGGTGTGTTAGATTGTGTTGAAGATTATTTGAAATGTTTCAATTGAATATCTCGAGAACAGTTCCGTTAATTTGGATCTCATTTCACTCACACCATTTTTTCAATATGCTGACTATATGCAGAAAGTTTTTTAAATTTTTTATGTTTTGTTCCTGAGATATGCATTTTTGAGTTCACAGTATGACAGGTATTATCGGATATTATACTATCGATTCAACAGAACTTTACGGAATCCATACTGTTGAGTTTCATATTGTTTTTCAATGTGGTTAGCGTTAATTATAGTTACAAATTATTGATTTCTAATAGTTTCATAATGTAATTGAATGTTCGAAAAATTCCGTGAAGTTCTGTTGAATCAATAGTAATATCCGAGGTAATAACCCTTTAATACCTGTAATATATTGAATATTGTAAAAATGATATCTCAGGAACGAAACATAAAAAATTGAAAACTTTTCGCATATGATAGTCAACATATTCAAAATAGTGTCAGTAAAATGAGATCCAAATTAACGGAACTGTTTTCGAGATATTCAATTGAAACATGATAAATAATCTCCAACAAAATCTAACACACCCTGTATCTAAATGAAAGGCAATATTGAACAACTGAATTCGCTAGTGAATCACATCAGCTTTCATTCAATCAACAGTATCAATCAATCCATTTCTTTGTGATCAAAAACAAGCTGTCAATTATTTTCAAAAAGGGGTGTAACACAAAATTCTAAAAATTCATATCTCGAACTGAGATAGTTATCAAGAATGAAAATACGTTTTCGAAGCCTACAATAGACTGAAACTATGATGTCCCACCAAAATATAACTCATTGGTTTTGGAATAGTGCTCGAATTTTTTTTTTTTTAATGAATTTTTTGACCGTGCCTCGTATGCACCCTAGTTCACTATAATTTATGTGATCATAACTAGACACGTATTTGAGTAACGATCAATACATTTTCTAGCCTAAAAACACTTTTTTTCTCTGTCAATCCTACCCTGATACGACGTTCTTACGAACTTTGTCGGCTTATATCTCAGAAACTAAACATACAAAACTTTTTGAACTCACAGATTTTCCTAATGAGCCATCCCACAACAACATAGTAAAATTTCAGCCAATTCGAGAGAGAGCCAATTTCCCGTGTTTTCGTGCGGGGTCCTTTAGAAAATAATAGCATATTATATAGAATGGGGGAGACCACTGATTTTTTAAGATGATATAATCGTGAACTCTTTACTAAAAAAACTACCAGTGAATTAATTTTAAATTTTGTCATTCATGCTAAGACGATGAAAAAAATAAATGAGAATATGTCCATTTCAAAACACACAATTCCTGCGCCATTTTAATTTTTGTCAATTCATTGGTGTGACTGTTGCGACGTCTTAGTCCCAACACGCCTATTGCCCTTCAACTAACCAATCACACTGCAACACTGCAGAATGACGAGGTATCAGAGAGGGATAGATACAGTTCGGGATTAATACGTCACGGCTCCATCATCATATTTGGCTTTTTGAAATGCCGAATGAAATATGCTGATTTTAAAATGATATAGATTCGCTTCCTTTCAACTCCAAATCATAATATTGATTGTACATAAAACGTAAATCATGATTCGTCGATTGAAAGGGGTTTGCACGGATTTCTTCCCTCAGTGGTCTTTCCCATTGATCGGTGTGCAATGCCGGAATTGACGACAGTAGCTATAGAAAATGAGCGTACGCCACCTATCAGAGTCCTTGAAAGCGGTCAATGCGGCATGGTTACTTTGTTTTCATTGGTTCACATTCGTTTCTTGTTAGTGCTTATTGATCATATCATCAAAACATACCGTCAGGTGGGGCATAGTGTTATTTTCTTTCGCGAACTGTATCGACGATACTCCTTCCACCACCATATGGAGCAATCTGCCTGAAGGAAAACCAGTAAGTCGTATGATGATAGTTCGTGGAGGAGCCCTTGGTAAAAAACACGGTCGAATACCTTCGATATACCCAACGCTACAGCTAGAGATTCCCCATGTTCTGTTAATGAAGCTAACCATATATGGGAGATGTAGGCAAGTAGATCTCCAGTTGATCTTTGGTGACGAAAGCCACATTGTCTATTGTTGATGATGATAATGAAGATGATGGCGAGCCCTAATTTCGAGTCGAACTCACAACCTTTGGGTTACATGCCCAACGCTTTGCCAATTGAACTAACGGGACATCCGTCGATCAATCGGCAGGAAGGTCGAGTTCTCTCTCATCACACACCAGGCGGCTGAATCCCTCCAAATACAGTCTCCATTTTTCCCGTTCGTCCTCTGGTATTGTCCTTCCTCGTGTACGGAAAAGCCCGCAAGCAATCTATACATAAGCCATTTTTCCTCGAAGTTAACCACACAAACCGGGTTTACAATAAGTGAACCAGTCAATTTCCCTCGAAGTGTATTCCAAACTATGACGTAATAGTTGACCAACCACTCAAACCATGCTCACTGAGGTAGTTAACGGAGTAGTTAAGGCTTTTGATTGGGCTCCTGTTGTTATATCGGAGGTTATATAATTAATGAGAAATTGAGAAAACATAATTATGCTCCTCAAAGAGTTGATTATGGATTCATACGAAGTATTTTTCAATGAGTTATAATATCATCTTATTATTGATGAAGATACATACATATTCGATTTATTGTTAATATGTATGTTGAATTTGAAGTATATAGGTTAGTATCTAGTTTCTATTTATGATATATGTTTGTTACAGATGATGAATTTATTCAATATATTAGAAATACTACTGAAACCAAACAATAAACATCTGTCAGGCATCAGAAGTAAACTGTGAGGTCATAATAAAGTTACCGTGACATCATCATAAAGATAACCTGGTTGGTCTGGTTAGGTTCAAGGAAAAATTACTATAGAAGTGAGAGATATTTTTTCTCGGTTACTCGACAGAAAAGATACATATAATAATGAAGATGATGATATTGTTAATGATGCGCCCAACTTTCTGACGGTGAACGTTGGTCTTCTTGACTGTGTAACGATTCGATAAACAACCTGTATATTACCCTCTTCGTTTGGTGCTTGTTTTCGGTCAACTGTCACCTCGTATAGGAGGACGCATGCATCACGTCAGAGGCCCCTTCAGACTTGTTCATTGAGCCACCCCTCCTTTAGGGATGACCTTTATGACCCCTTCGAGAACATCCGGAATGCATCCTAGACAGAGACATATAGACTGCTAACTCTGCAACTCGATTTTGCTTTCATTCGGTGTTTATTTCTTCCTTTTTATTTTCGTTTTCGTTCGGGGCACGACACTAGCAACATAAATATCAATCAAGGGGTTTTCCCTTGATATGGAAAATTTATGTGGCGCAGATATAAAAAGACGTTATGTTGTTATTTCGGAACATATATTTTTATGCGGTATTGGGAATGGCGTTTCAGTTAAATTATCCAATTTTTGGCAGGTATTATTGGTTTTCGGTAATTTATGATCGGATCCTTTTATCTTTAGTGTAGTATATGGATCGCATTTCAGATACTTATTTCTTGGAATCGAATATCGTGAGACTAATATATCGGTGAATAAGTTTTCGTTATATGGGTCATATTATAGCGAATACTGATGGAGACGAAATGAAAAAAACAATAAATATCATCACATTCACACTCAATCATGACAATGGATATAGGATTCTTTATGATATATATTTCAAGAAAAAGAAATTCATATGATTCTGAAAATATTTAGTAATGGTGAAAGAAACATTGAGAATCCAACTGAAATATTTTGGTTATTGTGAAGCATCCTATTTTTTCAGAAAGAACGTGATATATGTTATTTTTTATTTTTAATAGGACATCTATGTATTATACATAACAATTTTGGATTCCCTTCAAATTTATTTATTACACTATTATAATTATACACCTGGAATGAACAGTTTGGGAGTTTTTCGAGTGTTCCTGGAAATAGTGACAAACTGTCATTTTCAGGTGACTTACAATTCTTGATGCTACACAGATAAAAATAATTTCTCCAATCGAAGAGATCCATTTTCTTGAAGTTGAGTTGAATAGTACAAGAATTCTCCATTTGAATTGAGCAATTTTGTAAGTAATTGTCCATTCTTTGTATATTCTTTACTCGATTCCTGATAAGAATGATTAAACCAATAATAATGAATCTGTATATTATCAAGTATGTTTACTGATATATGTCTCCTTCCTTCGTGTTTTCACATACCTACTTGAAAACTTGTATACATGTTCTTTTGTCGAACGCAAAATTTCTTGCAACCAGAAAATATCTTGAACAGGACTATTCTCAGATATAATTATGAACAAGAAATACATTGAGAATTCGCATTCTCTATGTGATGAAAATATCGATTTTTTCCCGATCTATTCAACAGAAAACAACTACTTTCCTGGCTATATGCCACGACGAACATTAAATTATATCTATTGAACACACACGATAAGAATTTGAAAACAAAATCTTCTGAAGTAGAGAATTTGCATTCTTCTTCATATGAAGGTTAATTTATGTACATACATAATATTATTCTGAATATTCAACGGAAAACCACTACTTTCCTGGCTATTTGCCACGTCAAACATTGGATCATATATGTTGAATATCCAAAAAGAGAAAATATCTGATTGTTTTGAAATTTTATTTTTTTTTTCGGCAATTCCTGATGGCAGTGTCGAATGAAAATGTTTCTTATGAAGCAATTTCTTCAGGTATATGGTTTGTGATTTCACATTTTTGAAATGATGTTTTTTTTTCTTTTCTCTAGGTTTTCGAGGTTGAACATTTGAACATTCCACTTCCTAGAGGAACGTATACAGACAGTGATTGATGCTTCAACTATATCATATACATGTTTTCATATATATATATTATAATGTTTCTATTTTTGCTATGTTATCATATGATGACCACGTTTTTATGATAAAGCCTTTTGTTCACCAACTGTTAGAGTTTATTTTAGACCATCAAGACTCTAATAGTAGGCTGTATTTTAATTTCTCTCAAAAAGATAACCTTTTGGCTTGGCAAAAAGGGCCCATGGGGGCCTACTTGCCTGGCTACAGCCTCCCCACAGTGCAACTACTACTAACCTTTTGGCGCAGACAAGTGGATACAGATAGTGGAAATGAAACATTGAAGATCGTCTTTGAGTTTTTCTCGTTGATCTAAATTTTTTTGTGAAATGGAAACGCCAGTCAATTATTGAGGTAGGGTTCTGAAATTTGCCGGAGGAGAAGAAAGTCCAAAGATAAAGTCAATTACGTGATTCCAAATCTGAATTGATTTTCGACCTATTCTGACTCCTAATATCATTTTCCGGAAATTGGGGTAGTTTCATGGCTGTTGGCGAGCAGTGTATATCACTGAAGATGACCCCACTTGGTCATAGAGTGCATTTTTGGTATACCTCTCGCTCCAGCAAATTTCAGGATCCTTACCCAACGAATACGTAAGATACAGGGGTGGATCCATTAGAAGTGGGTCACACTGTATTAGAATATAGGAAAATGATCATAGGTTTTTCATGAATTGATATGAGGTAACTGAGAACAGCAAGCGGTAAAGTGCACTTTACGGCCCGTGGGCCATAATGAGTGCGACTTAATGCCAACCAAACCGGGCGGTAAAGTGCACTTTACGGCCCGCTAGTGCATAAAACAGATTTATTTTCATCTCAACTTCCCAACAATACGTCCTCAAAATAACACATGCAGCTATATCGATTGTTATTTTTCTCTTCATGTCACTTCCGATCTTTCCACGAGCCGGTAAGGCAAAAACATGATATATTCATTGATCTACTTATACAGGATGTTTTTCAATTGATGACTGAAGACAAAGGATGGTTACTTAGCTCATTTTGAGGAAAAAAACTCATATGAACATCTTACCTCTCAATTTTCTAACTATAATAAGGTGTTAAAATCAAATGTTCTCTTTGTTATCGAAGAGAGAAACTTTCACAATGCTTAAAACTGACTTGATAAATACTTCCCAAGAACAAGACAGCAACGTAAGCGATCAAATGTCATTATTTTGAATACATAATAGGGTACCAGAACCTACTAGTTCAAAATATTTTGGATGAATGCATGGACCTTTTTTTATTTTTCACGCAAAAATGGTGGGTCAGATGGAGGAAGTCAAATTCTTGCATGAAATATCAGGATTCTCACAATGATTTCCATTTTCGTAAAAGTGAGGGCGTGCAATATTTGAAAAAAATCTCCAGTACAAATCCAATACGGACGCCAATGGTAAAAATATTGAAAGATCTCTTCCATCAAACAATGCCAATTGATACATATCAGATTTCAAGAGAATACGATTTTTTCAATGCCCTATTGCTCAAAAGTTCAAAGGGTTACGGCACATTGGTTATATGAACATTTCTTCTCAAAATGAGCTATATAATGAATTGTTTCCTGAATGCTTAGCCATCAATTGAATTACACCCTGTATATCATTAAATCACTGCAAACAATTTTTACAAATAATGTCGGATTGCTTTCGAAATTCTCAGACACATAATCGAAGTGAAAACTCCAATGAAGATTGTCGAGGGAAAAATATTGCGGACTGACCATCGTGTACCCAACTGTACCCGAATCTACAACTTAAACTGTTCCTCAACTCAAAACAGGATGAAACGAGATGACCGACAGTCAGCGAGGGGCAGAAAACTAATTAGTTTATTGTTTTGTCCACCCCCTCGGCCAGAACAAGTGATTAGCGTTTCCACCCTGTGCCGCCCTGTTAGTTAAGCTTGTCGGCGCGCTGCCGTCATTTCCGCCCCGTCTCGACTTTACAGTCACCTCTGGCGGATCGTAGGGTAGGTCACTGAGGGTTGAAAGGGCCCTATTCGGGTTATAATAACTGTCGCTCTCTATCCGGATTTGCCATAGGAGAGGTTGATCCGAGTGAATTAAATCGAAATTCATCCTGAGAAATCAATTTTGCTCAAATCATTCAATTGAATCAATTGAAGAGCAAACCTTTTTAAGATTACCAGGTCTGCAGAGTTGTAACATTTTGAATCTCTTAAGCGCAGACGTAGGGGTCTCATTCGCAAGGTTTGGTTGTTTGAAGAATCTACTTAAAATAAACCTTCGCACTTTCGCCAGTCTGAAAGCTAGATCGTCCTTGTTTTCCATTTGAGCTTTGCATTGTAGCATTATATATATTGGAGTTTCGATCTTCAACTGGCCTAGTGCTACTGATGAGGTTTAGTAAGTCGAAACAGTATGTCTTGCATCTGTCACCTGATCTCGATTTATGGAATTCTCTAAGAATCTCTTAGTCTTGCGCTTCTAGATTTCTCTTCCTTTCTTATTCTTCCCTGCCGTCGGCCTGTTTTTGCTACATATATAGCTCAAAACACGCTGATGACCATCAACCCCATCCTGGAATTCTGCCTTTCCCCCTGGAGTTTTCTGTCTCTCTCTCTCTCTCTCTCTCTCTCTCTCTCTCTCTCTCTCTCTCTCTCTCTCTCTCTCTCTCTCTCTCTCTCTGTCTCTCTCTGAATATATGGCCTCTTGTCTTACGACATACAGTCAATGCCCTTATTACGGAAAATCCGTTCCCATCCGGCCTGGATACCGGCGTGAATAATAAGGGTTTTGTTTTTGGAGCAGGTATTGTGTTCTTTAAGCGTTTCAAACTCACAATCACAAAAGCATTAACCTGAATTCGGACCTGAAGACGCTGCCTGTCTTCCACCGCGGTCGGAAGTCGAATCCAAGAAAGTTTTTTCATAATGGGGTATTTTGATTATCGGATACTTCCACTTCTTTCTTCTGGCCTCTTTCTTTGAGGTATAATTAGTCGAACAGATGCAAGAGTAAAGGTTAGTTCTTCTTATTCTTTTTCTACTCCTACTTCTAAATTTTATATGAGCCTTACTCTTCCAGAAGATTGGTCATGGATAGATAGATAGATGAATAGATAGATAGATAAGTAATATCACGATGTTCTGAATATTGTGAATGAATCTGTAGCCTCAATGTTCATGACATTGGTAAATTGTGTTGTCGAATAACATTGCTGTATGGAAACACGTTTGAGTTAACGATGGAAGACAGAATTATGAGGAGATATATTCAGAACAGATTGGTATTTACTAAACTATATTCACTATCACGAATCATAAAAAACATTCATTGTGAATCAGTCATTATTTTCATTCGTGGTCAAGTCACTGAATAGCAAAGTATCTGAAGGGTCTCTCCCATGTAGTAATAAATTTTGCGCCTTCGTAGTTTCAGTAGTAAAAGTTCACTCAGAAGATATCCTATCGTAGAAGTGCAGATTCACAGAGTTACTTTCGACATCTGTAGCCTGAAACTATTATAATCAAGTTGCCATTGCAAGTGGAATAAGGGTGCAATTCGGTTTGAACCGTATAATCGTGGTGGATTGAGAGTGAAGATTTATGAATAAAAAGTGGCTTAATTTGGAAACCCAAAAAAAGAGGGCGACAGTGCTCGCGAAAATGCACTCCAGCCATTACTCTAATAAGAACCAACTTTTTTTCTCAACATGAAAGCTTTATCAGAATGACTGGAGTCACCTCATCGTGAAATATCGTGAAATAAATTACTATGGAGTAACCCATAGTAATAAGATCATTTTCTGACAATATTCCTTGAACGTCGGATCGAAAAGGTTATAGTAGGTAGTTTATTTGCTAGTGATTCGATATGAGGAGCCCAGTTGAGCCTATTGTCTAGATGCACGTCAAGCAATATCACACTATCATCTTGAGTGATATTTGATTTCGAAGAAACCAGCATAGTTTGATTTTTATGTAAGTTAATTTCGAGTTTGTTACAAGTCAACCAAGGTTGAGCTGATTTCATAATATCATTCGATATCGTACATAAACTGTTTAGGTCTGCACTTTGACCAATGATTGTTGTATCATTTGCGAAGAGAATGGTCTTTGCCAGATATATACAATAATGAAGGTCATTTATACAAATAAGAAACCGATGGAGGCCCAAAACAGAGCTTTGAGGAACACCGTGTTCAATTACCTTTCGATCAGAGAAATCATACCACATCGTCTATACATCGTATATACCTACAATGTGAAGTCGTTGTCCTCAAAGTAGTTTCACGAAACATTTCAAATCCTCAATTTCCCGGTGCAGATATCTGGAATTGAAGCCAGGCACGGCTCAAGAAAATCACAACAAATGACACTAACAATACGGATTGCACACAGAAGAGAGGCATGCTGGAGAAATGAAAAGTATTATCCGATATAACATAACTCGACACACAAAGGCATTGGAGCTTATCGAAGGAAAATCCACTATTCTCTCCAATCGATGTAAGAGAATTGGTTTAGAGATAAAGGTTTGGTCCACCTCGGAAATGAAACGATTTTATATTGCTCGAGGACGGGCAACAATCAGATTTTCTTGATGGGAGACAAATTTCCTCAATATCCAAGTAAAAAAGTCCTTACCTCTCCCTACCAGGCGAGAATACTCATTTCTAGGAAAAATAGTATGATGTTCATCAGGATGAGAGAAGGCACAGATAATTGTTTTATCCGGTTTTCAATTGACGATGTTTCACACTAGAATATTATTAAAAAAAATACAAGGATATAAGATTTCGGTAAGTGAAATACAAAACACCGACTTTAGTTATCCATTAATAAGGCAGCTCCCAATAAACAAACACACGTAAAATATTCGTTTATAAGTAGAGTGAGTCAAAAATATTTACAGAGCTTTCTGAATGTGATAGTACATTGAAAAATAAGGATAGTTTGATGGATGAACTGATGGCCCAAGATGTATAATGAGGGAGATATATCCTTCCAAAGTTGGTGAAATTGAAATAATATTCCTGCATAACTTATGAACGGTGGAAGCCACCAGACTGAATTTTCCTGCATGAAGGTACGTTGATAAAATACATTTTTCTGAAACACTTCTATAGATTCCTGATATTGTTATGAAGTGGGTTTTTCGAAAATGACTCATATTTTTTGAAGACAACATTTCTCCTTGTATTCTATTTGGTGAAAAAATATAAGCATTCGATAGAGCGAAGAGAATTACATAAAAACGGTACTTTCATTGAAATACAAAAATTGTAACCGGTCTCAAGATATTTGAGTTTTTATAGTGACATCATCTCTATATATCATTTAAAAACATACTTTTCCACGCAATCTTTGTACAATTCTCAAAATTGTTCAAAAATTTTGAACGCGTCGAGCGGGAAACATCTTGGCATAACGAATAACCTGCAACTTCTCGAAATCTCAGTTGAAATCGCAGTAATAATATTACTGAGCGAAAAAGCTAAACAAGGTAACAAGGAAATCAACATTCACAATGTTTATGTCATAAACGTCAAAATTAGGAACAAAATTGATTTATATCCATAAATATATATTATCTGCTGATGTAATGTGACTACAAAAACACGAGTAATATTTCGAAAACTGTTGACATTTTTGTATATTCAAGGGAGCACCGTTTCTATGTATTGTTTTTGCTCTATCATATGCTTCTATCATTTCACCAAAAAATTCGGGAAAAAGAGTTATTTTCTCTATAGCAATTTTTTTTATCAACATATATTTATGCAAAAAATTTTAGTCTGGTGGCTTCCGCCGTTTAAATGTTATACTGAAAAATTATTTCAATGTAATCAACTTTGGAAGGATGAATCTCCCTCAATATTCATTCTGGCATATTAGTTTGTTCGTTGAACTATACTCATTTTTCAATGTACTTTCACCTCCAGGAAGCTCGGTACATATTTTTGACTCAATTTGTATAGTAGTGGACGTAGATTAAACGTTACTCGTTGAATTTGGCAAATGCAAATTCAATCAAACGTTTGTTCAACTCATAATAAACGTTTATGATTCAACTCGTCTATATAGCGACCATTATGCAACGTGTCTTGATCGTGACTCTTCAACGTATATTCAATGAGGTTCAAAGAACATTACAATATCGTTGAATATGATATTTTTATGGAACTCGAATCTTGAAGCAACCTCCCACGTCTCAATCACAGTTTTCTTTACTTTTATTAAATGTTCTGAAATTACGTGAATGATCCGTTAAATTAATTGTCCAATGACAACTATATCCTTGAGCAACCCTCATTCAACATTTCGATAACTACTCCTTTACGTTAAATAAACTCTATTAAATTACGTGAATGATTCGTGAAATGAATAATACAATAAAAACTATGACTTTGAGCATCCTCATTTCAATTACTTATTTTCTTACATTCATTTTTAGTCATGAAAATAGGTGTATGATGAGAATCGTTCAATAAAAACTTTATCATTGAACAACCTATACAAGGTGTTTGCGAAATAAGTGCACATATTCAGCACATTAATATGATACAGTCTAAGGAATATTCCCATGATATCAGATTTCTTCTGATTCTTCTAATTAACGAGAGATTCCATCCCAAAAATCAAACAAAATACGAGAAGAAAATCAAGTACGCTACTTTGAAACAATTCAAATGAATGAACTCCGCGTGATTGTGCCTACCGCATGGAAATTTGAACACAGGTGACGTCAGATTTGCTACAGTGTAGAACTTTGGATGGATGGTATTTTGATCCCTAATTTTTTTATTAGTGCCATTCCATAGTACACGTCGAGCTTTCTCAGTGTTTGAAATATCTGCACTTATTTCAATGTCACCCTGTATATTTTGTTTCACGTTTTGATTAATAGATAATTTTTTATGTACATCGAACGTTTTGAAATGACCTGTATGATCTGTTGGAATAATATATATAGCACTTATATCTTTCAGGAACTTTTATTCTACGTTTCATCCACTTTTTTTTCTCACGTTTATTTAATGTTATATGAAATTACGTGTACGATCCGTATGATTCTGCATACAACTGTATTGGTACAACCTCAACAGAAAAAGTTCTGAGGAAATTACATCATTTGTATTGTGAACAAAAAGAAATAAAGTACGGAGTACCGCAAGGCACAGTATTAGGACCCATGCTGTTTATTTTATACCTCAATGAATTACTTACCTTGGAAAGCACGGGAAAAATAGTTAGTTTTGCCGACGACACGGCTATATTCTATGAAGATGATTCATGGTGCTCTTTGAAGGAAAAAGTAGAAACAGATTTGGACAAAATATTGAAATGGTTTGATAGCAAGTTGCTTACTATAAATTATAAAAAAACAACATACTTACCATTCAGCTGTTATGAGAATGGGCTTCCTAGTTACAATAATATTACAGTTGGTAGCAACGACAAAAAAATCGATATACTTGAGGCACAAAATGTGAAATATTTAGGAATTCATATAGACAGACACTTGAAATGGGATGTTCATGTAAACAAAGTGTGTCAAACACTCAGATCTATAATATACAGGTACAGGTTCTTTAGTTCATTCCTCGAATTTCCTCAGATGAAAATAATATATTATGCGTTAATTGAATCAAGACTTAGATACGGAATAATTGGATGGGGTGGAGTAACAAGTACAATCTTGAGAAAATTAGAAGTAACTCAAAAAAAATTTTTGAAAATATTCTTGAAGAGAGAAAGCACATTCTCATCTGATTTGTTATTCAAGGAGGCAAAAGTACTTGATATCAGGCAATTGTATTTTCAAAGTATCGCCGTAGATCAATTTAAACATAAAGATAAACTCAAGTATATAGAGCATGAATATAACACAAGATTGAAAACCCAAAATAAAACAAGAACATTTTTAGCAAAAACAAGAAAAGGACAAAGAAATTATGCATACATGTCAGCAAGAATTTTCAATATCCTTCCAGATGACCTAAAAAAATCACGAACAATAGTACTCTATAAGAAAAAACTCAAATATTTTCTACTCACCTCAGACAGATCGTTCGCCAGTAACATTATAGATCCGGAACAAATTCATAATACCCAATAAATTGTCATATACGTATCGTAAAAATTTTGCATATCATGCACTAGGAATAAGATTTATATGTAAAATGTAGAATAAGTATAATGTAAGTTTGGTTTCAGATTGAAATATTTTAAGATAAATATAGGGACACAGATATAGATATTGATCTGATAATTATTGAACATTTGTTAAATCATTTTGAAATATAACAGATAACCCACGTACAAGCTAGCTTTTGTTGGGTGAATTGTTTATTCATTATGTATCTATATATCTATATACATGTTTGTAGTCATATTATCGATCATAATCATTTTCACTTTTGTATCTACTACCTTTATATATGAATAAACATTATTATTATTATTTATTATTATTATTGAAATTATCGTGAAATACTGTGATTGGAATTTTTTTCCAATTCAACCTATGGTGCAATCAACTCACACTCACGCATTGTAAACATTAAAAACAATTGACAATTACACTGCCAACCATGTAGAACCCACAGGAATTAAAATCCACTGAAAGCTAATAATTATATTTAATTACACACGGAGCTCGATACAACACAATAGCGAATGTACACAATACAGGGCGATTCACAATAACTATTCTTCATACACGTCATCATATTCCAAGGAACATTATAATATTTGGGTAGTTGACAAAATTGACTTTGTAATGATATGAATAATCTTTTCTACACATATTGTTTTTCAAATACTTGTTTCTTGACAGGGAATATAACTATTCAGTTTTAGTAGCGAGTTCCAATTTGTTTCAATTCTCGCATATACTCCCATAACATTTTGTCAAGAAATAATTATGAGAAAGTTTTATAAATCTCATGTAGAAGTCCATGTTATCTCAAAGTGAAATGAAGTAGTTGAAATATAAGAAACAAAACTGTGTGGAGACAACGTTTTATTTCAAATTCAAGAAAGGGGGTCCATGTTTCGGACTCAAACGGTATCCATCATCAGCCAATTAATAATTGAATTATCCTACAAAGAACAACGAAACAGTAAGTGTATATCAAGTAAAACAAATTGATAATCACGTGGAGAAGAAAAAGGCAAAAACATGGTTAAAATGAGCATGGTAAAACGGTTGATAAAACATGTTTCTGAATAAGTAACAGGTATCATTATTCAATTTGGGGCCCTGTACCCCAGATATTTGCTCAACGACCTACTACATTCGGTAGCAGCAAGCAATCACAGAATGATTGAAAAAATCCGACAGAAACATGCTGACAATTATAAATAGAAAATATTGATGAAAATCAATCGATTGCTCCACCTGCCGAGCCCTCTCTGTTTACATCATGCCGTGAACAGAGACAACCATGGAAAAATATCAACCTCAGCAAGTCCAGCAATACAAACGAACAACATCTCATATCTCAAATATGTCAAGTCGGTTGTGAATTTTGGTCGTTGAGCAAACATCTGGGGTACAGGCCCCCAATTTGAATAATGATAACTTCATTACAAACTATTTAAAAACTCTAAACATGTTCATTGTAACCAGGTTTTTGCCCTTTTCTTCTCCACATGAGTACCAATTTGTTTTACTTGATATACCTACCTAAACTCATTGTTTCGTTGTTCTTTGTAGAATAATGTCTTTCTGGCTGATGATGGATATCGTTTGGGTCCGAAACATTTATCCCCTTTCTTGAATTTGAAATTAATGTGGAGACGACTTTTAGAGTTTTTATTATATTTCAGTTTTATAAATATATCATATGATCCTGTTCAATTTTGCGCAATGTATATATCGAACCAAACTCCCTATGAATAGTCTCCTCAGTTCTTGTAGAAGAATTTGATTGATGATCTTCAGATAACTTTTTCATTGACCTCCCTCACAGAGAGTGGATTCTGACCTGACTCGATTCAACATCGTTGGTTTTTATTATGCTGGTTATAGTTGAGGAAATTGAGTCTTTATCATAAAACCAACCCGAAAAAAATTCAGGTGGGGTATTGAATATGTTTCGTTGAATATAAAAAATGATCAGTATTGCGGCTGATGTTGGTGATGTTGATATTTTATTATATATTCTACATAAAATATGATATAGAGATATATTCTCCTCAACACAGTCACCTATACCAGAGAACACATACACCCGGTATCCACAGAAAAAAGGTTTCTATGCGTATACAGTTTTCACACCAATGTTTATGATAAGGAGATAACCTGTCATTCAAAACAAATAACTTCCAAATTGGACAAATATGTTTGCCGATAATGCATTTCAAACTCCAGGATACATTTTGGTGGTGCGTTTACTTTTTGGGGAAGTGTAAAATGGCAAATACAAATTTCCACACCATGTGATCAGAGTTGTCACAAAAGGTCAACATTTCTTGACGTTTCGACTCAATCCTATCGGTGCAAACATTTTCGAATCACCCCTTATACCGCGCACCAGCATGATCGTTTGTACCTGATGCGCTTCCTAATATTTCAAAATATTAAAAGACTTCATCTAAATGCATGAGGAATCGAGTTCTCTCTCTTTCTACGCCCTCGCGGTTAGCTATTCCGGAATCCCGCTGCTTTGTAAATGATCATTTTCAACTCGTAATAATATTTTGTTTGACCAGCTTGAAATCGCTGTAATAGGACTATTTCAATTCAAATGGCCGTGTAGGTACATTTCTGTTTCAGAACGGAATGGAATGAATAAAATAGTTCTCTTCCTCTCGCTCAACGATGTATGTAAATTTATAACAAACAATGTGAATGAGAATGGGTGGACGATGTTGTTGGGAGAATCTAAGGAATTTTATATTGGCAGTGTCAAAGGATCCAGTTGAATAAAGATATCGTATGATAGCCCTCAATTATTGGTGATGTTGTTATTTGGACAAACGTAATTGGTAAAGTGGGTCATTATGACCCATTCTTCATTATTTTCTTGTTGTAATAGTATAATATTATGAATCAAGTGCTATAAACGTCATTTTAATAACGAGTATTTTGAGCACGAGCGCAGCAGAGCGGATGTTGCCATAGTAATGTTATCAAGAAATTGGGTTGCCATTAGTGGTGCCTGCGAGAGTCTCGTTTTCGAGAGTCTCGCATGGTCTCATCTCGTTTTCGAGACGAGATTCGAGACGAGACTCGGACAAGACGAGACGAGACTTTTATTGGTCTCGTCTCGAGTCTCTTGCAAGACTTCTCGTGTCTCGTGCGAGAGTCTCGCAGGTAAATATTTCTGCGTGCCAACTGCAGACTTGAGAATTTCATTCATAATGAAACATATTCAGATAGAATTCTATGAGAGAACATCGGAATCGCCTCAATAATGAATCTGCACGATGTTTGTTATGTCTGAACGACTAGGTGAAATACTAAAAAAGATTTGCGATCGTGAAGGTCGATCTGACTGATAACGATTTTTTACTCCAATCGGCAGGGATAGTGGCTTTTTCCTGGCGCTTAACAGGCAGGAAAGGTGTACTCTTACTGCCTAGGCAGAGAGAGTTTGTTGATAAACACAAAATGGTGGAGTGTTCAATAAAAAAAATACACAAAATTGGTTTTATATCATTTGGAGAAGAAATTCTATGTTCCATACAGCAGCAAATGTAGATTGATGAAATAAATGACTATTTTCTTAGATACCTATTTCTCAAATAAGTTGAAAAATGTTGGATTGAAGTTTTTGTTTTGTTCATTTGTTTAGAATAAACGAGTTACTTCTCATTTTATTTTTATAACTTCCGAATATATGATTCTATGTTTTTTTTCTTATTTAGAAGTATGATAGGTATACTTACTTTTTAATAAATAATGTTATTTTTGTTGGCATTTTCTCTTCCTACTTCTACATTATACCTAGAAAGTAGGTAAAGGTAAATATCCCGTACTAGACTGGAACAAGATTATGTATGACGAAATTGCGAGACTCTCGTACGAGACGCGAGACAAGACGAGACTCGGGGCTGCGAGACGAGACTCGAGACAAGACTTCATATTTTATCGGCGAGACGAGACAAGACTTTATGAAAGTCTCGTCTCGTTGGTCTCGTGTGAATCACTAGTTGACATGGTACCGTGTTCAATATTTAGAATAAATCATTGTCAGATTGTCAATCCGTGACTAATTGATCATTCAGCCTGGTACATATCCGTTCGCTGAATGCCATTTCGCCATGTGAGTAAAGAACTATTTTATATGTGAGAGAATCGTAGAAATTATCCATACTCTAAGTGGTCCAATGTTTTTTAGATGAAAAACACAAATTTCAAAGTCAGTCGACCACACTTTATATAAAAGAAGAATAGAAAACAGTGACCGGTTTCGGCACAACGGCCATCATCCCTGTTCGTTTCCAAATTATAAGTCGATTGAAGAAAATGCTACTAAGCGGTGGACTGTATTCATTGACAATAAAAATATCGAGAGCATCACTTATGAATGGATAAATACCTGACTATTCGTGAATTTCTGCCGGTTGCTACTAAGATGGCTGGCTGATGCCCTTGGTGGTTGATGTTCTCAGGAGCTCCTTGGTTCCACCATTAACAAGACCGGCACCCCGAATAGATTTTCCCGATATGTTTCGATGTTGATTATTTACATAACACCAGAAAAATATTAATATTGAAATCGTGTCGAAAATCCCGTAGGTCGACGTTGACACCAAAAAATGTGCGTTATTCACGTAAATACGGCGAGAGTCGAAGTGTCTGTATGTTCTGAGCATTCCTGCTGTGTGTACATTGTCGCCCATGTTACGATATCTTGACCTACGACACTCCACTCAGATCGCGAAAATGGATTTAGTTTATGCTGATCTAATGTCCCGAACAATCCCCTTCTTCCTTTGCCAATCATATTATCGACTCAGATCATTCATTCAATGTTTCTAATAATTCTGATATTCCTCATATTTATGATAAAAGAACTAGACTTAATCTTCTTGAAACCCTTGAAATCCAAAAATGCATCAAAAACCACAATTTCACTTGTCTCAACGATCAAATTAATTTGGATCGCGATCACATTTTCCGCACCTTACGTTTTTTTAATTTCTTTAATATTTCAATCCTTTTTATTCTTTTTCATCAAAATACCCGCTTACTCACTGATTGTTCCGCCTCTGTTTCTCATAGAGAACAATTTATCCTCATCTTCTCTCTTTCTTTTTTATGTTTCTATCTTCTTTCCTTCTGTTTCCTCATCAAAACTTCAGTTCTTCTTCTTCTTACTTTTCCTTCACAGAGCTCTCTCTCTGCTTTACTTTAGGAACCTAGGTAGCTGATATTGAGACCTTCTGTCATTCGCCATTATCTTTTGTTCCATGATGTTCGTGCCCCATATGTCAGTATGTCAGCCTGTCATGTCAATTGTTCGTTTTTTCATTCTTTGAATCAGTTTCCTCCAGGCAACATGTGCCTTTTTGAATTTAGACAAAAAACTTAGGTTTTTCGATGTTCAACTTGATTAGGGCCAGATTTTTCTGGCTGTTCAGCCGTTTAAAACGAAACATTTTATTCACCTGACTTCGCGGCCTGATGATGTTTTTTGGTATTTCGATTTTATGAAATCTCTTTTTTGATATTTCAATGTGACTATTGTCAGTTTTTGTTTCATAGTGACAAATTAAATTTCCACATTCATGATGTATTTTCGGTACTGCACAGTCTGATGATGACCGTTGTGTGGAAACTGGTCACTGTTCTTTAATCTCCTTTTAAATAAAGTGTGGTCGACTGACTTTGAAATTTGTTTTCTCTTAAAAAAAACAATTGTTTGCGACGATGCTCAAATCACCCCGTAATTGTGAAGAATGCCTAAGGAATGCCTTATCACAAGCGACCTCGACGACTCATCGATATTCGTAATCATCGTATGATCGAAGATTGAAGCAGGTTTAGTCATTAGCATCGTAGCATCAGAACGAATCACTTATCGATGTTGTATTTTCATGTGTTTGAGTGTTGAAATTGTGTCTATCTACGATGCCTTCATTCAGAATCTTATAATATAGTTTTTGCACAACTTTATTTTGGAACAAACAAAGAAACTGATAGCAATTCGCAAACAATTGATTGAATTGGTTTAAATGCATCAGAACATATAGGGCTATGACAAAAAAATAGCATCAAGATATTTTGCAGAAAGACAATTTAGATCATTATTCTGGCGTCTCATGAAGATATGATTTTCAACAAGCATTCTTCACAAATGTGGGCTCTCTGGAAAGTCTATGGAAATAAATATAAGTATTGTATTCGTTCTGTATTGTAAGCAGATCTCTTCCTCTTGTAGAGTTTGGTGTCGACATTTGGTGGTTCCTCCAGTGGCGTATCGTCAATCTAAGCTCTCGTTGAAGTTTTGGTATTTTTATTCTCTGGTTCATTTGGGGGTACCACAAGATAGCGTGCGAATGTTATAATGAAATCAAACATGGAATCATCGGATGTTGCATTAAAAAGTCCGTGAAGTATTTTTTATCTCTTGGATTGCACGAAAGGGAATCCCTATGATGTTCGAGGAACACCGTGATTACCTAGGAAGCATAGGGAGAGAATGTAGGTATTGGTTTTTTTTCACCTTTTGGAGGTTATAATAGTTCTAACGAATATGATATCCTTCGGCAAAGAATTACAAAGCTTGAGATTCTTGCGACGTCCGCTTGAATACAGGGTGTTCGGAAAAGCCATAATAATAGGGCTGCTGGAGTGAGCAAAATAATGTCAGTACTTCATATAAAAAAATTGTCTATTGCACTTCGTTACATAGTTATTGACCTTGAGAGTGTGGATGAAAAAAAAAATATATCTCGTGTATAAATTTTAAACAGTTGCCATGGTATCAATGATATTCGGGTGAGCAATACTTCATTTTATTCGATATTTTGTACCGTTCCCTACCGTTTAACTGGGGTCAAAAATTCAATTTATTCATACCATCATGGTAGTTGCCGTCATTGTCATAATTGACATTAAATATTATTGTGACAGTATTTATTACTACGGTAACACCATGTATTAGTTGAGTAATGATGAGTATGCATATGAATAAACTTGCAGAAACCTTCAAATCATTCATTCGAAATAGCCTTACATTACCCACTTGGCGAATGTCTGTTGGTACGAGGAAAAATATCACAGCACTGACACTGACATTGACAATCAGGAAGCAACCGACTCCATGAAGCACAAAATTCAAAATCTCAAAGGGTCATAATGACCCAGGGTCACCAACTGAAGAATTAATTCAAATTTCAACAACATATGTATCGTAGTTACAAACTGAGAAAACGTTTCTGCTGAAGACTGCCATAATTCGCGTTGTTCATCAATCTGTATTCCTCATAATAACATATACAATATATGTATATAATATCAAAATTGATGGAAGGATTCGTTCACTGACAGCTGGAACAAATCGCACAAATATGTATTCTTCTTATATTTCCTTCCTTTTTCAACCTACGAGTTGTGATTGAGTACACCAGTTACAGAAGTAACAAATATCAGCCTCCACAAAATAAACCATCCTTATCTAATATTCACTTTTCCTCAGAACAAATTGATGCCTTTTCTTCAATCCCCATCAATATTGCGGAAGGAATTTTCCTCGCCATTAAGTTCCTCCCCTTATTACAGCGTACCGACTTCAAAGAAATCATAAATATGTCATGGAATATCTTGAGAAATCGGATCGCAGTCAACGTTATACCATTATACCCCCACGTAATGATGTTCCATGAAGAAAATAAATACGTCGGACATGTACAAGAAACGCTATCGCTGGAAACGTTATGAAATCCAATATTGCATTAAAGTTTATGAGAAAGTGTACGCGTCCTGGGATTCAAAGAAAACAGGAGTCGTATTCAAACGGCCTTCTTAAGGCGCCCGAGCGTTTGGTTCCTGTCTTTGCATAGGAATTGCCCTGTTCGGATATCGAATTCTGAACGTTTGGAGTTTGAATCTCTTTCACACCGAGCGAATATTTGAATATTGAAGTCCGCGCTGTGGGAAATCAGAAGAATCTCCAAAGATCGAAACACATCAAACAAAGAGCTTAGCTCGAGCTTCGTTTCGCTTATGTTTCATTGGCCTTTGACAATGCGATTGAATATCGATTTTACTTATGTATAATACAACAAGTCTATTGAAGATTATCGAGATACCAATCCCTTCGATTTTGAGTTTTTGAGAAACAAATTCGGTTCCAGTTTAGTCTCTTATAAAGCTCATCAATAAAAGGTGTTGTTGTCTCAGTTGATTTCACTCTTTATTCCATGAAAGAAACGATAATTTAACGTCGTATTGTGATTCGCAGTTGATGTGTTATGCGACTAACGATACATCGAAAAATGCAGAATGCCAAACTGGCTTCTATTCAACACGACAGTTATTGTTGAAATTTGTGTTATGATCAGGAGGTTACGATATCACTAAATTAATTATTCCAATAATGTTCGTGGAACTTCCTGCTTACCTATGGAGGATAGGGAGAGAAGGTAGTTGTTTTTTGAAATTTTTCGAGGTTATACATTTTTGGGCATACTTTTATTAGCAAAGAATTCCAAAGCTCTGTTCACTATAGACGAACAGGTTTTGGTAGTTCTGTTCGACATATTTCAAGGTTAACGACGAAAGAATGAGCTGACTGAGCCTGTCGAGATCGTTTCTCTGGTACTGCTAGTGATGGAATGATAGCAGAGATTTCTGGGGAACATTTTCCGTGAAAAGTGTCTATTACAAAACTGGTCGTATCTGTTCTTTGTAGATCATGAGTAGATGTGAAGTAGATTCTCGCACGAAACAAGAATTCGAGTTTTTGAGAAGCAGCCTTTGCGATGGATCGGACATGGTTTTTCCATGAGAGAGTATTGCTGATGGTAATACCTTACATAGATATTGTGGTCTTGGTAGGACATAGTTATGATTAATAGGCATACTGAGTTCTGCCTTTCTAGACAAAATACAGGCTTGAGTTTTGGTGGCGTTCAATTCAACTAGGATGTTGGTTCCTCAGGCTTCAATTTTCGCAAGATCTCTACTGACAGCGTTGGTCTGGCTTCTTCGTATGTTCTTAGTTTCCTGGGAAGAAATGAGAATTCCAGAAGAGAACGTAGTATGGAGAGAACAAGTGGTTCCTCCCAATAGATTGTTGAATTCAAGAAGAAACAATGTTGGTCAAACATGATCCCTATGGAATGCCGAAATGATGGCAATGGTATTAGATAAACCTCCGTCCACGCCATATGGAGCGATCTGCCAGAAAGAAAACTCGATAAAATATGGCATAGCTGAGGTGGTGGGCCGTATGATGCTAGTTTGTGGAGCAGGCCTTATTGCCAAATACGATCGAATGCCATGCCTCTAATATATATAACGCCACAGCTGGAGATATGGGTGACGAAGGCAAATGGATCTCAAGTTGAAAATCCGAAAGCCATATTATTGTCTTTTATTGATTATTCTTGAGCTCTCCAGATTCTCGATGATCTCAATGTTGATGGGTGTTGTTGGCTATTGATGGTTGTTGATTACTGATAAAAAAGCAATTGGCCTATAGTTTGGCAGGCGTATGTTGCCTTGTTTGGGAATTGGTTGAAATCTAGCTATTTTCCAGCATGATGGAAAATATCCGACTAGTACATGGTAAATAGCTTGCAGAGATGAATTTAAATCGGGAGATTTTCAATATATAACTGAGTTATCGATCATTCATAAGATACAATCTAGTAATAGTCGATTCGAAAAAATCAATAGTAAAAACCTACAAATGTGCACGGTAAAAGAATCAGGTAACTTATAACAATATTCTAGTTAATATAGTCAATATAGTCACATCCAGATGCACATCTTTGCTGACCCCATATCAAACGGTAACCGATATTCTGGCTATATAGTAGAAGATCCGAACCTAAATCGACCTTCACCGAGCTGATAATAGAACGAAATATATTTTATCATGAATTTAGTATATTAGAAAACATATTAAAAATGGGTTGGCTAAAAAAATCCTGGGCAGACTATTTTTAATTATTTTTCGAAAAATTATTTTTAATTAAATGTTGCAACATCAGGATAATAAAAAAATTGTGTCCTGACTGAAAGTATAAAACGTATAGAATGTGCAGCCGTTGGGTTGTCTACTATTTACCTGGGCGAACTACTGGGTTGTCAGGTAAACACAGGTATATCGATGCCAGTTACTTTCACTGGATTGGATAATTTAAAAAAATTTATATCATCATAAGCGCTGTTTAATTGCGAACACGTTGATATAGGGTTGTCTGCGAAAATTCCGGTCCTATTAGGGGTTTGCGAATTTTAAAGATTTTAATTTCAACGCGCGTGGAAGTGTGTGACAGAGAGATCCGAGGTAAGTATACTGTGTAATAATAAAGGACCCAACATCGCAGTCGCTTGTGATGGGACCCTGAATAGTAGAAAGTGCGCATGCTCGGTGTGTAAACTATGGAGGGTAGAAGTACCTCTACTACCCTTCATATAGTAAACAGTGCGTGTTATTTTGGAGCAACTGATATTTCAGTAGCAAAAAAAAATAATTAATTAATTACATAATAATTAAATATATTTAATATAATACTAATATATAAAAACAATATAATATCAATATATTGCGTTATAACCATAATTATATATCTATAATCTATAATAGACAATAAAAATATCAAATACTTACTTTGAAATTTTTTTGCTCTTTCTGGAAATAGAAACAAAGTGGACCGCCAAAAATTTAAATTAAGAAATAACAGAAAAGATAGACTAGACATCTTGTATTACGATTTAAAATTTTATTAAAAAACAGTATAAATACAAAAATGATATTAATGAAAAATAAATTCTAATAAATATTTTCTATTTAAAAATAATTAAAAATAGTCTGCCCAGGATTTTTTTAGCCAACCCATTTTTAATATGTTTTCTAATATACTAAATTCATGATAAAATATATTTTGTTCTATTATCAGCTCGGTGAAGGTCGATTTAGGTTCGGATCTTAGACTAATAGTAACAATTGAAATTGATACGTGTCACAAGATATCTGGTTGTGTCTTTACTAACCGGATGATTTTTCCCGGGTGGAATTGCTTGATATACAGATGGAATTACAAATCATACAATACAAAGAATTGTCACATAAGTTGAACAATATTTCACTATTTTCTTCTCAAATGACGATGGTATAATTCTGAACTATACAATTCGATTGACTAAATCTCAAGATTCCTGAATACCTGCGGATGATGAGCTATGATTGATAAATACCAAATAAAGAACTGATATAGACTTTTCAAATCGATCTATCTAGAGCCCTTTGACAATACGCTGCTTCCTTCCGGATATGTGAAATTCCCATGTATTGAAAAAGTTATTGCTTGGGGAAAGTTTTGACGCAGTTGAAAGGAATTAATTGAATCATTTCGTCGATATTGTGCGACTTGTGGAAAAGAAAATGGGGACGGTCTTCTCTTTTCGACAATTCGTTCGGAAAATTTTCAATGCCGCCTGCGTTTTTTATGGTGATGGAATCGATACTGAAACGGTTATTGAGATTCCGAGGGGAATTTTCAGATTCGAGCGTTAATGCTGTCTTTATAACTTGCAAATCATTTTAGTTGACAATAATTCGTAAGCTTGAATAATAGTAATTTCTTTCAAGAGATTTTCGTGAAGGGAACATTGCCTTATTGAAACTCTTGCTCCCAAATCACCTTCTTTTTACACAATTATTGATTTAAACTTTTAGAGCTTAAAGAGAATTTAGTCTCATTATGTTCGCTATTATTAATTAATTTCTTTTACATTTACTAAACTAATATTCCTAAACCTACGTCACTATATATATAACTTTCGAACTGCTGTGATTGAGAGAGAATTAGTGAATTGGTGGATTAGGGAGGAACTTTATCACGGTTCTTTCATGCCTAAATGATTGGAATCTATGGTTCAAATCGATGGAAATCAATAACCTCATTCGCGAAAAAGCTCAATAAGGATGTTCAGAATGGGCTTCATTATTGATTAAGACAACTATTGGAGCAGCGAAAAGAATATTATTTCGAAAATCATGTTTGAACGGTCTCTAGTCGAAAACAGTTCTGGTAATAATGGAAACATATTATTGAAGGATATTGTATTTTCATTGGTCTGTTATGTTGAGTTATAGCCAGTACATGATAATCTCATAGGTAGATGATTTCTGTTTACCGGTGATCCTTCAAATCAGAGATTCTCACCATCTTGCATCAATACTTTTCAAATGTACACCATGAACTACTGGAATCCATCAACAGCTTTCATTTAGTTGCTTGCAAACTTGCAAAAAGTACACGAATATAAAGAAAGGTGATTTCAGGAGACGAATGGAAATATGACAACTGTTGAATCCGAACACAACCATTCTTCAATATAGTCAAAGAAATAATAATACTAGATGGTGCCTAGAAAAAAAAACCAATATGACGTCCCATGACCAGCTGATGGTTGGTTGAATATTTCACGACGCCATGATGATTCAATGCAGTACTGAAGTTTGAAGTCAATAATGCTGGATCAAAACTCGATGATAACTTGATGATACTGAGAACTGAGATTTTTTCGAAGAAAAGCGATCGATAAATCTAGTCGTTAGAAAAATATATTATATGAAACGAGAAGAATCGCGAAACCAAGCGACGTTGCATCAGTTCATGAAAATTGTAAGATAGCGAAAAAGTGTAATGGTAAATAGAAAGTAGATGTTTCTTTGATGCGAAATGAACCATGTTGAATGAGTTTTGAATTTGATCTGATATTCTGATATTCAGGATGAAATAGTTCATAAGAAGAAGTAGGAATACCAAAATCACTACTCATCACTAATAAGACTGTCTATCACAATTTGAAAGCATATGAAGAAATTTGGCAGACATCTAACTACCACGGGTTTCAAGATGACCTAAATAGATAATCCGTATACTGCCGCACAAATAGACTATCAATGAACCTCAACGAGTGTAATCAGATTCTATTTTCTGAAATCCTTAACCATACTCATGAACACCTTCAAATTTTAGCGTTTTTTTCGTCATAGGCATTATGTTAATCATGAAGTGAATCTTGATTTCTACAAATTGGAACTATTATTCTCGAGATGCGAATTCTATGACTGGTCTTTTGATTTCAAACTTATAAACAATCTTATTGAATCAAAATTATGCTTGCAACAACTATCACTGAATTGTAAACCTCGTATTTCAGGAAATCGACTAACATTAAATCTACCACCATATTCAACAAATTATTATTGAAACTCTCCCCTCATCAGATGCATAACAATATTTGTGACCATAATATTGACAGCTCCAGCAACAATTCCACATCGTTCAAGGAACAACTCAAGAACAAATTAATTACATTGTTTGTTAGAATTGCCACTTGAGGCCGTAATGTACTCACTATCCGCAGGCATATATATAAATATATATTTATATATAGTGATAAAAAAGGATTGTAGATGGGTCGTATAGGCTGGGAGACCTCTCGATCACTGCGACCTAGAAGATCTATTGTGATTACCCTTGTCTAGTTTTGGTCCTTTATCCCTAGACTTCTGATGAACCCTAGAATTTTCCTGACGGTGGAGTTTTTCACTTCAGCAGGTGTGATATAGACCTATTCTAACTGACTCAGCCTTCAGCGGATTGATACTTCGCATGAGGAAAGTCTGTCTTCCGCGGCAAGTGTCAGTCTTCGCCAGGTCCATCTTTTTGAGGTGGTACCTCAGAGGGCAGTGTCCTGTGAGAAAGCAAGCTTTAGCTCTGGCTTACTGAGTCTGAGTAGCTATTTGGATCGGTTCTGCGAATGGTTGATGAACCTCTTCGCTTGTCGTTGACCTGGAGTTGCTCTCCAGTAGCAGGACATTTCAATTTCTTCCAGGGCATGAAGGAATCGAAGGAAATGAGGCAGCTGATCGCCTTGCAAAGAGAGGTGCAGCAACTGCACTCTTTGGTCATGAGCCTTTTCGTGGGACGAGCCAATGTCACCCAAGGGCAGAACTCAAGGAAATGGGAAGTTGGAATGATTATTGAGGAAACTTTTCCAAGCAAACAAGGAGAAAATAATTGGACATAGCCCTCATAAAGAGTTGAACGCAAACACGTGTTTTGGGCTATCGGCCTCCATCAGTACGGTCGTGAAAAAGTGTGCGAAAGATAGGCAACACTTGGTGAAAGACGAAACAATAATTCGACGGAGTCAACAAACAGAAGCCAGTCGTACAACTGTGGTTTCGGTCAGCAGACCCTCTTTTCTCTTATTGAAAATTGTAGAACCATAATTGTATTTTGTGTCACTCTGTAATTGGACAAGCTTTTCTGTTGGATGTCTTCAGGAATTGAATTAATGAAATAAAAACCAAAGTCTACTGATTCCACAAGTATTTCCATCACACACAAGCTAGAAAGCTC
Source organism: Phaedon cochleariae (assembly GCA_918026855.4). Classification (NCBI taxonomy): domain Eukaryota; kingdom Metazoa; phylum Arthropoda; class Insecta; order Coleoptera; family Chrysomelidae; genus Phaedon; species Phaedon cochleariae. The sequence goes on along the minus strand of OU896709.1, from coordinate 59,905,651 downwards.
AACAGGAATACTAGACACATACACCTGAATGGCTAGAAGTGGACAAGAACCTTGACGATCATTAAATATTCTAAAATTCAATTCAAAATGTCAATGTTATCACATTCACATGTGGAGTCACTAAGGTTTCAATAGCCATGAAGTAGCGCGTGCCAGATTTGTTAAATTCTCTTGATATCTATTACAATATTTGTTATACTGGACCATATTTCTGTGTTTATATGTAATTATTTGGACAACTTCTTGTAAATTCAGACTCTGGATTATACTACTAGGTATAGGAAACTGATAGAATATTTTTTGTCTGCTCAATTGATAACTTTTTGTGCCCATCTAGGTCATTCCATCTCATTAACTGGGAAATTAATGTTCATCACCATCGATCTCTGCAAGTACGCCATGAGCTCCATTTCACTCATTTCAGTAGCAAAACTTTGATCCATTCGTACAGTTTTCTTTCCACTAACCTCTGTCGGTAGGGACAGAATAAACTTCCAACTGGAACGTTGGCGCGGTATATCCCAAGGTGCATTTTCTATACGTGGAAAATAAAGAAGCCGAATACGAAAACTAGGTTTCGTCGAGTGGCGAGAAAGTTTGCAGGGAGCGATCGAGCCTGGTTCAATACAATTCGTGACTGGAATGCCTATGAGTTTTTCCGTTTGACGGACACGCCACGTCTGGGAACTAATGATACGTTGCGATTTATAGAAACAAAATGTTCATAATTTTTTGAATCTATCATCTCCCAACAGAATCGGAGTCAAGATAATAATTGATGGGAGCTGCAAATCATACAAGTGAGAAGAGAGCACGATGCGAGTTATACACTATACTTTGTCTGCGACTGTGACAAATAATAGCGATTTCATTCATTTCTTCGGCTTGTTATCAGCAGATTTTCTCTCAAGTGATGCTCTATTAGTATATTATGTGAAATGTGTTGTAAGTCGCATATTACGCACGAATGAAAAAGTTACGCTCGTAGCCGAGGAGCAGCGAGTGCGTAATTTCTTTACAACACGCATTATACTTACTATAATTCACCTTCTGCCATATAGTACATCAAAAAAGTTTGGACAAACAATCTGAATTATAATTCTTGGCAGCTATGTCATCCGCTGTTGACGGCCATTACGCGATCATGACTGGCGAAATAAACGGAAACTGTGCGATGTGCTTACTATGCGTAAAAAGCTACTTACTGAGCCTGTATGTATCTCGTGTGTTCTCGCCTACTTTCTAAAGTAGCCGTAGGTAATGTACATTGTTAAACGAGCACGGAATGATAGTGATTTACTACGAGAATGAAGTTTGCAGCGTGAGACATAGGCGAATGCTGTAATCATTAGAGTAGGAAATTAGCATCCCGTGCAAGTTTTACACTATAATTTTTCTACGGCTGTAACAGATAACAGCGGTATTTTCGATTTCCTCGGCTTGTAGCCATCTGATTGCCTGTCAAGTAATTCTCATCTATTAGATAGAGTTGTCATTGCTTGCAATTTGACATTCCATAAGCGATGAGATTTTTCTGAAATAATAACACAATGGAGTCATTGTGATGTCAGATACGGAAATAAAATTGATGACATACAAAGTACCTCATTGATGTATCGAACACAGTAAAACGAGAGCAATTTTGTGTTATAGCCGTAGAAAGAAGAGATTTATGAGACAGAGCTCTCATTGCTTCAAATTTGACATTTCATGGGAGATGAGATTTGTCGTGAATTGATAATTAATCAATCATTGCAATGAAGGAATTGAAACGTAACTTTACCGCACGAATTTTCGTTTTGAACACTGAGAAAAATAGTCGGTAGTAGATACCAAAAGTTTAGTAAAATGGGCGCCAGTCACAAAATTCATCTAATAATACCACTACAAAATTGTATATAAAATCGAATATTACCACTACAAAATAGTATGTGACACTTAGAAGTATGATACAACTTTGTTGTTGTACTTGTACTTTTCCGTACAATTTTACTTTTTCGCCCGATTTTCACTTTTTCGCACGATTTTATCGTGGGTATTACCAGGAGAGATCAGATTTAGCCGAATATTTTTTGTGGTTGTGTTTGTGTCGAATTCTTACTTTCATTGGCAATTCAACGAGAGTTGTTCTGAACAAATCACGAGAGTGTACATTGTTTTCTCAAAGGATTCTTCATGATCTTCCCCATTCTGTTTCTTCATATTGAAGCCACAGTTCATCAGTATTTCTGATTTCACATTTCACACATTTTCTACTGACTGTTTAGTTTTCCATCAAGTTTCGTTGTTTACAAAATTCGCTGAATTGGAAACGTGGAGTTGATTTTTCAATCTGCTCTAATCTTTCTGCTTCGCGAATATTTTCAAATTTCCACATACTTACTGAAATATTATTTGCCATTTCATTCTGTTTGTGACATTCATGATTGTCAAACACTTGATAAACGAACAGTGAATGCTAGCGATGCAATTTTTTACATAAAACTGACCTCCTTATATATTGTTTTTCATGATTCCATGTGCAATTTTTCATATGATTTCTATGAATGATTTCATAAAACTGGTACATTTGGAACAGCATTTTTCTAGAGGAATTAAATATTCAATTACTTGGAAACGCAACAAGAAAACATATATTTGTTTTTTCCAAAATAAAAAATAATACGCCAATCCTATTGATTCGGAATGAATTGATTCTTTGCATATGGAGGTTCTAAAGCATCAGAAACAATAATATGAAGGTATAGTTTTCCTGCAAGAAAATACCTGTAATGATTCCATGAAAAGTCGTACCATTTTAATTTCAATGAGAACGCACGGCATTGTTCAAATAGATGTTTGTCTCTGAATAACTGATCATATTGATGGTCATTCATACTGTTCCAAATTTGGTGTTTATATCGCATGCACAAACGTGAAGGTAGTCATCTACAGTAATTGGAGATTACATATATATTTTTTGGCACTAAAATATTGTTATAGTAAGAAATATTGTTCTCCTTGTTCCTCTTTAACAAAACAGATTCTCAAATATTATCAGGAGAACCAAATATTCTTAGTATAGTCCAAGGAAACTCCCTTAACTGAATTTCTGCTGCATGTTTGATAAACATCCTGTATGTTGATCTCAGAAAGATTCTCAGAATTATCTATAGGTTCCTAAAAATCCTGAAAGTCATATCATTTCGATAAAACGCCCTAATTATAAGTGAATAGATGAAAGTATGATTCAATCCTGCTTTGTTCTTTATCCATCCATCCAAGAGCTTCAGAGTTATATACAGACATATCTCTACTAGAATGATATTCAGAAATGCCTGAATAGATAGACCTGAGAATTTAATAGCATCCTCTATAATAATGGAGAGATATCCCAATATGCCTCTGGTTTGAGTCTGTGTGGGAAATAATAAAAATGACAGCTATACCTCACACATTTCATTATCCTATTCATGAGTTTCGAAAATCGAGAAATGTTTCATAAAAACTAATTACCAACTTTTAGCGATACTAATCAATCGAGACGTGAAGAGAAAAATAATAAATTTCAGTTGCTGTTCGTCGAGTTGAAGCTTTTACGCTGTTTAACTTATTAATGACACATTCCCACAATATACCTTTTAGATTCACATCACAATGATCGATTTCCATCAGAAGAATAATTCTATCGAGAGTACCTTATATTTTGACAATTTGATGAGACCATATGAACATAACTCGAGGGAGTTATTCTATGATCATTCATGTTCATATGGTCGAATTGAATTGTCCATAAATACAAGTTACTCTAGATGAATTGAAGGAAATAATAGTCTCCATTTGTCATGGTCGAGTGATATTCAGGAAGATCATTTCATGAACAGTGTGAAAATACTGGTTTATATGAGTTTCAACAATTTATTCAAGTTACAATTCTGCAGGTACTATTTGATTAAAAATTTTTCTGAAGGCCGTCCGGGGTATTCTCATCAAATCTACGTACAATCTAAAGTAAAGCGAAGAAAGAATATTAACGCTATTGATAGCGTTAATATTCCTTGATTAGAGCTTCTGTACTTTCCTTTCTTGTTTGAGGAAAATATTGTAGGCTTCGCCTTTTTGCATTATGCGCAACCCTGGCACCTTTGAATTCGATATATTCAAAAAGATTTGTCTAACGTTTATGTTCATTGAAGTAGCCTTCCTGTATATAGTTTTCCATATCAATTTCAACTGCGTATTCCTAATATTCCTCACCATTCACCTCACCCAATCTTTTAGGATTTGGGCAATCACGAGAGATGGGGTAGTCGCTCAAAATTCGTAGTTTTTCTGCTGTCAAAAAAACATGAAGTGTTCCAGACACACTCTCAACTCTCCTTGTTATTTTTTTATATCGATTCGCTCAAATAATTGCGAATTTCGTAGTGGAAGTTGACCCAAAAAGAGACATTTCAATTTTTACTGACTGATAGGTATATCCTAGATCTAAATGGGTATATCAAAGTTTGACAACCATAGCACTCTTATGTTGGCGAACAGAATAGCCGCTCATATTATTTTTTTACCTAAATTAATAGCCTCTGATATCGCATATCATGTGACTTCAATCATGACATTTTATAGGTCCAGCTGGGTGTGAATGAAATAATCGTTATAAAAATAAAATAATAGTTATTTATGTATCAAGGGCGTAAAGTAGGCGTTTATGGCCTGTGGCGTTAATAATGGCCCGATGGCGCTAGCCGAGGGCCCATAACACGCTGAAGGCCATAAACGCATTTTACGAACGTGATACATACAGAATTTTATGTATAGTGGTTCATTTCTCGAGTCACAAGTGATGACCAGATTTCAACAAACATACAATTCATATGCCACTCATAAATTCAGTTTTCAAGAGAAGCGCAATGTTTATGTGTATAATCTACATATCAAAATTACTGTACGAATATCGCAATTATCGTAATAGTAAAACTCTTCGTTCGTTAACAGAGATTCATTCCTTGAGATGTATAAGAATATGTATCCGATATCCCCAGTATATAGCTACCTAAATTTGACGTTGTCAATCAATCTGATGGTTGCTGTCTAGCAATACATCCAAAATACAAGCTGAAATTTTCACCTTTGCGCTAAAAACTTCAGACAGCCAGAAAGCAAATAATCAAAAAAGGAAGTTATAGCGAAGATGGAATCGGATGAACAATATAACATGTATCATAATCATAACGATAGAATCAGCTGAGAGTTCAAATATGGGTATTCAACATTGAATGGGTGTGTGTATATTAGGGACTTGAGAACAGCGGGCGATAAAGGGCACCTTATGGCCCGTGGTCGATAAAGTACTACTTTACGCCCGCAAATCTGGGCGATAAAGTGCACCTTACCGCCCGCTATTGCATAAAATCATTGAAAATCGTCAAGGTTGTATGACATAATACCCAATAAAAGCGTTTGGTTTTTTTCTGAAAATATGCTCTTGTCCAATTACTTTGAGCTCACTGGGAAGTACATCGTAAGATTATATCAGGAAAATGAACTTCATCGACATAGACTCAAGAAAAAATTTCAATCTGGTGGCTCTTACCGTTTAGAAGTTATGTTAATGTGTGATTAATGCCCTCCGTTACGCGTCAGGCATCAAACTTCACACGCGGGAGAAAACGGATACCTTGTCTCATTTGATATATAAATAGATATTATCTACCCACATTTTCCTCAGAAATATGAAGTGGTTCCAGCTAGGGTTCTCCTTCTTTTCTCCAAGGTGGCAAATTTCGTAAGCATGCCATATTTTTTGCCTGTAAGTCGAGCTTCCCAAGCTATCATTTCCACAGGAACTTAAAAATTCTACAGAACCATTCATCACAACAAATCAACACGACGTTTTGATTCTCCTAATTGAAATAGTCCACTTCATGAAAAAAGAGCAACCACTTCTGAAGGGAATAAATCAGTGATGCCTCCATATTCTATCTACCTTGACTGTGATGATGACCCGGATTGATATGGGATTTCGATGAAAATATTGACCTAAGGTGAACATAAACAGCGCGATGGATGATAGAGGGTGAATTGGAAAGGAGCTGCCTCATCGCTTGAGATAATAATCTGTTGGAGTGTTGATATTTTCAGGAGCATTTATTCACTGAAACTGAAATGGCCTTGAATTATTCATGGAAGTTGGGGAGGAAAATCAAAATGTGGAATGGAGAAGAATTTTATTTACGATTAGCTGGATGGATGTGTTTGTATGTACATACTTATGTCGATACATTATTATTTTCATGAAAAATACATTTAGCATCGTATAGAAATTGTTAAATAAAATGAAAAACAAACATCACTAGGAAATGATTGAACAATTAAATGAAATGAGAAACACATAACTCAAAACTAAAGAAAAATTGTTCTTAAATTGTTCTTATCCTTTGGGTTAAGTGGAAGAACAATTTTAATTCTTCATTCAACAGATTGAAAATTCATAATCCCCAGTCCCCATCAATGTTCATTCAGTGTCATAATTCATTTACGAAATGTAAATAATATGAAACTTTTGATCCACCTTAACGATCACCAGTTATTTTTATGCATAATAGGGGCGAATACACTGCGTTCTCAAACTTGGTTTTCTGTTTCGGGCCAGGAGCTATTTCACTTCCAGTCAGCTGCTCATGATCTATAAGGCACAGATCCGACCTATCCTGGAATACTGTTCCCATATTTGGAGTGCAGCACCCAAACATACCCTGAAACTGTTGGATTCCGTCCAAAAAACAGAACAAGAACATGAAAACAAAGATATCCTGTACTTCCTCCAAACCAAGCTTTCTGAAGTGGCTCTTTGGCCTGCAATGCGCTATGTAAAATTCTTCAAAATAATATTGTCTCTCAGTATAATCACTTATAGTATGAGAAAAATAATATGCTAATTTTCTAATTTAAGTTTTTCATGTTTATATTCAGTTTGTTTATTTTTGTATATGTAATATATTGAATATGGTATATATTGTATATGGTATATATTGTATATGGTATATATTGTATATGGTTTATATTGTATATCGTATATATTGTATTGTATCACAATACATGAAATAAAAAATCTATAGTATCTTTAGCTTATTGGATTCATTGACGATACCAGCAAATTATGTCTGATCTCTCTCAACTCCTTCTCTCCAAATTTCATCTTGTATAGTACTGTTACTAATCTCGTAGTGGGGCTGTAGTCCTACAAAGTGTACTTGGATTTCTTCTCCTAACAAGTAACATTTTTTAAAAATCCTTATACTCCCCGAACTCACAGAAGGGTCACTGTATTTTAGTTAACTAGCTCATTTCAGTCATTTCCCAGATTCCTAAATTATTTGAGAGGGGATTTCTATTATAGAGCTCAGCACTTGAAAGACTCTCTGACTATCGGATATGATGATGTCTCCCATAGTTTCCACTTTGAATCAAATACACATTAGCTTATAACGTGGTAAATAACCATATACTGTTTTTTCACCTACAAAATGTCTGTTACGGTAATCTAATATACAACTACCTCCTCATGACGTAATTTTAGGAAAAACGTAAGTGTATTTTCAGGCATTTCTGATACAGACACGGCATTTTAAGCTACATAAATAGATTTCTTGTCCTCGATTCTATTGGGCTGACATCTAACCCCAAAATCATGAAATATGCAGATACGGCCCTCTTCGTTACGACGGCAGTATAGAGCTCAGCACTTGAAAGACTCTCTGACTATCGGATATGATGATGTCTCCCATAGTTTCCACTTTGAATCAAATACACATTGCTTATATGAGAGTGTACTTCAATAAAAAATTTATGAACATCCATACTTTGATGAATAATCAGATTACATTATCTCTATAGATGATCAGCTTCAACAATTATCATTTTCTAATCAATGCTACAGGCTACAGGAAGAAATAAAATCTTTTCCTAATATTTTAGTAGAACAGAAATCAATATTAAGTAGTCAGACGATGTTCTGGTGTATGCAGATATTGTGTGCCGAACACTGTATATACAACTTCCAATATTATTTATACTTTGTCCAAACTCTTTATTCCGATCAAATTTCGTATTATGACAAAATGCGAAAACATTGCCGACAAAGACATCCTGTTTCTCCACCCTCATGAGCACAAGAATAGCACTTAATATACATGTTAAACTCAGACCATATGCGTCTTTCCATGGGTAATTTGAGTTGAGCATCTATACTCAATATTATAGCAAATGTTGTAATTTTCTTGTAAAATTGAACCCAATGATAGTTATTCAATGGATAAATGAAACCAGTTTGGTAAATGTACAAATTACAATGAGTTCAAACATCAACTTACTTGGTCAAATAGCCAACCTTGAACATATTGTGAAATAATTATTGAGTATTATGAAACGTATGTGATGTGAAACCACTAATTTCAAAATAAAAATATAGTCTTCAGTAATGGTTATTATCACATACATATTATCAAAAACAAAAATGAGCATCCGTTTAGGTATCGACTCACATTCTACAAACTAGCCATTTCGAAGGTGAAACTTGACCCATTTTGAACGATTTCAAGAAGGCGATCTGAAGGGAAGGTGGTTAACAGGTGATTAAAGAATTTCACGAAAATAAACTAGATCTTCAAAAATGCAAATTGACCTGTCCACACTTTACATATATCTAATTTATGTACCTTAGCTGTCGCGTTCAAACATTCATACGCGAATAAAATGCTATCTGAAACACTTATGAAATAAATACCTGACTTTTACACTAAATACGAATTACTTCATTAGATTGGAGACTATGTGATTACCTGCGTCACCCTCCAAAACCTCGATCTCGGGACAAATGCAGAATCTAATAATTCTTTGATTTCCTTGAGTGACAACCAATTTTAAAAAATCGACAAAATCTTAATTCCGCTTCAGAAAGTTGTCACAACTGTCCGCAGAAATTTTCTGAATTCTCAGGGTAGTTGTCAGTTGTGCTTCAAAAAAATCGTAATTTCCAATACCTAATTATTATTTCAACAAAACATGGACATAGACATAGATTTATAATGAATGTTATGGATAGTGCGAAAAAGCTGCGAATGTTAGTTTTTTTTGCCGGGAATTCCAAGAGGAAAATAGGAATTGGCACAAGAAAAATATAAACATTCATGCACGAATAAAATGCTATCTGAAACTATAAGTTTCACACGAGATATGAATCACATCATAGGATTGAAGTACATACATATAAAAAGAGAAGAGAAAACGATGATGAAAAATTTTTGCGGATTGCCTTAGGCACTAGATCTACTTCCTGTGTTTGAAAACAAGGATATAGCCGAGGATATAGCACAACGAATAGATAACATACATTTTTCATGTAAATGTATTCTGCATATTTGTTTTTTGATTGAACTATGTGAATTCTGCTATTGAAATAAGCAAACTCCCATAATTCCATCATTATACAGGGTGTTTCAGATTTAAATGTACATACGATACTTGTAGATAGGGGACACTGTGATGGTTCCAAATCACCCCCCTTTGATGTGTCTACCGTTTTTTATAACTGAGATACAGGACGATATCTTGATTCTGGCAAAATCATCATCTGGTCATAGCTTTTGAACCACTTTGTATAATCTACCCATATTTGGTTGAACTATTTCATTTTTATTACCCATCAAAAATAAATGAAAATCGGGATCAGAATCCAGGCCCGTCTTGAGAAATAACAGAAAACTTGTTTTATATCAAAAACAACACTCTGTATGGCAAAATTTTTTAGATATGTTTCAATATTTCAAAAGAGCATGGAAAAACGAATGAAGTGACCTACTTTTTACGATCGCGCATCCGATTTAACAGATGTTTTATTATTATTTTCTGATATACTCGGCTCCATTTTGAGTCATTTTTATTGAACTCGTAATTCAAAATCCAATTATTTCACAAAATAATAACGTCCTTCGAAGTTCAACATCATTGGGATGAAATAGATAAAAATTATGACCAGATGAAGATTTTGCCAAAATCAAGATAACGTCCTGTATCTCAGTTATAAAAGACGGTAAACATATCAATGGGGGTGATTTGAAACCGTCAAAGTGTCCTCTATCTGCCAGTATCGTATGTACATTTAAGTCCGAAACACCCTGTATATGATGGAAATAAGTGTGGCAATCCTGTGTTGACGTGTTTACAACGAGCTTCCCATATTTTTCTCAAATTCCGACATAACAGTGTTTTTGTGCTGTGTTTGCTACCAATTTAGGACTTTTTGTGTTTCAATTGCTTCTCACTGATTTCTTGTTATAAAATTATACGAGGAAATACAATTATAATGATAATAATAATAGTAGTAATGAGTTTATTCAATAAGCAGGTGAATGATACATACAAGTAAGTATATCCTATACAGCATGTCGAATATGTCAATACAGCCTGTGTGTTATCATAAGCATAGATTAACGAGTCCCCGTTAATCTATGTCATAATCATAAGTCTATCATGGTTCGCCAGTGCGTGGATTGTGAAAAAGTTCACCATTCAAACCCCACATTGGTTTTTCGACAGTAAGTAAGGTTATATGTTTCTTAACTTGAGCAGTTGCAGTGGTGTAGTTGTCGCAGGTTATGTAACTGAATTGTTGCGAGAAACCTTGTTTCACTGAATGGTATGGATAATTTTATTTTTTTATTTTTTATATTTTGGTTCCCACGAGAAGGAATATCCTGTGATGTACAGAGAACCAAGGGAAATAAGGTAGGAATTGGTGTTCTTCTAACATTTCTGGAGGTTATACCTAGGGGAGCACCTTCCTTGGAAATGTGTTCCAGAGCCTCACTGTTCGTTGGATGAACGAGTCTTTGGAAAGAGAGGTTCTGCAGGACTCCAAAGTGACCACGAAGGGGTGCGAAGCCCCAACTCGACGGGTGAATCTCGCGGGAATTGCCAAGGTAGTAACAATTATTGATATTTCAGAAGAGCATCGTCTATGAAAATATCTATAAAAAAGAGCCAGATCGCCAACTTTTTCACGGTGTTCCAGAGGAGTGAGTGAGTTTGTGAGCCAGGCATCAACCACGAGACGAATTTCGCTTTTGTGGATCCAACAGTTTCACGGTATGTTTGGGTGCTGCACTCCAAATATGGAAACATTATCCTAGGACTGGTCGGATCTGTGCCTTATAGATCATAAGCAGCTGACTGGAAGTGAAATAGCTCCTGGCCCGAAACAGAAAACCAAGTTTTTGGGATACACTTTTAGCAATTGACCTCACGTGATTTTCCCAAGAGAGGTTATTACTGATAGTAATACCAAGCATCGAAATGGATGACTTCAAAGGTATGGTTACTCCTGACAAACTCATGTTGGGCGCAGTGAGATCGGCTTTATTAGAGAAAAGGCATGCTCGTGTTTTGTTTGCATTGAAATCTATACCAAGTTTTTTAATCTTCATTCGAGAATTGTTGCCAAGTCCATATTTATGTTGTCAACATTTCTTCCTCGTTCGTTTCTGATTTGCATGGCTGGTATTGGAGCCCTGGAAGAGAATGCGGTATGGAGGCGGGGTACTATCATCCGCGATGCTGTGTACTGGACATGAAGTCGCTTCCAACAAATCGTTGATATGGAGTAGAATAATGTTGGTGCTAGGACTGATCTCTGCTGTAGGTAAGTATCTAAGGTACTACGAATATTTGGAAACTGATTGTAATTGCACTGAAAAGTGTGAACATTGACACACAGTTTACATCGTTGCCATTATTCAAAGCCATATCTTTCTAACTTTGAAACTTTGGAAGTATGTATGATTGTAAACAAATAGTGTTCATGACTGAAATGTCAAGTCTCTCCTCTTTTTATATGTCTATGGATTGAGGACAATATACTTACCTACCTTCACTCCCCACCCCCGAAACCCTTACCAAAAAAATGTAAATGGGCGCCCTCGCAAAGAACCTCTATCTCGGGACGAATGCAGAATCCAATAATTCTCTCATTTCCTCGAGTGACAACCAATTTTGACAGGCACGTCCCGTGCAGACTCGAACCGGTCACCAGCCTCCCATATTATGCCACCGCAACAGATCCGAATACGTTCGGATGTCGGTCTGGATGCTGGATGGTGTGGTCGACTGCCAGAACAATTTTCGCCGTTGAAACGTTGCATATTTTTCCCGATTCCCGCATGCCACAAGCGTCTAGTTATACCATTTCCATCAGTGACTCTCTGAATTTAGATAACAAAATAACGTAATATAAGAAATAAAAATATGCGAGAGCTCTGGAGTGCCAATGCGTCTTAGAATTTCGTTAAAGAAAGTCGAAAATTTCGACATATGTACTTATTTAATTTTCTCGCATTTCGTAAAAATATCCTTTCTGAAATACAAACGATCCATCAGGAATATGTAACAAGCATGCTTTGCAATGTTTGGGCCTATATATATAAAAAATATTATCGACCTATATATTCATATTGTCAGTATAAATATTCAATAGCCCAGGTATCGACAAGAATTCTGATAACGAAATTAAAGATTCAGATATGAAAATTGGGGCAAATGAACTGATAATATACAGGGTGTTTCATGAGGGAACTCACATAGCCAAATGGTTAAAAAATGAAATCAAGACGAGTTGATGTATATACAGAGTGACCCATTTGAAAGCGGGCCACCCCTGTATCTCACGTAATCGTTGGGTAAGGATCATGAAATTTGCTGGAGCGAGAGATGTACCAAAAATGCACTCTATGGCCAAGTGGGGTCATCTTCAGTGATATACACTGCTCGCCAACAGCCATGGAACCACCCCAATTTCCTGAAAATGATATTAGGAGTCAAAATAGGTTATTGAAAATCACTTCGGATTCGGAATCAGGACGCCCAATTCACTAACTATTCATATTTTTCCTTGAAAATTTTCAGTTCTGAAACATTACATTTTGTCGAACTTTTCATGGAAGCGCACCCCCGTATCTCACGTAATTATTGTGGTAGGGTTCTAACATTTGCAGGAGGAACGGAGAGTCCAAAGATGAAGTCAATTACGTGAGATACGGGGGTGCTTCCGTGAAAAGTGCGACAAAATTTAATTTTTCAGAACTGAAAATTTTCAAGGAAAAATATGAATAGTTAGTGAAATGGGCGTCCTGATTCCGAATCCGAAGTGATTTTCAACCTATTTTGGCTCCTAATATCATTTTCAGGAAATTGGGGTGGTTTCATGGCTGTTGGCGAGCAGTGTATATCACTGAAGACGACCCCACTTGGTAATAGAGTGCATTTTTGATATATCTCTCGCTCCAGCAAATTTCATGATCCTTACCCAACGATTACGTGAGATACAGGGTTGGCCCGCTTTCAAATGGGTCACTCTGTATATGAAAACATTTTTTGACCCTCCATAACGAAGATATAGTGTGCAAATTGGAGAGCAGTTCTCATTAAATTTTGTCTCATCTTTCTGAATCTGATGAAATTTTTTGAGAAAAGTGATCACAAAGTGAACTTTTATGACATAACAATGAAAAATGGAATTTCCCTAAGTCCGGACATTGATATTTCTCTTCATAATATGTTATCTTGAATAGTCTCAGGTAGAGATACGTCGCTGCCATATTTCAGCAGATTGCGATGAATCATTTCTGTAATATCGGCCATCAAAGTTATATAGCAATTTCACATAATATCTTCGTTATGGAGGGTCGAAAAAATTTTTTCATATATATATACATCAACATAAAATAAGTCATCCGAGAGTAATGTCTAAATAGAACGATTATATTTAAATCATCGAATAAAATGAAAAATTGACCGAGTTGAATGAAAACAAACTTTGAACTCGGCTATTCATCGAAGACCAACTTTTTCGATGTCGAAACATAGTCTCCTAGAAAAAAAATTGTTTGCATCTACAAAATTTTTGTAACTTCAACAAAATCTGAGTGTCATAATATATCCCCGACCAAATATTTTGTTACCGCAACAATTTTTTTGTCAGTTTTCAACTTGAAAATTTTATTCAACTCATTGATGATTCAAATTGACAGCAGGAATTTTTTGAATGAACAGAGAATATTTTGATCCTATGATACAATATCTGCTCTAATGAACAGATGAAATGATCATGTCATAAAAAAAATTACACAATTTTCACTTTCTCAGAGAGTGAATATGTTAAAATAACAATATGTATTCTGAATATAACAAAATTTTTTCTTCATTCAATGAAACAATCCGATCAACAAAATCGTATTTGGAATTGACGAAATATTTTGTTCAATATTAACAAAAATCCAATAACTGAATTTCAGAACTAAGCGAAATCAGAGGGTAATTTCCTAAGTTGATACAAGACTATCAGCTGAATCAGCTTGTATAAGCGTAATTAAAAATTCTAGGACAGCTTGATATCAACGAATGTTCTAGGTAGGTATATATGTACAATTGTACACCCCTATTGAGGCGAGCGTAGGAAGGTGGGCAGAAACGCCACCTGGTGGCGAAAATGCAACTAGATAATCATTCAACAAAATATTTTATGATATAATATATCTGTGGGTTCTGTTTGACAATCTAGTCTGTTTGAAATAACAACATTCGAAAATGATGTGTTGAATCAACAAAATATGTTGTCATAATCAATTCAAATTTGTCGAATAGAAAAAACCTTTGTTTGGTTGCACAATGAAATGATTGTTGAAGATGCATATTATGACTGATTGAACAATGAAATGATAGTTGGATCAACGAAATTTGTTTAACTTAAGTCAACTATGAATGTTGTTGAATTAGAGAAACTTTTGTTCAAGTAAGCAAATATTTCAATCAGATTATTTTGTCTCATATATTTGATTGATTTTGCAAAATCGTGTTTAATTCAACAAAAAAAAATGTTGTTGGTGAAAAATTTTTTATTTGTTTTACCGGGCACAAAAGCACAAGATTCAATGCCGCGGCTGGCGTTTCATACCCAAGGCGTAGCCGAGGCTAGGAAGCCAGCCAAGTCATTAAATCTGCTTTTCTGCCGTGTGGAACATATAATTTTTCCTTCTTATTCGTCCAATTCCACGCAAACTCTAAATATTCCATCATTCCGTGTCCACCCAACGTCAGTGTTGATTTTGATTACCAATTTGATTCGAATTATTTCTTGAAACGTTGCATACCAACAAACTTTTTCTGCCTAGGCAGTAAAATACCGTTTTTTTTGCCTGTTAAGTGTCATTAAAAAGCCACTTTTGATGTCATTTGGAGAAAAAACTTTTTCTTCCGTGCAGTGAGATATCCCACTTTGCAATATTACGACGATATGCCGCCGGAACAGACCCGAATCCGTTCGGATGCTGGATGGTGATGCGGTCGACTGCCAGAGCAATTTTCGCCCTTGAAACGTTGCATATTTTTCTGTTTCCGGCATATGCCTTCTGGCGGAACCTTGTCAGTTGGATAGTGTTTCCGCTGGTTTTGAAACGAAAATATCTTGCGAGCGGTGGGAAATCAAGTAGCCCTTGCATAACATTCAAATGGAAACGGGAATAAGTGGATCTCGATCTAGATTTAGAGTACAGGATCTCTCAGGAGGGGCATACAAAAGTTTTCAATTCATCTTCATACTAATCATAAATGGGTGAGAATATACAATTATTCATTTTTATTCAATATTATTTCTACGAAAAAAACCTTAAAGCAATATTATATATTATACAGAATAGAGAAAATAATGAAATCTGAATCAATATTGATTCTCACAGTAATATCACAACACTATCAGGAATCTTTGTAAGAAGGCCATGAATAGCTTTGAGCATTTCTCTTCAACACATTCATAAATTTTGTTGGGAGTATTTGTAGCTGCATCAAACGACGTTCAAGGAAGGAGTTGAGTTTCAAATTGAAATGAGTTATTTCTCAGTTCGATGAACTATTTCGTCATGAATATAGAAGAGTGGGATTTTTTTGGGTGAAGTTTTTTTTCTTCCTTTAAAGATTTTTATTTTTTCTGATAGGTGATATTTTGATATTTTTCTCAAATCGATGCTGGATGGTCGGGTCGACTGCCAGAACAATTTTCGCAGTTGAAATGTTGCATATTTTTCGGTTTCCGGCATATGACTTCTGGCAAAACCTTGTCAGTTGGATGCTGGATAGTGTTTCCGCTGGTTCTGAAACAAAAATATCTTGCGAGCGGTGGGAAATCAAGAACCCTAAAATAAAATTCAAATCGAAACTGGAATAAGTGGATCTCTGGTTTCAAAGTACAGGATCTTTTGGGGAGGAGGAGGGGTGGGGGGGGGGGAAGAATGCACGCAAAAAAGTTTTCAATGTGCTTTTCATACTAACCATAAATGAGTGAAAATATACAATCATTCATTTTTATTTCGAATTATTTACGTTTTCACGAAAATACCTAAGAGCAATATCATATTACAGAATGGAACAAATAATGGAATCTGAATAAATATCGCTTTTCACAGTATTATGACAACACTATCAAGAATCCTTGGAAGAAATCCATGGTATCTCAAAGTGGAGTGGTGTATAGATGAAAACCCAAAGTCATCTCCACAACATTTTTAAACTGATCGAAGATCAATCGTACCGGAACATATTTCGGACTTATATAATCCCATCATCAGCCAATCGAAAGTATTATAATTCTAGAGAAAACGGTATTGACATAGGAAATAGATGCAAAAATTACTCGATACTCACATGGAATAATAAAAGTAGACATAATGGTATAGTTATTAACAGGGCAAAGAGGGGAATATGCTCTATGATCTATTATCCAGATCATGCAGAATATTTCCCTGTTTGCCCCTGATATCAAATTCACTATTTGTATATCTACTTTTTTCATTTTCATATGAGTACTTCTACATCAGACAGGTCCCTCTAGGTCAACCATGAAATGATGAAAATGAAGTTGAGAAAATGTTTATCATGATCCATATTTTTTTTTTCTAGGAATATACAGGGTAACTCACGTCGATGGTACGTTAGACGTTTATGGAGAACGGGACATAGGATCATTCTGAAATTTTGGTTACTCACGTAGTTGCTCTTGGTCTATCGATCTAAGCTCTGCTGCGTTGCCGCTTCTATTGAAAAGTAGCAATAACTTTGTTATTTTAAACGGAACACCCTGAATTTAATTGCATTTTCAGATTTTCTCTGAAGAGCTGATGTCATCGATGTATCACACTTGGGGTCTAGCGGAAATGATTACTGAGATATAGGGTGTGAAAAATCGTCATTTTTCAATTTTAGGAATTTTTTTTGTCGAAACTATTCATTATTGGTCAAAACGGCTCACATGTCCCAATCTCAACTTTTGATTAACTATCTACTGATATTTAATTGGGACATATACCGGGTGATTAAGATTCTGAATTCTGCACGACCCTGTATTTGTTTCAATTAAATGTACTATATTCACGGTAATTTTCATTGTACGCCACTGGTTTTTCTGACTTTCAAATTTTATTCAGATTGAGCAATTGAAATATCAACTTCTTTGTCCCCTGTATTTCTTTTGTATCTCGCTTCTAGTATTTGAGGAAACAATAAGAATTCGATTTGACACCAAATTTTAATGTAGGTTCTCTCGAAACATTCATCGAGATTACTCAATAATCTCAATAAAAGAATTATTTTGAAATTTTGGGACTTCTTTAGTCTTCAACCATACTGAATTTTGGCACCATCGGAGCTCATACAGGGGCGTTATGGATATAAAAACAATTTAAACTTTCAACTTCACCATTCTGAATATCAAAAACGAAGCAAGTTAGGACACATGTTTATCTGAACGATATTTCCTAAAATATCACAGGAAATCACCACCTGGAGTTTGTCGCACTTATTCACTAACACACTGTATATCACGTCATCCCTATAGATTTTTTATCAAATATTTAGGTAAGTTTATTCTTTGACACTTAATAGCTCATGTTTGGAGTTTTCCTGTCAACCTTCCGTAATAACCCTAACAACACCAGTACATCCTAGGGACTTCCTAGGGACTTCCCATGGACGTCCCTGATTTTATACTAGGACATCCCAGTGATGTCCTTTGTCGGGACAACGTACATAATAGGGATGTCCCAGGGACATGCGCTGGCCGCTAAAAAAGGCATCCAAGGGATGTCTTTCTAGTACATCCCTGGGATGTACCAAGTACGATGAAAGGATATCCCTAGGACATCCCAAGGATATCCCAGGGACATCCATTCGACAAAAGAAAAAAGTTGCAGGTCGAGTAGGGATTGAACCCGGGACCTTTGGCTTATCATGCACGCACCTTGCTCCATTGTCTATCATGCCTCCTGAATATTTATGTACTGAACAGATTTATAAACAGGACTTAACTACAGAAACCTGAATAAATACAACTTTATTAGGAATTGGGTATAATTATTATCATTCTTGGGTGTTTAAAAATGAGGGGCATTATGCATGTACGATTTCTGTCTGCGAAAAATGGTAATTTCTTGAGAAGTTCTGAAACTTTATTCTTTATTTTCATAACAATCATTTTCCGAAAGAGAAACAAAGTTTTCGAAAAAATTCGACTCAATAGTTTGATGAAATTCAATGACTCTGATGTGAATGGATATCAGATACTCCAGGGACACGAATAGGATGACCTAGGGATGTACCGGGCGGGATGTCCACTGGACAACCACTGCAAGACATCCTCTGGATGTCCCAATCATGTCCTTGTACCGCGGGACAAAAAAGGGACGTACCTAGGACATCCCTGTGTTGTTAGGGAAAAGCTGCTTCAATGACCTCATCAAAGATGTAGAAAAAAAATTCAAATAACCAGTGATAATCTTGTGTGACAAGCATCAATAGTAAATAGAAATATAGGTAGTTTTTATGACATTTAGTTATTTCCTGATACCGCATCTCGACTTTCGAGGTGATGTTGTTTTTCCCGCATGTTATCGATAGTTCCAACTCCTACCGACTCCTAGCATTCGGAATTCTCTTTAATCGGAATAGACAAAGGGTGCAGAGTTCAATTGTTGTAAATGAGCATCGGACCAGCGGTGTCAACGAGTTTTCTGATCCTCGTCTGTTTGTCACGGCCGCCTCTCCCGGATAATGCGACCCTATTCCTGCTGGCATATGACACATTTCAACTGTTCACTGTTGTACGGTTTGTACGAAATTAACAGCGCCCTGTCTCTTTCTCCAACTGTTAATGACAATGCGGCCACTACAGTGTGTAACAGTTTGCTTGAACCTTTTGAGGGTCTACGCTGCATTTTCGTATCTGTTTAACGTAAATCAGTTACCAAAATTCTCAGATGATACGCTACCATTCGATTGTTTGAAGACATAACGCTAAAAGTCATCTTCAGAGTATTGTAATGAATGTTCTCAATTCTTGAACTGCTTACTGCAGTATCATGATCTTCTATACAGGGTGATGGGCCACCAGTAACGCCTCGGTCTCTAGAAGGCTAACCACTTATCTTCTTAGAATTCTTCCTCTCTAGGAAGTTGCATGTCAACATAGGCTACCATTTGAAATTATTTTGAAACATACAGGATGTTCCCAAAAATCACAAAACACTGAAGTTGAACTTTTTTCAATCGAACACCCTATATATTATTTCATTTTGAGATTCCAAATTTTTCCAAGTTCAAGAATTTTTTGTGTCGAAACTATTCATAATCGGTCAAAACGGCTCACATGTCCCTATCATAACTTTTGATCAACTATCTACTGACATTTGATTGAAACAAATACAGGGTGGTGCAGAGTTCAGAATCTTGATCACCCGGTATATGTCCCAATTAAATATCAGTAGATAGTTATTCAAAAGTTGAGATAGGGACATGTGAGCCGTTTTGACCAATTATGAATAGTTTCGACACAAAAAATCCTTGAGCTTGGAAAATCTAGATTTTTCACACCCTATATTTCAGTAATTATAACTGCTAGACCCCAAGTATGATGGGTCGTTGAAATCAGCTCATCAGGGAGAATCTCAAAATGGAATAATATATAGGGTGTTCCATAGAAAAAAGTTTAACTTCAGTGTTTTATGGTTTTTGGGGACACCCTGTATGTTTAGAAATAATTTTAAATGGTAGCCTATGTTGACATGCAACTTCCTAGAGAGGAAGAATTCCAAGAAGATAAGTGGTTAGCCTTCTAGAGACCGAGGCGTTACTGGTGTCCCACCCTGTATATTATGCCTCATGTCATAACAGGAAGGAAATCCTTATTTTTCAGTTGTGACAGTACGAAGATCTGGAAAAGGGAGACCGGCAAAATATGTTATGTACAAGCGTGCGTGATTCACCCTATACCCGCACGCAATTTAGTTTGGGAAGTGTCGAAAGTTTTCCCACACTAGTGGGGGAAATTTTCTTCCACTCTAGTGCGGGAAAAACATTTATATAATATTCTCGCAGAATATGAGTGGTGGGTGACACAATAGGAAGATTTTGTTTTTTTTTGTTGCAGTATTAAGTAAGTTTGTACAAAATCATCTATCAAATCGCACTATTTATTATGACGATGAGGAAATATTGGAAAATAATAATTGATTGGTATATTAAACCCCCTATAGCCTTTAATTGATCTGATGTGGGAAACAATTATTGTCATGACACTCAAAACACAAATCAGTTAATGTAATCCTCAGAGTGACAGACAGAGCGTTACTTTCATTTTCGATTCAGTGGAATAACGATGAAAAACTTCCAGCTACAGATGCGATACAGATAAGTTATTGCCGACAAGGTCTTAAGAATGGTATGAGCAGCCCCACACAGAATTCATTGAATGACGCAATAGTAAAAAAGTGAAAACACAAAATAAAGAAGAAGCATTTTTCGCTTTTTTCCTAGAAATGTCCGAAACTCAGAAGACAAACACCATGGCCATCCTGGCTTCCGCAATGGGCTTACATCACAAAAAAAAATTTATTTCATAATTCGATAGAACTCACCCAAACTTGCTCACCACCGCAAACCGTTTCTTGCTGTAAGCTCCCTGCGTTTTATAAAGAATTATTGGAATCCCCGATTTTTCGGACCTCTGAAAACGAGGCGATGATGTGACGTCACAACCCTGATACTGAAACAAGACTATTCCAGACAGAGATGAATGATACATGATTTCTGACAAAGTGAATTAGCGCGAGTTGAAAGAATTAATATGTACACTGTGTCCATAAAGTCACCCCCCCCCCTGGTTAACTTAAGAACGGATGGGATTTTTTTTTTCAATTTTTTCCTGCTTCAAAGGTAGTTTTAGTGCTACATATTGTTCAAAAAAAAATATATGTATCCTCCAAAATGGCGCCTGGGCGCCATTTTGGAAGATTTTTTTAAATGGAGTGGGGGGTCGAAAGATATCACGATTGAAAGGTCTTTCGATTCTCTATACAACCTCAGAATCTCAGACAAAAATATTCATCCAAAACAAAATGGCGGAATCTCACACCAGAATTCTTTCGACTGGATGGCTATTAAAGTGCTCGCATGTGATCTTCAAATCTTTATTGGCGTATAGAAGAGTTCTCTATCTATGAAGATATCAATAGAAAGCCATTTTGAAGAGAATAACATGGTAGTCACGTGGAATAAACATTGTTCTTTATTTTGAATAAATATTTCTAAAATTTTGCAGAATTTGGAAAGACAATCGAGCAAAGGTATAATTGACTACCATGTTATGCTCTTCAAAATGGCTTCCTATTGATATCTTCATGGATAGAGAACTCTTCTTTACGCCAATAGAGATTTGAAGATCACATGCGAGCACTTCAATAGCCATCTAGTCAAAAGAATTCTGGTGTGAGATTTCAAACGTTATCATCCGCCATTTTGTTTTGGATGAATATTTTCGTCTGAGATTCTGAGGTTGTATAGAGAATCGAAAGACCTTTCAATCGAGGTATCTTTCGACCCCCCACTCCTTTTAAAAAAATCTTCCAAAATGGCGCCCATTTCTTTTTTGGAACAATATATAGCACTGAAACTACCATTGAAGCAAAAAAAAATTGAAAAAAAAAATCCCATCCGTTCAATAGTTAACCAGGGGGGGGGGGGTGACTTTATGGACACAGTGTATATCAGTTGCCTCAGTCTCCGTCGGGCGTTTAGTATTTTCTTTAACTATGGCGAGATGAGGTTTCTACGTTATAAGATGGTCCGTTTTCAGAAGGTACTATTATTTATGTCCAAAAATAAAACATTCCAGTAGATTTTTCGATCGAATTATGTCGTCAATCATTATTTATGTATAAATGGATCATTATAAACATGGTTCGAGTTAAAAGTTCTACTATGGTGTACACGCCCATTAGCTTACCTATACAAAATGCCTCAAACGGTACACACAATAGATATATCACTATTTATTTAAAGATATTGGTAAGATATCACTATTTTTAGTTGTTTCTATATCCGCAGGAAAAATTGATTGAACAAACCAATCAATTTCCTACGCTTGTAGAAAAAATATTGTTCCTAACTCGTGCGGAAAGTATCTTTCCCGCACTCGACTGCTTGCCCGAACTCCGCTTCGCGTCGTTCTAGACAACGGCATTCGCGTGCAATAAAGTATAACTTTCCGCACTTCTTAGGAAAATTACTATACCACCCATACTGCAGATGAGAGCACTTTACTTTCTAAGCTAGCAGAGCTACTTTATAAGAAGACTACAATTAGGTTTGTACTCGAAACCGTGCGAATTTAGTGAATCTGTTATCGTAATAGAGAAAATATATTTGTCCTCCGATTGGCAGCATATATTAATTTTGCTGACAGATATCAATCAGCAAAGTATTACTTTTCCTGTCTAGGCAGCAAAGTGGGTACTTTGCTGCCTAGGCAGCAAAATGGTTACTTTGCTGATTGATATGTGTCAGCAAAATTGATAATCCATGATTCGTTTATAATTTCCTTCATATTTCATCCGAGACTTCTCCGGCAACAAAATCAACTCTATATGTTTTGCCACCTCCCTTATTTCTGGAGGAGTAAGTACTTCCAGGTCGCTATCACTGTCCATTATATAATAATTTAAATATACCGATGTTTTTTCGCACAACTGTCAGAAATTTCATGAATTGTCAAACTATAATTATTATGGACATTTCCATAGCAACCAACCATTCCAACAACTGCGATTTCTATCAAATTTCATTTTAATTGAACACTACAGGAAAAATAAAGAGATTGTGAGAATTGTATTAATTTGCAAATACAATATCCTTCTATATCATTAGGAACAATCGGAGAAAAAATTATATGTTCAACTCGGCAGCAAAGTAGATTGACTGCCTTAGCTGAAATCCTAGCCTCGCTACGCTCGGCTATGAATTCAGCCTCGGCAGTCATTCTACTACTTTGCTGCCTAGTTAAACAAATAACTATTTATTGTTGTATTACATTTTTGGAAAGTATCATACAGGGAAATCGAAGATGAGACGAATATAAAGAAAAGATATGTCGACAAATCATAATTAGCTAATTATCTTCAGCGAAAATAGACAACATAATAATTATATGTGCCAGAGTGGCATTATATTGAAATCATAGAAAGAGAAAAAAACATCAAGAAAGAAATAACGGAGAATCCTTTTCCATTATTATGCAAAAACACATTCGCTCCTATGAAAATGGTGAATTCAAGATCAACTATAAACATCCTGTGACTCACACATTCTTCAGTGAACTTTTATTACTAAGAAGTATCGAAAAGTGAAAAAGGAATGGATCAATAATTATAAGAATCATATCATTTTCAAAACGAGAGCAGACTCGTTTTCGAAACGTCCAAAGATGATGGAAATTTCATATTATCAATAAATCAATATTCTCCTTCTTCAACAAGTTTTTGAATTTGGTGTAATCGACTATCCATTGGATTACCTTTTCAGTTTCTGATAGTGAATTTTCATGCAAAAAATCGAGGAAAGTGAATATTCCACCTTCTCGATTAACCTGCAAACAGTATTTTGAACATACAAATAACAGTATTCAAGCTATAGTATTAGTAAGAAAAAATGTGATCTTTCTTCTTAGGAGTGCATGACACAAGAATATAGGTTTGTTGAAGAAATATAATCATAATATCCCTGGAGGAAAAATCAAGACAAGAAAGGATAACGTGTAAATATATCTCTGATGATGCTAGTCAATCAAATTCGTGTTTTTTCTGCTGAAATATGGTATTAGTTAGTTAGTAAGTTAGTTCTGGATGGTTCCTGAGAAACTAGGGCAACGTATGTTGGTGGAAAATCGTGTCGCACGTGTTCACGTTTATAATGATAAATGGTGAAAATTTGCAGCAGCTTCCGGAAACACTACGATGGAAGTGGTTTCTACGATAGCTTAAACCCTAAATACCCCAAAACATAACGTGCTACCTATACGGAATGTTTGTTGGAATATTTCCCTCATAAAGAAGGCTCATATGAGCAATGCAATTATAGAAAAATTACAGCGATGATAGCACGAAGCTTGCACTGCGAAATCATCCCTTCGCCATACACTGAACAAAAAATGAGTGAAATTTCACTCAAAGTTCATGTCCTGGAAAACTGTTTCCATATTTGGAGTGCAACACCCAAACATACCCTGAAACTGTTCGATTCTGTTAAAAAAAGAGCAATTCGTCTCGTGGGTGATGCCTCGCTCACAAACTCACTCATTTCTCTGGAACAACGTGAAAAAGTTGGCGATCTGGCTCTATTTTATAAATATTTCTATGGACGATGCTCTTCTGAAATATCAACAATTGTTCCTACCTTGACAGTCCCCGCGAGATTAACCCGTCGAGTTGAGACTTCGCACCTATTCGTGGTCACTTTGGAGACCTGCAGAACATCCCTTTCCAAAGACTCGTTCATCCAACGAACAGCGAGGCTCTGGAACACATTGCCAAGGTAGGTGTTCCCCGAGGCATATGACCTCCATAAATTCAAGAACACCAATTCCTACCATATTTTCCTTGGTTCTCACGATGTTCTCTGAACATTACAGGATATCCTTTTCCGTGGGAACCAGAACATAAAAAAAACAATGTAGATTATACAATTAGTTGATCACAATCACAATGTTCATATTTTGATGAAAAATCAACACATTTTGAGATTATCAGTACATGGTTTTGCCTTCCTAAATCAAACATGGCTTCTTCCTCGGCTTCTTCTCGCTGCAAACTCCTACTAACAAGCTCGTTGACATCCTATCAATCTGCAGGCAAAAAACGTATATGTATCCATCAGAACAGATTTGTTGTGGTTCTATTACCCAAATAGAAACAAATTCTCGATTTAGGTTTTCAAAAAATATGTCATAGATCTCATGAATGATCATAACCGAATTATAATGTCAGTTTTGATAAAATTATCTCAATTGAGATTCAAAATACCAGATTTGGAACTAATGTAATCAATGACGATTCCATTAACTCAATTCTGATTTGAAATATTCTCTTTTAAATAATTTTCAGTCACAAGAAAATGACAGTGCATGACTGGTGTGGAAGAAATCGCTGACGATATGGATTTGACTATTCAACTGAAGAATAGGTATATGGATTTATCTAAACGTCAGAGCAATCGGATATGAATCAATACTAGGTATATATACAATCCAATGAATAAGAATCATTCCATCCGAATGAATATCTGATACAATTCACGATCATCAGCCATAATGTTGAAAGCCATCACGTATTTGACTAAATTAAACTTATTCGCAGTAGTCGCAGTACCCAAACTTCACAGATATAATCATGTTTTGTGCTGGAACTTGCAGTTGAAACTTCTATACCATTATGATTCACTCCGCTGAGATGGAAATCATAAGATGACAGAATTGTTTTTATGCACTACACTCAAGACTGGCGCTGCATTATCAATTGGACAGAATGGCACATGCTGCTTAGTCTGAGAGAGATTCGGACATTCCTTATTTACTTCGAAGTTCTTAATTTGGATCTATAACATATTATTCTGTTGACTGAGAACGGCCACCATGTTGTATCCAGATATACTGTTCACTGTTTTCACGTCGAAAAGGTACTGTGACAGTAAAATGATACTGTAAGTGGAACACTAACTGATACTGCGCATGGACCGTTTACTAATTATTAGGTGAAATCGCTCGAGAATGAGTGATTCTCACATCTTCAATCGAATGATCCTAATGATTGAGTGAAAGCCACTCTAATGTGGTTTTCTGGTTTGTTTTATTTCAAATTTCCTGCTATTCAATCGCATTTGTCATGAACATTATCATTATTGGGAGAAATGTGAAAATACCCAATTTTCATTGAAAATCAACCAAAAAATTCCACTCAGTAAATTAACTCACTATCGAATTAGCAGTCACCCAAAAGGATTTCTCAAAATATAACAATACATTGTAAACCGTGCCAGAAAACAATATAAATAAATGTCAGATAGAATTCGAAAAGTTTCGGAAATTTCACGATTTGGTTGAGAATGAATAAAAATAAATAAACCTACGGCAGGGTGGGCTGGCTACCACAGCTCAGTTCCATCAGGAGGGGGGCAATTGCGCCTGGTGCCCCTCCCCTGGATCCGCCGCTGGTAAATAATCATAATAATTGTATTGTACGTATGTATAATGGAATTATGAGTATTGAGATCAATTTACTATTTTGACTCAGAATAAATTTTCTTGTTCAAAATCTTATCTACGTACACTGAGGAAAATTCCTATTATAGTCAGAAATCGAATTACCCCAGCAAGAAACTCTAATAGCATAGGGGACAAACGAGTTATCACCTGTGAATATAAAGTCGACTTGACTGATTATAAACCACCTGCGCTAATTAGCTATAGAACCTTGCTGCCACTAGCGAGTGCATCTGTATATTCTTATTAGACGATGTTTCTGTAGTAGGTATCTGACTTTGCTACCGCTTGTGAGTGCATCTAATGATGGGAGTAGGGTAATGTTATAATCGTCGGTAGAGAACTTTGCTACTCTTGATGGGTGATCATATAGATAGTTGCATGACCTTCTTACTGTATAGTTATTCAGTTATTTTCCAGGATTGTTGTCAAAGAAAATGGTGAAATTTTGACTGATATCAGATGTCACTTTCCGTAACTTCCACCCTGATGTTTGGTATGTATAGCAATTTATTGGTTTCTAAAGAAAATTTCGAACCAATGATCTTTGAAATTCAATAGATCGATTGATTCATGCACCCTCAGGAAAAACAAGAGGTTTTCGAGTATTTGATGAAAGATATGACTTTTCTGAAACTTTCTGAAACCATTGTATTTCGGAAACTAGGCAAGTTATTACAGATGCGTACAGGCAATAAAATGTTACCAGTAAAATCATTCAAATAATTTCATAACCTGGACATTTATGCTCACAATAAGTTTTTGTACCACATTCTATAGAGAGGGTCTGGAACATATTTGACAATTTCAAAATTTCATTTCAAGAGGAGAAAAAATTTTTTTTATCGCTTGGAGCGCACGAAAGGGAATCCCTCTAACTGAAGCACTAAGATCTACGAAAGCACTGGAATCGTCACAGAAGGTTTTTTTATTTGTTTAAAAATGTTACCATTTTATATTTGAATTCAGATTCATATTTTAAAAAATGAATTGAATTCAAGGAAGGAAGTATTCGTAACTCGTAACTGTCGGGTCGTCGAGATTGTCGTCCTGTATATGGGTTTGCATCAAGAGCCCAACTCTAGATGATTGATCAAGCAAGATGTCTGACAAATGCTTATATGGAGGGGGAAAAATCAGCAAAATATCGAATAACGATAAGTAGGCGCTGAATAACCCCCCAAGTAAGTTTGTCAAATATTATTTTCGTGGGAGACTGACAGTTGTATTATTTCTAGTGAGTGCAGTTCGATGCGATGAACCTCGCAGCCACAAGCATATAACTCACTAGTAGTAGTTAAGCTAGACAATTATAAAAACAATCATGCTGTCACAAAGTGGCTGCCTGATAGCGACAGCAGTATACCTACCTGTGGCAGGAAATTCACTTTCAGCAAAGTCGTTATTGCTATGCATAGGTTTTCGAGGTGCTGCTCCTATTCGAAGATGTATAACGGTAATATGATTTCTTGTAATGGTAGCAAGAAATATCTCAGCAAAATCTCTGATAGCACAATTTTCCTCAGTGTACTTACTTATCCGAGAATTGTG
Organism: Phaedon cochleariae; assembly: GCA_918026855.4. Taxonomy (NCBI): domain Eukaryota; kingdom Metazoa; phylum Arthropoda; class Insecta; order Coleoptera; family Chrysomelidae; genus Phaedon; species Phaedon cochleariae. The sequence continues at coordinate 59,877,441 of OU896709.1, read as the reverse complement.
CTTCTCAATGACATTATACCAAACAATGTACTATACATCACCTCCTCTAAATCGTTATTTTTATTGTCACCATGATGATGTGTGTTTTACATTGTAGTGGGTGTTCCACCAAGCGAGCTATTCAGGAGTATCTCAACCTCAAGTTCATGACCGCCATTGTTTGGGAGCATTTAATATTTTAATTCTATTCGTATTAACAGCATCACGTAGGTTTGAACCACATTGTGTTCACATTGTGCTGACAAGACTCTGTAATTCGATTGTTCGACGCTCCTCTCTCCTTGTAAGAGTGTTTCATTCGAGGAAATGTTTTCCTTGAAAGGTGAGAAAATACTTGTAGTAGATATTTATAAAAAAAAAGATCTATGCTCAGTTGTACATAAAATGTTTGATCCAAAATACTTCAACAATCTATACAGTGTGTCCCACTTACCATGCTCACCATAGGTATCTTTTTAACGGTGAGAGATACGAGGTCGGTTAAATGACACCAAATGTGGAGTTCTTCAAGGCCAACTATAATGTGGGAAAATATTTAGATAAAATCTATTCGTTTTTGTTTTATACGCAAGAAACAGATTTTGATCATTTTCATGTCTCCTTCGTTACTTCTTTATTTATGGAAATATTCAAATAGGAATTTCACATTCTCATAGCAGTTTTTCAAAGTGATTTCGAAAAAAATATGAAACTTATACCAACTCTTCTAGAATTTGAGATATCAGCACCAACTTTAGTTTTTCAAATGTAGGTCATAGCTTACTATGACTTAGTTACAAATAACTTTTTTTTCTCTCACAGATTATATGTCGCAGTAATAGTTTTGTGTTGATAACAACGGAGTTATCGTCATTTATACAAAAACAAAAAATTATTTGGAAGCCGCCATCTTGAATTTATGAATTTCAACAAAACACTCATGATCTCCGACCTCAAAAACCCTCCACTTACCAATTTTTAATGGAATCGGACCAAATCTTGTCCGCCATCTTGGAGCAGCCATTTTTTTAAATTTCAATTTGTAAAATAGTGCCAAGACACAAAAGATCAATTGCAGCAGGTGCGCTAGATATACTCAATATCATTATAGTAACGTTTGGCTAAAAGTTCATTTTTAATGTATCGTTTGAATTTTTGACCTGTAAGAATTTTCAGTGTTTGTGGTAAGATATACAATTTCGTGTTCGGAGAGTTAGATGCAGATTTATGTAGTCTATATCTTGAGGATCTGATGAGTTCAGCATTGCGAGTACTGTTATCATGGAAATGAGCATTTCTATCGAATTCATTTTTATTTCCATGAATTTCAAGAAGGCAATGGTAAATATATAAGGTAGGAAGGGGCATTATTCCTAAATTTTTGAATATAGGACGACATTTGCCTATATAATCTGCATTATCAATTATCCTAACTGCTTTTTTTTGAAGCTTGAAAACTCTATGAGAAGATGAGGAATTTTTCCACGAAACAATACCATACCTAAGATGCGAATTGAAAAATGCGTAATATGCTGTCAAGAGAATCTTAGAACTTACTATAGATCTCAACTGTCGAAGCAGAAATATATGCTTTGAATGTTTGGAACATAAGTCATCAATATGATTGTGCCAGTTCAGGTTATCATCTATTGTGATTCCTAGTAGATTTACTTTATCACCTTTTTCAATTTTACTGTTGGATGAGAAGATCAAATTCTGAGTTTTGTCTCTGTTAAGTTTCAAGAGATTTCCAGTGAACCATTTTTCTGCCTGGTTTTCTACATATTTCATGGATGTAATTAGGTTTTGACAGTTTTTATCAGAGCATATTAGCGTACTATCATCTGCATAAACTACACATTAGTTTGGTAATATATGATAGAAAAAAACATTGATGTAAATGATGTATACCCTATAGTTGGCACAATAAGACAATATTCTTGGTCAATACATTGTTTATATATGTGCATTTACGTTCGTATCAGGATTATTAGTCTCATAATCACAAAAAAGGACAATTCAATTGATATGCTCGCATTATTCTATATTCATGTTATTTAATGGTGCCTACCAGGCGCAATATATTGATTGGATCGCCTAAATTGTATTGAATCGTTGGATAAGGAGATAAAAACCAAGAAAGAGAAGTCAAAGGATCCGATCGCTTTCTTCTGAATGGAGATAATAAAGTGGTACTGACGCAAAACCCGATACGTTCAAAAAGCGGATTTTTCAGGTAACAATCATCAAAGTTCGCGGGATCGCGAATTTCATTCAGGTAACCTAATGCAGCAAATTCACTAAAGTGTTCACAACGAATACCCTCCTCTCTTCAAGCAAGACAGTGCAAAATTCGTTTGAATGACGGAGTTATTTGTATGAATTTGACATATTGTGTTTTGTCTTTCCCAGGTTTAATGAGCATATTGACATATCGCTCACAATAGCGGTAGCATGAGGGTAATTTTTCCACGTAATTCTTGCGCATTTCTAGAAGAGCGGCCTTCAGCGCATGAGTGGAGATAATGGAAAATAAAGAACATAAAATTTTCTATAAAATGAGTCCTATTTACTTTTTGTCTACAATCAATAGTTTCAGAGATACAGGAAATACAAAAATCCAAATAAACATCTTGGATGTGTACTCTTCAATAATAAACAATTACTCATCTCCATGATCATATTTCTCCATATCGAGTAACAAACTGTTGTGCATTATTCGTACACTTACGCCAGATGCAAAGTACATATCGTGGTTGGATGGTGTTGAAGCGATCTCATTGCAGAAGTGACTAGGAGAGCTATCACCTTTCTTGTGCTACGTGTTCATCGAATCTGACTGTACCATGAGACATACAGCACCCTAAGGAGCATTGAATTCCAGGTTTTCGGAACTCATATCGTCCCCCACTTCCAATAAGACATCTGCAGAAGGTGCTTCAGGTGCTATACAGAGCCTTTGGTTGTCACTGGGATGAGCGATCCATGCTGCTTTCGATTCCACCAGCGTAGATAAGAGGGGGTACTGGGGGACAGTACCCACCTGAAAGCACAAAAATAGTCAACTAGTAAGAGACTTAGAAACAATAATTAGTAATGAATTCAAAATGTTATAGGTAATGAATTCAAAATGTTATAGGTTGATGCCTGATTATGTTCTATACCAGTGATTCAAAGATTCTAGTAAAACAAGTTTCTGAATATGTTAGTAAATTCAGAGATGAATCCTCTCCCTAACTTTTCTGGCAGATTAGTTGCAATCGGAAATAGATCTAGAAAAAATGAATGGAAGGAAACCAAATATGAACCAATAATAATTTACCCAAAGAAACTGCCTTAGATACTTGAAAGCATTGCAGTATCGAAATATTTCCCACTATTTATCTACTCCTGCAGATAAATTCTGTTATGCTGGTGAGTGCGGCGAGTGTTGAAAGATCATTTTCTATACATTCAAGTAAGACACTGAAATCATGGTTGAGGTGTACAATGGGGTCAGGAAAGGCTAGTCGGATTTATTTCACAGTTAAAATTCATAGATACATTGAGATTGATATAGATGCTGTTATCGATAGGTTTTCCTCGTGGTTTTCAAACCAATATAAAATACTTTGTTTTATAATCTAGTCACGGGTGCCCTGGAATTTTGTTCATAAGATTTGATCAAGAGTTTTAAATGGTAAGTTACGTATATATACTTTATATTATCTAATGGGGAAATTGAGAGATTATCTGTTTTTTTATCTAGTTCATATAATACGCAGAATATGTTTTCATTAAGAATATTAATCTTGAGTGGTTCATTTTGTCACGACAAAGGAGTTGCGAGAGGTAAAATTATGTCACGACATAATCGATGGTTAATCTATTCATATCGATTTATAAGGGGTAATGCTTGGCTTAATAGTTTGCGAGAGGTAATATTTAAATAGGCACTAATAGTTTAGGGGCAACTGAAAGTACGATACTACATTCAAACATAACAATATTTATAATAGCATGAAACATTATGGGTGAAGTGATTATAAATATGAATAGACAACAATGAATATATAAACAACAATGAATATAAAGACCTAATAACAACTTACATTATAGATACCATAACGACGAGCTCTTGTCAAGTCAAGAGTAGCCCGAGACCAGACTAACTTCGGAACCCTCACATCCAATATTTATATCATTTTATCAGATTTGCACGTTTCTCATGAAAGTTCCTTGGTCAGTTTTCATAGTTCAATGTCAATGGATGATTTGAATAATTTTATGTTCATAAAACCCTCATGGTTCCAAATTACTAATATACTGTATGTTCTACTCGTGACAATTTGAATGACTGATAATTATTGTTATTTTGGTAATTTTGGATATTCTCAGATAGAGAAACAGCTTCAATAAAAGTTGAAGCCACTAAACCACCATTTTGTGTTGATTTATTATACACTGAAACGCGTTGTACTACTAGGCAACCCCCAAATTATAATTTAATTTTCGCTACTGAGTACCCCCCCACCCCTAGACAAAAAATATACCTATGCGCCTGCTCGATTCTTTCATCCCCTGTATTCCAGAAACTAGCAAACGGAGAATGAATACAGCCTTTTTATAGGGAATAGTATGTTTCCAAACTTCGCTTATCTATATTTCTTATTTACAGGCCTAGACTTTCAAACTCTACCTTTGCGCTCATCCCCTAAGGGCTATAGGACTTTCATTACATTTATCATCCCTTAAAAAAAATTGCGACCACACGATCTCTTAACTTTTTTCCTGGTTTGTTTTTTTTTTCAAAATTTGTGCTATTCAATTGTGAAATTATTCAATTTTCATTCACAATTCACTAAAAAATTCCACTCAGTAGATAAACTCAATACCAAATTTGCAGTCGCTCAAAAGGATTCCTCACAGAGTACTTACTGAAATTTGCACAAATGAATGATTTTGGCTGAGTCAGAATTATACGTTTTTCAGGGCCCTTAGAGCTTTATGATCCTGTGGCTTGCCTAACCGTAACCGTAAACCGCTCTAGTCTGAATCGTGAACGAGCAGTGCATGTTTGTTGTTTCTGAAAATAAGGGATCGTAACTTTCAGAGCAAAGGACTGAGGGATAAATTACAGGCAAGTTCTCAAAGGATAGGGGTCAGTCGAGATGAATTCGCATTCGGTAAGGGGTAAGTTCACGGTCAACTTCTGAAGAAAAAAACAGAAAATTTCATGAATAACGCTACATATAAACCTGAATGAATACGAACTAAACCCAAAATAGGTACCACATTGATGTATAGAGAATCATAATCGTCAACTTCAAATGTGAGATGTATTTGTCGAACTCTTGACCTATATCGGGTGTCAACGAATCTATTAGACAACTCATTACTTCTAGACCATTAGGTGTATCGAAATGAGATTTGGTATAGGTGAATGGTATGTGAAGAGGAGAGTTTTCACATATTTTTCACTTTCCGGTTTCACCTAAATTGGCTCCGGTTCTGAATTTTTAAATGGAACACCCTTTATATTGTAAAATTTTTGGATTTCTGAGACAATTCTAGATCAGAATATGACATTTTCGAAAGTTTTCATGCCTCCTTTATTTTTTCGGAGTCACTTTTGATCTAGGAGGCCATGATTTGAAGTAAACTAATCTAAGGACCCCAGGTGATATCAGAAAATTTCAATCGCGAAGTTTCAGTGACAAGTATAATAAATATGAATAAGACAAGTTGGCAAAATTACAATTTCGTGTCTAACTATTATTTCTTAAATGGCGACCGTTTTTTGACAAGCACTTTCCGAAGAAAGGGTATTTTGACGAATCTAATGATACTAATTCATTTGCGATTGGATTACAAATGAGAACATAAATCAAATATTACTTACTTCATAATAATTTATTTACTCTTGTCAAGAGTGCCAAGGATAGGCAGGATGCATGATATTTTGCAGTTATTTCGATCAAGTCTTCTTGGGAGAACAAAAGACAATGACATATAAGCTTCAAGAGTAGAAGGTAAAGATTTTCTTGATCTTCCTTACACTGAGAGAAAACTTGAGTTATCATAATTGGAAATCTGATAACCATTATTACGATATCTGCAATAAATAGGGGACAGATGTGTTCATTCGCTACCATAGATGAAGTGAATTTTCAGGTGACTTCTAGTTATGGCAGCTTATTCGATTCGGAAACTTGTATAAACACACCGCTGCTGAATAACTACTACTTGCTCTAGTTTCTATGATAACACAAAATGTCGAATAGGAATTATTCCCATAAAATGTTGCTGTAACTCTCCACTCTACAGTGGTTATTAGACTATCGACATAAAACAGCATGTTCTTATTACTGGCACAACCATCTTGAGGTAACGCAGTAATACGTCTCATTTTATTATAGTTATCTGATATCTGCATGAAACCTGACATTTTGACATGCTATTGTAATAAAGCTCATTTTCAACAGTTATCCCAATATTTTTCTACTCTAGTATATTCATCAAACAGTGCTAATAAGGTTATCTAATCAACATTATTCGATGGTAGATGAAACCGTGCTTTGTATTACTGCAATGAAAATAAATATTCTATCCACACTATCACTTTTCATGATCCAAAGTTATTGTTTTCAAAAAAACGAAAAAATACGTTTAGTCTCTGAATTGAAATATTTGGGTATCTGTGGAAGTTTTTTCGACATTACTCATTGATATTTTCGGAGAAATATCATCTATATGCATTGCTGACCAATTTATCAAGAAATGAGAAGTTGAATACTTATATTTACCCTTCCTTAGGAGTTATGATGAGAATTGTCAATAAAACTTCCCTCACAGAAACCCAGATATTTTGATTCAGAATATCATCGATCATTTTGTTTTTGAAAAAAAAACAATTTTAGGCCGTGAAAAGTGGGTATGGAGAATAATTTTTTCATTGCAATAATGCAATGCACGGTGTATTCCACAGATCGGTTCACAGCCAGCACTAAAAGAAAACTTTGCTACATCACAGACATTCACCTACAAGACACGGCTCTATCGATTCGGACGATCGAAACCATTGAACAATAATTGAACACGGGCACCCATGACCGAGAACAGCAGTGAAATGAGCGCGATCTGTATCCTTGTCAGCCCCAATACTAATGAAACACTAGAGCGAAATGAGCCGAATTACGATTGTCGAATGATTGCCTAATAACCGTCATACATGTGAAACCCAAACAGCTATGATTATTGGGACAAACATTATCTGAATTCACCAATGAGCATAATTCACAAAACGAGCTATGTCAATAAAAAATCTAAATAGACTGGAATTTATAAAATTCTCATAATGTCATAACACACCTGCGTTATGATGGTAGCAAATGTCCATTCAAGGGTATTACAAATGATTTAAGAAATCGATTTTTATGATCACAGAATGGAGAGAATACTGTTGTAATAATCAAATGATCAGGAATAGAAGATTTCCTTATAATGGTTATCACAATCAGAGCTGGTAGATATTTTTAATATCCATTTTCTCTCAGTGTAGATTTTAGTTTAATTTTCCGATAAAATGATGTATACTCAAAGTGACAAATTATGTATGTTATTATTGTTTGGAGAATGTCACAAAAACTCAAGGAATGCTGCTGAGTTGTATGATCAGAGATATCCCAATCGGCAACATCCATCCCATCAGTATTTTCCTTATGTTGAGAACCGTTTTAGCAAAGAGGGAAATCGAGAGGCAGAACAGAGGTTTATCATAAATGAGGAGACTGAGATTAACGATTCTTGCTATGGTTGAGGTAGACAAAACGGTTTCTTCAAAAGAAATTAATCGAGAAATGCAGATAAGTCACGAATCAGCAAGAAAAATATTGAAGAAGCACGGATATCGAGCATTTAAATATCAGTTACATCAACATTTGTATGCTGACGATGGCGATAGACGAGTAGTGTTTTGTGATTGTCATATTCTGATCTAGTATTATAGTTCAGTCATTGGGGATCCAAAATAAGGCTTACCTGGAAAAAAGTCCGGAAGTTTTGAAACTTTGTAGGATTATAGTTTTGGGTGTCCAGAACTGAAATTCACAAAATGCACATTCCGGGACATGCCGCCGGCGCCGTCATCTTGCCAAGATGGCGCTCAAAAACGGTTTTTTGAAAATATCTTCAAAACGGTGCGTTTTTAGAAAAAATATAAGGACATAAAAATTTAAGATGAAGAAATTTTCTACAAGAAATGTTCCGAATATATTTCTGCTAAAGAGAGCCGTTTAGGCTCAAGAGCTGATTGAATGACAAAATTTTCTGTTAAATTCTATAAACTGCCCCTAACTATCTCCATATATGCGTATAAATTCATATTTTATAATAAAACGGGCTATTAAATTTGTTCCTCGTTATATTGGACGATTTTTGGATCAGTTATGCGACAAACATTTTGCATTTGTGACTTGCGATTATTTGGGCGATATAAAAATTGCATTATCGACGAATCTGGCGACTTTGCTCCAGAAGTATGTGGGTGCAGGATGATTATGAGAAAATTTCGTACCTATACTATGTATCTGTAGATATAGGTACCTTCTCGTACTGTAAAACCGCCCATAAATTCATAGAAATTTGAATATTTGCTTTCTTGTCTTTACCACTCGATCCCAATATGAGTAAATACACAAAATATATATTTCAGATGAGATATTTTTATAAACGGTAAAAACACAAGAACTTTTTCATCAACTAAATTACCTTTCCTAACAAACACAATTTGCCAATCAGTATAATTTTACGAGAAAAACGGACATGAAAAAATTGCGAGACCGTAGGTCGAATAATTTTGATGTGTTGAATATATGTACTTATTTCAGAAAAAACCTCGTATGAATAGCAAAAAAAAGTTTCATTAGACTCTTTGAAAGAATAATAACATCACACAAATTGGACGATATTTTTTGGGCGGTTCATTTTTCAAATTTGGCGCGCTCGGGTTTCAAAAAGTTGGTAGCTCTGCGGGCGCTGGCTATTTACCTCAGTCATCTGTACAAGGCGCTTCCAAGCAGATCCGTTTCGTTATAAGAGATAAATTTATACGCATATTTGAAGATAGTTAGGGGCAGTTTATTGAAATTAACAGAATATGATGTCATTCAATCAGCTCTTGGGCCTAAACGGCTCACTTCAGCAAAAATATACTGGGAACATTTCTTGTAGAAAATTTCTTCATCTTAAATTTTTATGTCTCCATATTTTTTCTAAAAACGCACCGTTTTGGAGATATTTTCGAAAAACCGTTTTTGAGCGCCATCTTGGCAAGATGGCGGAGCCGGCGGCATGTCCTGGAATGTGCATTTTTTGAATTTTAGTTCTGGACACCCAAAACTATAATCCTACAAAGTTTCAAAACTTCCGGACTTTTTTCCAGGTAAAAATCCCCAATGACTGGCCTATTATCTCAGAAATCAAAAATGTTACAATATACAGGGTGTTCCATTTAAAAATTTAGTACCGGAGCCATTTCCGGTCAAACTGAAAGTGACATCAGGAAAGTGAGAAATATGTGAAAACTCTCCTCTTCACATACCATTCACCTATACCAAATCCCATTTTGATACACCTAATGGTCTAGAAGTTATGACTCGTCTAATAAATTCGTTGACACCCGGTATATATCGATTTCCATATCCAACCATTTCTTTTTCACCAGATGTGTAAGAGATTTTTCAGATCTATCACTCATTTTGAGTTGACTATAAGAACTGTCGTAATTCGAATAACTTGAGATTTCAAAATTCCGAAATAACTTCGTCGAAAATTGTATTTATACGCACTGTATAAGTCAATATTCAAATGTCTGACAACTATATTTACTCTCTTGCCGTTCTCTAATTGAATCGCGTACGGTAATGTGTACAAATCTGACTTGCAAGTTGCAACCTCATTCTCTCTAACAGTAATAATTGCAGCTGCCATAAAAATCAGCGACATTCAATTGTTTTCCGTTCCGGACCACCCAGCGTTACTCAATTGTTTTATCAATAAAGCGCGTTCGCGATATTCGATTTATCGGCGCGTCCTTTGAACTTTCGCTAGCCTCCCATATAGTCCGAGAGCTATAGAAATGTGATTCTCAGCTCGTGAATAATTCGTCGTTGAATTTACTAAGTGGCGTATGTGAATTTTTACTATTTCTGAGGAGATGCAATTTAAGGTTTACCGATTTTTCATATCACTATCTGATGAAGAGTGAGCCAATTTCATTAAATCTTTGTGAACACTCAGGATGTTTTATATAGAATCAGATGCTGATAAATAGATAATGAAAATTTTATTCTCAGAGGGTGAATTTCGAAAAATAATGATGTATGTCCCTTAGTGAATGTGATTTTGATGATCATGTTCATTTAAGCCTCAAGATTATGAAGGCAAATACATACAGAACGCAGTTCAGTTGCAGTAAACATCAAAAATCAAGAATCATCATCTGCATATAGCGAACGAATAATTCAGAGAGGAGAATGAGGAAGATTTTGGAAGAAAGCTTGGCCTATTCTTCAATCTGAATGACGCGTGTCGATTATTTGCAAAGTGATATATTACACTCAAAATTTATCGCCCAGTAACTTCATTTCTTGTCAAATTTTGGTGACATTCTGACGAAATCGTCGATCCACGATTTGAAGTGTTGACCTGAATCTGAGTTTCGAAAGAAAGGTGATGACTTGGTTATTATACAAGGAAAAATATCAGTAACTATTTCACGCTTACCTTTTTGAAGCCCTGTGGCAAGAGTGAGTGATTTTACTCAGCACCATTATCATGTATTGGGTTGAAGTGTGATCCCTTATTAACAAAATGGTTTTTGATTCACGTCAATATCTTCGACTACAGCAGAGAAGATTTCTACATGCGTTTTGAGGAAGTATTATTCTTTTGAATTTGCATCAGAACATACATGAACCATGAACCCATCGATTGCCATCTAGGAAACACATCTATGAGTTAATATCAATTGTTTCCTCCTCGTTTCAACACATTTACGACCTATGTCTAGGAGATCACCAGTCATTGGAAACCACCTCATTTTCTTTCTTGATCTGTCTACTTACTCCACTAAGACTTCCATTATATGATAAGAATTTGTTAATATATCAGTCAATAGCCAATTACTATTGCTCAGTAAATAAGACTTAGGATTTGCAAATTGGAACCTGCAAACAGCGAATATTCATTTTATCGCCAAGAAATTAGCCGGCTAGATTTTGTTCGTCATTGAACAGGTTGTCACATATTTGCGTTGGGCAAAATTACCAGTAACAGGCATTTGTTACCATATATAGCAGCAATCTATTGAAAAATATGGTGCAACCTTAGCCGTGGCACTTGATATCTCCAAGGCATTCGATCGAGTCTGGCACCACGGACTCCTCGTCAAGTTCCCATCTTATGGCTCACCTCCCCAGCTTTGTTCTCTGCTGGCTAGTTTTCTTTCAAACAGGTCTCTTCATGTAGTGGTCGACGGAGTTTCATCTGACTCTCTTATCATAAATGCTGGTGTTCCGCAAGTATGAATTATAGCACCAACACTATTTCTACTTCATATCAACCATTTGTTGGAAGCAACTTCATGTGCAGTAAACTGCTTCGCGAATGAAAGTACCCTCCATACCGCCTTCTCTTCCAGGGCTCCAATACCAGCAACGAACGGTGGAGAAATGTTGACAACATAAATATGGACTTGGCAACAATTACAGAATGGGGATCCAATAAGTTGGTAGGTTTCAACGCATACAAAACACAAGCATGCCTTTTCTCTAGGAAAGCCGATCTTACTGTGCCCAACATGAGCCTGTCAGGAGTAATCATACCTTTGAAGACACCCATTTCGATGCTTGGTTTTACTCTCAGCTATAACCTCTTTTGGATAAATCACGTGAGATAAATTGCTTAAAGTGCATCCCAAAAACTTGGTTTTCTGTTTCGGGCCAGGAGCTATTTCACTTCCAGTCAGCTGCTTATGATCTATAAGGCTCGAATCCGACTTGTCCTGGAACACTGTTCTCATAGTTGGAGTGCAGCACCCAAATATACCCTGAAACTGCTGGATTCTGTCCAAAAGCAGGCAATTCGTCTCGTGGGTGATGCCTGCTCACAAACTCACTCACTTCTCTGGTACACCGTAGACAAGTTGACGATCTGGCCTTATTTCATAAATATTTTCATGGAAGATGCTCTTCTGAAATATCAACAATTGTTCCTCCATCGGCAGTCCCCGCGAGATTAGCCCGTCGAGTTGAGGCTTCGCACCCTTTCGTGGTCACTTGACCACCTGCAGAACATGTCTTTTCAAAGACTCGTTCATGCAACGAACAGCGAGGCTCTGGAACACATTGCCAAGGAAGGTGTTCTGAACACAACAGGATATCCCTCTTCGTGGGCACCAGAACATAAAAAAATTGAAGCTCATGCAAACTAAATTTACTGACGAAATGATATGAAAAAGTCTCAAAATGTCAGGAAAATACTCATAATAATCGATGTTATTGGGTATTTTCAATCGGTGGGTGATTTGAGGACTCCAATATTGAAAGATACAGACATATCAATTTTTCATTATTTCCTCAGAAACTGAGTGATATACAAAAAATTAATAGCGGACAAAACTATACAGGGTGTTATTTAAGTACGTGGCCACACTTGAAGGGGTGATTCTTTGAGTGATTCTAAGACGAAAAGTTCATATAAACATAGGTCTGGTAATGCTTCGTTTTCAAGATACAGGGTGTCAAAATTTTTAAAAGAAATCGTTTTTTTCGTAAATATCTTGATAACCCTTCAACTGATTCCATTGAAATCTGGCAGTCTTATTCAAGGTCGTAAATGGCTAATTTAACCCTAACTATATCAAAATTATCATGTCCAGTGGCGCCCCGGAAGGTACTGTAACCAATATTTTTGACAGAAAAAATGTGCGCCACTGATTTTTTTGCAATTTTTGTATTTGTTTCACATTGAGCAACTAAAATTACAACTTTTTCATTTCCAGAATTTTTTTCGTATCTTGCTTTGTTTTTGAGAAAAAACATAAAAATCACTTCATTGCACATCCCTGTGACAACACAATAAAACATTTCAACTACCAAACCATCAAAAACTGGGGTCTTACTAATATTTTTGATATAGTTAGGGTTGAATTAGCCCTTTAGGAAAAAAACGATTTCTTTTATAAATTTTGACACCCTGTATCTTGAAAACGAAGCATTACCGGACCTATGTTTATATGAACTTTTCGTCTTAGAATCACCCAAAGAATCATCCCTTCAAGTTTGGCCACGTACTTAAATAACACCCTGTATATGTATACGCCCAGCAGACATTGAACTACCGGGAGAAGTCCGACCAAGTGCAGGCAAATCTGCTGGGATAGAAAGTTCTCATAGAGGTTTTTTTTGCAGTTCAGATCTACACATATACTGCAATTTATGTTTAGAGTCCTATTTCGAAGTATTGAAGTGGAGTGAGTAGTACCGCTTCAACAATTCTAAATTTTAAGTGATGTTTTTTCATTTATCTTGAATGCAAAATATATCGTTGGAACGGCAATCTTCATCAGGATTCAAAATTTAAAGAAATATAAAGGACAATACTTTTTGTAGTAACTCCTGATCAAATCATCGGCTTACTGTCAAAACCTCGTGAATCTTTCAGAGCTAATTGTTCAGGAGGGAAAAAAACGTTTTCCACTATAGGTACTTCGAACGATTCAATTTTATTTTTTTAAGGCTATCAATATTCTGAGAAGATTTATATTCTCAATGTTCAAAAAAACGACATACAAAGTATTTACAAAAACAAATTAAACATTATCCAAACTGAATTGGTTTTGATCAATTAATAGTGAAATTTGTTATTTAGTTTGGCCTTGCTTGACAGTGTATGTAGAGAATCAGCGGCAGTTTTGATAACAATGAGAAATATGGGTTCAACAATTGTTGTTGTTGTTGAATCAAATAATGGATCCAAGAATGAACTCGAATGAATCAAACAAGAGAGTTTTATACTTTCTGAACAAGCACAACTTGACCCTATCCTCTGTAGCAGACGAGTTTTTGGGTTCAAAATCTCTCCGAGTAGAGTTAGGAGATTTGAATTATATCTAATAGATGTCGCTACCAAAAACATAGACTCACGATGATTTGGTGATGAGTGCGTTGAATTTCGTATAGATGGTGAAAATGTTCAAACCTAAATTTCCCTACAATCCGGATTTACGAGGTTTTGATAGTAAGCCGACGATTTGAGAGATCGTAATGTCGAGTTCGAATCATGAGAATATATTAATACAGGACTAGTGTCGATACTCAAAGATACAGGGTACAGTAGATTGTGAGGTTATACTGCATATCGATGTCTGAAAATTGAAATACTCCAGATAAACTCGACTGTCGCGAGTCGCGATGGGTTCTCATGCACTAATATTTTTAAAAATGGTTTCCGGCTCGGACAAGGATCCAAAAGTGATTTATGAATCAGCCAATGTAACTTACATTTTCTGCGGTTTGGTATTTCAATTCTAATTCGTGATTTACAAATTAGTGCGGTTATAGATACTCACTTGAGAGATACCTGATCATTCTAAGAACTCCCGAGCCACTGGGATGGGATGTTTTCGATACTGACCATTTATATCTGATCATTAAAACCACATAGCAGCCCACATACAATACGTTTCTTTACCTCCCGCTGATTTGACTATGAATCCTTCACCAAACGGAATTTACCGAATAAATAATTTGACACTTGTAGTGTGAAATTGATTGTTTCTTGTGGCTTTGACGGGCTTTGACCTTCCTCCGAAGGTTTCTGAGAAGCTAGATTGCGATAAGATTCAGTCATGATAGTTATAAAAGGTGTTTCGTTCATGAGTTAGTTTTTTGATATCACGATATGTTCGTTCTCAATATAGGTAATTATCTTTCCTTTATCGATTTTTGAACGCTTTTCAAGAAAAAGGCCATCATGACAATGATTTCACATCCAGGTATATTAGCTTAGTCGCTTCCTATATGGTGTTCAATTCTCATTGAAGAAAATCACTGAAAATCAATGATGTAATAATTCTCATGAGAATTGGGTATTTCAAAGAGTGTATGTATATGTACCTACCTATCCCAACACATACTCGTTTATAAAACGTCGAATAACTGTTTTAATCGTGTGAATTTCATTGTATAGACAAACATTATTAAACGTTGAAGCAAAACGTTGTTACTTGCAAACAATTATTTTCCATTTCAAAGTTTAAATTCCACATTTTTATAACTTTTGGTGTACTTGATACGTCGTTCAATCGTGATCTGATAATTTTGAAAACACGTGAAGAATTACTCATTTGAAAATGTCTATTATTATGTGGAAAATAATTAATTCATATCAAATAAATAGTTGAAATTATTTGTGAACTGGTCAACAAGTGGTATATCAGCGACATTTTCGCTTCATTTCAATCAAACGTTAGGGTAATTGAACTCTTTTTATTTTATACAAAAAAATATGACCTCGAATTTGAGTGCAATTATAATGAAACACCCTGTATAACAATAAGGTGTAGATACTAATAAGTTAACTCACTTATACTCTGTTTCAGTAGGTACCTTTTCAAGCACAGCTCTGATAAATAGCATTTGGAAAAGATGACACGGATCAGCATCATCACCATCTTCAAATGCTTTCAAGAATATTTCCTAGAACTTTCTGACGGTGGCAGAACGATTTTGGACATCTCATAACCACAAATGATGAATGCATAATCCACCTGCTGATTCTCTGTGGCATTCGGAACAAGCTGTTCTGAGGAAAATGTGACACCTCTGGTGTGAAATTAATGGTCGCTTCTTGTTTTCCGTGGTTAGTTCTAGAAACGTGCATCAAATTCGGATTAATTTCTGTGAAATCGTTCCTTCAAGGAACCGGTCGCAACCATAGCAGTTTAGTTGATGGATTTTGTAGTAATTTGTTTGGGGGCATAGATTCCTCAGAGGTAAACGGGTAATTTGATAGCTAATGGGATTTATAGACTGGACATTTTGAGAGCCATAAATTTTCCTCGGGAATTTTATATGATTAATTCCTAATGATTTCATTTTATTATGTTTGGGTCTGGACGACTTGAATTTATAGCTCTATAGATAATTTGAAAATTCTCATAATAGTAAAAATGTTTGGGTTATAAAAGTAGAATGAACAACAAATATAACTCTAACCTTGTGGCGAGACGTTTAGGTAGGTATGTGATCTAATAATATGTTAATCGACCTAATTTTTATTCAGTTCCACGATTTTCAATTATTCCTCAGTAATTGTACCTAGATTTCTCACTCCTCCATTCAATATTTACTTGACCCTCCCTGACATGAGGAAACAGATTTTTTTTCAATTCGCCGGTACCTGCCAATTTTTATGCTTTCGGAGAGCATTCTTGACATCAACTGCAAATTCTAATTTCCAAAAGAAACTATCCTACTTTCAATTGATCATTTAAAAGCCCTTTCTTTTGGTAAAACAATGGTGCCTCGAAATCGATTGAGATATGACAAAGTTATTGTTGTTGAATTGGTAAAAGAGGTTCTGTATACCCCTCCTGTGTTGAGGTGTTACGTAAAAGAATATCAATTGATATCCAATAGACGTCATGAGTGATGCTTGATTTGAAGATTTGAAAACATACCATATTATTGTTTGGCAGTTAGAGGGGGTCATTTTAGGTAATAGATACATACATTTGGATTTTTGTTCATTTAACTCAAGCATCTTTCATATTTGGGACTGTTTTCGTATTGGTGAACTCCTCCTTATACCAGGCAAAAGAATAAAGTTGCATGATAGATAAAAAATGATTATGGATGGGCATTTGTATCAAATAGAGAATTTTGGTCTGTGAACTTCACTCAATTCTAGTTTTTATTGACCCTTACCAATGATTTCCTAACCAAAGATTCCCTAATCTAATTCTGACCCTGTATAACAGTTCTCCATGAGAATTGTTAGAATTACCTTCAGTAGTAGTTTGTGATTTGAATTTTTTGTATTTTTATCAACATTCAGCTAGAGTTCAAATAATCAAATATTATTATCTTCAGGAATAATGGGAATATAACTAGGGGTATTTCTTCTCCTTCTAATACACTGATTGACCTGTGTTCCCTTCTACTTTCGATGACAGTAATATAGGTGCGTATACAAGTTAATCTTATATATGCTCGCATCTAGTTTATAAATCCAATTTATTGGCGATATTCAGAGGCTTCGTTTGACATCAGGTCATATTGGTTCTGTTTGTTGTTCTGTTTTTAGGTGAATTCAATTACTCTTAAGAATAAGGAAAAAGGACACGAATGTCCATTTATCTATGGAATAACGAGTGACTGGCTAGTGGTTGATGTATGAGAAAGCAGAAGAATTAGAATCATGACCGATGAATCTGTTGGTTGATTCCATTCATTAAATAATTCAAACTAGTACTCACTATCAACCCCAGAAATATCAGGAGACCACTTTGGACTAACGCATATGGAAAAAAAGTGAAAATACATGCTTCAAAAACCTGGAATTGCCTTCATGTATTATTGAATAGAATATTATAAACCTAGGGTGAGAAGTGACCAAACACTTTTAATGTGCGAGCATTCTCACCCAAGGTATATTTAATATTTTTTTCCCTTCTAACACTGAAAAAATAACGTCTTTCATAAATTCAGATTTTCATTTCCAATGAAGGAGCCATTCACCGTGTATTTTCAGCATTGTTCCGCATTATATTACTAAACTTTTAATATATCAAGTATAGCCTAGGAGTTCAGTTTCAAACAAACTAAAAGATAATTCGACTTGGTTGTCAGAAAATAAACGCTGTATTGAAATTCCTGGTGGAATTGTGAATAACCCGGAATAACTACAAAACCGAGTGAGAATTTAAAGGACATTCATTTTGATAAAAAGGTTGTACACCGCCTGCCTGATGCCTGGAAGGATTCTGATGATTATTGCTAGTAGTAGTTTTTTTTTTTTTTTAGATATTGAGAATACAGTATTCATTGAAATGTTTTGGAATATCTAAACCTTGTGAATATTGCATAATTATGATACCATTGAACAATCATTGAAGTAATACATCATATCGTATCGACCGCCATAGATGACATTGTTTTGATTGGTCAAAAAATGTGTCCTTACCAAAAGTCATGTTTATTTGAATTCTTGGTCTACCACACATGAAATTAATACTGATCAGATTATTCCAAATATTTTCAATACTCCAAAAGTTGCTTCAAGCTGTATTGAGATTTGTAGTTTCAACTACGGTCCCTTGATGGAAATTGACGTTGACGGACAGATCATAGCTGCATTCTTTTTTGATGATCTAGAGACTTTGGTTTTGTCTACTGGTATCCCTGACATTGCTGTCACGCGTCACATCCATGGGCGCTACAGAAAATCATTCAAAATTCTAATAATAGGTATGTACAGGGTATTAACTTGTTGTGGAAGATCATATGGCAGGTTAATGGTGGAAAATAGTTATTAATTGTACAAAGGAAAAACAGAAGTAGATTTCAGCTCCAGGTTGTGTTGTGTCGTCTCGATGCGTAGCGAAGGGAGACAAAAAACCGTGTTATTGGCTTATTTTTCGAAACTTTAGCATAATAACAAAGGCTATCAACAGTGTAACTTGTATGTGATTCATATCCGGAATAGTAAAACTGAATTTTTTTCCGTGGAAAAAAATAATTTATAACCTGTCAACAGAGATGGAATTTCCCGTCACAGAAAAAAATCTATTTTTCTATCCCATAATGAATAAGTCTTGATTTGTCAAAGTTTATGTTGAACTTTTATTGATAGGCTAGGATTGCAGGCCTAAATCAATTTCGACTATTGATATAATCTGTTTTATGATTGAACTTAGAGCGCAAATTTGGGAATCGGGTAAGCTTGCATCAAATTATCCTTTGTTTGTTAGTGAACAAGACAATCAGAGATCCAAAGTGTTTCAGCTAGTTCATTGAAGGTCAAAAATGCACACTATAATGCATTTCCCTATTGTGAAGCACACGTGGGTTTGGATATATTTGATGATTTATTCCCATCAGTGCTAGTTTTGTTCCTGCATAATTTATTTTTTCATATGTGTATAAATTACACCCCACATTTGGTGCCTTGCCTGATGCCAAGACCATACAAATGACCCTCATGTATCCATTCATCAAGAGGGTTGGTTAGAATTCGAAGAGCTGTAAAAACGACAATGAACAACAGGGCACTCTCTCTATGTATCTGTAACAATATATTGTTGGTGACTGTTATCATCTCACTTTTTTCGAGCGCTAGGATATAATCAATCATGAAGATTGATGGTGCGACATGAAGGACTATACTTGTTATCGAGACCTTTTCATCG
The DNA here is from genome assembly GCA_918026855.4 of Phaedon cochleariae. NCBI lineage: Eukaryota > Metazoa > Arthropoda > Insecta > Coleoptera > Chrysomelidae > Phaedon > Phaedon cochleariae. The sequence continues at coordinate 59,858,009 of OU896709.1, read as the reverse complement.
AATCAAGGTCAAGGAAGCTACGGAAGCAGGTGAATCAATATCAGAAACACTCTTCTAGGTGGAGAGGTCACATCAATTCAGATTGGCGAAATAAACTACTCAACACTAATTTCGTCGCACACCAAAATGTCGCCCCTGTTATAATGTGAATAACTTTTTTCAGTTTAGAACAATTTGAATTTGGTTCACACTGTTCGATAGTCCAGTCCTTCAGCTATAATCTCGTACTTCATTGAAACATAAGGGTATTCACATAAAATCTCTACATGGTGTTTTCCGACACTGTGCAAAATTTCGGAATATTCAAAAGGCTCTCAAATGGTGAAAACATTTTTTTTCTCAACTTCGACAACAGAGGCATGAAGATGATCTCATTACCCCGAGATGTTTCGCGAATCAACTTCCTATCTCTCTTATTTACAGAGTAATCTCAAAAAATCAACTTTTTGGTTTTGCAGCCATAACTTTTTTCCACGTCAACCGATTTTAGTAATCTTAGGCTCATTTTGGAGATAAAACTTCAGATGAAGAGATCTGAATATCATAATTGACTCAAGATGGCTATCAAAGATCTAGAGTTTTCTTGAAAGTGACCCAAATCTGGAACGCCCTCCGAATCTCGGTTGGGAGGAGAATTGAATGAAAATCAACTTGTTCTCGGAAAAAAAATTCATTCTGGATGCGTCCATATTTTCCTCGCTCTCAGTAGTCAAGAATTGTGCGTGAGAAAACACAATTGAAACATGTTCTTGCAAAAATATCAGATCGTTTCTCCTCTGTAATGCATGGCCCGTAACCAACGTTACAAGAATCACAATGGACTGACAAACCCGACCAGCTAAGGCTCATCATAAATGCCCTATGCGGTCTCGCATTGTCATCAACGAGAACAAAGTTGTCACCCACATTCGCGTTAGATGCGGCATCGAAACTATCGAAATCTGTTTATGATTCGAAAACGACCTCTAACCTGACTTGTCAGTCACTTACTCTGATTCTTGTAACGTTGGTTACGGGCCATGCATTACAGAGGAGAAATGGTCTGATGTTTCTGCAAGAATATCTTTCGATTGTGTTTTCTCACGCACATTCTTGACTACTGAGAGCGAGGAACATATGGACGCATCCAGAATGAATTGTATTGCCGAGAACACGTTGATTTTCATTCAATTCTCCTCCCAACCGAGATTCGGAGGGCGTTCCAGATTTGGGTCACTTTCAAGAAAACTCTAGATCTTTGATAGCCATCTTGAGTCAATTATGATATTCAGATCTCTTCATCTGAAGTTTTATCTTCAAAATGAGCCTAAGATTTCTAAAATCGGTTGACGTGGAAAAAAGTTATGGCTGCAAAACCAAAAAGTGGATTTTTTGAGATCACTCTGTAAATAAGAGAGATAGGAAGTTAATTCGCGAAATATCTCGAGGTAATGAGATCATCTTCATGCCTCTGTTGTCGAAGTTGAGAAAATAAATGTTTTCACCATTTTAGAGCCTTTTGAATATTCCGAAATTTTGCACAGTGTCGGAAAACACCATGTAGAGATTTTATGTGAATACCCTTATGTCTCAATGAAGTACGAGATTATAGCTGAAGGACTGGGCTATCGAACAGTGTGAACCAAATTCAAATTGTTGTGAACTGAAAAAAGTTATTCACATTATAACAGGGGCGACATTTTGGTGTGCGACGAAATTAGTGTTGAGTAGTTTATATTGCAATAGATGTCTTCTACAGTATGTCATTTGGAACAATGGTGAGACATCTTTTCAACCCGGCGGCAGTGTGGTGGCAAATCATAACATCTAAAGTGTGGTGGGGTATGACATACTCCCAATTGGACATCTTTTATATTCTTCAATTTTCAAAATTATGACATATATCGTGATCATTTTAGTCTTTAATCATATCAATCACCTATCAGAAATAATAAATCGCAATTTAGTGTGTTTGTTAGAAAACGAATTGAATGTATTGACAAGTCGTTTTCCATACTAATATTATACGAGATGCAATTTATGAGAATATAAAAAGTACGTTTCAAAGTTCACAATTAGGGGTCGCCAAGACAAGAATCATTGTCTCGATAACGCAACTTCTTATCTTGTTTCGAGAAAAAGTCAAGAAATTTCGAAAAATCGTGCCTTGACATTTTTCTTGACTTATCATTTCTAGTCATGACTCAAGACATTTCAAGATCTTGAAATTTCTTGATTGACCGGTGACATCGTACATGGTGATTCCCTGGCAAACTTTTTTATTCGTTGCGTGCCAGAGTTGCCATCTCGATTTTTATCTCATCAGTTGATAATGTAGATATACCTTGTCAGAAATTCAGTAGATTTCAGTAGATTCATTTTATGCTATACAACTTGTCGCATTTTATGTTCATTCAGGCATTCTTTCAAATTTGATTGATACAAACAGGATAATTCGTGTATAGAAGAGATCACGTCATCGGTATTTTTTTAAAGGCAACCCCATTTCACGATATCACTGAATTTTACGGGCGCACTGTATACAAACACTACGTGTGATATAGTTTTGAATTCTGCCTTTCCATTAGGATTCACAAAATTCCGAGGACGCCCTATGTGCAATACATTTCTGATTCCAGCTCTCCATGGAGATTTCAAAAATTGAATAATACATAGGGTGTTCTATTTGAAAATATTGTTGTGCATGGTCGTCATAGCTCGAACGTGAATAACCCTGTATATTCGATTTTTTCCTAATGAATATGACGGATTGGATATAAAAAATTTACCATTTTAGGAGATCTTCTACGGAAATGTATAGTTTGGCAAAAAATTTATTTATTCAGTACTTCACGAAACCACCCTATGAAATTGACGTTGAAAGTTTTGTTCATTACGATGGAATTCCAGGTTGAGTGATATGTAATTTTTATGAATAACATTTGAAACCGGATAAGGTATAGATCAATATTCAATAAGTTGAAGTATTAGAATATAAATGAATCAAGAATTCGATAGTAAAATGTGATTTAAAAACAAACATATTATTGATTAGGCCGATTCAAGACTTGTGGAGTTCTTAGGACTAAATTTTGGGAATACCCTCTATATAAGGACTATATTCGAACTTTCTGTTAGTGGAAAACCTAACTTTAGAATGTGTTTATCTGAAATATCTCGATTCGAATTCATTCACATTTTCATCATCAAATTCATGTTTTTGAGACGTAAATATCTAAGTGTCAGAAACCCATCGCATGATAAGTGCAAAATCATCAAAATCTTCAATGAGAAACAGATCTTCAATCATTATATTCTTCAATTTCATGAACCAGTGCAATAAACAACAGAACTCGCAACAGAACGATGTTGAGATCATTTACTCAAGAAAAAAAAGTTGAGAATCACCAGAAAATTGAACAAACGACTCAAACACTATGAACTCTGTAACTCTACCAAGTATTATATGGTGATATGCATTATATTCCACTAATACTGTGCTATCATATTTCCATAAAACGCCTAATCATTCCCGAACATTTCCCTTTCCACTATAATATTTCACAGAAATTGAAAACCAAAGAGCCCCATGATGTAATTCCGGTCGATATTATGCATTTATTCCTCTGACATACTCGGTACCGCAGGATAATTTTTCATAGCGTGCCATGACAAAATTCCCATGATAAATTAGAAGGAATCTCATGTAAATGCGAGTCGGTGTCTCCAGAAACAGATATATCCGCAAAAATGGGACAAACACTCGCATAAATCAAACTGCTTGCAAGAGCAATTCACCAAGAAAGTTTTTGGAATGAGACGAATCGATCGATAGCAAGTTCCTCAAATAGAGACAAGAGTCTCGAGATAATACCCGTGTGTTCACCGTACACGCTCGATCGTTACCTAAGCGGTGGGGAGACCGAGGCGTAAGCAGGCAGTAATGATACAATGAGTGGGCAGGCAGCTTCTCTCATGCTGTCTTTGTTTTTGTAGTACGGGGTGGGCCACCAACAGTTTTCTTGATCACATTTCAACATTTTTTTTTTTTCGAATAAATAAGAAACATTTGATAGGCATCAAGTGATCTACTGCGACCTATCAGATAATGAAAGCGATGATTTGATTTGCAATAATTCGCTATGTCACGACGAGTCCTATATACATGTAAATAGCCAACCATTCATCGAAAATCATGAAACTATATGTAGGTACATATTATATGCTTATGTTTTGTTGACGAGGGACGCTCGTTTTATTCAAATTATTTTCGATAATGTTCATCTGCTTCACTAGAAATTATTATTAGTAGTAGTTATGTAGTACTTATAGTAGTATAGTATAGTAGCAGCTTTGTTATTCAAAATGGAACACCTTATATTTTATTACATTTTTCGATTCTTCTAATTGAGCTATGATTTCGTTGATCAAGCTCAAGGTATACCTATAAGTAGAATGTGAAAAATCGAGATTTTTTTTGTATCGAAACTATACAATACCTATATTGATTTGTCAAAATGGCTTACATGTGTCTCTATGCTAACATTCTATTTACTATCAATCTACTGATGCCATTTAATTGAAACAAATACAGGGTGGATCAGATTTCAGAATTATATAAAAGAAGTACTAGTATGCCTACTAAAAAAATATATATATTTGAAATAATCAAAACAAATATATCACATAAAAAAACACACTCTAATATTCAACATAAAATAAAATTCAATCCCACTGGATGTATTTAAAAATATAAACAGTGTGCATGTCACTTCTATAATGGAATATCAACCCGTATATCTAACGTAACTGTTCAATTTTAAGGAGCGATAGATATATATACCAACTATGACCAAAAGTGAGGTAATCTTCAGTGAAAAACACTGCTCTGGTCATGGACCCACCAACATTTCCGGAAAATGATATTAGGAGGCAAGATAGGTTGAAAATCTCTTCGGATTCGAAATCAGGACGTAACCCTGTACCTCGAAAACGAAGCAAGTTTATATGACCTTTATTCATCATATTATATCACAAGGAATCATCCCTTGAATTATTTAGGTGTTATTTAGATACACCCTGTATAGGTCATTCTTCATCCCAATATAGTTATTCAACATTTTTCCCATAGCGAAGTTCAGCAAATACCGATGGCGAGAGCACTATGTTATTGATTTGATGTCTATCTATAATATATGTAAAACAAGAAGGCACAACTACTAGTGTTCCGTTTCGAAGTACATTAAATTGACAAATTTGACTCCAAAATAATTCAGGCACGCGCCAATATTCATAACGTAGTACTGCTGCCCGTTTACCTTTCCCCACCGCTTAGGGAACGATCGGGCGTGTTCGGTGAACACACGGGTATGATCTCGAGACTCTAGTCAAATAGAGTGTCTTCTTGAAAATTCATGAGTAGGTTTTAGCACGTATCAAGATATGCTTCTGGTGGAGTTTGGATTTGGGCTGTAACTTATGATGGACTTGAACATCAACTTCGCCATGAATAAATGATTTATTAGTTGTTTAGTTCATGTTCCTCTATGAAAGTAACGTGGTTTACAGAGTATACGCCATCAAATATGTTGTTCAACTATATAATATGAATCTTTAATGATTGCACTTCCGCATGAACGCATTGGATCAGTTCATGACGATTCCTACCTCCAATTATTTTGAAATGTTCTCTCCTCGTTTCCATACATGTATTGAAATATGAGTATTATTTAAATATATGCGAAGTTAGAACAAGTCAGCCAATTTTTTCCAAAATGTCACTGCGTTCAAGAGTTTCACCATTCGTTTGATAGTCACTGAATAATTTCGAAAAAGACGAACATAGGGAGCGTTCAGAAGAATGCAAACGAATTCTTGGATACTTCTTTTTTCATCTCCTCTTTCAATTAATTTCATATCATTCCAGTCTGCCATACCTATTTTATCCATTTTCAGTAAGGATATGGTTAGCTAATTCAGATTTAACGACAAATGTTTCTCTTTTATATTTTTTTAATATGTTCTTTCGTCTTCACTGAGAGAGGTCTGTTGGTTTCACTCGTATTATACTCTCTCCACAAACACAAGATATTTTGTTGTTCCGAATATTCTCTATTCTGTAAATTTGGAATTCTTCTGCTTGTAACCCGACCTATATTTATGTGTGTAAATATTATGTTATGTAAGTAATTATTTATCTGAATCTGACGTTGCTAATGTTTAGTCAAAAAATCAATGGCAATTAATTTATATTATTATCATTATTATTTTTTGGGCTCTCTGTTTGCATAAGAATTGATCTCATTGTATTTTCATTATAAAACACAGTTCTTACTCAATACGAATCACCCACACGTTTTTATTATATTTGTTGATATCGATAATTGGTTATGATGTGATGCATTTCATTCGTTTTTGATGTGGTGGATCATTCAATATCAATATGGCTTTCTTGGGGTAGAAAGTGAGTTGAAGAACAGCTCCAATATGGGATACCGATTCATTTGTTGGTCAGATAATCGGTCTGATTCTCTGAGAAATACTAAATAGGGTGGCTGAATTAGAAACGTTGCTATAAGAAATTTTTTTAACCATTCCAGATTTTCCACTATTCATATCTGGTATTCTTTAAAAACAACATTTATCAATGTGGTTTGTTTTTTACAATTTCCATTTAGTCGTATGAATAAATCTGTGAAGTTAGTCATACATCTATTATTTCATTGATTATTGCAATAGTTCTGCCTTTTTAACGGCAATTCAACCTAACAATTGATATATGCTACAAGCACTTGGTTGAGACATAGCTACATTAGAATCAGTCCCCCTGATAGGATCCTCGTGCAAGTAAATGTAAAGCATTAGTTATAAATCTATGCCTTTCTTAACTATAAAAGAAGAGATAACAAATTTTTTCCGTCGAAAATGACATACAGTGTATAGCAAAAGAGTTACAACCGATTCAATAGGGATGGAATCTCGGATGGAATCCTATATGTATCGCCCTCTAATCAGTCATCACAAAACTAAAATCATATTTGAATTTAGCATGATATAAAACCCCTGTATACCACATTTTATCCATTTCTTGCGTGTCTGGCTGAAGATATTCAAAGAAAACCCAAAAAAAATTTAAATTCAACACCCCGTATCTTTTAACCGTAGGCCTTGCGGACCCATGTTCATAGGAACTTTTTTTCTTATTTTAGTATCCTCCATTGTGTGGCACTTTGCAATGTACTTTTTCCTATGTCACCCTGTATGTTGCTAAATATCCACTTTTCTTTTATCATGCTTGACAACTAGCTCAGGACTGATTTGACTCTTTGGTTTTAGCACTGAACAGAAAAAATCACCGGTATATAGGATTTTCAATATATTTTGAGGTGAGTTATTGTAGCCAGACGAAAAAATGTCATTCAGCTGGACTTTGTTTCAACGAAGTGAGGACAAAGTAAACACATGCCAGAAATCCTCTTCCAGGTTTGTAGAAGAGAACCTATATGATATCTATTTTCGTCGTTACTATAGACTTTGATTGTCATTTTGACTGTATTATTGAATTATGGAGAAACCTAACCAACCACGAAACTCTAAATTATGTTTGAAGTTGAGTAGGTCATAAAATTTTGGGTCGTATATTTTATGCTCGTTAGGGATTTTATGGAAATAATCGAATACGAAGACTATAGAACCATGCCTGTAGATACTTTTATAGTACCCATATAATTCAACACTGTTGCACTTGTGAAAAATCCGTCTTATTTAATTCAACAACTCGTTCCTGGAAAAATTGTGACAAATATACATTTTTTCTGATTGTCTGGAAGAAGACAAGAATCTGTAGAAGGTGATCCTGTTAAGACATGCTGAAGTCAATGAAAACTGATGTGTAGGTGAAGTGAGAATCCATCGGAAGTGGATATGACAAAATCCATTAAAATTCCTAGGTCTGTGAAAACCGTGAAAACTCACGAAAATTGGGCTTGGTGCATGGGCGTAACCAGTTATTTTATTCAGGGGGCAGACAGTAGGGCATTTTTCAAATAGAAAATAAAATTATGTTCTTACATCATAGGTATATTCGAAATATAATTAAATGAATCTACGTAAATGAAAAGAGCATTACATATATTGAAATGAAAGACTGTTCCTAGATAATTCAACATCAGCAGATATCTTTATGCACATTAAGACTGATTTAATATTAAGTTTGTTTGTAGTATAGTTTTCTCATGTAATTAGGTGTAAACCTGTTTGAGAAATAAATAAATAAATAAATAAAAACAATGAAAAAAAATTACCAACTCATTGCCCCCAATACTCAGTGATCATAACCTAATTATCGTTCATGAACATCGAATTTCACAAAAAAAAGATGAAATAGATGAAAAATATCAAAATGTCACAGACCAAAAATGAGTCAGCATCGCATGATTGAATTGCATGGTGAATTATTTTGTAGGGTGTACTTCATATTGAGCTGTCTTTATAGTAGCAGAACTTTTTGCTGGAACTACTGAATTCAAGTGGCTGTTGCAAGTTATTCTTCTGTGTATATATAAGCACTCAACAAGCTTCACAGTAAAGACCTCACCAGATTCTCACTCTTCACAATGTACTAAACCATTGAATTACCTCTCAAGAGTATCAGAGAGAAAAACATATTCTTGGATCTGATGAATTGTATTCGCATTGAATAAATCCCTTATCCCCAGCATATGGCAAAAAAACCCTGTTATTTGATTGGAAACAACGAGTTATTCGATAGACAATGAATGAATGTATGTTTCATGACATGTGAAAATGTGGAATAGAGAATTTGTTCACGAGTAGAATATATTCACTTGAAGCAGAGAATTATATTCATAACTTCCCCAATATTTGAGTTGATACTCCATTATCAAAATTACTTCTAAACAAACAAGAACATTGAGAAATATTGTTTTTTCTGTGACGAGAAAAAAGTTTGGCATTTCATCTCTGCTGGCAGGTTATAAAATGTAACTTTTCATAAATTACCCTTTTCCCGGATATATATCACATAATATATATACACTGTTGATGGCTTTTGTTGTGCTATAGATCCGAAAAATGAGTCAATAATACCGTCTCCGAGAAAGAACTGCAAGTCCTTTTATCTTCCATTCGACTTCGCGTATACGTATATCAATTACTAAACAATCACTAAATTCACAATGTTTTGAAATCAAATCGCAGAATTCGACTGACAGAAGTGACATCAGATATTTGATGACTTCAAAAGAACGATAAAGATGCGTACAATGCAGGTGTCCCTATACTGTTAAAAACTTGAAATTTCACCTCGATAATTCTCAGATTTCAAAATAATGTGATATCTTCTCAATATTGATTCGTCCTTTCTTCTGTCACAGAAAAAAATAGTGTATTAGACACGAGAAAAATATTAGATTTTAGCTCACGAACAACACAACCTGGAGCTAAAATCAACTACTTTTTCCCTTGTATAATAAATAACTATTATCTTCGGCTATAACACAAAATTGCTCTTGTTTTACTGTGTTCGATACATCAATGAGATACTTTGTATGTCATCAATTTTATTTCCGTATCTGATATCACAAAGACTCCATTGTGTTATTATTTCAAAACAATCTCATCGTTCATGATTTGTCAAACTGCAAGCAATAACAGCTTTGTCTAATAGATGAGCATTAATTGACAGGAAATCAGATGACTTGAAGCCGAAGAAATCGAAAATGCCGCTGTTATCTGTTACAGCCGTAGAAAAATTATAGTATATAACTTGCACGGAATGCTAATTTCCTATCCGAATGATTGCAGCATTTACCTATGGCTCATACTGCAAACTCCATTCTCATAGGAAATCACTATTATTCCGTGCTCGTTAAACAATGATAGTATATTGTGTATAATGTCAAACTTTTCTCACGAGTGTGAAAGTTTGTGGCACGAGCCTCAAGGGCGAGTGATGCAACACACGAGTGAGAAAAATGATTTTCCCCACATGTTGCACACTATACTTTTTGCACTTATTCAAAGAATCCGAGTGATGTAACTTATTGGTATTCATTTTATAATGTGGCACTATGCCACATCGAATATTGTGACCAAAGAGTAGACGCCTTTCCTAGTTCCTCAAAGTATTTCAAAGAAGTACACTTTCCGAAAAAGAATTTATTTCTGTATTATTTCAGATTTTTCATACAAATATGCCAATTCATACTCTCTTCTTGAAATTTCCAGAAACAAATCCAACTTTCGCAGCCTTCTCCATTATCTCTGTCTCTTGCGGTGTATTTATCAAAATCGTCACATCTCGGTATATAATATATCATATTTATTATGAATTGTTGAAACAATATCTGATGGAAAATGCGATTTCTATCAGAAGCGCTTATGAGAACTATCCTAAAGAATTTAAAAAATTCTTCTGACAATTGTGACAACTATTCAAAGCTGAACAGCAGCCAAGTTTTGATCGATTTTTGTTGATTCTCCATGGAAATGTATGTGGTGTTGGCAAAGTGCTGTGAGAAAACATATTTCTCACAGTATGGGCAATACATGGTTTTGAAACTGAGTATGCTATGAGAAATGCGCTACTTTTCATAGCAGTAGGAGAAAAACTATTTTTTTTACATTTTGATCAGATATACCTCATATAGGTCATACTTTTTTTTGTGAATTTTCTGTATTGAACCCGAAATACTTTTTGTGGAAATGAATATATTCTTTAAAATGGTAAATTTGGATTCAAATATCGAATAAACTTGTTATCATTTGTGTCGAGCAGATATATTCTTGTTGAAAAAATGTCAATTCCTTTGTAAAATTTTCCTGCTATCAGAAATAAAAAAAATAATATGTTGGATACGCAGTATATCAATGTTTTTCCCAAACAAATTTAATTTGGATCAAATAAATCAAATTCGAATAAACTCATATTCTCAATCCAATATGTTTTGGAGCGCACGAAAGGAAATCCCTTTGATATTGAAGAACATTGTGTGTACATTAGTGTGAATAGGGAGGATGGGTTGAGCATGATTGAAGATTTATCGTTTGTTTTATATCTCTTGTAGGGTAATTTACTATAACAAGCACTCCTGAATGACAAAAATGTTTTGTTACAGCTGGGTACATAGTTACCTAGGTGATTTTCGGAGATAGTGGAATCTGTGGCAGATAAATAGGCGTTATCTGTACAATATTTACATTCGGCGACAGGAAGTAGGCCATTTCGCAGCAGCTATAAATTAAACTCGCACACAGTAGTTTCGGGTAATAGATAAATTACGACCTGGTGCGGTTGAAACACACCTGCCTCGGTACAGTAAATGTTGTTGCTCGCAGGAATTATGAATGGCTGTGATTTGCTTCCCGAATTCGGAATTCGCCAATGGGGCAATGCATGAACAGTGTGTGCACTAATAAATATTCTTCAGTACCAACAGGGTGAATCCTATTTCGAAACTACGGTGTGTTCCATTATGAAAAGCACTATAGTTCTATTTCCTTATTCTTTGACTGTTTTCGAAGTTGATTTTGCTCAATATATAGTTCTCAATCCAATCAACTCGCCTGACTTTTCAATTCTTCCATTTGAAGACCACAGAGGAAAAAGGGGATTGTCACAATATAGTGTGTCACAATATAGTGTGGAGCTGAGCAACAAGCGCGAATGGAGCACAGAATCCATCGAATCACTGGGAAGGAATACCATTACTTGGTATACGGACGAGTCTAAAACACCCGAGGGAACTGGAGCAGGAGTCTTTGGGCCTCGCACCAAATACTTCGAGCACCAGATACTTCAAAGTGTTGAGCTATATCCTTACATCAACTCGAAGATGGTATGGGAATGCCTAAGCAAATTGAATGAGCTAGGCAGCAACAATGAAGTTACCCTCCTCTGGGTGCCAGGGCATATCGGAGTGGAGGGGAATGAACAAGCAGACGCTCTGGCACGACAAGGGGCTTCAACGCCACTGATCGGACCAGAGCCATTCTGCGGCCTTGGAAATTCCTATTTCCAAGGAGAACTTGAGAAGGCGGAAGGAGCCTGGAGAGCCAGACAATGGAGAAGAGTTCCAGGACTACGGCAGGCTAAAGATCTCCTTAGAAATTTCAACCGAGAAAGATCTAAGACACTGACAAACCTCAGCGAAGGAAGTCTCAAAGCAATAACGGGATTTCTAACGGGGCATTGCAGACTCAAAGAACACCTAAGGAAGCTAGGCTTACAGGAGGACGGCACCTGCAGATTCTGTGAGGAAGAACCAGAAACACCCCATCACAATCATACTGATGGAGTGTGACGCTGTACATCACAAAAGATTGAACATACTGGGAACACACCAGCAGACTGTGGAAGAAATACCACAGCTAGACCCCCTCAAAATCCTCGAATTCCTGAAGGAATTGAATCTCGAGGGGCTGCTATGAACAAGAAATCCTTGATATAGCAGGAGCAGAAGGGGCACAATAGATCTAATTGGGTCGCAGCGCATCTGTCAGCATCCAACCTACCAATACCAATACCAATACTACAATATAGTGGAAATTGACTTAACACCGCCATCTGATAGCCTAACTACTAGATATTTTAGTGTAAACAAAGTCCACAGCAAAAACGCAGCATAGTCATCTAATATGCACGTTTGAAAATACGTTCACATGAAAAAAACGTGGAATGTCCACTTCAAAAATGTGAAAAAAGGAAACGTCAAAGCTTAGTGCTTGCTTGAATACAGATTCCATTTTGATTCTACTGGGTTGTTTTCACACTGTCAAAAGGTCAAAGTGAACTCCCAGGCAAACAAAAGATGAAAAAAAAAAGAGAAACGGCCACCATTTTTTCTTCTTTTGGAGCGTACGAAAGGGAATCCCTATAATGTTCGGGGAACATCGTGGGTACCTAAGGAGGATAGGGAGTGGAGGTAGGTATTGGATTTTTTTTTTCAACTTTTGGAGATTATAAGTTCTTGGGAATACTCTGTTGGCAAAAAATTCCAAAGCTTTGCCGTTTCATGTTTGAACGAGTTTTGGTAAAGAGTTGTTGGACATATTTCGAGGTTGACGACAAAAATGTGCTGACTGGGATTGCCGAGTATGTCTGAGTGATGGGAATAAAATTATGAGATTGCTACAAGATGATTTCTACTCATATCGCGTGGAGTTCATAGAAAATGAACAAATTATCTCTATAATGTAGATGCAAGATGTCAGAATGGAGAAATGGTCCAGAGCAGATATTTGCGAGTAAACATTCTAGTTTTTTGACAATTTATTTAGATATTTCCCATTTTTCCCTCGAATCTTTGGACTTATTATTTGTTTTAAATGATTTTTCCGTTCGAATATGATTTTTATTTCCAATTGTTCAAGTTTATTGCTCATTATACTCCATCAAATCAATCCAGGTGGTTTGATTTCAGTTTCCTTCAACTTCCAAAAAATTGTAATGAAGTGTTTTTCACCAGCTTCATTACTAGACTGGTTTTGATCAAAATCCAAGTACCTGAGCCTGATTCTAGTTGAATTTCACCTGTTCGAGAGCTCGAATCCTGAAAACCTGAGAGAGCTGAGTCATGCATTGATTCCTGACTTCCCAAAGCTTTTCCTGATAGTAAACTCTCATGAACATCAATACAACCCATATTTTCCAACCCTTTGCTTTTGATATAATATTAGATGAATTATCTATCTGTTGAAATGCTTGATGTTTGAATGCTCATAACTTTGTCGTTATTGAATATTTTCCAGCCAAATTCATTCAGTAGCATAAGAAAAGGTAGTAGATTCTGTTCCTGTGCCCATTTAGGGTTGAATATTATTTTTTCTGCGTTTTGTGTTGGAGTGGCACATGTGCTTTCCAAGGACAGATTTAGTGGCCATGGACATGAGCCATGACAATAATAATATAATAATAATAATAATAATAGTTTATTCATCGAATAGATACAATTTGACATTAATCAAGCAATAACATCAACTTTAACCTTATAAGGTATGTAGGTACATCCGATAAATAAACGCAATACTCACGAAGCTGATCCTCAGAACATAGGTTCTAAGGCCAACTTGTGTGTGAGGAAATGTAACAAGTATAGGTATATTACAGGGTAGGTATAAATATAAATAAAAATGTATATATCGAACAAGGGTGTAAATAGTAAATTAAGTTAATATACATGGTGAATATAATTCAGATTATTGTAGATAGCATTTAACCAGTGGGTATTCGATCTCGGAGTGCAAAGCAAGATCCTCCTTTGGATCTATATAGAATTATTGTGTATCTGTGTGTATAATTGAGAAAATTTCATATAGTTCACTTGGTTGTAGGTTTGTTAATCATTTCTCTATTAATTCATGGATTTTAGTTCTAGGGATAGTTCCAATGTATTCTTTTGCCCATTGTTTGAATGAATTCAAAGAGAGAAGTTTAGCTGCGGTATCAGGTATCATATTGAACATCTTTGGGGACAAATACGTATAGCAGTTTTGACCAATTCTTTTATTCATGTGGGGTGGTATATATCTGTTTTGCTGTCTTGTTTCGTATCCGTGGTTATATGATGTGAGTTCACTCTGGTGTTGGAATTGTGTTATTAATATGTTATAAAAGTATAATTGTCTGGGATCTAGTACATTTGCCTCAATATAAAGTCGATCGCTAGGAAATCGTAATTTTTTTCCTAGCCAGATTTTCAAGAATCTCTTTTGGACAACTTCCACTTGCTTTAGATATGACCTATATACCCCTCCCCATCCTATGATTCCATACGTTATGTGGGATTCTAGTAAACTGTGGGAGTTTTGAAAAATAAGATTCCAGATTCACTTGTCCTTGTGCCAAGGCCAAAGCAGTGTATGAATACTGAAGACAGCTAAGGAATCTGGTCTCTCTTCTCTTCTCTACAAGTCTGCACTACCTGCTCGACCTGCTCTTCAAGCTTGGTTCTCTTGCTTATCTCTTACTGCTCTCATATTTCATTCAAAACCAGTGTAATGTATTATTGTATAGTGATTTCGTGTTACACATGTAAGTTTGTATATTTTTCACCATTGTTATTCATCCTGTTCATAGATTCATTTCATTCCTGTTGTTTTGCATACCGATACTCACCCGACCTGTGTAAAGAATCCAGAACTCTGAATTTGCTAATAAACGGATTTTGTGATTGCATATTCCATATTTCTTTCTCTGTTGTCATTGTTCTCAGTTCCAAATGATAATAATAATAATAATAATAATTGTTAATAATAGTTCAGTGATTCATTTAGTGATTTTCAATATTTTCATTTGTCAAATTGCTGATTATTATTATTGACTGACGACTGACACTGACAAGCCAGTTAACAATTCTTCTTCTTCTTTTTCTCGAGGAATCCTGTCCTGTGCATCTGGGTCTCTGTGTTTTGTGTCCCGTCAGGCGGTAATCTATTTTTCATGAAATATTGACATGAATGAAAAAATAATTGACCTCACTAAAATCTCGGGATTGAATATTAGAAAATCGAAGGAAGAGAAAAGATAAATATGAATTGCACCTGTATAATTCGTTTGGAACCGTGTTTCCGATTCTCCCGGTAGACATTATGAAATAGTTTGAATTAATAATTTTCCATATACCTTTTGCAAAGATCGGGAAGTTCGAATTACCCTGACTTGAAATACATCCATATCAACAATTATTGCTTTTCACAACACAAAATCCAATTGTGTTTCAATTTAACCAAATCAAGTTTTAATGATATCTCAATGATTTAATTAGTTAGCAAACAGCTAGTGTTCAAGGGACGTTCAAATTCTAGTTAATCCTAGCGGAAAACTTTCCTTGAATTCATACACTAGCAGAGCTCGTTGATGATTCACAAACTATATACACTCATTTCTTTTATATTCACTTATTGTTATCACCAGTGACTCTATTGTCTACTGATCAGAAACATGGCAAATAACTATCAGTCATTGTCACAAACCGACAAGAGGGTGCTTCGTCACATTATTAGGACTTCATAATTCCCGTTTATGAGAAAAAGTGGATGTTTGTTTTGAATTAGGGTAACATCACAACCCCTATATAGTTTTCATTGGGTATATGTTCCAAGTTCAAAACCATAACGTCACCCTAGTAACTTGACACGATGAGATATACAAAGCTTTCGATTATCGTTACACCATGTACAAGGTCTGTTCGTTTGTGTTGCTAAACTTGCTGAAGTTGTTTTTATTTCTATAGTTGTCTTTGTTCATGGCTTGATGTAAACCGAGAAAATCATAGAAAAAAATCAAGTTCAGCAGGTAGAGCAAACACAAACGAACAGCCCTATATTAGATAAAGTTTCAATTGAATATCGGAACCCATTCACCGACAATTTTGTAAAATGAATATCACATTCGCATCTCCTGGATAACATCATGATGTTTTTGCATTAATGGAAAGACGTATGATAATACGCTAATTTCAACAATAAATAATATTCATGAAATACGTGAGCCATTCAACATTGATATGTTGATAGGTATATAATAATGAACGATTACTCATCAATTACAAGTTGTGAACCTAAGTGGAACAATTTTTAATATAAGGAAATGAGGTCGTCAAAACGAATTATTAACTACGAATCGCTCGAGAATATTCACGCACCTATCAGTAAAAACACTTAACGTCGAAATAACGTATAGTAAGATTATCACAACGGTCGGTTGAAATAACGCAAACATGTCACTGATATACACGTTGTTATTATCCAGTACAAAAACGTGTTCTCAACTATACTTATTTGATATCAATCAATTCTCTTTCACATATTATTAGACGTTCTTAAATTAGTTTTTTGTTTGTTTTGTTGTTGTAGATCAACACATTATGATGAATAGTTGGAAATGAAAAGTCAAAATAACATGTTGATCTCTCGTATTTTTTACGTTGAAGTTTTCAACCATCAACGTAATTACCACAATTCCAACCTTTATTCATCGTTTTATAATCTAGTATGTGTTTACTAGGAGACAACTGGTACAATGATAGAAGTTGAAATAGGTATTCAATTATTGGTTTTGCTTCATATATCTATTTTGAAACTAAATATTAGCTGTTTCTATTAAGCACTGATTCAATTGTGAATGGAATATTCGGGGCAAAACCGAGTTCATGATACAATCAAGCTTCCATGTATTACCGGTAGCTCTATTTATACAGTTGCTTGAATATCTCACGATCATAAACATGCAAGGGTGTGAAACGATTAGTCATTGTCGCAATAGGAGTGAGGGTACTTTGTCATGAGTGGAACTATATCATCCCAATTCATGAGTAAAACTCAATTCGTATTCATACAAGGCGACGTAGACATATGAAGACCACAGGGGAAAAATAGTGAATGTCACGATATAGTGGAAATTGACTTTACACCGCCATCTGATAGCCTAACCAGTAACCATACCTTACCTATATTTTAGAATAAACAGAAGTCCATGGCAATAACGCAGCATAGTCAGCTAATAATGTTCGTTCGAAAATACGTTCGCATGGAAGAAACGCGGAATGTCCAAATGTGAGAAAAGGGGAACGTCCAAGCTTAGTGCTTGCTTGCATACAGATTTCATTGTGATTTTAATAGGTTGTTTTCACACTGCCAAAAGGTCAAAATGAACTCTCAGGCACAAAAAGAATAACAAAAGAAGAGATACGGACACATTTTTTTCATCTCTTGGAGCGTACGAAAGGGAATCCCCATAATGTTCGGAGAACATCATGGGTACCTATAGAGAGGATAGGTAGAGGAAGGAGGTATTGGGATTTGTTTTCAATTGTTGGAGATCATAAGTTCTTGGGAATACTCTGTTTGGCAAAAAATTTCGTAGCTTTGCCATTCTAAATATGTATAAACGAGTTTTGGTGAAGACTTGTTCGACATATTTCGAGGTTGACGACAGAACGGTGTACTGATTGGGCTTGTCGAGTACGTCTGAGTGATGGGAATAAAATAATGAGATTGCTACTTGTTAATTCCTACTCATATCAAGTGGAATATACAGTGTGTCCCACTTACCATGCTCACCATGGGTATCTTTTTAACGGTGAGAGATACGAGGTCGGTTGAATGACACCAAATGTGGAGTTTGTCAAGGCCAACTATAATGTGAAAAAATATTTTGATAAAATCTATTCGTTTTTGTTTTATACGCAAAAAACAGATTTTGATCATTTTCATGTCTCCTCCATAACTTCTTTATTTATGAAAATATTCAAATAGGAATTTCACATTCTCATGGCAGTTTTTCAAAGTGATTTCGAAAAAAATATGAAATTTATACCAACTCTCCTAGGCTGTGAAGTATACGGATTTTTTCAGCGATTTTTCAGCATCTGAATGTGCTCTATCAGGTCTTGATTTTTCAAAAGGAGTGGATGCTGCTTGGCCTCAACATACGCCTTTTCTCCCTACATATTTCAAAAAAATCATCGAAATTGATCCATAAATGAAAAATATATGAGGGTGATGATATTAAAGGAATAATAAAATATTCATATGCAATTATTTTCATTTGAATAGGTAATCTATAAATATAGTACCTATTGGACTATGGTTATTGAAATACTATTCAAATTTTAACAATCTATATTCACGATGTGTGCCCTACAAAAGATAAACGATTAATAATCTATATTCTTCAACTCTCCTTTTATTCATCATGCTGACGTAACTATCTGAGTCATGTCTTACTAATAGAATCAGAAGGAATTGATATATAGAATATATAGAATAAACCATAGACTGCTTTTAACTATTCTCCATCACATAGGTTTCACTGATAGTGCAACTACACTTATAGAAAATTATCTTTCTCACCGATATCAGACGGTACTCCTGGATAATGATCAATCAGATCCTCTGGCAGTGGAGAATGGGGTGCCTCAGGGATCTATTTTGGGGCCAACTTTATTCATACTATATACCCATGCATTTTATAAAGAGTTGAAGTTTTGTAACAGTCATTTCTACGCCGATGACACACAACTATATTTGTCGTTTCCCGAATCTGAAGTTCTAACTGCAAATGACTAAATTAACTCCGATTCGCACTCAATCCTATCGATTTCCAACAGGTTTTGCCTCAGTATCAATCCTTCTAAGTCATTCGTCATGATCTTCGGTAAAAAGCAGGCGAGAGAAAGAACTATCCACGAACTGGAATTTAGGATTAATGATGAACTAATCCCAACAACAGAATGCACAAAAAATTTAGGTCTTCTTATGGATTCCTCACTGAAGTATAACGAGCATATTAATATGATTATAAAACGGGCATATTGTAATTTAAAATTGATTTATTCCAATAGGAGTATCTTGAATAAGAAGTGTAAAATAATTCTGTGCGATGCTTTAGTACTCTCTCATCTCAACTATGGAGATGTCATTTACGGTCATGCCATATCAAAGTATAATCTGCGACGCCTGCAACTAGTTCAAAACTCCTGTGTCCGTCTAATTTGTGGACTGAGAAGAAGAGATCACATCACAGAACATTTGAATGATATTGGTTGGCTTAGTATGCAAAAAAGGATTATTTTACACTCCTGTAGTTTGTATCATAAAATTATACTAACCAGAAAACCGGCATATCTTCATAATAAAATCACCTTTCGAACAGATGTCCATCACCTCAATGTGCGGTTTAAGTCACGCTTAACACCCCCTCTTCATTCTACATCATTATACCAGTCATCTTTTAGTTACATGATAACCAGGCTTTACAATAGGATACCCGATGAAATCAAACGAAATGAGCTGCCGTCATTCAAAAGGAAACTCAAAAATATACTTTCAACAGATGCCACTAATTTTTGAATTCACAATAAAAATATTGTATTATATAATATCATACCAGTGTTCTTTTGGATGTCAAAATCCTTTCTCCTTTTTTTTTCTTCTTCTAGTACACCTCATTAGTTTTTATAATATTATTATAATATCATTGTGATACTGTAGGTTGAGTGGAAGAGAATGCTTACTCGGACTACCCATGTACGAGTAAGCGTTAACTCTGCCTTTTGACTGCATTCTTTCTATATTATGGGCAACTGCCTATTTATACAATTGTAATATTGAGTATATACATTGAAGTTAATAAAAGCATATATTATTATTATTATTATTATTATATAGGGTGGTGCGGTGTAATATCCAGTTTCTAACAATAGCATCGTCCACCAATATTTTAATATTGGTGAACGATGACAATAGGTTATTCAATAATGAATGAAATGAGTCTCGAAACTCTGTCTTATAGCACCCTATCAAGCGCTACTTCTTTCCCCCTGTAATCAGTTCAAAGAATCTGTTCAATTTCGTTATGACATCAACAGGTCTCAAAGATATCCGCGGTGAATATCACAATCGTATATGGTATCGAAAATTCCAATGTATCATTCTGGAATCCAGCCCACGTCCTGAGCTGTAATGATAATTCTTTTTTGTATGCAAATCCACGAAGGATATACAAAATGGGGGGTGTACCATAATGGTCGCAAAGAGGCCGTACCTTGAAAGTTATTACATATATTTGGTCCACTAAACCCCATTCAAGTCACAACAATTGCGCTGTTCACATCATTAAGGTGCAACAATAATGATGACACAGCTCGAATTATACGTGCAGGAAATAATATTATTCCTCTTGTCATCTTTCCTGTGATGTCTTCAGGTTTGTTTCTTATTGTGATTTCGAGTACAATCATTTCCTTGTTTCCTTATAACATTTTTCTCCTTTTCATGCTGATTAGAGACTGATGAACTTTGTTGCGAGCTCAATCGTTTATTGAATGAAGAATTTATTCGAGATTTCATAATAATGATGATAAAATGTCTTCATAACACTCAAATGAATATTTCTATATTTTTGTGAGAGCGAAGTTGAATTCAGATACAGCTTTTTTCTTGAATCATGAATTGGCCAATATTCATTATGAGTTATCATTTATCGAAATTATGGATGATTTGTCATGCATATTGATCATTTCAAATTGCATATTGACGATCTTGTATGGTCCAGAAAACAATAATTCAATCGTGAATGATGTCTGACGTAAATTACGCAAAATAAAATATGTTATAGATCTTTATTAAAATTCACCAGCAAATTAATAAATACTCGTAGGGAAAACACCAGCTCTTCCAGAATTAATATGATAAATGCCAGAAGAAATCTGGGAAAATATTACTGTCG
This sequence comes from Phaedon cochleariae, assembly GCA_918026855.4. Taxonomy (NCBI): domain Eukaryota; kingdom Metazoa; phylum Arthropoda; class Insecta; order Coleoptera; family Chrysomelidae; genus Phaedon; species Phaedon cochleariae. The sequence continues at coordinate 59,836,780 of OU896709.1, read as the reverse complement.
CTTTTGAAGAGAGATACATCGAAAACGATCCAAAATAATAATAGTATATTATTTTACAAGTTTTATAACACGATATTTTGTTGAACGCGTTGTTTGAAGTTCAACTAGCGAAGCAAGAATTGCTTCAAAAAAACTAAAATAAAATGTCATCAATCACACGAAGCTTCATGTCTATAGTGCATGTCGTAAGACCTCATCAAAGATGCAAAATAGATACACACACAGTCAAAGAGGGAAAGAATCCGTCTCAGCTCAGCCACAACCAACTACGAAAATGCAACCTCAAATCGACTTTGAACTTCTCTTTTTAATCCTTTCAAGGCCAATGTATTGTCTCATTTTTTATGTAGTTCCAGAATACCTCGCTTATTTTTAAAGATAGAAATTTGCTGTTTCCGCGAGGGTGGCTACACGGAAAAAAATTTTTGTTTCACCAACAAAATAATTTTGGTAATTTTTTTTTGTTAAATTAAACACAATTTTGCCAAATCAACCAAATATATGTTCATCCCAAACAAGCGACTTATTTGAAAAGACAAAATCATTTGATTTAAATATTTGCTTACTTGAACGAAAGTTTCATTTCATTCAACAACATTTATAGTTGACATAAAACGAATTTTGTTGATCCAACTATCATCTCATTGTTCAATCAATCATATGCATCTTGCCTATTTGACGAAATTGAATTACTCTTGACAAATATTTAACTAAGTGAAACATCATATTTTGTTGATTCAACAATCATTCCATGTGCAACCAATCAAAGGTTTTTTTCTATTCGACAAAATTGAATTGATCATGACAACATTATATTTTGATGATTCAAAACATCATTATCAAGTAATGTGTTATTATTTTGTTGAATAGAATGGTTATCTGGTTGCATTTTCGCCACGACGTGGCGTTCCTACCCACTTCCCTTCGCTCGCATCGATTGGGGTGTAGATATACCTACCTAGAATATCCGTTTATATTAAGCTGTCCTGGAATTTCTAATGACGCTCATATACAGGGTGTTTCAAAAAAGCCTGACTCCCTTGCTAGGGTAGGTAGAACACTGCAAAATAAGTTGGGTTTGCTCAGTGAGAAAATGTCGTAACGGCATCCGTTTTCATGATACAAGGTGTTGAAAAAATGATATTTTTACACATTTCTCACGATTATGTCGAAACTACTGGCAACATTGTAATGAAATTTTGTATGGATGTTTCTTGAAATCTGACACATCGCATGAATTTATTTTTATATCTGACTCTCATAGAGGGCGCTAGTTACATGGTTCGTACCGAGTAGTTTTGAGCATAACTTTTTTGAGGTTAGATTTTCCAAGCCAAATATGATATGAACTTGAACATTATACAATTTTACATCAGTTCAATTACCTATTTATTCACATCCGAAAACAATAAAATCATTCTTGTGCTGAAATTATTGATGGAACAAAGAACCATAAGTAGAAAATTAAGAGATATTTGACTAGAAACATGAAATATTGAATCAGTTAGAGTAAGTGTTCAAAATGTCCTACGTTTCGACGAATTCACGATTCTATATTCTTTTCTTAAGAATGTATTATTCTTCTAAGCAGTTGAGGATCAGCTGTTAGGTAATTTAAGTGATGTTCAATTATGCCTTACAACTCTTGACGTGAATTTACCTATGTAGCATAGACTTTCTGTTTAAGATACAACAAACCTGTGTTCTTAGTCAAATCTGGTTCGATGTTATTCTTGTGATTCATTGTTGAATCAATAAGTTCAGCATCAGAAATGTACTGTTGTTTTCGGTTTTCAATAAATAGGTGATAATTTTTCATAATACTCACTCTAATACATAGCTTTATACCAGCAACATTTATCACTTCATCATTTCCAAATCGAAATATTCCGAAAACGGATCACTGTATCGAGTTTTACCAAGAGTACCTTTTTGGTGTGAAATTGAACGATGTTCGAGTTCACATCAAATTTGAATTTAGAAATCTAACCTCAAAAAAGTTATGTTCAAAACTACTCGGTACGAACCGTGTAAATAGCGCCCTCTATGGGATTCAGGTATAAAAACAAATGCATGCGATGTGTCATATTCCAAGAAACATCCATACAAAATTTCATCACAATGTTGCCAGTAGTTTCGACATAATCTTGGAAAATGTGTAAAAAATCATTTTTCAACACCTTGTATCTTGATAACGGATGCCGTTACGAAATCTTTTTACTGAGTAAACCTAACCTATTTTGCAGTGATCTACCTACCCTAGTAGGGGGGTCAGGTTTTTTTGAAACACCCTGTATACAAGCTAATAGCTAATTCAGTTATTGGATTTTTTTTAAATATTCAACAAAATATTTTGTTATTTCTGAATACAATTTTGTTGATCGAATGAAAAAAACTTCAATTAGTTGCGTTCTGAAATGATTGTTGAATAAACAAAATATGATGTTGTACTTGTATTTGTCAAAATCAATGTAATTTTGTCAAATAGACAAGATGCATATGATTGATTGAACAATGAGATGATAGTTGGATTTACAAAATTTGTTTTATGTCAACTATAAATGTTGTGGAATGAAATGACACTTTTGTTCATAAAAGCAAATATATCAATCGAATTATTTTGTCTTGTTGAGTGAGTCGCTCATCTGGAGTGAAAAAATAATTTGTTGATTTCGCAAAATTATGTTCAATTGAACAAAAAAAAATATTTTGTTGGTGCAACAAGACTTTTTTTTCCGTGTGGGTTATATTCGATTTGATATTTCGGTTGGCTGCTGAAAACTATCATGATTATGAACTCATTTGATTAATCCAGTGTAACATTGATACTAACTATCAAATACAGCATAATGTGATGACAGATGGGAATATGTATGGATAACATGCATATCCATAAATTGTCACCCCATTCTGAATAGTCAGACGCTGACTCACCCTATTCAAATTTCCCTGACGCCCAAATAAATTATTAGTAGTCATTAGAAAGAAAACTATCCCCATTTATATTTAAGTTATGATGGGTCTTTCAGGAGGGAACTATTTTACCCTTTGAAATCAATCACTGCCCTCAGACTTTTTGGTGAATATCCCAATGAGGGCATAAGTGCTATAACAGTTTGAAGTCTAATTTGTGAGATTTTCATTGATCGTTACCCTGTTTCTCATTATTCATGAGTCATATAATGTGTTGAATATTGGATATTTGGATACTCATGATGAAAAATACACAATTTTTCATGCAGATTTTCAATTGACCCACTCGAATGGCATTCTTACTATCTATTCTATAAGACCAGCTGACTTCTCAACATTTTCCTGAATATTTCTTTGAATTTACTATCAAAACTCAAGCCGATTTTCTTGAATTATTGTACTTGAAAAAAGTGTATATCATGTTTTGTCAGAAACTATATGAACATCATTTTTCATAAATACTGTGTGTAGGTCAATCGAGGAGGTGGTACATTAGTTTTACTTGATTCTTTATCATTTTCTCTCCTCGTTTCTATAAAATAAAAATATTCGTATTATTTCAATATATTTGTAGTGGGACAAATCAAATGTTACTGCGTTTAACGAATTTTTCTATCAGGGAGTCTAAAAAAACAATCCAGTTGCTTGTAACTGACAATTTGTTTGAAAAAATGTTTGAAGGAAAGAAATATAGATATATTGAAAGAATATGAAATTTTTACTTATCTTTGGTCGTTTTGGTACCGAATCTATTCCCGTTCTCAACATGTAATTCTTTGAAAGTTGTTCTGCTTTATAGTTTGACACTTTTCAGTGTCATACTGATGTTGGCATATAAATGAGTGAGTTTAGTCTCCAAATGAGTTGGTATAAATTTCATATTTTTTTCAAAATCACTTTGGAAAACTGCCATGAGAATGTGAAATTCCTATTCGAATTTTTTCATAAATAAAGAAGTTTACGGAGGAGACATGAAAATGATCAAAATCTGTTTTTTGCGCATAAAACAAAAACGAATAAATTTGATCAAAATATTTTTTTACATTATAGTTGGCCTTGACAAACTCCACATTTGGTGTCATTTAACCGACCTCGTATCTCTCACCGTTGAAAAGATACCCATGGTGAGCATGGTAAGTGGGACACACAGTATATTGCGATCTTGTTAATTAGAGAATATAGGAGTTCAGTAACGATACAGTTTACATAGTTTCCATTGGGTTCATTGACGAACTTCAGCAACTTACTTCCGTGTTCTGCAAATCTGGAAGTTCTGATACAAAATTAAAGGCTAAAGTAGACCAAAGCTAGTCTAGACTGACTGCAGGGCTCCTATAATTCGAACGTTGTTTCTGAAGCGTTCAGATATTCCCTTATTGAGGTGAATTTTCGAAAACCTCTTGCGTCAGTAGTCTGATATCAATAATAGATATTGAAACGTACGTTCATGTAAAATAATAATTTTTAAAAGTAAATAGAATTTTTGGCGTTTCCAGTGCTTAGGGCAGCTGTACATCGCAGGCACAAGGGTTTAATGTAGATAGCTATTGAAAAGAATGCAACTTTTGTAACTCAGACAATAAAGATGAATAACCCAAGACTCCACTGATTTTTTTAGGCAGTTCTTTGCTCTGGATAAAAATCAGAAACCTGAGGTGTGATATTGTTAACTAGTGAATTGAAACTATTGAAAGCAGGAATTTTTCCTTTTTTTCATAAATACTGTGTGTAGGTTAATCGAGGAGGTGGTACATTAGTTTTACTTGATTCTTTATCATTTTCTCTCCTCGTTTCTATAAAATAAAAATATTCGTATTATTTCAATATATTTGTAGTGGGACAAATCAAATGTTACTGCGTTTAACGAATTTTTCTATCAGGGAGTCTAAAAGAACAATCCAGTTGCTTGTAACTGACAATTTGTTTGAAAAAATGTTTGAAGGAAAGAAATATAGATATATTGAAAAAATATGAAATTTTTACTTATCTTTGGTCGTTTCGGTACCGAATCTATTCCCGTTCTCAACATGTAATTCTTTGAAAGTTGTTCTGCTTTATAGTTTGACACTTTTCAGTGTCATACTGATGTTGGCATATAAATGAGTGAGTTTAGTCTCCAAATGAGTTGGTATAAATTTCATATTTTTTTCAAAATCACTTTGGAAAACTGCCATGAGAATGTAAAATTCCTATTCGAATATTTTCATAAATAAAGAAGTTTACGGAGGAGACATGAAAATGATCAAAATCTGTTTTTTGCGCATAAAACAAAAACGAATAAATTTGATCAAAATATTTTTTTACATTATAGTTGGCCTTGACAAACTCCACATTTGGTGTCATTTAACCGACCTCGTATCTCTCACCGTTGAAAAGATACCCATGGTGAGCATGGTAAGTGGGACACACAGTATATTGCGATCTTGTTAATTAGAGAATATAGGAGTTCAGTAACGATACAGTTTACATAGTTTCCATTGGGTTCATTGACGAACTTCAGCAACTTACTTCCGTGTTCTGCAAATCTGGAAGTTCTGATACAAAACTAAAGGCTAAAGTAGACCAAAGCTAGTCTAGACTGACTGCAGGGCTCCTATAATTCGAACGTTGTTTCTGAACCGTTCAGATATCCCCTTATTGAGGTGAATTTTCGAAAACCTCTTGCGTCAGTAGTCTGATATCAATGATAGATATTGAAACGTACGTTCATGTAAAATAATAATTTTTAAAAGTAAATAGAATTTTTGGCGTTTCCAGTGCTTAGGGCAGCTGTACATCGCAGGCACAAGGGTTATATGTAGATAGCTATTGAAAAGAATGCAACTTTTGTAACTCAGACAATAAAGATGAATAACCCAAGACTTCACTGATTTTTTTAGGCAGTTCTTTGCTCTGGATAAAAATCAGAAACCTGAGGTGTGATATTGTTAACTAGTGAATTGAAACTATTGAAAGCAGGAATTTTTCCTTGGAATTTGAATATCATAAAAATTTCATAACCCAGTGTACCTACCTAAACCACATGCATGTATGAATGTATGTATGTATGTATGTATGTATGTATGTATGTATAGTGATTATTTACAGCGATTAGATCAGACACCTGTTATTAATGTGAAATAGTTATTTATTATACAAGGGGAAAAAGTAGTAGATTTTAGCTCCAGGTTGTGTTGTCTCCCGACGCGTAGCGGAGGGAGACAAAAAACCGTGAGCTAAAATCTAATTTTTTCCCGTGTATAATACACTATTTTTTTCTGTGACAGAAGGAAGGACGAATCAATATTGGGAAGATATTACATTATTTCGAAATCTGAAAATTATCGACGTGAAATTTCAAGTTTTTAACAGTAGGGACACCTGCGTTTTATAGACATCTTTATCATTCTTTTGAAGTAATCGAATATCTGATGTCACTTCTGTCAGTTCAATTCTGTGATTTGATTTTAAAAAATTGCGAATTCAGTAGTTGTTTAGTAATATACGAAACCGCGAAGTCGAATGGAAGATGAAAGGACTTTAGTTCTTTCTCGGAGACGGTATTATTGACTTATTTTTCGGAACTATAGCACAACAAAAGCCATTAACAGAGTATATATATGTGATATATATCCGGGAAAGAAGTACTCACTTTTTTCCCACGGGAAAAAAGTAATTTATGAAAAGTGACATTTTATAACCTGCCAACAGAGATGAAATGCCAAACTTTTTTCCCGTCACAGAAAAAAGTTTATTTTTATAAGTTCTTTCACCTTATGAAGCAAAGAACCTACCTATAATGTTCTGCAATCTAAAATGCTCTCAGAATGTTCTCACAAGTTGTCTAATGGTCGAAATTGATGAATTTTGTTGGGGCGCAAGTGATGTTAAGTTTGATGATTATTCGGTAGGCCTTTGGACAATATCAATATGATCTAAGAAATATTATTATGTGATGAAAAATATGAAGTTGGGGATTCAATGAAAAACTGAACTGAAGACGACTGGTCTGCAAGTCATCCAGTGCAGATCCCTTGAATCATGGCATGGTTTAGGTAGTAAGGAAGAAATAAAACTTTTATGATATATAGATGAAGAGTGTAGGTAGGTCTTTCCATATGGTGCATTGTGTGGGGCCAGACAGCAGGGCCCTAAATGCAGATGGCTGCAACACAGCCACTGGCAAAATTAGGAGCCTCAGGCTACACCAACAGAGAAGAGTGACTCCTAAGACAGCATTTTGGAGTCCTCAGTGCAGGCCAAAGCAATTTCTGCTGAGACACGCTGCTGATCGATCTCATGCCCAAAATGAAGATATCGGAAACCAAAAATTTGCGGAAAATCTTGGACAATATGTCAAGATGCCCATGGAGAAATGTTCCCAAAATGCTCCCCAGGTAGCACATCATATTGGCTGGAACCCGATTTCATATTGGGCCGATATAGATATATCGTACATGTGAAAAATATTATAGGTCCAATATGAGAGTATATTGGACAAACAATATTGGAATGATAATATTGGTGGAATATTGGTTCAACCTGAGCTGAATATGGATTGTCAGCTACAATATTGGAGCAATATAGGTTGTAAAATTCGTTAACAATGTGTTGAAAAACATATCTATGAATGTTATATAATATTGTTTTACGAATGTCGATACAACAACATCGTATACATATTGTTCCCGACATTTACAACCAATATTGCAATTTGAACATCCTCCCCATGTCGATTCTGAAGCGGTTATGCAATATTGTATATTCAAGTTGAACGGCATATCGGTTGGATATTGTTTTAACAATATTTGAAACATTATATTCACCCATCTTGATTGATATCATTTTATCTATATCATGCGGAAGATATCGTATACAATTTGCTTCTTACATTTATAACCAATATCGCGATTTGAATATTGTCCCCATGTTGATTCTGAAGCGGTTGTGCAATATTGTATATTTGAGTTCGACGGCATTTTGGTTGAATATCGTTTCAACAATATTCGAAATATCATGTTCACCTATCTTGATTAATATCATTCTATCCATATCATGCGGAAGATATCGTATACATATTGTTTCTAACAATTATAACCAATATAGCAATTTGAACATTCTCCCCATGTCAATTCTGAAGCGGTTATGAAATATTGTATGTTCGAGTTCGACGGCATATTGGTAGAATATTGTTTCAAAAATATTTGGAACATAAAATTTACCAATATTGACTGATATCATTCCAACTATATCGTGCGGAAGATATCGCACACATATTGTTTCCAACAACTATAACCAATATCGCAATTCAAACATTCTCCCCATGTCGATTCTGAAGCGGATATACAATATTGTGTAATCAGATTCGACGGCAAATTGGATGAATATTGTTTCAATTGATATCATGCGGAAAATATGGTATACGTATTGTTTCCAACAATCATAACCAATATAGCAATTTGAACATTCTCCCCATGTCGATTCTGAAGGGGTTTTCAATGATTCAAATATGAATATCAATAACAGCAATTCAATATAATATCTTATATCGGACATAGAAGAGAAAAACAATATTGTAATTTCAAGTTCAATTGCATATAGGGTGAATAGTTTTCTAGCAATATTCAGAAAATAATATCATCTTATATTGGCTGATATGTGATTCACTATATCATGTGAGCAATATTGTTCACATATTGTTCTGAGAATACATATCGATATCGAAATTTCGATATTTATTCCATATTACGCACTCCCAAATCGATGTCGATAGATGGCGCTATAAATGATTGGTAACGTACTCTCACTGCCGATCAGACGAGAGAATATAAATATTAGCTCTGGACGATTGTAAAGTATTATAACCTGGAGTAGGGGTTAACCGTGATCAACAAGAAGGCTTCCCCAATGCAAGGCCCTTCCATTGCACTCCGGCTGGGCTGACCTTTGTGATTATTCCTGATGCGAATAACTCGCAAATATTGGTATGAAAATATTCCACCAATATTTTGAAGACAACATAGCTACATAATGATTTTCAATAATGTACCAATATTTCCAACCAATATTGCACCAGTATTGTCAAATGTTCACTGTCCATTTATCAGCAATATTGATATCACATTTTGTGACCAATATAACTTCACGAATATTCCAGCAATATTGGTATGAAAATATTCTACCAATATTTCTGAGACAACATACCTTCATGATGATTTTCAATGATTCACCGATATTTCCAAATATAACAGCAATATTGCTGAATGTTCACCATTAATATCTCGCCAATATTGATATTACATTTTGTGTCCGATATAACTCTACGAATATTCAACCAATATCAATATGAGAATATTCTACCCACATTTGGAAACTGATATTGTACCAATATCGCCGAATGTTCACATTTTTTTTCTCGCCAATATTAGTTTCACAATATTTTGCCGATATTTTCGTAATATTGTACCGATATTGTCCCAATATAATTATGTGTGCTACTTGGGTCCCTCCCCGCAACACCACCAGCCAGGCAAATCAGAAACAAACGAGGAAGAAATGTTGACAACATGAATATGGACTCGGCAAAATTCTTGGTAGATTTCAATGCACCAAAACACAAGCATGCCTTTTTTCTAGAAAAGCCGATCTCACTGTGCCCAACATGAGCTCGTCAGGAGTAACCATACCTTTGAAGACATCCATCTCGATGCTTGGTATTACTATCAGCAATAACCTTCCTTGGGAAAATCATGTGAGATCAATTGCTAGAAGTGCATCCCAAAAACTTGGTTTTCTGTTTCGGGCCAGGAGCAATTTCACTTCCAGTCAGCTGCTTATGATCTATAAGGCACAGATCCGACTTGTCCAGGAATACTGTTCCCATATTTGGAGTGCAGCACCCAAACATACCCTGAAACTGTTGGATTCTGCCCAAAAAAGGGCAATTCGTCTCGTGGGTGTTACCTCGCTCAAAAACTCACTCACTTCTCTGGAACACCGTAAAAAAGTTGGCGATCTCTCTCTATTTTATAGATATTTTCATGGACGATGCTCTTCCGAAATATAAACAATTATTCCTCCCTTGGCAGTCCCCGCGAGATGAACCCGTCGAGTTGGGGCTTCGCACGCCTTCGTGATCACTTTGGAGACATGCAGATCATCTCTTTCCAAAGACTCGAGCATCCAACGTACATCGAGGCTCTGGAACACATTGCCAAGGGAGGTGTTCCCCGAGGCATATATAACCTGCAGAAATTTAAGAAAAACATTACAGGATATCCCTTTTCATGAAAACTAGAACATTAAAAAAAACAAAAGGAAAACACTCAATGGTGTGGTTGATGGGATTGGAAGTAGTGCCGGGGTGACCGGCATAACCGCCTGAGGCGGGGACACCCAAAACGACAGAGCGCTCGTGAATAGTGAATGAGATGAAATATCATGATAGTTCAAGAGCCGACTGCAATAAGTTGCGACCGTCTTCTGATAACGAAATGATGTATGTCCCAAAGGCATGTGAAACCATTATAGTTCATTAAACGACACCTGTGCCTATTTCTATCCTGAGCAAAATGGTTGAAAAATTGCACTTTCCTGTGCGGAAATTCGCACTCGATTTCGCGATTTGATAACGAGATAAGAATCATACCATCCGCTACAGAGCGTCAATACTTCCTAGAATATGTCTCCCTCCGCTGAAGCTAATTTCCGATGAACCAGTGTAAAACTCAACATGTGGATAAGAATACTTGTAGTGTGAGCACCACATAAGTTCCGCACTCGTCAATCGGATATTGTCTTTCGAGGAGGGCGAAATATTTACGGAAATATTGCTGACGCTCTGACACTATAAGTTAGATCAATTTGAATCGCAATTGCAATAGGAGCAAATAAATAGCTGTGCCGTGGATTTGGCTCAGACTGAGGAGTGGCACAGATGGGTTTTTGAAATCTACACTGAAAAAAAAAAGAGTGAATTTATCTCGGAATTTATACTCGAACTTCACTCAGATTTGAATATTATTTCAGCTTTGCGATTTCTTGAGTGAGTTTCAACTCATTTTTGAGTGCCTAGAACATTTATTGAGTATGTATATGCCCATTTTTGAGTGCCTTTATACCCAAAATGAGTATTTTGAAACTTTCTATGACTGGTTTTATATAATATTGAGTAGATATGATATATAGTACAGAAGTTTATTATCAATCAGAATACATTACAATACAATTATTACAATCACAATGTACTCCTAATAAAGAACAAAACTAACACAATTTGATATCATCAGTACATGTGGTCTTGCCTTCCGAAATCAAGTATGGCTTCTTCTCGCTGCAGAATCTTACTAACAAGCTCGTTGACACGTTGACAGTCACATCATTCTGCAGACAAAAAATGCATTTATAACAGCTGATTCAAAAATGTATTCGTCAGAGCAGATTTGTTCTTGGTATGTTACCTAAATAGAGACAAATTCACGAATAACGTTTCAAACAAACTTGGCTGTGAAAGACATCAACAGCGATATGGACTATTCAACTGAAGAATACGTATATTTATTTATCGGAATGTCAAGGTTATCAGATATAAATCAACACTATATATACAATACAATTTTTCAGAATCACACCATCCAAATGAATATTCGAATTATTTGATACAATTCACGATCATCAGCCATGTTGTTGGAAACCATCAAGAATTTTACGGAATTAAACTTATCCGCAGTAAGTATTCCCAAACTTCACAGATATAATCATGCTAATAACATGTTTCTGTTCGAACTTGCAGTAAGTAGGTACTTCTATTCAATTATAATTCACTTCGCTGAAATAGAAAGCACAGGACTGTTCTTATGCACTGAACTTCCATCAAGACTGACGCTGCGTTATCAATTGGACAAAACGGCCTTTGCTTAGTCTCGAGCTGACTTAGAACGGTCATCAGTTATTCCCAAATACACTGTTCACTGTTTGCACGTTGAAAAGGGACTGAGACAGTGAGATGACTGAGACGCTAACAATATACAGCGCATGGACCGGCCCTTTCACCAATTATTTGGTGAAATCGCTCGATAATAAGTGATTCTCACATGTTTCATCTAATGATTGAGTAAAAGCCACTCTAATATGATTTTCTTGTTTGTTTTATTCCAAAATTTGTGCTATTCAATCAAATTTGTCATTAACATCGTCATAATGGGAAGGAATTGTGAAAATACCCAGATTTCATTGAATATTTACCCAAAAAATTCACTCAGTAGATTAACTCATTGCCAAATTTGCAGTCACTCGAAAGAATTTTTTACAGTATACCAATCAATTGGTAAAATAAAAAATAGCACTTCAATCCGAGAAAAAATCGAAACAAAGAAGACCATGTCAATCGTCATTCATCAAACAAAATATGATCGACATTTTGAAACCAATGCCTATACGTCTGCCCACTATCACAGATCACGGATCATTCAAGGTTGGTTGAACGTAACGAATGAACTGATGATTATTTTGATGACCATCTACTGTTTGGGCGCTGAACTAATAATATTGATCAAGTTTATCCTATATAGTTGGCGATCTATAGAGTGTACTTTGTCTATGGCACCTTCCAAGAGCGTAACACTGGGCAAAATATAATTCTCGTGCTTCGACCTTAACGGCAACTTCATCCTTTCTATCTAAGAACCCACACAAACCCCAGAAATTTATGATTGCGGAATGTGTGTTAATGCTCTGCTCCTCTCGACAAAACGTAGTGCACCATTTTTCACGACAGACCTGAAATAACGCTCTACATGGAGACCGTGTTGCACGGTTTGCTCTGAGGTGATGCCCGATGTAGAACTAGCCGTGTTCGTAACCATAGTTGTTGCTTGTTGCTCCGAGACAATGTGGATTTATGTGAGGCTGATAATGTCCGATGGATTCATGTCATTGGGTCGGATGTCGAGGGAAAACAGACGAGGATTTTTTCTTTTCTGGTGGAGCATGTGAGTGAAATGCCGTGTTTCCAGTGTAGTACAAGAACATGGCCAATATTTACGAGGATGTCATAAAAAGAATATCATTTTCGAATTAAGATACTGTAGGGACGTGAATCCCTAATTTCAATTCGTAAACATTTGTCTACTTTTATCGTTATTTATTTGTATATCTCATAATGTAATTTCACACGTATTCTCTAATGCATGCACAGAAGAACATTGTGCAATTAGAGTTTTTGCTGAGATATGTCTTGTAACCATTACCGTTACTCATTTTTGTATAGGAGCAGCACAATGATAACGGTGAGTTTCTATATGGTATCTTGGAAATAGGAAATTGAATTATTGGATTTCAGTCAAAATTTTACCTCTCTTTACGACAACAATTCTGGAAAATAACTATATCACTAGAGGTAATGCAGTTCTCTGCCTTCGATTATAACTTTGCTCGAGCTACTCCCATTATTAGATGCACTCACTAGCGGTAGCAAAGTCTGATATCTACTACAGAAACAACTTCTAATAGCAATATACAGATGCACTCGCTAATGCCAAAGTCCTAAATCTGATAATATAGGTGAGCTAAATTATTTTTATGTGAGTCATCGAGGGTGGATAGTTCTGAATGGATACCATATTCATCTGACGTGCTGAAAACAAGGTCATTTGTCACTTTGCATGGTTGCTGAACACCAAGTGAATCTCATAGGAAAGAACCATACTTTTGTGTCAGCATCACGAAGCAACTATTCCGTATTCGGCGGAAGGAAAAAGACTCACGTCTTTGTCATAATCACCAGGATTGAGTGATTTCAAGTCATTCCTGTCTGAATATACATATGACCGACAACAACCACTGTGTTCGGCTATTCCACAAGATTCCACACGATATTCATTGAACGTGTGATACACACCCATTGAAATCATTCATTTCCATTCATTCACACGTATCATGTCACAGTTTATGGGATATCTATCCATAAACTGTGATCATCATACTCAAGAATACGATAGATACTACCTATTGGAAAAGTCAAGAAATCTATAACATCTGATGAGATACACAGATTTTATTCGAGACCCAAAAAAACTCAGGCTGACGGTATAATGTATAATGGCAAAATATGATTCCTCATATTTCATAACTGTTTTAATATGAGTTTGATTACTTATTTCCATCAAATAATAATGATATTTCCATAGTGAACATTGTTCGACACATGCGAATGAATTATAATGAAATAGTTTATTACACATGGTTTTAAGGATGATAAATTCTTAGATCGTCTCATATGGACTGATCGTTTTCCGCATATCGATGATGGAAGAAATGATGAATATGGTGGTAGACTAATTGAAAAGGAACGAGATATACTCTCTTCGTCGTCATCATCACCTGCTCTTGAATATTCAAGTATGAGAATGTTGCAGATCGACTAGGACTATAAATTTCAATCGAATTATCAACTAATTTTCATCAGTGATTCCTCGAGATGAAGTTGAATATGTGAAGATGAAACAAAAAGCGTGATCGAATTTCAAACGAACCGATAACAATTATTCGGAAACAATCAGATAGTTGGCAAAATCATGCGAACGCAAACTGTAAAGAAGACTCAGCATCGCCTAATTGTGATTTATGCTGTTTACGGTAGCCAGGAACGTGAATAATGGAGTAATACTAATTTATTGTTAGCCGCGTATGCAAATCATATAATAGGATTAGCGTTTATGGTTCGAACAACAGTGATGGCGCAGGCAGATGTATGGAATTGCGAAAATTTTCCATCCAGAATTTTCATCCGCTTATTAAAAAGTGCTCTCGCAAAAAGTGTCAGCGTACGGAGTCAAAACGAATTAAAATGCTCGGTGGAACCTGTTAGCGAGGTATTTGTTTTAAATTCGTCGGGATTTATGTAAGTCTGTCTGCCCATATTCACAATTTATGGAGCGAAATATCATGTTCGTACATTCCACACAAAAATAAAGCAAATATGTTCGATTGTTTGTTGTTGAAATAGGTATTCGCAACTTTTCTGCATATATTCGCGAATGAATCAGCATACAATATACACTCATGATTTATTCTTAATTTTTGACTCACCCTGAGAGTTAATTGAGTAATGGCATTGAAAGTGCTTGCACCCTATACGGAAGATGCTTCTTTTGCGAGCATTTTGTTTTTTCATTCATTGATTTATCTCTAAAATTTTTCGAATTACTGCTTTTTTTGCTGAATCCTTGCAGAAAACCAACTTTCTGAATTTATCGAGAAACAATTTTTTAATGAAATAAACTGATACCAATATTTTCAAAAAACATTTTCATTAAACACAAAATTATTAATTGGGATGACTGCTTATTACCGTGTATTGCCTCCTCTAGCAACTCTAAGAACTTCTATCTACGAGGCATATCTTATCGTTTCCATTGGTATACGATCCCATTCTTCCACTAATGCATCTGTCATTTCTGCGAGACTTTCCGGGGACCTCTCGCGAGAACGTACCCTTCTCCTTAATTCATCCCACAAATGTTCTATAGGATTCATATCGGGGCTTCTCGCAAGCCATTGTGATGTGGTAATACCAGTAGCTTCTAAGAAGTTTCGCACTATTGCTGCGGTGTGTGGTCGAGCATTATCCTGCATCAATATAAAATTATTGCCCACTAACTCTGCATAAAGTGAGACATACTGCTCTAAAATGTCAATGTAAATTTGAAAATTCATCGACTGCCTCACCAGAAAAACATGAAGGGGTGTCTTTCCATTCATTGGAATCCCTCTCCACACCATAACGGACCCACCATTAAGCATTCTGCTATTAAATTTTGATTAAACCGTTCACCAGTTCTTCTTCATCCTCTTTTTCTTCCATCCACCATGTTAAGGCAAAACCTTGACTCATCCGTAAACAAGACATTCGACCATTCAGGAATATTCCACTGACCATAATTTTCAACAGAATTTCTTCTAGCAGCACGATGTTCGGGCAATAGTTTGGGACCTTTTGCAGGTCTCCTAGCTTTTAAATTAACATCTTTAAGATCTTGCTGAACATTTATCGCAGTATTTGATCGATCCCGTAAACTCCGCAATCTCAAGAAGCGATCATCTCTTGGAGAAGTTTTTCGGGGGCGACCAAAACCGACTTTCCGAGCGGTGCTTCCTGTTTATTCATACTTGCGGATTGCTCTACGAGCAGTTGCTTCATGAACTCCCACTGCACGAGCGGCGTAACGTTTACTACGCCCATCGTTTACTAACGCAACTGATATTGCTACTTCTTCAGGATTTATTTGAGGCATGCCATGTAATTTCAGTCAATAAAACAAGACACTTAATTGATGACACAACGACAAATGGTCAAATATGGAGGCATACAACAAATTAGTTGCTATGGCAACAGCATTTGTTTTCTTGAAGACAATGTGATCCTCCCAGAGTACAACCCAATCAATTTTGAGAACTCTGATCCTTCAATAAATTTAATTTGTGGGACAAGCGTAAGATATCAGCAAAGAAGCTGTAATTCGGAAAATTTTAGAGATATATCAATGAATAAAAAAAATGCTCGAAAAAGAAGCCTCGTTCGTATATGGTGCAAGAACTTTCTATGCCATTACTCAATTAACACACAGGGTGAGTCGAAAATTAAGAATAAATCATGGTTCGAGTTATTACACCACCATCAAGGAGGCTTTCGAAAAATTTTCATCTCTTCATTTTTTTTATGACAAATGCATTACCTACCAACAAATTGAAAAAAATCAGCCCAAATTTTTTTTTAAGAAGTTAGGTCAAATATCAATGCGTCACTTTTTTTAGAACTGAGTGTATTTCTTAGACTCAGCAAATTTGAAAGATTTGGTAGTTTTCTTGATTGAATTTTATTTGTTGAGCTGTTCAGTAATACCTTCATTCAGAGTAAAAATTGTGGAAATGGTTTACACTCTTTCAGAAAGAACTGAATGATTGTGATTTATGGAGAGGCTGGAAAGTACGCACGAAGGGCGGTACTTCTTTTTAATGTAAGAAATCCAAATTGTAATGTATGTCACCGGTGTGTGCTTGATTTGTTGGAAAAGTTTCCCGAAACTGATTCTGTGGAAAATAAAAAAAAGGAATAATCCTAGAGTATTGAATGAGCAAGCTCACATTGAAGTTTTGGGAACATTTGCTGCAGAACCCACTAGCTCCTTACGATCAGTGGCAAAACAGACGGAAATGTCACAAGACACTGTAAAAAAAGCACTTCTATTACATAAATTTCATCCATATAGGATGCAGATTCTTCAAGAGCTCCATGAGGATGATTATGATAGAAGAATAGAATTTTGTGAAACGATGTCATATCTAGTCAATGCCATCCCTGATCTATTGCTAAATATCTGTTTCAGCGATGAATGCTAAATTTTCTGAATGGAAATTTCAATAGACAAAATTGTCGCTATTGGAGTGACGAAAACTCTCACATTTTTCGACAAGGACATACACAACAACCATAAAAAAATAATATTTGGGCTGGTATTCTTGGAAATGCCTTTGTTGGTCCTTTATTTATTGAAGAAATGTTGACTGGCAATCTGAAACTAGATATGCTTGAAGATACTATCGATCCTTTTATTACTCACGAGCTTAAAAATCAAAATGATGCAGACAGTAATTAACTTCTGCAGGAGGATCTGTTACATTTCCAGCAGAACGGTGCTCCACCTCATTATTTTCTTCCCGTCCGACAATGGTTAAATGATATAGATTCCCGGATAGATATGAATTGGCAGAAGGGGAGCAATTGAGTGGCCTCCGAGATCACCGGATCTGACTCCTTCAGATTCTTTCCCTTGGGGACATCTTAAATCCGTTATTCATAAAACACAACCGACGGATATTGATGATGAACTCAAAGGACGAATTACAGCAGCAGCCACTCAATTCACGGTGGAATTTTCCAAAATGTTAAAGAGGAGTTCGAAAACAGACTTTATTACTGTTTAGAACAAAATGGACAACATTTCGAACAGTTCATAAGATAGTGCATGAATGAATGTTTGTAATTTCTATCTCGAACTGTGAAAGTTTTTTCTTTCAAGTAATATATCCAACAAACAAAAAATCAAACGTGTAGACTAGATTCATTCCTGTTTTAATGATGCCACCTAACCTCCTAACCATTTTTATCAATGGGAGATTCGAAACAATAATTTTTATCCTGAAAACAATTCATCTGAGTGAAGGCAAGTTCTAATCACTTCTGTGAGTTCAGAACGGTATTTTTCAGAAACTTCCCATCAAAAAATAGTATAGTAAGGTACCGTTGAAAAGAGAATTGAACGCCCTTCAAAATCATGTGACACTTGACCCCTTTTCCCTATTCATATTCTAAGGGTAATATCTACCCCTCTTAGGGAGTTGACCCATGAGATTCAGAAATATTCATTCAAAGTTTCCCCCCTGAAAATGAAATTGACCTGTCTTCTCGTTTTTGTATATTATTCACTTGAAGTGAGAAATTAAGGGTGGGAAGTTTTTAAATTGACACCCTGTATATTATAATCATTGACATATCATATAATGTTCAAATCATCCATGTTAGTGAAACTCATTGGTTTGTTTGGGTACAATAAATAAATAAATGAATAAATTATTACATCCAGAGAAGAGCCATCTGCCAGGTGATTGATGCCACGCTCCCTAATACTCTGACTTCATTAGAACAACGAAGAACATCTCGGCTACCTCTCACTTTTTTAAAGATACTTCCACGGAAAATGTTCTTCTGAAATCTCTGCTATCATTCCATCACTAGCAATACCACTAAGACGAGCTCGACAGGCCCTGTCAGCACATTCTTTCGTTGTCAACCGTGAAATTTATCAAACAACACTTTACCAAAACTCGTTCATCTGTAAAACAAAGCTTTGATAGTATTTCCAAGGACTCATAAACTCCAAAAGCTGAAAAGAAATATCCAACAAACACCTCCTCTCTTCCTATCCTTCCAAGATACGCACGATGTTCTTCGAACATCATAGGAGTTTTCTTTCGTGCGCTCCGAGAGATAAACTACAACACAATGTTCTCGAGATTGCTATATATCACGATTTTGTTCGTTCTCAAGTTCATGGAATCCTTGGGGTAATGGTTTGATGGAACTGAAGTAACTCCTTATTCATGACATATCTTAATGCGACCTGATTATTCAAGTTCCATTATTCACATCGTACGATACGGGAATATAATGTGCATTATCTTGACGTATAATTATGTACTCCGAATATTATTCGTTGTATGAAGAGCGAATTCAGAATTCATGCTGACAACATAATACTGCTGTGTGTACGAAGCTTAGTAAATGAAATTCGACCAACTAAACAAAGAAATTTAACACTCTCTTTGCGCGTAGTGCTAAAACAGGATTACAAATTGAAACCAAGATATTGAATTAGGAAAGTTGAAGTAGGTTCAGTAGTTATACTATATGAATACTTCAAAATATTAGCGTTATACATCGATAACTTGTTGCATAACATTTACAAAGATTGTCAGTTTAACAGTTGAAATAATCCGACCAGGAATAAGCGAGAGGATTATTCTATTAAACTGACACGATTTTTAATTATTGTGTAGGAACTTTGAGATATATAACCTTGAAGAATTCAAAGTTCGAATTGTATTCGATGAGATTATGTTTTGAGTAGTCTCAACGAACGTCAAAATTTTACGACGAGCTTTGTTTGTATGTAGCAATATAAATTAGTTACTATGGGAATGATTATAATTTTAAATTCCTGATTGGTGGGGCTACTCTAAGCATATCCACTTATATTGAGAATTATTCAAGGTACACAGATGAAAAGAATTTCGTCGATCATGCAAATCCATTTTCTGTAGATCAAATTGCTTCATACAAGGATGTTTCTTTTGAATGTAGCAAATTACACTTGTCACAAATTAATCGGCTTGCTTGCTCGGTTTTTTGAAATGTCTTGATATTGATTTGCTCAACATAAACAGTATATTCTTTCAATCAAGAAAACCGCGGCTACAAGTGACCTTAATTGGTTCAAGAGAATCTCTGCTTGTCTAGAAGACTTTCAGTGACGTATAAACAGCGGTACGCCCTCCTCAGTCGTTCGCCGCTATTCGTCATTGCCACTGTTGGTTCAAGGTTGAAGTGTTCAAGAATCGAGTGTTAGTGAGGACAATCTGCAGTGGTAAGAACTTTGTATATTTTTGCCACATAGTTGTACCTATAGCGAGGTGTTTTCCCTTGTTACTTTATCGAAAACATGCTAAGAATCTTGATATCCATCATACCTGAATCCATAACTATACACATCACTTTCAACACATATGGCCATGTTTGTATAACCAGCACAACACACATTCGTTCAGCAGTGCCGATTTGACCAGTCGCATTCATTCGATGAACGCACTAATAGCTTCGAGAATAAGGCTAATAGGTAAAGGTAGGTGATTGTCCATTGTTTTTATATTTCTTACTCGATTCCTGATTAGAATGATTGAACCAATAATAATATGTCTCCTTTCTTTGTGCTTTTAAATACCTATAACAACTCTAATAAATGCCCTTTTGTCAATTTCAGAATTTCCTGTTATACCAGAAAATATCTGGTTGTCTTGAAATTTTTGTTTTTGTTTCGACAATGCCTGACCGTGATGAATGGAAATTTTGCTTCTTCAGAAGAGAGTTCTAGAGGTATAGCCATGTATAGCCATCCGCCTGATGGTTGATGCCACACTCCCTTATACTCTGATTTCATTAGAACACCGTAGAAAAGTCGGCGACCTTTCAGTCTTCTGAAGATACTTCCATACGATAAATGTTTCTCTGAAAACTGTGCTATCATCCCAGCATTATCAATACTAGACATACAAATTATTCAGACCCAATCTGCACATCCTTTCGTCGTTATCCTTGGAACATGTCGAACAACAGTCTACCAGAACTCGTCTTATAGAACGGCAAAGATTTGGAATACTTTGCTGATGAAAGTATTCCCAAGATCTTTTAACCTCAGGAAGTAATAAAACGAACCAACACCTACCCTGCCTCTTCCCATTCTCTCTAGGTACGCACGATGTTCCACGAACATCATAGAAATTTCCTTTCGTGCGCCCCAAGAGAAAAAGAGAATGCAAGTCCTCAAGATAATACTTCAACTTCCAAAAAATCATCCTTTTTCAACTGCATAACACTTTTCAATGCTTTACCAGAGAATCTAAGAAGCTTGGGTAGCTACAACATTTGCTTTTGATCTCAGTGTTTTGATTTGTCAATGTTTTATTTTTTAATTTCATTATATATGTGTATAATTACTATAGTACCTAGTTTATGCTCACAATTTTTAATAAATTTACCTATACTAACTCTGTAGCAGAGAGGTAAATAGTCGTAACTCCACTCCCATATATAATATTGAGTTAATATCGTTTTCAGAGTCCACGCTTTCAATTTTTTATTGTGACAAAAAGTCGTGCTTTGTTGGTTGCCAAAATTTTTAGTTATGAAAAGGTTGTAATTCCATGTATCAGTGTGGTGAAGAATAGTATGTCCTTTGTTGGTTATGTTTTCCATCATCAGAGTTTTTAGCGGTTAACAGTAGTAACTCCACGCAACGGAGTGTTGTTGATTTGTTCGACACCTTATTTCACAAGCGAAATTTTGATAATGAGTTCAACACTTCAGATGTAACTCGATCTGTTCGAAACCCAAGGCCATTGCCTGTGTAATAACCTGAAGGGTTTGACAAAAAAGGAGCGGGATTACTTGAAAAAAAGTTTGGAATGGGTACCTCAGCAATTCCATAATTTTTACAAAAACATTCCGATTTGTAAACCGAAAGGTCAGGATAGTTCTGATGAAAAAGACAGCTAATGAATTTTGCCTTGTAAAAATTATATGCTTTATTTCTTAGACATCTGCTTCAAGAAAATTCTATTCTTGAATATTTGGTGCATAATAATCATGTAAGCAATAATAAATAAAGCTGGTTTCGCAATATAAGACTCATATTTTTATGAATACCTATGTGTTTTTGAATTGAGGTAAAAAGTCTTGAGTCCATAATCTAGATACAGGTAAGTATGACCGAAATAATAGTATTGCTTTTGAAAACTGCTCATCAAGTTGAGTGGCATATCATGGTAACAGCTTGGACAGTATCATAAAAATTGTCCAAATTTTCAAGTAACTAAGCCTGCAACTCATCTTATTTTTTACTGAAATCTATTATTTATGGACATACCATTGTCTACCTCTGCTACAGAACTACTACTATGTGATTTGCTTGTGCATCTATGACCTGCCATCAGTACTTTGTATTTCTATATGGCCAATAAAAATTACTTACTTACTATAACCCTCGAACATTCCTCTACAAGCTGGATGGCCACAAAATTCATCAGTGTCAACAATTCGAGTATGCGCGAACAATAAATGTCAATGCAACGGAGATCTGATAGCCGCCGATGTGTACTTTACAATTTGCGATACAACATAATTTTTCCCAAGTCATTTGATACACCGAGCGATGCGGTCGATTGTGTACCTGCTGGACATAATTTGAGGCGCAGGCAATCAAAAATCCTTCAGCGAATAATCTTCACAGGGCATGGTGTTAACATATGGCGGATGGCGGAGCGTGACTGGGTAGGTCCTCAAAGCTCCGAAAGAATATCGAGAGAACAGGTAGACTGAGGATCATCACGGTTTATTGACAAATTAATCTTGGAAGGGTATGGTCATATTTTATTTTTCATTCTTCCCCATAAACCTACAACCATTTAACCATTTATTCATCGCTTCACAAATAAAAAGGATATCTTAACCTGTAAGTAAAACGCTTTCGACCCAAGGCCGCCATGTCTTTGGATATGGCCAAATGAATGATACCTCAACGAAAGTCAACTATTTCTTCATCTTCATTCTATTGATACTCTCCAATCAATCTCAGTGAAACAAAGTATTCATTATCTTGATATCTAAGATAAAAAATAATTTAATTCATTTGATCAGAAGGTGAAAATTTATCTTGTCAAATCCTCTCTTCAAAATTAAAAACCATTTCTTGTCAAGAATTAATTTCTTGCCTCGAGAATATGTGTTCTTTGTCATTTGATTCTAAGATCTGAACAACGTTTACGTTGGGTCAGGTACGCACCAAATAGCGGTCGAGAAGCTGAACCACTTAAGCGCAGCTAAGCTAGGAAGGAAACACTTGCGATTTTATTCGACTATACGAATTATTGCATAGATTTCGGGAGGATATATTCCAATGTTCTGCGTGGTATATACCCAGGAATGTTGTTGTTTTTCTCTCGTTATCTACCATTTCCGTTCATTTTATGAACTGGTGTGGTAATGACTTTGAGTTTCTGAAAAAGAGTTCGTGAAAGATTAAATTCGTGAAGATAATAAGAGAATTGTATGAATAACATAAACTCTCTTTTGGCAAGAATAGACGAGTTACAACTGAATATATGTCCCTTATTGATGATAATCATTTGCCAAGATAGTATATCATCTTGTAATAAGAAGTCATTTCTTTCTGTGATATGAAGAGTAGTGGTGGAACGGACAGTCATATTTTTTTAGTTGAAAATCACCTGTTCATGGAGAACGAATAAATGCTATTATTTTTCGAATTATGTCTTTTGACTTCGATCTTTCTCTATATCACATCTGAAAGGTACCTTTTTCCTAAATCGAGACTGAAGTTTTGATAAATGGTACGTTAACCAAGAATCATTCAATGGTTGAAATATTTCATAGAGTACCTACTGTAAAATGAGGTAAATAGGAACCTTGATAGAAACACTTTTCAGAGTCTGTGGTCGAGTTGATATTCATATCATTGCTAACAAAAAAAATCGAAAATGTGTATCAGGATTACTAGAATGGGTAAATGGTAAGGTACATGTAAAAGATTTTCGAAAAATAAAGAGTTTGGAAAATGAAATGTGATTTTCTAATTTATCTCCAGTGGGTGTTGATAGAGACAGTATCTGATTGTTTCAGCACTTTATTCGCTTGTGAACCGTCTGGGACGAAAATGGAAACAAATTCATTCAAAGCGGGTCGGCAGAAACTACTGGTCAATAGAAGTAACAAGCAAATATAGCATAGTACATGAAGTATATTCATGCAGCAATGCACAGGTTCCACAATCATATTTTCGACTGAATTAACGGACAAACAGTGTTGCCAATGGCAAATCAGTAAAACTCACCGAATGTATGTTCTCAAATATCATTATACAATGTGTAATCCACATAAGATTTGTGGTTCCTCGGATTAAATTTGAGAGATTCATGATTTTTATCAATAACAAATGATACATAATTGTTTCTATTCGCCCCTAAGTTTCTATAGTTAACCCTTTATCACCGTAGTTGAAATATATAACTTCTGATTAATTAGTTAATTTCCATAAATTTTTGGTGAACTAACTTTATTCAAATTTACAATGAATATATGTCTACATATTTCAAATGACAAACTCCACTTGACTGCTTCAAATATTCCAATTGTTTCACCAAATGTTGAAAACTTTACAATTGATATTTTCTCTGCCGTTCAATTTCAACTCGAAAATAATTCAAAATATCCTTGAAGACTAGAAATTCCATCATTAGCAGATTTGAGCTTTGCCGTTCTTCAAATAGATCCGAAGGTTGATGAGACAACATCAGGTAGATTTCGTTTCTTCAGTTCTGTTCGCGTTTCTTTAATTAACATTTTAATTAGCTGTGATAAATGGCACCCAGTACAAATTCCATCTTCCTGTTTTCCCTCAAAGATCTTTCAGGAAATTGAAATTAGTCTGATGAATCCGGCTAATGTAATTAGATGGGGATTCTGCGGGTGACGAGGAAATACTTCGTCTCTCACCTCATATCTAGTGAATAAATAAATTAGTTCAGAGGTGATTCCAATTTTCGAGACAAATTATTTTATTATATACAGTGGCTTCCAGACATTGAGCATCATATGAGAAAAACTTTGTATAATAATTCATTTCGAAATTCAACTTGACCGTTAAGTATGGCTTTGAAATAGATTTCACATGGCTTCTTACACACTGTCACGGTCACGTGACTATCGCAATACATGTGAGAACTTCGATTATCTTCTAATTATCCACTGACAATAGGCTCATCTGTTCGAATTCCGAAAACGTTCGCTGATAATTTTTTTTCTTTTCCAATTTTACACATGATCTCAATTTCTGAACATTCTATTGCAAATAGATAAATTGCTAGTTTTTGAAAATTTCCCGGTCAATTCATTAACATGACACCATGTGTTTTCATTTATGTTATCTGAACTATATATTTCATCTATGTAGAATTGACTTTGCCTTTTTCACGTTATTTTCATGCTGTTTTTTTCATATTTGATCCTTGCGGAACGCCGGAATTGATAATATTATTAGCGATGAAGCGATCTGACTTGATAGAAGATGACATAGCTGAGAACATTCTGTTGTGAATCCTTGAGGTCACTTGCTTTGTCTATATTGTTAATTCGAATCATATTCTTGTTTCTTCGTCGGACTAAACATCATTATTTGATAAACATGCATCGGCTGATGGAACAAGAAGACTCGCCGTATGTTGTTGGAGGCGGTATCTTTATTTATGTTTCTGAAATTTTTCGAGGGGATTTCATCCTTGTTATGAAAATTGATCTGCATGAAAGAACTCAATTTCCAGGAACCTTCGAAACGAACTCCTTCCTGAACGATCCTTTGAAGAAGAGATGATGAAAAAAGATTGAAAAGTATGAAACGTTCAGATATAAGTACATTCATTCAATATTTTTAATCGTCAGTAAAATTTCAGATATTTCCTAGTATCTTTCTGCTACAGTGTGGGTAACGAATACCAAATGGAATTTGCATTCATGTTATTTACAGAACAGAACTTAATGAGATATGGGTAATCAATATTCACCTATAACTAATAGTGAACATGAAACGTTCGTTGATAGGTGATTATGCAATTCTGCTGCAATCAATTTTGAAACTATATCCTTGATAAATTGATAGTAAAATATGTCTACAATATGAGGTAGGTAACTGAATACCTTCCATAATGCCATAAAGTCTCTTGGCGGTGTATGCTATATCTTTATGTCCCACGCTAACATAACACAGTTATATTTTCCAAGTCTAAGACGGGTGACAAAAATTAGTTTCATAGATTTTTTCTCCAGCACTTAAGATGTCGGCTTTAGCCACTAGGAAAACAGTACTTGACTCAAGTTAACCCTTTAATTTTTTTTCTAAGTGAATGGTGCAATTTTGCACACTTGAATATACAATTTGTTTGCTTGCTGACACATATTCGAATAATTATTGTTTCTCGTGATTATATGCCATCTATATGAAAAGTGAAACATAACTCGTAGAAGGAGGGATCAAGCAAGATTAATATTTAATATTAAATCATCTAACTCATTTATATACAAAAAAATTAGAAATACAAAATCATCTTCACAACGTTTGATAATCGAGAGATTATTCCAGAAACATGTTTTGGATAGTCATGTGTTCATCATCAGCCTATAAGCCTTCCGAACCAAAGGTTCAGAAGCGAACAAGACACTATTTATTTTCGAATTGATTCATTTCTACTCAAGGAACTCTAATTTATCTAAAACTTATAACTAGTGTGAATACTCGAAGCTATTCATGTAAAACGATTTATATCACGCGGTATATATGGTTGTCTCTTTGACACTCACTGAATTTCTGACTGACGGCTGCTGTCCGGCCATCCTTATACAGGGTGTTTCACAGGTAAAGGGAAATATTTCAATGGTAGATAGGGGTCACCAAGGTGGTTCTGAAAATACCATATTTGATAGATCTTAGAGTTTTCATAACGGAGATACAGGGCGATTTATCGATTTCGAATAATAGTTCACTCGTCTATATATATTAACCTACCCAGTATATTTTTCTCAAATTTGGTAAAGAGCTCATACTTGGGACGTTGAATTCATTCACCTATCGGGCGGAGTGAAAATCCAGGATCGGCTTCAGGAAAACTTTACATTCATTCGAAATATTAAAATAACACACATTTATTCAAAAATTAACACAGTACAGCAAAAGAATTGTGAAGGGAAGGAAAAACTGAATTGGGTTTGATGCTTTTCGTTTTGCCGCCACCAATTCTCATCGTAACAATCATAAACAGGAAGTTGAAAGTATGTCAATTTGAAGGGTATTGAAATTATGAAACCAGTCAATTATGATCATTCGATATATTTTAGTCAAAAAATCGGTCGAAAGAACTTACTAAGGCTCACAGACTTTATAACGGAGATGCAGGGTGAATTATCGGTTTTGAATAATCATTCACTCGTCCATAAGTTTTAAACTACCCAGTAACATTTTCTCAAATTTGGTATAGCTCACTTGGGACGATGGATTCATTAACCTATCAGGCGAAATGGAAATAATACCAAATGATTATAATTCGATAATTCACCCTGTATCTCTGTTATAATGACTATGATACTTTTCCTGAAGCTGCTTGATAGGTCAATGAAACCATCGTCCCAAGTAAGCTCAATACCAAATTTGACAAAATATCACTGCGATGGGTAGTTTAATACTTATGGACGAGTGAATAATTATTCGAAACCGATAATCCTTCCTGTATCTATGTTATAAGGTCTGTGAGACTTAATAAGTTCTTTCGAACGATCATTTAACAAAACTATATTAAATAATCATAATTGAAAGTGGTTCCATAATTTTAATACTCTTCAAATTGACATACTTTTATCTCTTTTTTTATGATTGTTCCGATGAGGATTGGTGGCGGGAAAACAAAAAGTATCAAATCCAGTTCAGTTTTTCCTCCTCTTTACGATTCCTTTGATGAACTCTGTCAATTATCACATACAGTGTGTTATTTCAATATTTCGAATAAATGTAAAATTTTCCTGAAGCCGAACCTGGATTTCCAATTCGCTCGATAGGTGAATGAATTCAACGTCCCAAGTATAAGCTCCATATCAAATTTTAGAAAAATATACTGCGATGGGTAGTTCAATACTTATAGACGAATGAATAATTATTCGAAATCGATGAATCGCCCTGTATCTCCGTTATGAAGACTCTAAGACCTATCAAATATGGTATTTCCAGAACCACCTTGGTGACCCCTTTGTACCATTGAAATATTTCCCTTTATCTGTGAGACACCCTGTATTATATCAGATGCTTCATTTCTCGTACCCTTCCATTGTTCTGGAACATTACCTCTCTTTCTAACTGTTCCATGGATTGCTCCTATTAGTGACACATGTCAACTATCCGTAGATAAAGATCAGTAGACAATAACCAAGTTACAAAAAGTTACTAAAATCGATTACATCAATGACATTTTGAATCCAACAATTCGTACTTGATTTTTGTGTGTGAGATTGTTATCGGAATAGCAGACTATCTCAAATATTCAACAGCTATATAAGCTGTTTGAATTCCTCAGATGCAATAGCAATTATTGTGATGATAATGAAATTCACTCATCTCAAAACAGAGATCGGTCATAGAATAAACAGTCATATTGAATATTTCTAGGCATATTTGTAGCTTATGGGCTTCTGTGGGTTTTGTTGTATCATTTCGTTCGTAGGACTAAAGATGAAGGCAATGTTTTGCTTTTTCTCCCACATACCCTATATACCCTGTATATTTTTATATATTCCAGTTCAACAGGTCGAAACGAGTGGAATATTTATGTCGAATAATATTTTTTTGAACATGTTGAGATTAAAATTGTTATTCTATTTTACCTCGTGGATAAATGAGATGTGGTCAAAGCTATTCACAATGAGTCCCACATACTAGAGAACGTATTCTTTGTATCACCTATCGATGAGTCATTTCGGTCACATCACATTTTGATAAAAAATTTAAATTCTTCAAATGGAACCCCTGTTGGCCACCTACATGTTTCTCTAGAACATACATTGAGAAAAAAAAATTACATATAAATTTTGTATTCCGGTGTAGTATCAAGATGTATATATTCAAAAATCTACAACTAGTTTCATGAATTTCCTTGCAGCTCAAATAGTTTTCCGAGTAAGCTATAGAAAACAACATTTCTGAATTTTGTCATAAAAGTGCACTCGTTTTGAGCTGTTGGAATTGAACATGTGAAAATGCACAGGGTGTTTCATTCAAAATTATGAAGTAGCTGGCATTTCCAGAAAAACCAGAAGTCCTCTATATTGGATTGTGATGTCATTAAATCCGAAATGGTTGCCTACATAATTGAACGAACTTTCAGAAAAATCCGTTCACGAATGCAGAAGTTACAAGGGTGTCTCCTGGTATCGTAAACTAAATGTTTTGTAGGTTCCTTACCAATTCCAAAGTGTCCACAGGTAACAATGATAATTCTCATTGTAGGTAAGTGGAGGTACGAATCTCCCATACGCTTCACAGACTACCAATAATACTACTACTACTAATAGAATCATTCAAATAGTCTATAAATATTTGAGGAATTAAATCAATTAGGAGAAAATCAGACTCTCGGAACTTGATATGTGCTTTGTACAATGCGAGAGATTTCCACTCTATCTTGCCCTACCATCAGCTGTTATGTTTATTACCACACTTGGTGAACACCGAACAAAGCAGATTGAGATCTCTAGACGTTCCATCTTAGCCCGCCTCTTTTATGACTATGACGTCCTAATTTATCCTAATCATAATAAGATGTTCGTAGCTTTCGACTATTATGTCTACCGTGAATCACTACACATATATATATATACATGGTGAAACAATTATTATTCTTCTCATTATTACGCTGCTGTATTTTGATTCATTCATTAGATTTCACTTTCATGATTGTGATAGTTCAGTTCGATTCAATTCATGTCGTGAACTCAAACAAATGTACATTTTGAGTGAGGTGTTCACACGATGAAATGCTCTGATTGCAATGCAGAATATGTTGGCCAGACAGGTAGAGCTTTATTCACTAGCAGAACATGAAAGAACAATTGATAATCAATATAGTAACTGTCATATTACTAACACTTGAACATTTTCTGTCAGAAACCGCATTCTTGATAAAAGATTCAAATATATTACATTACAAGATTTTCGAAGCCCACATGTTTATTCTGAAGGTAAAAAGCTCAATTTGATCGGCTCATTCAAATTCAATTGCCTGTCTTAATGAACAAATCAGATTTGATTGCCTTTCTACTTTTTACTCCATTTTGAAATATTTCTCTTCAATTCTTTGTTGTAGGAGTAGTCTCTCCATTTGAGGTTTTGCTCCTCAATTTTGCAAAATATAGAAATTTCAAATACTCGACTTACTGAATATAGCTGGACACTATTTCTTATTTTTGATATAAACATAGATATAACATAAAGTAATTTGTTTGTCAAAAATTTCATCTACTTCAACCCTCTTGAGTATTATGGTTTCGTTGGTTGACACTGCTACATGTGTTTCATTATGGTTGACTTTTCAAAATAACATTTATAAATAAGCAATATGAAATTTATGAGGGTTCAAACGTATATTCAAAAATATATTGAGAATTTGCGGTCAAGATATATATGCCTTTGTAAACGATGTTCCATCGCCATTCTAATGGATGAACTGATCAAGAGGCTATCATCCAGGTAATTACTGCTTAGGATACGCCGACGATCTGGCAGTTATCGCTAAAGGTAGATTCGCAAGTACGGTGTCGGAGCTCACTCAAACCGCTTTGAACATGATTGACAAGTGGTAAAAAGAGGAGTAACTCACAGTGAACCCTCATAAAACCACTATAGTGAATTTGACGAAATATAGAGTACTGGAAAGATTAAGGTACTGCACGGGGTAGAAATTCTGGTTGTCCTAGAGTCGAAATACTTAGGAATCATCTTCGACCATAAGTTCAACACCTATCAATAATTGTTGAAAGAAGTAGAGTAGCCTTCAATCTGTGCAGACAAATATGCGAAAAAAAACCACATGGCTCTATGCCAGTGTCATCAGGCCCATGATACCATTTGGTCGGTAATTTGGTGGCCAAAGACACAACAGGCTGGAGTGATTCGAAGGCTCACTACATTTCAAAGGTTAGCTTGCCTGAGTGCCACTGGTGCGATGAAAACCACTCCAACATCCTAGGCATTAAACCTCCAGAAATTTAAGAAGAACACCATTTCCTAACAGATTTCTCTTGGTTCTCACGATGTTCTCTGAACATAACAGGATATCCCTCTTCGTGAAAACCAGAACATAAAAAAAGTCGTGGGTAGATTGTCCAGGGGTCAAGCACCCATAAGCAACACGCACGATAAAGAACTCAGGAGCTATATGAAGAGTTGGAAAACGACCCCATCATGGGAATGCCAACAGATGGCATAATTCCAAAATATTGCTTTGAAAAAACTTTTAAAGCAAGTATAACGGACAGAAAGGCGTGAAAGGAAGGACCTCCTATCAATGCAGACATTGCTGTCTATACGTATACGGCTCCAAAACCGAGGAAGGGTCAGGAGCTGGTATTTATGGGGCCAAGCCGAAGTACAGAATCTCACTGAGCTTAGGCAGAAACGCAACGGTATTTTAGGCAGAAAATATTGCAATACATTACTGCGTAGAAGAAATGATGAGGCAAGAGTTCGAAAGGAAAACCATTGCAATCTATTCAGATAGCCAGGCGGCAATCAAAGTAGTTAACTGAATGTGAGTTAACTCTAAAGCTAGTATGGGACTGCTCAGAAACCCATGATGACCTGGGCAGTCAGAATAGAATGACTCTAGCATGGGTACCAGCACTTACAGGGTACGAGGGCAATGAAGACGCAAACTCACTTGCTCAAGCAGGAGCAAACAAAGCTCTGAATGACTCCGAACTCTTTGGTGGTATTGCGAAAGCTATTCAAAAGACAAGTATCAAATCATGGATGCAAAACAAATCTCAAGAATAGTGAAACAACTCGCCAGGAATGAGGCAGGCGAAAGAGTTTGTTAAAAAACCATCGCCAACATTCACAGAATATCTACTAAGCCAGAAACGAAGTACAACTAGAATACTAGTGGGACTTTTCACAGGACATTGTAGGCTCAACAAACACACGAGAACGTTATGTCTGACTGAAGAACTGCTGTGCAGGTTCTGTCAGGAAGAGGAGGAAACAGCAGTACACATACTTCACACTGTGAGGGCTTGTCCAGACTGAGGTTCCTTATGCTGGGTGAGGAAAAACCAAGAGCACAAAGTTACACAGGGGATCTGACAGCTAGCCTATGGAGTCTCACAGAGCAGGCGGGGCTAGCCAAAGAACTTTGAACGGTTTTGAGGGCAGACACAATATATCTGAGAAGGTCGCGGTTTGGAGGCAAATAGCACGAAGGCCCCACTCTAAATCTAATCTTATCTATTCTAAACGATGTTTTCACTTCAAGTTTTTTCTACCTTCTAACCAATAAGATATGTTAGCATATCCACGAGAAGTTCAAAACTGTTTCAATTTTCTCCTGAAGATGCTTACATAGTTAACAAAGGTTCCAGTCTCCGATATATGTAGCATATTAAGATAAATTTTAGAAACTATTGAGATAAATTTTAGAGACTTCTAAGTTCTAAGCTCATCAAGTTGAAGGAAAATCTTGTGTTGTGTTGAAGACCTATGTACTGTAATCTCAAATGATTATTTTGTTGTTAGTTTTCTTGATATTACCCACAACCTATTATTTTCACTGCTTTTCTAATAGACTCCATGATGAAACCATATATAAACTCGTTCAGAATATCAGGACGCCAATCATTAATACTTTGTGTGTGTAATGGAAATCATTATAATTTGATCGCAAATTAATAAATGTCATAAACGTTGTATACATG
This sequence comes from Phaedon cochleariae, assembly GCA_918026855.4. Classification (NCBI taxonomy): domain Eukaryota; kingdom Metazoa; phylum Arthropoda; class Insecta; order Coleoptera; family Chrysomelidae; genus Phaedon; species Phaedon cochleariae. The sequence goes on along the minus strand of OU896709.1, from coordinate 59,803,920 downwards.
AGAAAACGACATCGAAGCCATGTAATATTGAATAAATCGGCAATAACAGCATTATTATAGGTCCGCCATTGTTCAAGGAAAGCCGTAAAAATAAAAGCTCCATTATGATATGCTCATTCACATAATGGCTGATGGAGTTGTTTTTGATGATGTCGTATTCATAAATCAAATTGCCTCAATATCGATAAGAAAATGGATGAAGATAATGTAATATTTAATGTGGTATGTTTGTTCTTTCAGTGGAAGGTGATATGTTGATAGTTACTCGATCTTCTTTTCATCTATTTTTTCAGATGCTGCATCTGTTGAAGCAGTAACAATTTGGGACAAACTGATTCATTCACATACCTATATGTGATGATGGTCCTGGTTCATTGTTACCTAATTCCATATCAAAATCATAACCCAAAAAACTCCTCGTCCCTTGAGACTTTTGCAGTATTTATAATCACCTATACTACAAGTATCTTAAATTCGGACGTGTTGTTTGCAGTTATTCACTTCTCTTTCTATCAACCATTTCGACTTCTCCATTTGCATCAATTGAATGGCTTGTCACGATAACTGTCAACTCCCCCACGGCAACATATAGCACCTAAATTCCGCTAAAATATCATCTCTTGAGTTATCATCATCAAAAATATATATCAACTAGTCTGCTGAATGTGCTTCATTTATATGATAACGGGCTGTCAAGAATACTATTCTTCTATAATATAAATACACTATTTCCATTCTCCCATTATCTTTCGTTTTTTTTTTGTTTCACGTATTGAAAACTTCGACCCAGTTGTATTTTCAAAGCATTCAGGAAACCATCGGAATACCCATTTAAAATTTCAAGGCATGAAGTCGGCGACCTTACACTTTTCTATAGATACATCAACGAGAAATATTCCTCAGAAAACTCTGCTTTAATTCCATCACTAGCAATACCAGACAGACGAACCCGACAGGCCCAGTCAGCACATCCCATCGTTGTTAACCTTGAGAAATGTCAAACAACACTTAACCAAAACTCGTTTATCTATAGAACGGCAAAGCTTCAAAATTCTTTGTCAATGGAAGTATTCCTAAGAACTTATCACCTCCAGAAGAAGCGTTTACCTCCTCTCCCTGCCCTCCCTAGGTTCGTGCGATGTTCCATGAACATTATAGGAATTTCTTTTCGTGCGCTCCAAGAGATGAAAAAAAAATACTGTAGAGAATACGTAGTTCATTAGAATAGAATAGAATAGAATAAAATAGAATAGAATAAAATATTTATCTCACCAATTCACAAATCTTATGTTTTTGGCAAGTCAGGTACAAAAGACATATTTGAATGTAGTAAATAAGAAAAATTACATTAAAAGTACGATGAATAAAGCCATACACGTACATTTCTGGCAATAAAACAAACTTGAAAGTGACATGTCCCACATATTAAACAATAATTCGTAAGGACTTATTTTTCTCCCTCAATTTACAAAAGTAGAGAAAAACAAAATTGGAATTATAAATTGCAAAGCAAGTATGAGCTGTATGAACGATGTTTCTTTTTCTGTTGTTTTCATAGAGAGAATGATGAATCTTGTGAAGATAAGTATTATAAGTATAATAGCATAGTTAATATGTGATCGAAATGGGGCATAATAGGCTGACAGTAGAGAATTCAAATCTAGGTATTTTTTCAGTTGCCTAAGTAGGTACAGTTGGGATGATTACTTTTTGCTCGACATCTCAATGTGTCGTAACTAAGTCAATCCATCGTCAATAGTAACTCCTAGTAGTAGTCACAATCACTTTCTGAGTTCTGTCTTTGTTGAGGTTCCAATTATTATAGAGGAAAACCATGTTTTAGGACTTTTTTCGGCTGCAATCGAGAGTTCATTTAGAGTGTTAAGATTATCTATGAGACTATATCAATGTTGTGTCATCAGCGAGACATATGCATAATCAAGGTTCAAATAGATTATAAATAAGAGTGGTCCTAGGACGGAACCCTGTGGGACTCCATGAAGGACTTCCTGAAATTCCGGAATGGAGTTATCTAGATAAACCGTTTGTTTTCGATTTTCGATATATGATTTGAAAAATTTCAGTGCTACACCTCTTATTCCATAGAATTCGAGTTTTTTCACTAGCAGTCGAAGGCCTTGCTGAGGTCACAAAGGCTCGATGAAGAGTGTTCACCCCTCTCAAGACCGCCGACTATGCTTTGCACAATCTGTGTAACTGCTTTAACAGAGAACATTTATTTCTAAACCCAAATTGCTCCTTACGTTACAAATTATGTATGTCAATGAACTTTGTCAGTCGGTTTTTCACATTTATTTCGATTGATTTTCCAAAAATTGGGATGATGGAGATGGGTCGAAAAATATCGGGAACCGAGCTATGGCCTTTGTTCTTGAAAATTGAAATGATCTTGGTCACCTTGAAGAGGCTAGGAAACGAACCTGTTGTAAAGCACATGTTGATTAGGAGAGTGAGAGGTTTCATTAACAATAATACTGTTTATTCCGTAGACATCAAAACAATTCGATTTCTTCATTACTTTGATTGCACTGATTACATCTTCCTCTAGCACAGGAGCAAAGGAGAAAGAATCTTTCAGTCTCGAACTATAAAGCCTCTGGTACAAGTATGAATCACAGATTTTCGAATTAGCGGAGGATTTCTGAGTTGTAGCAAATCTCGAAGATATAAATTGCAATCAAGCGTCGCTGTAACAAGTCATAGCACATGTAGTGCCGTCTTCTTAGGTCAAAACTTCCAACAACAATGGGTGTGGGTCGAATTTATAGCACTGGTGATCTTTCTCGAAGCACATAAAAAAGTCACTTTCCACACTTTTCTTAATTACACGCTAATTATAATTCATAAATTGAATGGATCTAATTTATATTTCTAGACGGATACGTGTTCCATGCGCCTACGTTGTTTATAGTGTCCAATTAATGGCATTCCGAGACTTTTGCTGATGGAACAATGAATAATCATGAGGGTCAAGTTATTCGATCATTAGTAGAAGTCAAAGACTTGATTAGGAACGTTCCTTCGGGCGAAAAGAGATGGAAATGTTGAAGGCAACGCCAAGTCCAAGTCACAAATTAATTTATTATTTATTATTCTAGCTATTTTGGAGATATTGAAGTAGGGAATTATGATATATAATGAATTTGAATCTGATGACTCTATGAGGAATATTTTCTCATATTATGAAGAGAGTCCTGAAATAATTCGAAAATTTATATTTCTCTTTTTCGTAATTATATAACACTACATTGTTTTACCACTAACCAAAACTTATTCCACATCATGGACAATTTCCACAAAACAACATTTCCTATATTCCATTTCCGCGACTAGTAATTATTCCTATGGAGGTGCGAAAAAACATGTGAATGTTTGTATATATTCCGAAAATATATTCAAAATGATGATATTCTTGATTTAATCATTCCAAATTGTAGATTAGCCCTTTCACCTTAGTCATATGCCAATCTAACAGCTCAACAAATGAATTCCACATAAATACCCATGAGGACAATCTCCCTGTGTCAGCTGCACAACATTTTTCACAGACATATAGTTGATGATTAACTGTTCATCTTAAACTAATATCTAAATATATGTTCCCCATACCTGACATCAGCGGCTCAGTAAATGGTCTTATATGCTGGACTGCGTATATCAGTACACTGCGGCCGGCAGAATATGGTCCCAGTGCTGGGTACCCAGCAATCATATTCAGTTCCCCGGCAGAAGGCCAGTACACAATAATCGAAACATTGAGTTTCCCATAGCAAGCCCAGCACATACATGAATGATGGGACTGTAATTACCAACTATCGAAATTGGTGACATTCTATCGAGGTAGGGAAGAGGTTGGGGTTTCCGTAGTTAGATGAATCTGAAAGTTTTAGCAACTCTTTATTTCAACATGGAACCCTCTGATATCATATCAAACAGTCACATACCAGATTTCAAGGAGAATATTTATGAATGACACAATATCTCCTTGACTTCTCTTCTTCCATGATGAGACTTCTCAGATTGATTTACCGTAGAGTAAATTCTGACTACCAAGGTGTTAGTGTAGTCAGGGATTCGTTCTGGGACCAATTTTGTTTCTATGCTATATCAACAAACTGGAGAGTCTCACCAATAATTCGCATTATGTAATTTATGCTGATGGTACTAATATCAGACAAAAATGACGATAATCTATCGGAACACTGCCACAATGTTATGGATACAGTGATCTCTTTATTGTAAAAAAAACTAACGTAATTAAATTTTATCATCGGCAAACATGTTGCTCAAATATGGATATATCTGTGCATGGTGATCTGCTGGGAAATTTTGATGAGTTAACATTTCTAGGAATCGGCATAGATGAATGTTTAACATGGAAATATTTTTGCAACAAATTGAACAGAACAGATGTTGTTGCTCTATCATGCTCAAGTTTCCTCACGAATCCGTTATGGTACAAATTTTTGGGGTAATAGCAGGCATACCTAGTCAACAATCTTTCCGAAATATTTTTGAAAGCCTCCACATTTTAACTGTCCTTGGTGTTTTTGTATTTGAATTATGTGTTTATTTATTTTTGAACGAAGAAAAATCCATTACCAATAGGAATATACATGGTATAAGTACAAGACAATGTGACAATTATCACATTCCAATGTGTGAATATGAGATTACACGTAACTTTTCCATTTACTTTGGACTCAAAGTTTTCAATAAACTTCCCAGTCGATTGAAAAAAAAACTCAGTAATTTCAAAACTGGAAATGAATCCCTATACTTTAGAAGAATATTTTTCGGCAGCCTTGTCTCATTATTTCAAAATAGATTCTTCGTTGCAAGGTAGGTACTCCTAAAATATGAAATCCTTCATCAGTAATCAGTGGCCTTCCTTGATACCAGAATTATTCCTCCATAGAAGTATCAGAGGAAATACTGCTGCATGAGTTTATGACTTCGTCAATATAGTCTGATGACGTGATAACATATAAAGATTTTCAATTATCATTCTTGTATTTGGAACTTCATTGTTATTCACTTCTATGATAGAGAGGTTTACATAACCTAAGATTACTTCTGATATCAAAGAATGGGTAAATCATGATAGTTATGCTTCTAGAGAGATAGAGCCACTACAATTATTATGATCACAATGTATATGAGGTTATGAGGTACCAAAGAAATGCATTTCATATGGAAATTCGGAACACTAGATAGGTAGATTGATACTTACCCAATATTATTATGATAAAAGAATCCATCTTCTATATTATCAGTTTAGAATACTCCTGGCATTGATGATAACAATCTGGGAAAGTGAGGATCACAATAATTATTCGACAACAAACTAGAGAATAACTGAACAGACGCTATCACTAAAGTCACATATGATGATGATCCAAATAATCAGCTGATTGTTGATGTAGACGTTCCTAGAACATCCACCAGGGAGACAAGTAGTGAACAGGATATTGGCCAGCAAAGGGCCACAACTCGTTAGCGTTCAACTTGTTCCAGACATTTAACCATCACAAGGCCTTCATCGTATTTTCAACTGATGGTTACTTAGCATGGTGAGATCATCGGCCCGTTACCAATACCCCGGCATCGTCACTTGCCCAGACTTGTCTGCACTAGGCCATACTTCTCCCGGTAGTTAAATGTTTGCTGGGATTACATTATTGATTTGCTTTTTGGCTACTTAGTCGATTTGAAGAACAATATACTTATATACCTGCCTGGTTTTTCGGTTTTTGACCTAGCATTTTGTTAAACATATCTCCACATGTCTTCTTAGGTATTTAATGTTCCTGAAGAGCCGAAACAAGTCACAAACTTGATTTGATAATATAATTTTTGTGGTCGACCGACTTTGTGTTATACTGTTTTTTCTTTGACAAAATTTTGGTTTACTTTGAGAAGGATGGATGGTTTCCATGACTCATTGATCATTCATCGAACACAGTAAAACAAGAGCAATTCTGTGGTATACCTATAGAAAAATAGAATTGCTACACTGCATTTCGTTCGAATTCTCAACAGCAAATATGTCTTGACATGTGGAATCTTTTGTAAACTGAATATTTTCTAGATGATTTAGAATGCAGTTACGAACATCCTGAAAAATTTGTTTCATTGAAGAAATAATGGTATTTCTACCGATACGATCATGTTTCAACCAAACTCAAAGACGAAACTGTTGAAAAATCAGAGGTTTCAATCTCATACTTGACAGATAAATAGCCAACCCAAAAAGAAATAAGTATTACAATGTGGAATATTTCATTTCTTGTGATTTGATTGCATTCAATGATATATCATTGTTTCAGAATGCTCCCTAAGAAACGAGGAATATTATATTGTCACTTTAGCTTCTGAACTTTGGAATATGTATACTTGTGTAACTCTCCCCCTATTCTATCATTTTATTTTCTCATTTGTAAGGTTTATTAATCTATGACACCCTCTTTTGATATCAGCTGAAGGAGGATAGTAACAATTGCATTATCGCACCATTTAGATAAGGGCGTAATATATGATGGATATGTGTTTATGGTTTTTTTCGTGAAAGGATCCATTAAGAAGATTTATCCGAAGGAAGATACTGCCGCCCCTACATTCACGTATCAACCGCAATATTTGGATAATATAACGAGGGTGAATGTTAGAGCCTGCAAGATTTATATCTTGAAATGTATCACCATTATAAAGAGAGCTGAAAATATGGCGATATGCTCATAATGTGTTTCGTTTTTATACAAGAAATCTAAATTGCATTAAGATGAAGAAAACATACTATTTGATACAAGAGGTAGGTCCACCAAAATATCGAAGGAGAGTTATGAGTAGTATTGATTGAATTATTTGTCAATTTTTTAATGTTTTTTTTCAAAAGCAATATTTGGAATTTGTTGAACAGTTTGTTGATGGTCAGGGACAGAAATAAACACTAATGATGTTGTTACTTGTTGTTCTCAAATTTCTGGAGGTAATATGCATCGGGAAACACCTCCCTTGACAATGTGTTCCAGAGCCTCGCTGTTCGTTGGCTGAACGAGTTTTTGGAAAGAGATGTTCTGCTGGTCTTCAAAGTGACCACGAAGGGGTGCGAAGCTTCAACTCGACGGGTTAATCTCGCGGGAACTGCCAATGGCGAGGAACAATTGTTGATATTCCAGAAGAGCATCGTCCATGAAGATATCTATAAAATAGAGCCAGATCGCCAACTTCTCTAAGGTATTCCAGAGAAGTGAGTGAGTTGTGAGCGAGGCATCACCCACGATACGAATTGCCTCTTGCCTCAGTTTCAGGGTATGTTTGGGTCCTGCACTCCAAATATGGAAACGGTATTCCAGGACAGGTCGGATCTATGCCTTATAGATGATAAGCAGCGAACTGGAAGTGAAACAGTTCCTGGCCCGAAACAGAAAACCAAGTTTTTGGGATGCACTTTTAGCAATTGATCTCACGTGATTTTTCCAAGAGAAGCTATTGCTGATAGTGATACCAAGCATCGAAATGGATGTCTTCAAAGGTATGGTTACTCCTGACAAGCTTTTCTAGAGAAAAGGCATGCTTGTGTTTAGTTCGCATTGAAATCTACCAAGTTATTGGATCCTCATTCGAGAATTGTTGCCAAGTCCATATTTATGTTGTCAACATCTCTTCCTCGCTTGTTTCTGATTTGCCTCGCTGGTATTGGAGCCCTGGAAGAGAAGGCTGTATGGAGGGTACTATCATCCGCGAAGCTGTGTACTGGACATGAAGTTGCTTCCAACAAATCGTTGATATGGAGTAGAAATAGTTGAATTGATCCTTGCGGAACACCAGCATTTATGATGAGAGAGTCAGCTGAAACTCCGTCGACCACTTCATGGAGGGACCTGTTCGAGAGAAAACTAGCTAGCAGAGAACATAGCTGGGGAGGCGAGCCATAAGATGGAAGCTTGGCGAGAAGTCCGTGGTGCCAGACTCGATCGAATGCCTTGGAGATATCAAGTGCCACGGCTAAGGTTTCACCATATTTTTCAATAGATTGCTGCCATATATGTGAGACGTAAGCGAGCAGGTCACCAGTTGATCTCTGATGACGGAAGCCATATGTTGATAATACCTGAATGTTACAGGTATTTCATGAGCTCGATGTTGATAGCTTTCTCTATGATCTTCGAAATGATAGATAGCAGTGCGATCGTTCTGTAGCTGCTAGGTGGGGTCTTCTTGCTTTTTTAAGGACGATTATTATGTTCTGTAAGTTTTTGCCTCAAGGGTGTTTTGTGAAGTTTTTCCACCACTATAAAACTGCTCGAAAAAAGTACTCGTCCAACAGACTCGTAATTTTTCTAGGGGCAGTTTTTTTCGTCAAATTGCCAGGCAACAAAATTCTCATTGATACATGTCAAGTTTACTTCGATAAAAAAAACTCTCGTGTGATTATGAGTGACAATAGTTCTATATTTCGGTTCCACAGAAATAAAATGATTGAAATATTACTAGTGGTGAAAAAAATTCAATTTAATCCTTGGTAGTGAAGAATATCATTAATTTGGACCTATTGTCCCTATGAGAGCTTTTTTTTTATTCTGATTGGAATCATACCATGACAGCATATTATGACAAGTCGTTATTGATATATACCTAGTAGATTTGAGTAGTCTCGTGAGTCTCGCACAAAAACAGTGAATAATTATAATATTTTGATTAATTATATCCCTATTGACTAGTGGTTTATAAAATGACGGAATCTACCCTGGTAGTAAGAACACACTGAACACCTTGAAAGGAAGTAAATAATGGTAGGTTCTACATCTTTTCCAATAGTAATTCAGAAAGCGTCATATGCAATTCAGACAATATCATTTGTAATTCAGACTAGTTAATTGAAATTCAGAAAATATCAAATGTAATTCAGTATTGTCAATTGATATTCAGGATGCGTCATTTGTAATTCAGATTAATCAACTAAAATTCAGAAAGCGTCAGTTAGAATTCAGAAAGCGTCAATTGAAATTTCGAAAGCGTCATTTATAATTCAGAATGTATCATTTGTAATTCAGAATGGGTCAATTGTAATTCAGACTATGTGTTTTGGAATTCAGAATATTTGATTGAAATTCAGAAAATATCAATTGTAATTCAGATTAGTCAATTGAAATTCAGAAAATATCAATTGCAATTAAGAAAACTTCATTTGTATTTCAGAAATATGGAAAAGTGTTACCTTCGTATGCATACCTTCCTACAATCCATCATCATCACAAGTACCCACCTACTGTGTATATCCTGACAATTGTATGATTTGTTGGAGGAGACTGTGCTCGAGCACCTCAGCATACCACGATTCACCAAGCTGCTGCTTTGACTTTAGAAAATATGCCCGTAGGTCGCTGAATGATGGATATTTTTTATTTTTACCTGCTATGTCTCAATTCAATTCCAATCTTGTTCGTTTTGATACATTACTCGCCTACATGTAGTTATTGTATTATGAATGAGTTAAATAAAAACAAAGTTGTGTTGTTGTATCCCACATAATATAATGATTACTTATTAGATTTCGAGGTGAACAACAACTATTGTCTGAATTTCAATTAACTAATCTGAATTACAATTGACGATATCTGAATTTCTATTGATGCTTTCTGAATTTCATTTGACAAATCTGAATTACAATTGAAGTTTTCTGAATTACAAATGACGATATCTGAATTCCAATTGATGCATTCTGAATTTCAATTGGAATATCTGAATTACAACTGATATTTTCTAATTTCCAGTTGACTAATCTGAATTACAATTGATATTTTCTGAATTTTAATTGACTTATCCGAATTACAACTGACGTTTTCTGAATTCCATTCGAGAAATCTGAATTACAATTGACGCTTTCTGAAATTCATCTGGAAAAGGTGTAGAGCTAGTGGTGAGAAAACATATATGGGTTCGTTAAAATTCAAAAAACGACTCACTGTCACAAAATCACATTCCATACCACCTCCTTCCGAATATACGTCGGTGAACCAACCACCCTGTATTTTGTATCACCTCCCATGCTCTTCTTTACACCATCTTTCTGGTGACATTGTCGCTGTTCCTTAGTAACGGCTTCACACTTCCCCCCACAGTTTCAACCCTATTTTGACCCGTTTTACAGGGCCGAAATATTGTGTGTTTCAGCGTTCCAGTCACGTTCTAAATCATTTTGTCACAGAAAGTGATCCAATCAGGAAAAATAATAGAGGCGACCATGCACAACTGTAACGGTGACAAACGATCAGTATTTATCATGGAAACTCTTATGCAAATGGAATGAGGATATATTCCAGGAGAAGCCTATTTCCTTCTAGATATCTCAATTCCATGCTCTCAGCTTATTTAGTATTCTCTTATAGTGTTCGGCTACTTCGTTGTGGAAATGGAAGCAAACATATATACATTGTAACCAAGATGAGGTTGGGTATTTCGAAAACGGAAGGAGATAATATGAATTCAGTTTTGTTTTTGTTTTTGAAGGAATAACATATTGATATTCTATGATAATCATCCATTCTCAAAGTGGCCCCACAGTATCTATGAATGAAAGAAAAGACTTCAAGTCGGTCGACCACACTTTATATCAAAAGCAGCATTACAATCGTTACATTTAAGTCTGTAAACACCTGATTTTTTGTTCAAAGGAGTCTTATCCTTGAAGTTAAAAAGTACCTAATTGTTCCAGATTTCACGTTGTTTCATATGATATGTTAATGTTGAAGTTTTTGAAGAGTTTGGCCACTTGAAGAGTGTGATGTCCAGACAGGGTCACGGATTCATGTGAGCTGGGGTCTAGAGGCTGACTAATAGTAACATTGAAATTCAATCTGAATTTGGTGTAGAATCTGAAATATATCTTCATGATATGCTCCAAGGGAATGTGATTATCAACTGCTATCTATTTTATTACATTAATTTCGTTTTGGAAGAGAGAGGTAATGAAAAAGCTCTATGGAAAAAACTATTGAATGAGTAAATCTAAAAAGGGTGAAGAACCATTGGATTCCGACTCAGATGTGAATTTTATATTGGGGTGAAGAGAATCAATAGTCAAGAAATTCAGAAACATATGTGGTGGTTCCACCAAATACTTTGAATTGAAAAAAATGTTGGATTAAGACCAAATGGAGAAGGCTACAGATATTTAAGGTATCGTTTGATAAAATGTTGTTATTCAGAAGGAGATTCTCAACAAGAAGGATACAATCATCTGGAGGGATGCTGGGAAACAAGTTTGTCACATCAGAGGAGGCTAGAACAGAATTAGATGTAACATGAACATGTTTGATTTTGTTGGCTGAGTCGATAATATTCTTGACTGAGTAATATTTATCGAAGACTGTGAGCTCTCTCAATAATTGATTCAGAAAAGGGGCAAGTTTCAACGTATTAACAAAAGGAACAACAAGACTAATGAGGGCATTAGGTTTGTAGAAGTCCATATAGCATGGGGGTAGATGGACACATGGGGTATAATTTGATAAAAGATTGGACATAAGATTGTAGAGTTGAAGAGGGAATTCTCGATTCTTTCTTAAGTTTTTCGAAAAAAGACTTGGTTGGATTGAAACTGATATGATTGAAGGACTCTGAACTGAGAAAGTCTTCTACTTTAGCAATATAGTCAGTTTTGTCCAATGCTACAATACAGTTCCCTTTATCTGCTTCAAACAAAATAGAAGAACTGTCTAAACATTTCTAGTGTAACTGGATGATTCGATAACACTGTCCCTTAGTTCTCCGTTATTAAAATTATTTTCTCAAACAAAGTCGTTAGCGTATCCACAAAGAGAAATCCAGCGGAATGTATAGAATGAGTTTAGTTATCAAGGTAATTCATATAAGAATTCATTTACATTAAGCAATTTGAAGCACTGCATTGAATGAATTATGGAATATATTCTTTCAATTTTACAGTAAAAAATAACTACCCCATCAATGCTTCACAGTGGATGATCAGGAATAAGTGGAACTGATGGTATTTTCTTTTGGAATTTCGAAAAAACAAGAAATATATTCACACCACTTTGATTGAATTCAGAATGAAAGAAGCTATCAGAATCTGTGAACAAAAAAAAATGTTGGTGATAAGAAACGTCGGGTATAGAAATCAATATTACCAAGTTAGAAATCAACAACAACTCTCAGGATTACTATTTGATAAAAAGTGTTAGTTATTCAATAAAAACTTCCGAAATTTCTGTTTCTTTGATTCACCGAATATATACCTACACTCTATTTTGATTAGTGCCATATTCACGTTTCCTAATTCACTATGGTTGGTGACGCAGAACTAAAGTACCTATTCGATTTTACTAGTAATCATTCTACATCATGTTGATCATGTTCCATCCAATTAATGAAACTACAATAATTATAATCATCTGGGAGATAGTTTAATTAACTACAGCAAATATTTACCTAAACGTATCGAAGCAGTCTTGATTAAAATAAACCGAGGATAATCACATTTCCATATACCAGAGGACAAATTTGTGGCTCATGTCTAATCACGGGGACATATATACAGTTTGAATCGAGTTGAAATGCAAACTAGTTTGCGAACGTGTTGGGAATAAAAGTAGCCTGTTCAAATAAATGATGAAATCTGTTTAAAATAACCGTGTGTTTCTAAATATGTCTCTCATATTCAGGACTCACATTCGAATTTGTTTCCATAGTCTTCCAACTGAATGAATATCCAGTGGTCAGTACCCAGGCATTTAGGATCACAGATTTATTATCTTTTTCCTGTTGAAAACTACCCTTTTTTTTTGGATTTTTTGAGAAACTTCATGGATAACCGTTGAGTTTCCATGAATAGAAAAGAATAGAATATAGAATAGAATAGAATAATGTTTATTCGCAATGTATAAGAAGTGTTAATATACAAACCTAATGATGAACATATACATATATATAAAATTGAGGTAAGAGTAATTATACAAATACAATACTGACACGAAAATGATAATTGAAAATTGGGAGTGAACATTAGCAGAATGAACATGACAATCACAGAAGCTGTAGGCCAGCTTGTACGTGATATAGAAATGCATATACAGGGTGATTCATTGGGAAATGCGCATAGCAAATATTTCTTACTCTCCTAATTTTTAGATCCCAACCTAATTGGAAAACGAGAGGACAGGTCCGTATTTGGGACAAATTATTATTATCAATGACTAACTATAAACACCTTGTATGTGCAAGAAAATTGTCATAAGATATGTTTATTGCCTTACATTTGAAACAACAATTATCATGGAAATGAGAAACAATGCCCATTCCGAAGATTGAATAAAAATAGTCTGCATCCGTACCATGTACAGCGAGTACAGAGGCTACATGCAGGAGATGGAATTGATAGGTTAGCATTCAATAGATGGATATTACAAAAAAAAATAGAATGATCCACAGGTGTTTATTCAGCGATGAAGCTCAATTTACCAGAGACGGCATCAATAATTCAAGAAATTCCCAGTTTGAGCTGAACAAAATCCGTTCCCTATTAAACAAACGAATTCCCAAATCAGGTTCTCCTTTGATGTTTGGTATGGCGTTATCAACGACCGATTAATTGGACCCCATATCTTACCACATGTACTAACAGGAGAAATGTATTTGGAGTTCCTGCAAAATACTTTGCCCATATTGCTTGATGATGCAGGAGTTGATGTTGGAGGCATGTACTTTCAACATGATGGGGCTTTCCCTCATTTCAGGGTGATAGTAAGAGAGTTCTTAAGTATCAACTTCCCGAATCATTGGATAGGCAGAGGAGGACCTCACAACTGGCCTGCAAGGTGCCCATATTTTAATCCACTCGGTTACCATGTTTGGGGTTATTTAAAATCGAAAGTTTATTCAACTGAGGTTAACACTAGAGAGGACCTCCTAAGGAGAATTGAGGATGCATGCGACGTGCTGAGAAATGAGCCAGCTATGATGAGAAAGTCAATTTCAAATCTAACTCCAAGAGCACAAAAATGTATTGAACAAAATGGAGGCCACTTCGAACAACTGTTATACGCTGGGTTATACGTTATGTTGTTCAATTTTCTTCGTATCTTGTTTGTATTTGTTACATACGATACAATTTGTTGCAACGACATTTTTGTTCGAACTAAATTATGCATATTCCGGAATGGGCATTGTTCCTCATTCCCATGATGATTGTTGTTTCAGATGTAGGGCAATAAACACATCTTATGACAATTTTCTTGCACATACAAGGTGTTTATAGTTAGTCATTGATAATAATAATTTGTCCCAAATACGGACCTGTCCTCTCGTTTTCCAATAAGGTTGGTATCTGAAAATTAGGAGAGTAAGAAATAGTTGATGATTTCATGGTTTGAAAATGGAAAAGTAACATTTGGGGACGACAATCAATTTTTTTTTCAATTTTGTGCCACCTCATTTTCGAAACATCTAGATTTGACTCAAGTTAATAGGTATAGAAGTTGTATGCGGAAACACAAAATACATTCAGCCTGACTAATTTTTTCCTGCTCTTTTCAAATTTGTGAATGAAAGTCCAAAATATTGATATACAGGGTGTTGTTTCGACTCGAAACCTACTTTTAAATTTTTTCAAGGCCGGACCTGGAATGAGACTTCATCATATCATGTCAATCGTCACATCTGTGGACAAAGAACATGTCCACCAAATATCACAAAAATGTATATGGTGGTTCAAAAGTTATGATTAATTGAAAAAAATTAGAAATTTGATAAATCACCCTATATCTCAGCTACGAAGAATGATAGACCCATTAAATATATATTATTTAGAAGCACCTCGGTGTCCTCCATCTACCCTTACTCTATGCGCATTTCCCAATGAATCACCCTGTATAGTATGCCGTATTCGATCTTGTATGTTATTTCTGATACATTCAAAATTACCACAACAAAAAATGAGTTAGTTAACATAATACTGATTAAAAAAACACGAGAATAATGGACTATAACAAATTGAATTAGGTATACCGAGTATTAGAAATATCAAACATTTGATGTAAGTTTTGTATATATAGATCTCACAGGTAAGAAGATTTATATTTCATACTATTTTCAAAACAGAATTAGATATAATTATTATTGACAATGTTGCTGATTATTGACCTTTCAATATTTTGTAGCCATTGCTTAATTTTACGTTTGAAAAATCCATGATTTTTTATAGTTCTGAGTTGAATGTGTATGTAATTGAATAATTTTGCACTTAGAAAAATGAAGCTTCTTTGACCAATACTCTTTTCACATTGGGGAATTTTGACACTTCGTTGTCTTTGACGAGTGTCAGTAATCATGTTCGACAGGGTGGAGTTTTATTTTCTTAGAATGTGAATCATTTAAGATTTTTTGGCAGTATAGCTGCCGAATATCCAATATTTTACTATCTTTGTATAATTCATCGCTAGACGAAATTCTCTTTTTTCGGTATATTAGTCTCCATATCCATTTTTGTAGTACATTTACCTTATTCAAATGAATGTCATTTACTCCCCCCCATCCAATGATTCCATAGGTAAGTTGTGTTTAAATAAGGGCGTAGTATACAGATTTCGAGTGCTCTATGTCAAGAAATTCTCTGAGGAGTTTGAATCATCTAAATAATTCAACTTCATAAATGCTTTCGCAATAAATTCAATTATAATGAGTACTTACCAAGTTGATCGAGGTTACTTCCTCAATATTAGGAAGAAATCTTATTCCGTTGTCAACATGGAAGGATATTGATCGCAACTTTTTGAAACATGCATCAAATGATATCAATAACTGCTTCTGACTGAAAACTTTAGAGATGATCCTGTTTTTCTACTCAATTGAGATTGAGATTTCTCAGCAAAAAGAAACGAAATGCCTATGCTAACACAACTTAGCATGCTGCTATTATTACATATCGAAAATGGCCTTTATTTCCCCATACTATAAGTATATCACCTTGCCCAATATAAGCTTGTCAGGAGTACCCATACCTTTGAAGACATCCATTTCGATGCTTGGTATTATACTATCAGCAATAACCTTTCTTGGGAAAATCACGTGAGATCAATTGATAAAAGTGCATCCCAAAATCTTGGTTTTCTGTTTCGGGCCAGGAGCTATTGAACTTCCAGTCAGCTGTTTATGATCTATAAGGCACATATCCGATCTGTCCTGGAATACTGTTCCCATACCTGGAGTGCAGCACCACCTAAACATACCCTGGAACTGTTGGATTCGGTCCAAAAAAGGGCAATTAGTCTCGTGGGTGATGCCTCGCTCACAAACCCAATCACATCTCTGAAACACCGTTAAAAAGTTGGTGATCTGGCTCAATTTCATACATATTTCCATGGACGATGCTCTTCTAAAATATCAACAATTGTCCTTCCCTTGGCCGTCCCCGCGAGATTAACCCGTCGAGTTTAGGCTTCGCACCCCTTCGTGGTCACTTTGGAGACCTGCAGAACATTTCTTACAAAATACTCGTTCACCCAACGAACAGCGGGACTCTGGAACACATTGCCAAGGGAGTTGTTCCCCGAGGCATATAACCTCCAGAAATTCAAAATAAACACCAATTTCTACCTTTTTTCCTTTGGTTCTCACGATGTTCTCTGAACATTACAGGATACCCCTTTTCGTGGGAACCAGAACATATCTATATTGGAATATTATATACTTATATTTTTATTGATAGAGATGGGGAAAGGAAATCTCAAAAATCTAGAGGAACAAATAATATTCTACACCTTCTTGATTTACCTACATACTGTATAAATTGACATGAAACATATGTATTTCAGGAACTGGATTATTTCGAACATGGTACTGATAATATTCAATGAATGTTTCATCATGAAAGACTGCATTGATAATGAGCCAATCATGATAGACCTGGCTAAGATATATTTGGTTAGATATGATCTACGTTGAATCTATTAGTAGAAATGACTGAATGACTCAGAATACCTAACTCAATTAGTGCAAAGATATCATCTAATCTATTCCTATCTCAATGAAAAAACAGTTGGTACTTGCTAATGATAATGATGCATAAGACTGAATTCATTAATTTTTTTATCGAATGTTCCATGAATAATGTGAATTCAGTTAGGAATTCAGATCTCATATTCGGAATGGATATAAAAACATAATGATTTGAAACAATATAAGTATAACTTCCTGGTAGGACTATTTCATTCAAATGAATCTCTGCTATTTACTTGACGTAAATTCATAATGGGCTCATACCGGGTATCAACGAATCTACAGGGTGTAAATTTGAAAACTTCCAATGCGAATATCTCGCAAAAGAAAAAAGACACACCCCAACTTTGAAATGTCAAATGGCACTACCTTTTTTGTGATGCCTCAAATGAACAGTCTCAGTCAGTAGTATTCACCTGTACAAGACTTTTTTTCCACCCACTACAGGGTGTACGAAAAATATAAAGTCGAATAAAATAAAATGAATTGTGTTAAAAGGATATTTTATTTGATCAGATGTTCAAAATGCATTCCATTCTGTTGTAAGCAATAGTATAGTCGATGTTCGAATGCCATTCTAATATTTTGGAACACATGTCTTGGAATATATCGGCATTCTGCATTTTATTTTATTCGACTTTATGTTTTCCGTTCACCCTGTAGTGGGTGGAAAATAAGTCTTGTACAGGTGAATACTACTGACTGAGGCCGTTCATTTGAGGTATCACAAAAGAGGTAGTGCCATTTGACATTTCAAAGATGGAGTGTGTCGCGCCGACGGGGTGACTCATCCCTTTACTGAAGTATGGTGGTTCTAGTTCCCCCTAACTCTGTAGCATTTGTGCTAAACGGCGTTTTACTAACTGTTTTATTTAGCGAGATATTCGCATTGAAAGTTTTCAAATTTAGACCCGCGAATTAATGTTTTTCGTACACCCTGTAGTGGGTGGAAAAAAAGTCTTGTACAGGTGAATACTACTGACTGAGACCGTTCATTTGAGGTATCACGGAAGAGGTAGTGCCATTTGACATTTCAAAGTTGGGGTGTGTTGCGCTGACAGGGTGACTCATCCCTCCACTGAAATATGGTGGTTCTATAGTTCCCCTTAACTCTTTAACATTTTTGCCAAACGGCGTTTTTCTAACTCTTTTATTTCGCGAGATATTCGCATTGAAAGTTTTCAAATTCACACCCTGTATAAGGTGAATCAAAATGAAATTTGATATGATTACATAGTATGTGAAGAGGAAAGTTTTCGCATATATTTCGCTTCCCGGTCACTTCCTGTTTCACCAGAAATGGCTCCGGCTTTGAATTATTAAACGGAACACCTTGTACAATATAACATTTTTGAATGCCTGAGACAATGATTCTGGTTCAGAATTCGATATTCTCAGAAGCTTTTTCGCCTACTTCAATTTTTTAGAGTCACACAATAAGTTGCTTCTACTTCCTCAAAAAGTATGAGAACCATTCCTAATATTCATTTGCTGAACTATTCATGTGTACTTTGTTTTGTTTTGTTCTCGACGTGTCACATATACAATTTGTATCGAAAATGACCAAATGAACTTGACTATGAACTTCAACTTGAAATATATGCGAGATCGTTTCTCTTTACATACCATATACTTATATTGAATTTCATATTGATACACAGAATATTCCAGAAGTTATGACTTGTTTAATAGATTCGTTGACACCCGGTATAGTCCTGGAATGAAAATTAATAATGATACTAGTTAACATCACTTCTTCATGTTCAGATCATATACAGCCTCATTCTTGACATGAATTGAGAAATTGGACATCTAGCTATAGGTACCGGGTGTCCCCTTATCGTATACAAGCAATATCTCACTCATTAGACAAGATTGTTGGGGAATTCAAAACTCCATTGAAAGGCATTGAAATACCTTCCAAATGACATATAAAAAAATTCATTATATTCGACAGTTCTCTGGCAGCTACCCCCAACATTTTATTTTCAAATGGCATCCCCTGTATATTCTCATTGGAAATAACGTTCCACTCAATTTGGAATGAGTACAACGATAGCGTATACTTGGTATTTTTTCATTGATAACAAAAATTTAAAGATTTTGTGACTTGTTTCAAGTTACTCCGCTCATGATTTTTGTTTCAACAAGCCGATG
The DNA here is from genome assembly GCA_918026855.4 of Phaedon cochleariae. Classification (NCBI taxonomy): domain Eukaryota; kingdom Metazoa; phylum Arthropoda; class Insecta; order Coleoptera; family Chrysomelidae; genus Phaedon; species Phaedon cochleariae. The sequence goes on along the minus strand of OU896709.1, from coordinate 59,784,726 downwards.
CTTCTCATGTAATAATGATTCTGAATACTTGCTGTGATTTTTAGTTCATTTTTTGATTCGCATAAAAGCTATTTTATTAGAAATTCATACTTCATCAAATTTTGCTGTTTTTATTGAAATAAAATGGAAAAAATACCAAGTATATGCTATCGTTGTATTCCTCATAGGATGACACGCAATTTTCAATGACAATGTACAGGGGGTGCCATTTGAGAATAAAAAGTAAGGAATAGCTGCCAGAGAACTGTCGAATGTTATAATTTTTTTTTATTTCATGAGAAAGGTACTTCAATGCCATTCAATGCAGGTTTTGAATTTTTCAATTATCTTGTCAAATGAGCAAGAAATGACCTGTATTCGATAACTTGAGACACCCGGTATTTCTAAGAAACAACAATGCTCTCATGGAGACTAAATAAACTGACATGAACTTCATGGATATATAGCTACAATTTCTCATTGTCACGGCAGAATAACCAACTTAGAATTGTCCCTTTGGGGCTGGAACGAAGGACCCAATAATGCACTTTGTGGAAAAGAAAAGACATGTTTTTCGCTTCCACAGCATTCTTCATGTTTTCGCATGAGTAAGCACGTCTAACATTAACCATTGTTTCATTTCAGTAAGGATATATTTGTTGAGGAGAAAGAAGTGACCTTTATACTATTCGTTGAATTAATTTCAAATAGACCACAACTACATAAATGTCATTGCATTATTTTGAAAAAACAATGGAGATATTGTAATCCAAGCAAGAAACGGTTTGGTTCATTTCCTCTTTGGGAAAGCCACCTTGAGTATTATCTATCCTATTGATAATTGATGTGGAACTGAGATGAATAGTGTATGCAGATTACTTCATGATTGATTTTTCTCCTAACAACTTCTACTTTGAGCACCATGTGTTTCTACCTACGTTAATGCCGATTGGCTGTGTAACTTTGGGATCTTCTAGGATATTTTCCAATATAAGAAAGGGTATCTGACAATATGGAAAAAAACATGGAGAGCCAGCCTCATCTGGTTCAGGAACGACGATGTACTATTCGTAGTATCAATTTAAAAAAAACACAACTACATAAATATCATGTGCATTATTTGGAGAGAACAATGGAGATATTTTAATACTAGCAAAAAATGGTTGATAATTCTTTTTTTATTACTTTGGTTCATTTCTCTTCTGGAAAGCCCCCTTGAGTATTATCTAGCTTATTGATATAATTTATGTGGATCTGAGATGAATAGTGTTTGCAGATTACTTCATGATTGATTTTTTTCCCAACAACTTCTACTTTGGGGACCATATGTTTTTTACCTACGTTCATCGATTTTATATGCCGATTGGCTGTGGAACTTCGAGATCTTCTAGGATATTTCCCAATATGAAAAAGTGTATCTGGCAATACGGAAAAAACAAGGAGAGCCAACCTCATGTGTTTCAGGAACGACGATATACTATTCGTTCAATTAATTCGATAAAACATACACAACTACATGAATATCATGTGCATTATTTCGAAAAAACAATGAAGATATTGTGATCCTAACAAGACATTGTTGAAAATTCTTTGTTTAACACTTCAGTTCATTTCCCCTTTGGGGAGCCCTCTTGAGTATTATCTAGCTTTTTGATTATTGATGTGAGACTGAGATGAATAGTGTATGCAGATTACTTTATGATTCATTTAGCTCTTAACAACTTCAACTTTGAGCACCATGAGCTTCTACCTACGTTTATCAATTTTATATGCCGATTGGCTGTGGAACTTCGGAATCTTCTAGAATATCTCATAATATAGAAAAAGAAATCTGGCAATATGGAAAAAACGAGGAGAGCCAGCCTCATGTGGTTCAAGAATGACACCCTTCGAACCAGAACGAATAATGGGAATACCAAATAGCAATGGTATTTTCCTCACGAAGGCAATGCAACAGAGTTAGTTCCTTGAAACATGGTATCACAGACCAGGAATGAGACAATCAAAGCTCCATATAAATGAACCATCAAAAAGGCCCACGAGAGAGGTTTTGTCACTTCACAGAAGAGTTCTCAAGATGGTTAGAGGGTCTCCTAACCGGACACAACCACCTCAACAGGCACGTTGAGCTCAAAAGGATCAGATATGATCCCATCTGCAGATTGTGCTTGGAGGATGATGAAACATCCTCGCACAAACTGACTCAATGGGAGCATTGTAATGCACTCAGAGAATGTGAAAGTGAGATAGGAATGCCCAGCATGAGCCCGACTGCAGAGGGCTGAGTGCAAGGTCTATGCATCTGCCCTCTGAGGAGAAGTAGAAGGAGGAGGTTATCTGAGGCAAGGTAGGAAAGGAGTTCTCTCTCCTCTGCTGTGACAGTGAATGAACCACAAAGATCAATTTTGTCAACAACGTTATTCATACGTCATACCAATGATCTGTCAGGACCACTTGACAATATTCTCTCCATATTGAGTTTCTTTGCATCCGAATTCTCATTTTTTGACAGAAAACTAAGAACTCACGACGAAATCAGGTCGACGCTGTCAATGGAGATCTTGCTGAAATAACAGTCTGAGGAACCAACAACCTAGTTGAATTCAACTTCACCAAAACTCATGCCTGTATTTTCTCTATAAGAGCCGAACTGAGTATGCCAGATATAACGATGCTTGGTACCAACATTCCCATAAAATATACTATATCTATGCTGGGTATTACCATCAGCAATATTCTTACATGGGAAGATCATGACTATTACTTTACACCTCAACAACTTCCCATCCATGATCTACACAACATAGATACGGCCACTTTTCGAATATTGTTTCCACATATGGGGTCAAGCACCCAAACATACGCTGATGCTAATAGATTCCATTCGGAGACGAGCCAGAGGAAGTATTCTCAAGAAATCATAGCCTCCAAAAGTTCAAAATAATCCCAATGAGTGCCTTCTCTTCCTATCCTTTCTAGTTGCACATAAGAGAGATTTCATTTCGTGCACTCCAAGAGATGAAAATGAACCACACTCACTATTTCCCTGTCACCATGTAGGATACGATTGATACTTGGATATTTCTTGGGAAAATGTTAAAATCTGCTATCATTCCATCACTCCCTATCCTCCTAAAATCCTCACGCTATTCAATGATAGGGATTATTTCTCGTGCGCTCCAAGAAATGAAACAAAATAGTTCTATGATCACAAATGTCATCAATAGACCTCTGCAACCCCTTGAAAGGAGTTTCCTCATGCTGAATAAAATCTCAATATTTGGGCCAAGGGAACTTTCTTTGGCCAATCCTACTTCAGGGGCTAACAACTTGTGAGTACGGAAATGGTGAACCCAAATTACCCTAGCCGGATATTCACCAAACTTCAACTTGTTCTGAGTGACATCCTCCTTTCTCTTCCTTTTCCAATCTATACTTCTTGGCCAATTTCTCTTTTCCTCTTCCCCTTGAAGCCCAAACTCACCAACAAGTGGTGTGAAAAGGACAGATCGCGGCCGCTCGACAGATCAAGCATTTTGGGACCATCTTTGCTATCTCTGGGCCAGATGAGACAATTATTCGTGGAAATCTATGACAATGATGTGGCGATTTGCTGATATCGGTCTAGGTGGCCAAGGACTGGTCAACGTGGCTCTGGGTACCTGATCCAAGCTGTAGAAACCCGTGGCGATAGATGAATGGCACCGAGGTATGTTGTCGCTAACGTTACTTCTGGGAAACAGGGCGCATCTCAGAGTTAACAGCCTTAGCCCTGTACAGGGTACACCACAGACCAACGGACCAACCCCTTGCCCTGTCACTTGTAGGATGAGGATAACTTTTGGCTCCCTTCGTAGACGAGAACAGGGATCAGAAGTGTAATCTTCAGGAATCTGAACGAAAAGGGTCTTTAATATTGAAGTGGCCCTCAATGAGCAACAACAGCAACTAGAGAGGGATTATACCCAAGTGATGTTCATAACGGATTTCAACTACCTCGACGAAAATAAAATCCCATAATTTGATTCATCAACCGTATGATTAGGAGAACTATCTTGGCTTGCCGAAGTTTATGTCAAACACTTCTGCTTTCTCGAAAATACTTGAACCACTTTCAAAAACGATGATTGCCATAGTTCACATTTCGTCTTGACACACTCTACAGCACTTGTCGAGCCGTAGATTGATTTGCATAAAAAAACATGGTGTGTGTATTTTGTTTTTTATTTTATCGACTATGTTTTTTTTTTATCGATTGGAGCGCACGAAAGGGAATCCCTATAATGTTCAAAGAACATCGTGAGTTCCTAGGGAATATAGGGACAGAAGGTAGGTACTGGAATTTTTCTTGAATTTTCGGAGATTATATGTTGTTGGGAATACTTCCACAGGCAATGAATTCCAGAGCCTAGCCGTTCTATGGATGAAGAAGTCTTGATAAAGTGCTGTTCGACATCTTTCGAGGTTGACGACGAAAAGATGTGCTGACTGGGCTTGTCTAGTTCGTCTGATTGGTATTGCTAGTGAAGGAATGATTGCAGAGATTTCCGAAGAACAGTTCCCGTGGAAGTATCGATAGAAAAGTGAAAGGTCGCCGACCTTGGACCATGGAATCTAAGAGCATCAGCGTATGTTTTGGTGCTGAACCCCATATGTGGAAACAGTAGTCTAGAACAGGCCGTATCTGCGCTTTGTAGATCATGAGAAGCTGTTGAGGTGTAAAGTAGCATTTCGCACGGAACAAGAATCCGAGTTTTTGTGAAGCAGCTTTTGCGATGGATCTGACATGATTATCCCATGAAAGAGTGTTGCTGATGGAAATACCGAGCATAGATATGGTGGGCTTGGTGGGGATGGTGGAGCCAGACATTACAATATCGGGCATACTGAGTTCCGCCTTTCTAGAGAAAATGCAGGCTCGAGTTTTGGTAGCGTTGAATTCAACTAGGTTGTTCGTTCCCCAGGCTGTGATTTCAGCAAGATCTTCATTGACAGCATTGACCTGCCTGCACCGTGAGTTCTTAGTTTCCTGGGAAGAAATGGAAATTCTGGAAGAGAACGCAGTATGGAGGGTACTATCATCTGCAAAGCTGTGGATGGGGCAAGTTGTTACTCCCAACAGATCATTGATATGAAGCAGGAATAATGTTGGTGCCAAAATTGATCCTTGTGGAACGCCAGAATTGATGCCAATGGTATCAGACGATACACCGTCCACCACCACGTGAAGCGATCTGCCTGAAAGAAAACTCGATAAGAGATGGCATAGCTGAGGTGGTAAGCCGTATGATGGTAGTTTTGTGGAGGAGTCCTTCGTGCCAAACACGGTCGAATGCTTTCGATATGTCCAACGCGACAGCTAGAGATTCCCCGTGTTTTTCTATTGAAGATTGCCATAAATGGGTGACGTAGGCAAGTAGATCTCCAGTAGATCTTCGGTGGCGAAAGCCGTATTGTCTATCATTGATGATTCCTGAGCTCTCCAGATATTTGATAAGCTCAATATTGATGGCATTCTCCATGCACTTTGGAGATTACTGATTACTGTTCCAATTATATCTGTTCATCCAGTAAATATATCTACTATTGTCTTGGCATTTTTTCTATTCTGAATACAATCCGAAACGAGGTTCTGATTATATAATAAGGAGCTGAATACCACACAGAACAATTTTTGAGTAGGAGAAAAATATCTGTTGAATTGCAATGATGAATGATTGGAGTGAAAAGAACAGATGTTATTTTCATTGTCCCAAGGAACGGTTTTTGGAGCCACCCCATACAATCTCTCGTAATAGACCACAGAAGATAAAATGGCAATAACTACGTAGTATTGTGAATATGTATTATTCAAAACGTTATACAAACAACGTGCCCACGAAGTAGTATTCCTGATTTCTCAATTTCATGAGATCTCGGATGAGATTAGAGGATGCCAGTTGAATAGCAATGGCCAATAAAATACAATAATTATGGGAAAGAGATCAAGACCTTGGCGGAATTGCCATACATATATTTTCGAGTCTATGTAGCCACATAATTACATATTCATTTAGCTTTTCAGTTGAACGCCGTACAGCGCATAACAAATTGTCTTTCCAGTGGCGTGTTTATCTGTAGGGTAGGTTCAAATTCCACCTGGGAGAGTGCGAGAAGGTTGAGAGATTCGACACTACAATGAGACCACAAAACATTTGGAAAATTTTCTATATACTCAGATATAATATTTCTCTCCGAAGTTCATTTTACGTGATTTTTTGGGATTTTCTCTCCTTGTTTCTTTGGACGTTTCGGGACAGAATCTGCCCCCGTTCTCAACATGGAAATGCGAATTATCTCTTTATCAGTATAACACTTAGAAGTGTCAAACTATAAGCAACAACTTCCAAAAAGAGATGATTTGCATTTTTATGTTGAGAACGGGAGCAGATTCGGTCCCGAAACGTCCAAAGAAACGAGAATAGAAAATCCCAAGAAATCAAGTAAAATGAATGTACCACCTCCTGGATTAACCTACAGACAGTATTTCTCTCTGAAGATCATGGAAAACTATTACATACGTATTTTTTCCAAAGGCGGGGACTTAACTTCACGAGGACTTCACGAAAAAATACCCATATGGCTTCTTCACTATCTTGCTGAAACTACCAAGTTCACTTTCCGATTGCTTATACAGAGTGTTCCTGAAAGGTCAGTACAAAATCCCAGCACGTATTCTTGAGGTCAGAATTGGTCAATTCGAAGCAACTCAGCTCATTCCGAAATTGTTCCGTTTCTGAGTTACAGTGTGGTGAAGTTGAAAAATCAGATTCGAATTTTTTTAAATTCATGAATAACTTCATGAATTGGCAGTTCTGAGTTTTTTAGATTACGAAACCCGAATACAGACACCTTTTCACTCTGGCCATCAGAGGGCGTTCACTAACGCACTTATGGTTAAGAATGGTCATTACTTTTTTCTCAGTGTTATTTTTCACTATTTTCGTAGCTGTTGCGGAGGTGATTCACTGTTCATTGCTTAGCAAAAAATGTATCCTAGTGAAAATTTGCTGAGTCGAGCCATTTTCGAGATATTTCGGTTTTTAGTGTTCTATATAAAATTTGAAATATTTTGAAAAAGAAAATGTTTCCTGTTATTTTTGTGGACGTAATTTGGTCAGTGAATGAGCAGTTGAAAATTATTTTTTTGAAAATATTGTCTTGGAGTGTATGTAAGAGTCACATACAAAATTCTTCGTATTTGTTTCCTGTTCGAGGAAAAGGTTCAGGAATATCTTCAGAAAAAAAAAACACATGAATCGGAAATGACGCTGATGGTATGATGGTATACTCCAGACCGATTAATAATGTAAGGGAATTGTGGGAAAGAATTCAAAATGCAGTCGACATTTTGGAAAACGATGCGGAATTGATGCAAAGAGTACCTACATTCGAACTTATTACGTTGAATTAATCGTTGCACTTATAATATTATGTCAACGGAGGTTATTCATCGTTCAATTCAGAAACAATACATACACACACAGATAACAGCAAACATTTTTTTTTGAATAATTTGAATATTCGGATGCGGCATCGAACATTAAAAATCTGAATATCTCTAAAATGACTTACTTCAGCGAATCTAAACATGGATACTTTTTATGTCACTTCACAAGAAATAGAAATGTGTAATCTCTAAACCTCAGCTTACTAGGTATAAGTAATCTGTTGAATAAAACGATAGAAACTGCAAAAAATGATTATTACTCTCAAAAACTATCTAATAATATGAACAATATGAAAAAACTATACAACATAATTAATGAAGCGACAAATAGTAACACCAGTACTGGTGTCATCAATGTTAATGATCATGCCGGTAATCCCTTTTCCTCAGATTTTGAAATGGCTAACTTCTGTAACAACTATTACATTAGGGTTGGTGTTGAGATGGCTCAACGTATAAAGAATGACGGGCCTGTAGGAAACAACTATCCTAACCTGAAAAACTCAATGTTCCTGAAACCTCTGGGCAGACATGAACTGACAATGCTTGTTGGTAGCTTAAAAAATAGCAGTGCCCCAGGTTTTGATAGTATCACTTCTAAGTTGGTTAAAATGTGTCATATGCATATTCTTGATCCGTTGATTCATGTTTTTAATTTAATTTTCACAACGGGAAATATCCCTGAAGATTTAAAAAAATCTATAGTTATACCCATTTATAAATCTGGCAGCAAAATTGACATATCTAACTATAGGCCTATCAGCATTATTAGTACTTTTGCCAAATTATTGGAAAAATGTTTAAAAAGCAGATTACAGGATTATCTCGAGAGTATGAACATTCTGAATAGTAATCAGTTTGGGTTCCAAAAAGGAAGCAGTACAGATGACGCAATGTTTCACTTAATAAACAATATTAAAAATTATTTAGATGACAATAAAAAATGTATAGGGGTATTTATTGACCTCGCGAAGGCTTTTGACACAGTCCCGCATGCGGGACTGCTTGAAGTTCTTGGACATTACGGGGTGAGGGGCACAGTGTTGGAAGTCTTCAAGAGCTATCTGTCCAATAGATCACAACAAGTTAAGATTCAAAACGTAATCAGTGATTCGAAAATAATTGAAATTGGAGTTCCTCAATGTACGGTACTTGGACCGTTGCTTTTCATTACATACATAAACACTTTGCTACAAACTGATATAGGTGGTAATATCATTTCCTATGCTGATGATACAGTACTTATTTTTGGGGATGCAACATGGGAAGATGTAAAAGTGAGATCCGAAAATGGCATGAGTATTGCCAAAAAATGGTTTGACCAAAATAAATTATCATTAAATGTAAAGAAAACGACATACATCGCATTCTCTCTTACTGATGCAAACAGACCACTCTTTACCAATTTGCAATTTCAAAATACTGACCTAAGAATTCAAGAGAGTTTCTCCACAAGATATCTAGGTGTCACAATAGACAAAAATCTGAAGTGGTATGATCATGTATTATATTTGTGTAACAGAGTTAGAAGGCTAATCCCTAAATTTTATAGAATACGGAAATTCATGAAAAAGAATATTTTGCTAATGGTTTACAAGGCGCTTGTGGAATCGGTATTAAAGTATGGGATCATCATATGGGGTGGTTTATATAACAACGCATTAATTCCGTTGAATGTTATCCAAAATTATATTTTAAAAATTATTTTTAATAAAAATAGGCTATATCACACTGCTGATTTGTATAATGCTGATATTCTCAACGTTAGAATGTTATATTTTCACAATATATGCCTGTTCATATATAAGAATAAGAAATTGATAAATCCTATTTCCCATTGTCATCGCACTAGACAAGTCTCAAACTTTCATAGTCATGTTCCCTTTTATCGTAAAGATGCTAATAAAAGATTTCTAACCAGATTAGCTCCAAAAATTCTCAACACTCTTCCACTGGAGATTCGAAATATAAAAAAAATTACACAGTTTTCTAAAGCTTGCAAATGTCATGTTTATCAAAATTATTCATTATATTTAGAATTGCTATAGTTGAATATCTTATATCATGTATGTATATATGTAGTTTAGAATAATTCACACCAAACTCATTTATGTGTTGTATTTTATGTGTTTGTGATGAAAAACATCTCAAAATGTGTGTTATTATATTGAACTTATTATTAACTTCTGTTATTCGCACATACAGACCCTAGGTCTAGGTGCTTTACGCATTTCATAAAAAATAAATTGTCAATTGTCATAAAATGAATATTGTAAAATTATGTAATTATGTATATCAAATAAATATCAAATAAATAAATATCAAATAAATCACCAGACAATTATTCATTTCGAATGGGTTCCTTTTATCATGTTTTATTCAACGACAGGACTCTAACATCTTTCTGATAACTTTATTATAATTGGTGACTTGACAACCTTGCTTCATGAGTGGAAATGAAAGATTATCTGACCAATAACGAAACAGCAAAAAAAAAGACATCACCATTTATTATACGCATCGCCAAATGGCGGCCATGAAGGTTCGTTTGAAATGAGCTCAGAAATTCAACAATTTCGAACATCGCATAGGCTCATACTTTACATAAAAAGAGCGTGACAAGTATTGCTGGAATCAATAACCACACAGTGGCGTAATTGAATGCCAATATAGTTATTTTCCTAACAAGTGCGCAAAGTGGATCTTTTCCGCACGCAAATACAGTTAGGCGAACGACGCGGAGCGGAGTTCGAATAAGTTTTTACGTGCGGAAAAGACACTTAGCGCACGTGTTAGGAACAACTTTTTTCCTACGAGTTTCATATCAGATGAAAAGAAAAATAAAAAAATTACAACTTATTGAAAAATTTAACTATACAACAATCACATATAACAATGAAATATAATAATAGGAAATCTCATTTTCCCTACGAGCTTCATATCAGATAAGAACGAAAATAATAAAATTTCAACTTAAATTACAATTTATTGAATAATTTCTGGTTGAACTTGATAGATATAGCTAAACAACAAACATCACATATCAATAAAATATAATGATAGATAATTGAATCATCTGTTCCTAATATTTATATTGAGGTGAAATACAAATATCGGAAAGAACGGTTGAAAAGTGAAAGGGATAACGGCTTCTTATAGTGCATAGAATAGTCTACAGCAACTAAAATGAATTCAAATGTTCCATACCAGTGAGATTTTTGGGTAGTTTTACTTATCCGCACGCCGTGTGGATAACACCCATATCCGCACTGAGTGCGGAAAAGTATTACTTTGCGCATGCAAATGAGTGCGGAAAAATACTACTTCGCGCACGCTCGTAGGAATAGTATATTACATAACAAGAGTTGTAAAACGCATATTACGCACGAAGTGGAGAGAGTTACACACGATGCCGCATAGCGGCGAGTGTGTAACTCCACAAGTGCGTAATTGCTTTATAACTCGAGAATTGTACTATACTTTTTCTACGACTACACTATATTTTCTTCCGGATAGTGCAAATATTGTATTAAGGCACAAATAACGAATGCCAATATAAAACATCTCCCGTCACTAACCCAGCTGCAGGAAAAGTTACAAATCACAATTCTTGTGTTTGTTTATTGATACATTGCATACCGAGACATTTTCCTCAATTTGAACTGATGAAATGGAGCCGTTTTTCATATCCAAACAGCTCTATTAATAGGTAGCCAAAAACACATTGTATAAAAATATAAAATTGACATTCATAATGATTATTTATTTGTAACAGTGCAGCACGAGAGATTCTGTAATCGTTATTAAAAATAATAAAACAAAGTTCTCCATCTGCGCTCTGAACCACCGACCTTTGGGTTCGGAGCCAGCGCTGTCAACAACTGAACTATCACCGTTTCTCCGTATAAGTAGATATTTTATAAATATAATTTCGAAAATGAATCTTTTTTACATTCCTGTCATTTAAAGAAAAAGGAATGCAGCAATTCAATGTTGAGTATGTATGTTATTTGAAAAATTACCTTCAACAGGAGCATTCTGCAGAAAGTAATTGATCTGTTCCACATCTGTTCAGCCTTAAGTATTTTTGATTTTTTACTTCGGAATCCATCCTTCCCTTTTGAGGAAATGGGATATGTTGCTATATTAATATTGTGATTGATATTTAGTGTTGATCGTAACATGGAATATATCGACCAGAGTGATGATGATTTCATGAAATTTGGTAATTCTTGAAAATATACTAAAAGGATATTTTCCGAAAATGACACAGTATTATTTCTAATTCTCCAGTCCAGGAATTTTTGATGTGCTATTATTTCGTATCATTTACGAGACTTTTTGCGGGTAGCAACTCATTTTTTACCATCCTAGCTTTTTCCAACATTTCTGGTGGTGTAGAAATAATTTGAACATCGTCATCGCTTGACATCATTTTTTTTAACTGAAATTGAAGATTCTCGATAGAAAATAATCATATATTCAAAAAATATAACATTCATGATACTTTCGGTTTGGGTGGATAGCTGAATTGATTGATAAAAAGATAAGTACCTTCCCACCTAGCTAGTGACATTAATGAAATTGTTAATCGTTATTGACACATCGCCTAAGCAACAAAACAAACTCATCTATCAACATACCTATGAAAACCGTGCGATCGCTCTCTTTACGCACACGTGTGTAAGGAGAAGCTTACTGCCATTGTTTTGTGTACTATATCCATCACTTACAGTAGTAGTCGTAGGAAAAATTCATTATCAGTAATATCAGTCCACTCGCCCATTGTATTTGTCAATCTCTACTAGGTCAAGAATCTTTGAAAAACCAAGAGCATCATCACATAAGAATTCCTTATCTTCAAGTGTATAGTAATTTTTCAATCGATCACCTGGAATTGAATCCCCTCAAAAATTCATGAGCTTGCCACTGGCTCCTACATAAAGGGAAGAGGAGTACATCAATTGCTCACACGAAGAAAAAAGCACGCAGGCTAAATACATTTTCACGTGATTGATTCGAATTTAATTGCGCATGTCAGTGATGGCTTCGGGATGTTGATTATTCGGTGCATGGAAATTGACGGTTGGAAATAATTAAACAAAGAGTTTAGCTAACTAATTGTTCCACTATGGATGTAGACGTTTCGAAATTACTAACAGAACTCATCAAGCTGTTTATTCAGAAGATATATGATTTCAAGGTAGTTACATCGTTGGTGGGGTTCTACTTGATTTCACCACCCACTTGATTTTTGGATTTGACATGGAAATTACCAACTCATTAGTCCCATGATATACCGGATGACACAGGATACATGTAACAGCCTCTAGTTTCTTTTTTGAAGAGATAAGAATTTTAAATTCACAAGGGTTATATTATCGATGATGACGCTTCTCTTGAACCCATTGACAATTTTCTACAACCACATGTTTGATCGGAAGTAGACCCAACTTTTTTTCAAATGGCATCCTGTATATTTTTGCAGCTTTTTTTGTTCGTCTTAAAATTCTCGACAATTTGATAAGCGAAATGCTATACTGAAAATACATTAATGTAGACTCATGAACAGATGTATTTGGACGATGCATCAATTATTACAACAATTTCAGTTTCATGTATCCAAATGGATGATTATATTATGGCCACATGGCGAAAATGGGAGACAAGTAGCCAAATGAAAAAAAAAACAGAGTTTCTATCTTAGTTTTCTCAATATCGTGAATCATTTTCGGATCATTTATTCATGTTCGGGCAACAGCCAACTTGATGTATTTCAATAAAATGCAATTTTACAGCTAATTCATGAACGAATATCAAATCGTGATACATAATTGAATAGAGAATTTCAAGGTGATAGGCTTCAGGAATATACAGGGTGCCGTTTGAAAACAAAAATGTTGGGTCTACTTCCAATCGAACAAGTGATCGGAGAAAATTGTCATTGGGTTCAAGAAAAGTGCCATCATCGATTATATAACCCTTGTGAATTTCAAATTTTTATCTTCTTAAATTAAAAAACTACGGGCTGTTACATGTTTCCTGTGTCACCCAGTATATGACCATCTATCAAGAATTTTGTATGATTCTGAATGGCTTGTATAAATGGAGAAACATGACTCTAATCGATATTAGGAAAACACTAATCTCAACAAGTAATTTTCTCCAATCAGCTCACAAGGTATAAGCTATTTATCAAGAGTTTCCTAGTCTGGAGACGATATGAACTCACTACAATCAAGTTGATCTTTCCTGAAATAGTATACCACAGGACTTGAGCAACCCTGTCACCACCACGAATATTTGTTTTAGGAAGCTCTACTACAAGAAAGATGTACACAAGATATTGAGGCTACTCTGTTTCATTGTGTGACACTTCTGAGAAGATTATCGATAAAATTAGGTGACCTATTGATTTCAAAAATTCAATTCAAGATTGAAGAACTTCAGTTCCAAAGTAATCGATTAGGTTGCATTAGTCTGTTCGTAATAAGAACTAAAGAGCATCATTCTGTCCTCGAAGAATGAAAGTACTATTAGGGATTCGAATAGGATAAAAATATTACAGTCCAAAATAAGGCAGAAATACTGTATTTTTATCGGCATTTCATGTCATTTCTATTCAAACAGTTCTGTGAAATATGAGAAGTAAGTAAGTAAGTGAGTAAGTATTTATTTTTCATAAGACTTGCACAACAAGTATATAATTTGTAAATTTAGGATAAAAACAATAATAATATCATAACTAGGCACTATCAGAAGATCTGGGTGTGAAACAACAAAACAAACATAGAACTGTTTACAAATAATTATGTATGAAATAGGAGTACTCCAGGACGAATGAGACAAATTAAAATAAATCATTAAAATATTCCGTGTGATGGTAGTAGCTGTTATTTTTGAGGCATAATTTGCACTGTCTTTTGAATAAAGGATTCTTCAAGTGAGTCAGTCGAATGATTATGTATTTTGAAAGCTGTTATGACTTTCCTTTTTTTAATCAGTGCGAGTGAAGCTGGAGGACTGAATAGTTTATTTTTCTACTCACATAACAAAAATGGCATTTAGCGTACGGATATGTACCATGCTAAATGATCGATTAATCACGGATTGACGATCTGTGATTTATTCAAAATATTAAACACGTTACCATGGCAACACGATTTCTTGAACACATAACCATGGCAACGCATTTTATTGAACAGCTTCAGTAATTTGAGACGTGTCTGGCCTGTCAATTGTATCAACTGTCAACTGTTATTTTCGAATTTCTTCTTTCTTCATCAGAAATATATGCGAAATGTAGACGAGAGTGAAATCGAAGAGAATGTCCTGGTACTTGCATATCTCCAAGAAGTGTAAAAATGAAGCATCCATCTTTGAGAACAATTTATTTATTCTGCGCTAAGCATGTCAATAAACGTGAAACAAAGGTTAGTGAGCAATGGACTGGACACATCTACAACCAATATTACTTATTCGTGTCTCGCTGATTGCATGCAGTTGCATGTATTATGTACTCAATTCTCATTCCTATCGAATTATTTTGTAGGTTAGCAGGAATAGCAGGTATGTTTATAACACTTGTTGCATAATATACTATTTCATTTCTTGTTGTATAATGATCAATATCACCACAGGTTTCGAAGTTTTTGAGATTATCGTGAGTGAAGCATAGAGCGGTCAGAATGTGAATATTGTAACTGGTTGGAATTTTTTGAGAAATGAATATCTGACGACTTGATTCTCTTGGTCTCATACCAAATATACTTCTTATTATCAGGACAGGACAAAATTCTTACTTTCGACTCCACAAAGCTATACTTTATTGTAAGCTTTAAAGCTTCGAAACATTTCCCTGTGAGATTGCTTACAATAAAGTATAGCTTTGGTGGACACTACACTGTTTTACCACTAACCAAACCGATTTTTTAACGCCTCGACACGTGTTTCGCTAACTATGTTAGCATCTTCAGGAGAAGATTAAAGTTGACTGTAAGAATTTTGTCCTGTCCTATTGCCTTCACTCCACTGTTAAATGGATTGCCTCAGATGTTTCTTATTACCAGTTTTTGACTGATAAATACCTTTTCAGAACCAGAGCTATTACTCCAACACAGAACGTGATGAGGATGCCCTTAACCCTGCAGTGGTGACCTGCGGTCTCTCAGACCGACCAGAAATGATTTTTCGAATGTTGAGCTATCGCGCAATGCCCCCTTTACTGCTTTTCTCTAGCTTAACCTATTCTGGGTCACTTCGCACACTGTAAACCAGAAAGCGCTAGCGTCAGCAGGAAGCAAGTAGTTATTGGTTTCGGACTGTCAGACCGACGTCACCAGTGAAGTAAGAAATCTGCTACATAGATATGTCTTGTTTGAATTCATTTCATGAGGAATTCAGCGTATTCAAACAAAGGTATATACCATCCATATTAGGAGCAGAACAACGAAGTCTTCTACATCCCATGAAAACATATATAACGGATGAAGTGGATCTTGAATGGAATTGTATATTTTCAATAATATAATCTGATTTCCAATTATGATTCCGTCGAGCAGAATCATATAAGCTGACTATATTTTGATTGTATATATTTTTTTATCACAAAAAAAATTTATGTCTCTCAGACCGACGTCACCACTCATGTTGTGTAAAACCACGTCACCACTGGAGGGTTAACGATACATTCTCCACTCTCTAGGGAAAATATGCGCGGAAAGTAGGATTATCTCTCGCGGAAAAAAATGAACCGGGCCTCGAGACAAATTGGCGGTGATCAGTCATTCCATGAGCCGCGTGGCCTTAATTTTTCCACCTCCGCTCCGGCAGACTCCGGTTTGCCTTCAGTTAGCTCTTGCATTCTCGGTGCTCGACCAATTATCATTTGACAGTCGATTGATAACTTCTTCGCGCTCTGATACCTTATCTCCCAATTTACCCGTCAATGGCAGCTTTCTACTCGGTGACAGTCTGGATTAAATCCTGGAAAATTGAGGAATTTGTCTTCATCAGGTATGATAGAATGGGCAGTAGGCATCAACCGGAGATTGTAATTTTAAGGGCCAATTTGGAGTGGATATTTCCACCCGCTCGGAAGTATTGATTTCAGGAAATTATGATGAATCTTCACGTTTGACAGTACTCGTTACCGTTCGTATACTTTCCTGGTTTGCTTCATTCGATGGCCCTGATAGTCTCAAATTATTTTGTTTTCAACAAGTAAAAGATCTGACAAATCTGCTGTTTGGTTTGTATTAACCTTTGCTTCTAAATTATTTGTTGAATATGCCCACTCTTCCTGAGTTCGCGCAAGTTTCGACTTCTGCAAACTTGGTTCGAAACTTCGAACTTACAAATTTTACTTTCATATATCAAAATCGATCTAGTTGTAGTTTATAGTTCATCGGGTGTTTTTTGCTACTTCATCTCCTGTTTCTTGTGCTACGGCTGCACTGAGCAGAAAGCAATTGTGGTTCAATTCAGGATTAGGTGCTCATCAATGATCTATTCGATTTGATACTTTTCCATGATGTGTTCGAGGCGTATCAATTTCTCAAATTCTTTTTACTCCAAGGTTGGAAACCCTTAGTAGACAAATATCTATCTCAGTGATATTAGTTGCATGATATTTTTATATTTGACATTTAGTATATTGATATACACATACATTTCAATGACATTTAGTTGTAAAGTTATTCGAAGAATTCTGTTGCATCGTACCTATATCATTTCACAAATGGAATATCGTTTTGATTCAATTCCAATAGGTATGCTTACCTCTACTCCGATGACTCGATGAATTCTTGGTTCAATAAGATATACAAAGCTCCATAGCTGTCCAATCTTCATGCACTAGTGGATGAGATCCTACGTGATGGAACTATAGTGTCCAGCTTCCAAATCCTGGTTGCTACACCAAGAAGTGCCAATGATGCTATGAGCCTGTTTTTTTGAAAGTGAATTGGAATCAGGAAGGCCGGTACTTGTGAGGCCTTCGTTTTTCACCTCTGCTCCGACATAATCTGGTTAACCTACAGTTAGCTTTACCAATTATCATTTGACAATCAGTCTCACTTACCCGTAAATGGCAGCTTTCTACCTGGTGACAATCTGGATTAAATCCTGGGAAATTGAGGAATTTGTCTTAATCAGGTATGGTCGAACGAGCAGTAGCCATCAACCGAATATTTTAATTTCAGCGGCCAATCTGGAGTTGGATATTTCCAGTCCTTGGGAGTATTCATTCCAGGAAACTGTGATGAATCTCCAAGTTTGACAGTACGCGTTACCGTTCGTATTCCTGCCTGGTTCACCCTCTCTGATAGCCATTTATAATAGTCTCAATAACTCTTTTGTCCAACAAGCAAAGGAGTTGTGACTCTGATATATGGTTGGTTGGTTTGTTTGTTCAATCATGACTGAAAAAATCCTCTAACTGATTCAGTTCGAGTTGACAATTAATTAGGTGTTGATTGCTACTTTATCTCTTGTATCTCGTGCTACAGCTTGGAGTACTAAGATACTAGCATTAGTAAGTCAATCCAGGATTATATGCTCATGAATAATCTGCTGTTTTCGAATATTCTGCCATAACTTGTTCTAGGGATATTTAGTTCTCAAGTTATTCTCACTACAAGCTTGAAAAACCTTAGTAGTAGACAATTATCTCAGTGCAAGTACCTATATCATGTTTTCTAATTATTCGAGAATTAGTGCTTTGATATATCTAGCCAACTCAGATATATCGTACATGCACTTGACATTTCATGGAATTCTGTTATGTGAGGGGTACTTCTGCGTGTGCACGTGTAGATATACCAAAATAGTACAGAGAGTTGTATTTCGTGCAAAATAAATTTGTCTTTAGGGCTGGGGGAGTTTATCAACTTCAAGCTATTGAAGAAGACATCATTATAAAATAGGAAATTGAATAATTTTGAAAATGAATTTAGAAATTATTGAAAGTGACGTTACTTGTAAGGTTGACAAGAAAACAATCCATGAAAATATCTTTGGTCCAGTTGAGTTTTATTAACGTTATGGCTAATTAGGGTACAAACAGATTGAAATTTGATTCCCAAAATGGGATAATATGGTGTGATTACATTTTCTCAATCAGTCATTATTGCTGCGGCGTACTGTCGTGTCGAAGTGAACTTGATAAGTGTCAGAAGGTACTGGAATAATAAAAGCAAATTTGAAATTGACATTTTACATGACATACAAGACATGACATATGACAGAGAAATTGTCAGACATTTTTCATTATCAATGTCAGAAAACAATTTATGAATGTAAACAATATGGAAATGGGAAATAGACAACCACATCCCCAAGGAGCAATCATTGTGCTGGTCTCATGAGAACCTGACTAACAACTCACTCAGTAATCTAGATAATATTTTATCAAAACATTGGTCATTTTATCTATTTATTCATTTGAAAAAAAAATTTCTATCGCACTTCGTTACGGAGTTACAACATACAAAATACAACAAATCAACAAATTATTTATAATATTCATTAGCGAGATTCACGAAATGGGCGATATCTAGGTTACATAATACGAACTTCGAACTGGGGGGAAACAAACTATTGTCTATGGATAAAGTGCATAGACTACATCGCATACATCTTGCTGTAGCTGTAGTTGTCAAACTTGTCAATGACATAAAGTGTTATCACTCTTATCAATACACAGTACACAAGCTCATGGCACTAATGAGATTGATTGAGGATTGAGTTTGTTTTCCCCCAGTTTTGACGTGGGCTTTGACATGGAACGATGAAAACCGAGCGCCACCTGGTAACATTGATTCCCGCGAATATTTCAAACATGCATTGAATTGATTCAGTGATGAAATATTTCGACGAATATTGTTATATTGAATTGAAGTATTTCGTGATCGCGGTCTAACATGTTGAGAATATCGTCGGTCTCTATATCCACTATCATGTTATTGTGTCTACTTTGATCACTCAGTGCATCCAGTTTTTATTCATTTTCAATCGATTAGTATGCTATGGTTCTATGAGATATACACAAAGATCCATATCTGTCGATTCTTCAAGCTGTGATGACCAGTTGCGAAAACCTGGTTACCACATCGAATAATATCAATAACACATATCATGTTATGCGCACTTTTCTAAATGAAACTCAATTGGAGGACAGAGAGGCAACTACTTGTGTGACACAAATAATTATGGAGAAATATGAAGCGATAATGATAATGCAGAATCTGTGAGTAATTTATTGATTGCAATGAAATATAATATTATATCATTAGCAATATGTTCAATCAAATATAACTCCGAAGAACCCATAAATACTTTTTTATAAGCAATGTTTGCGAGTTCAAACTTTCTGAATATATCCGCCCTTATGGAGATGAATTGCAGTACAATAGAGATATTTTAATTATCTCTGAACTTTTCTGTATATTTCATAAAGCTCGTATCAAACGTCAGCTGACGTATATCTACTAGCAAACGCCCTGAACATTCAGAACTTTCTTTGAACTTCCAACAGAGTATTTTTAAATTATTCATTCCTCTCATTTTCCAGTAATTTGTTCTCGGAAAATTTTATGAGTCTGTCCAAATGAGGAATTTTCATGCCTCGAAGCTGCCGAATGATTCTTGATAAAAAAATGTTTGAAGCGCTATTGGATCATAACAAGGAGTCATCAATAAGTACACAAGAAGCGCACTTTTTATTGTTGAATGTGATACTTTTGAAAGTTGATTTTTCGTCGAGGTGGTTGGAATTTTCAATGGATACCATATGGGTCTAATCCTCCATTTGATATACCCACTAAACACTCCACCTCGTTTGTAGGCTAGTCTGACCGATGTCTCCGATGACACTTAGGCCTAGATGTCCAGTATATCTTATGATATAATAATAATAATAATCACAATAATAATAATCTTTATTTGAAATGGGAACATCCTAATTCACATACATTTCTAATATTTGTAATAAGTAATATAATTTTGAATGTGTTTAGAGACGGTGACTTTTTTATTTCATTCGAGAGGTTACTGAAATCATTAAAGCCCTTGAAGAATATTGTTTTCATTGAGCTTGAATTTCGAGTTTGAGCTATATGGAAATTGTTCAAGTTTCTTGTAGGATGAGTGTGGATGTCATTATTATACGTGATTAATGAACTGAGATAATTTGGGACTAACTTTTTTGTTATTTTATAAATGAACACCATTGTCATGAAAACCAGGCGTTTGTTTACCTTATACCAGTTCAAAGTTCTCAACATCAAATCAATTGGAACATATTAATTGCATTGAAGAATGATTCTCATACCCCTAGTTTGAAGTTTTTGTGAAGTCATTAAACAGTTTTTGTCCAACAGGTACAATAAACTAGCACAATGGTCAAAATGGGGTTGTTTTATCGTCCTATGAATGGTTATTTTGGAAAAGAGAGACATGTTATAGAATACTCTAGATAGAAAGAATAGCTTTTTTGATATTTTGAGATAACTATGCCGATCCATGTTCTAGTCCACGAGAGAGAAAAATGTGTTCCTTTTCCTACGAGCGATGGAGGAAGGGGTTGGTCCAGACCTGTGTTGCCCCCTGCACACGGCTGAGGCTGCATACTCTGAGATGTCACTCTGTTTCCAAGAGGCCCCATTAGCGACACCATACCTCGATGCCATTCATTCATCGCCACGGGTTCCCACAGCTGGAATTAGAAATTACAATTCGGCCGACTGGGAAGGTCTCCGTATGTTTTTTCAGCGTTTCCATCGAAGAGAGTTTCTTTCTCCTCAGCAGATCCAACACGATGTGCTGTGACGATTTCTGAGATCATCATGTTAGGGATGCAAACCTACATACCGAACACTGCAAGGAGGACATCTTCCGATAAGGCCTGATTCAGTAGAAACTGCTCTAGAGCTGTCGCTTCCAAACAGACAGCATTCCATCGATGGCAGAGAAATCCATGCCCTGGAACACTAGAGCAGAATATGCCGAGGCTAGAGGCATATGCAATGAGACAATTCGATCATCAGAGGATGCTCATAATTCTAAAATCAGATCAAAACTTGTTGAATGTCCTAACGGATCCCGATCATTTTTGTCCTTCGCCAAAGCTGTAGGAAGAAACTTCGTTCCAGCTCGTTTCCTCTTCTAACCAAGGAAGATGGAACACAAGTCACAACTGCCCACAATAAAGCCAACATGTTTGCGCATTTATTTGAAGGAAATTCTACTCTGGATTCATCAGGAAAACAACCTCCAAACATAACGCCAATTGACAGTCATATGCCCGAGATCACCTTTCGCCAACGTACTATAAGGAAGATTTCATCGGGTTTCAACACCCACAGAGCTTGTGGCTCCGATGGAATCCCACCAATTGTTTTCAAGAAATGTGCTCCCGAACTAATACCTGTTTGTCAACAACATGCTAATTAAGGATATGACACCTCTTCAACTGTAACGATCAATAATACTGTTGAATTTTTTAAATACAAACGAATTTTTCGTTTCTAAATATCATCAACCTCTTTTTGCGCACCACTGGTGTTAATTATCTTCAGTAGAAATATCCCTTGATCCAGTTTAGATGTGGCTGTTATTGTTTAACTAAAAGAGGCCATTTCTCGAATTAAAAATTAAATTTCATAAAATGGCGATTTTTTCATAGTAACGCATTTAATCCAAAAAATTTCAAAGACATCTCGAGGTATCGGACCAACCATTCACCCAACATCTGATAAAGAATTCTAGGGTCCCCCACATTTCCCAAATTATTGGTCAAACATTTGAAATTTTTCCGGCTCTTGATTCACACTCGGTAAAAAGAGAACGAATCGCAAAAATAAAAACCCGACGCCAGTGATGCATAGCCCAAGGATGACGCTTTCTACCTGTTCGAGATCTGTCTCGATTTATAAGAGTCTGGATCATATTGTGTAATCCCTGGGATAATCAATCGAGTTTATGATTGTTAGAACGTGTGAGCAAGAGAGAGAGAGAGAGAGAAAGAGACGACTGTGATTTCTTACCTTATTGAAGCTGGAGCGTTGCTGGAGGCTGGAGCGTTCTGGAGGTGGGTATTCACGCACTCGTGATTCACGTAACTTGACGTAACCGGCTGGTATACTTGTGAGAACGAGAGAGAGAGATATATACAATTTTCTGCGGGAGAGCGAGAATCGTTGTCATATCACGACAAGAGTGTAGTTCGAGAGTGTTTCTTCTTCTGCTTCTTTCCAGATGGAGGGGATAGAAATCACAGTATATTCGCGAAGAACACATAGGCGTGTTTATGAGTTATTTTTTGAGAGAACTTTAAATTATGAATTACTTAAACTAAACTTAAACTAAATAGATGAACGGGAATTGAACATAACCGCCCACCTAAAATGAGTAACATTTTATGCCTGAGGTGTACTGTCCACTGGCAAAACACATAATTTGACCAATGGACGCTTGAAATAACCCTGTTTGGTTTTTACAGTGGCAACTCGTACGACCCCATCAAGGCCTGGGTGAACTTCTGTCACCCGGCCAAGTAGCCATTGAAGAGGAGGTAAACTATCATGTTTAATTAGTACTAATGTGCCAGGTTCCAGAGTGGAGGAAGAATTCATCCACTTCTTTCGTTGGTGAAGGGTATGCAGATATTCCCGTGACCAACGAGACCAAAAATCTTGATGAAGTCGCTGTACGAGCTGCCATCGACTTAGTCGATTTAATTGAACATCTTTTAGTTCGGTATCAACGAGTGCGTTTAGAGGCTCAAGAGTGAGAAAATGCCCTGGTGTCAGAACTGACAGATCATTAGGGTCGGTACTGATGAGGCATAAGGGGCGAGAATTCAAGATTGCCTCAATCTGCACAACGAGTGTCTCGAGTTCGTCATATGTGAGAACTTGCTCACCGATAACGCGAGATATATGTGATTTTAGGGATTTGACCCCTGCTTCCCATAACCCACCAAAGTGAGGGCTACTAGGGGGGTTGAAATGCCAAGTGAGTGTTTCACTAGCTGCTGCTTCAGCCATAAGTTTAATTTGCTTAGAGGCTCCAACGAAATTAGTGCCGCAGTCACTGAAGATGTAACTACACCTACCACGTCTCGAGATAAAGCGTCTCAGTGCCGCAAGGAACGCATCAGTAGTTAAATCTCTTACTACTTCAAAATGAAGAGCCTTCGTGGCAAAACAAACAAACACACAAATATATGCTTTGTATTGCTTAGCATTTTTGTATTTACCTTGGGTTAACTGGAATGGGCCGCAAAAGTCTACACCGACCGCAGAAAACGGTTTAATTTTAGAAATCCTCAGAGAAGGGAGATTCCCCATTGGAGGTTGTAAAGGAGTAGGGTTGAGTTTCCAACATCGATGACAAGTTGCTATGACTTTACGAATTGCTCTTTTTGGAGATAATATCCAATATCTTTGTGATAATAAAAACTGAAGTGTTTGCACTCCAGGATGTAAAAATTGCTTATGTGTAGACTCAATTATTAGATGCGTTAAACGGTGAGAACTAGGGAGGAGAAAAGGAAATTTCTTATCGTAAGATAAATTCGAGTATGTGAGTCTACCGCCCACCCTCAAAAATCCCGCTTCATCCACGAATGGATTCAATTTTCTGAGATTTTTGGGAATAGGTTTATTTTCCTGGAGAAGGGATAGCTCGTTATGGAAAATCTTACTCTGAACTTCTTTAATGAGTATCAGAAGAGCTGCATCAATTTCAACAGCTGAAAAAGGGGAAATATTTTCTCAGTAGGGTGACGAAGATTATGAATGAAACGTTGAATATATGCAATAATTCGTTGAATTTTGAGTAAAGAAGAGTAATCATTTATAAGAGAATCAAGAACATTAGGAATAGTTAGAGTTGTTAAAACAAATCTTTTTTCCTCTTCCAAAACAGATTTGTCTGTGACAAGCACCTGGGGAGGAGTGGGCCATTTACTCTCTGTAAATTTTAGCCATGGAGGCCCCGCCCACCATAACGTATTTTCTAAAAATTGGGAGGCAATCATGCCTCTAGAGGCACTATCAGCCGGATTTTCGTCAGAAGGGACATATTGCCAAATAGATGGAGAAAACTTGTTATGTATGGAGCATATACGATTACTAATGAAAGTTTTGTGTTTGTGAGGGGAGGAACGAATCCAGTAGAGGGTGACGGTCGAGTCGGTCCAAGCGAAGATTCTATGGAACTGGAGATTTTCTTTGAAACTTTCGACAACTGAAGTCAACAAATTTGATAGCAATACAGCGGCACAGAGTTCCAATCTAGGAATAGACACAACTTTTACTGGGGCAACTTTCGATTTAGCGCAAATCAAAAATGTGGAAATCGTTTCGGGAGAGAAAATTACTCTAAAATAGACAACAGCTGCATATCCTTTTTTTGAAGCGTCTGAAAATCCATGAAGTTCAACAGACACGTAACTGACAGGGAGAACGTGACGAGGTATAGAGATTTCAGAAATTCTTGGTAAGTCGGACTGGTATTTTTTCCAACTGTTAAGAATTTCAGGTGGGGGTGTGTCATCCCAGTCGAGGCCATGAGACCAGAGATCTTGAATAAGAGTTTTGGCATAAAGAGTGAGCGGAGAAAGGAAACCTAACGGATCAAAGACTCGTGCAAGTTCGGATAGGATAGTTCTCTTTGTGCAACAAGTGTTTTTTGAGTTAACGCGAAATGAAAATGTATCAAGGGAAGAATTCCACTGTAGACCAAGAACTTTAATTGTGGAGGAATCGTCAAAATCTGATGGCACAGATTGTGCAGCAAAGGGGGTGACCAAGGAGGGTATGTTACTACCCCACTTATGAAGTTCAAAACATCCGAGTTGAAGCAAAGAAATAAGCTCGTTTTTTAGAGCCTGCGCACTTTCGAGAGATACACAAGAGGTCACTTCATCATCAACATATGTATATGAATTGAGACATTTTGAAGCTAGTGGGAAATATTCTGCCTGCATGTTTGCTAAATGCAGGAGAGTTCGGATCGCGAGAAATGGCGCGGACGAGAGGCCGTAAGTGACGGTGTTGAGGACATATTCTTGGATAGGGTCATCTTGGGTGAATCGCCATAGAATTCGTTGGTAATCTCGATCACCCTCGGTGATATTGATTTGTCTGTACATCTGCCTTATATCCCCGATGAGAGCTACAGGGTGGAGGCGAAAATTCAATAATATTGTTGGAAGATCTTTCTGGAGTTTACATCCAACCAGAAGAGTGTCGTTGAGTGAGACTCCATTCGAATCCTTGCAAGATGCATCAAAAACTACTCTGAGCTTGGTTGTAGAGCTGTTAAGATTTACAACACAGTGGTGCGGGATGTAGTAAGAACTATCAGATAGAGTACTAGGATTCAAACGAGACATGTGTCCACTTTCCAAATAGTCCTTCATGAAATCACAGTATTGTTTGTGAAGTAGGGGGTTGGCCACTAATCTGCGTTCTAAAGCAATAAATCGCCGTTGAGCGATTGATCGAGAATTCGCAAAGTTGGGTCGAGTTATACGAAATGGAAGAGATACCGTAAACCTACCAGTAGCGTCTCTACGGACATTTTTTAGGAATAATTTTTCGCATAATTCATCTTCAGGGGAAATTGAAATTTTACGAGGAACTTCTTCTAATTCCCAGAAACGTTTCAACGCTCTTTCTATAGAGGGATCACAGGAACAAAAAAACGAATTTGACATAACGGAGGATGAGAGATTGCAACCAACTGTTCCCATAAGTATCCATCCGAATGCTGTGTTGATAGCAGTCGGTTCATTCTTTTGACCTGTGAGTGTTCCTGGCTGGAGAATTTGAGAGAATACGTCTGCCCCTAGGAGCATATCAATGGCCTTGGGTATATGAAAAGTGGGATCAGCTAATTTGAGATTAGAGATATGTGACCAGGTATCACAAGAGATTGGGGTTCGAGGCATATCATCACATATTTGGGGAAGGACCACCGCCTCAGTTATGATGAGAGGGTCTGGCGTATTACAAGGGCGAAGAGTAACTGATACTGCCTTGGATGCAGTCGAGTTCATGTGGCTTAGACCTTGAATTGATAAGTTGATGTTATGTCGGGATAAACCTAACCTCTTACAAAACTGTTCGGATACAAAGTTGGCTTGACTTCCACTATCAAGAAGAATACGAGCCACATGAAACCTTTTATGATGGTCACAAACTTCAATTAGAGCAGTAGAAAGAAGAACCAATTTCGTATTTGGCACCAGATTTGTGAGAGAAGTGACTGCTTGTTGAGCAGGAGGGTCATTATTGGAAGACGACTCGTTAGGAGGTGTATTTTGATTTCCTGAAGTCTGATCAAAATGTAGGAGACTGTTATGTTTCATTTTACAGAGAGCACACCTTACTGATGAAGAGCAATCTTTGAATTGGTGTCTATTGCCGAGACAATTCACACACCATTTATTAGTTTTCGCTATATTATAGCGTTCTTGCGGAGATTGCGACAAAAACCTGGGGCATTTATATATTGAGTGATCCAGTTTACAGTAAGAACAACTGAGATTATTGTGAGGTGGCTTGGTATGAACCATAAATGATGAAGTTGGGCGCTGATAACTTTGAGAGCTGGAACGTGGAGAAAAATTCTTGGGTTTCGAGATTTCAAATTTATGTGAATTTTTAGAACAGTTAATATTTGCAGATCTATCAAGTGCATTACATTGCTTAAGAACAAATTCCTTCAAATCAAAATAGTCAGGGATTTCATTCGAACCGAACTCAACTTCAAATCTTGATACCGTGTTTGAATCTAATCTTCGAAGAAGCATGTTGAAAATTAGAAAGTCCCATTTGGCAACATCAAATTCCAAATTACTCAGCGCTGCCAAATTTTCTTCATAAGTATCTACAAGGTGGCGTAAGTTTTGGGGAGTAGCACTGCTTTCAGTTAACTTTGGGGCATTTTCTAACTCTTGATAATGAGCCGTCGCTAGAGCGCGTTTATTATCATATCTTTTTTTCAAAGCATTATATGCGATAATATAATTTGCATCTGTTAATCTATTACACTTGACTATAGTTAGTGGAGGTCCGCTCAAAGATGCTAATAAATAATTGAATTTTTCTACATTCGATAATTCATCATTTTGATGAACGAGTGAATTAAACATATCGAAAAATGTATTCCAATTTCTTATATTTCCATCAAATTTGAATAACTCAATTTTAGGCAAACGAACATTATTCGATTTTGTATTGGGAGAAGTATCTTGTTCATCAAATAATTGATAGGCAACTGCTTTGATTGCATAATAATTGTCATCAAAACTTTTACGAAAAGCAGATTCACCTGCTAAGTCATAAGCGTCAATAGTAGAAACAATTAGTAGAAGAGCGTCATGTTGCTCATCAAAATCAAGTTTAATTTGTTCAATGGATTGAAGTCGAGCTTTGAGCTGCAAATGAAAATTATCATTATGTAGAGCCGCATCTGCTATGACTCGCAGATCTGATAAACGATCAAAACAATTCTGACGAAGAGCTTGAGTTTGCTTAATTTTATTTGCTTGACTCATATTGTAAACACGACGAGAAAAATAGAAGAAAAAACACCAATCTGAATCGATTATTATAGTAAATATAGGTAAATGGTTTGAAAATGAGCCAGAGCCACCCTGTATAGTCAACGAGAGAAAAAAAATCAAATCAACTTTGTGTCAAATCATAGATGTCAAATGCAAATTATTATCATGTATGACAAGAGACGAAAACTCAATCTCAAGTTATGCTTGGAGGAGAGAGAGAATCTTTATCAAACGAGAAAATATCAATTAAATCGAGATAGCTAGAAAATCAATCATTCAAATTGAAATACTTTATGATAAATTGAGAATACTTCAACTTTTATAAAGAGTACTTTAACTGATAAATAATTAAGTATTTTATCATCGAACACCGAATCGTCGAGCCTCAGCGCAAAAAATGATTCAAGACAAAAAAGGGTATTGTCGTATCAAATTTGAATACCTGCTACATAGGAAACAATTTAAAATTCTCTTCAATAGGCAAATAATTCGATAATATTTGATAGCGATCGAACAATCAGACTCGATGAAACTATCGAAAAATGATTACACAACGGGCTCGTAAGGACCATGTTCGAGATCTGTCTCGATTTATAAGAGTCTGGATCATATTGTGTAATCCCTGGGATAATCAATCGAGTTTATGATTGTTAGAACGTGTGAGCAAGAGAGAGAGAGAGAGAGAAAGAGACGACTGTGATTTCTTACCTTATTGAAGCTGGAGCGTTGCTGGAGGCTGGAGCGTTCTGGATGTGGGTATTCACGCACTCGTGATTCACGTAACTTGACGTAACCGGCCGGTATACTTGTGAGAACGAGAGAGAGAGATATATACAATTTTCTGCGGGAGAGCGAGAATCGTTGTCATATCACGACAAGAGTGTAGTTCGAGAGTGTTTCTTCTTCTGCTTCTTTCCAGATGGAGGGGATAGAAATCACAGTATATTCGCGAAGAACACATAGGCGTGTTTATGAGTTATTTTTTGAGAGAACTTTAAATTATGAATTACTTAAACTAAACTTAAACTAAATAGATGAACGGGAATTGAACACTACCTTTGGTTGAAAATCTAATATCGGCCAAGAAACTTTCGAGTTATAGCTTATCAAAATTAGACAATTTTTTGGCTGTCCCACTTCATCTGGTAAGTAGTTTATTTAGGATTATTTTGTATATGGAGCTTTGCTACAATCTGATTCATCAGGACCACATCAGGACGAATAGTAACAAATGGTTAACAGCGTTGTTGTCTATCTTTATTCCTTTTCATTTCTCACAATATCAGCTCATTGTATCTTGTATATTATTCGGCATTTTTCCTACTTCATATCAATGATATCTTCGGAGCAACCACTTACCCTATCCAGAGCTTTGCAGACGAAAGTATTCTCCATACTGCGTTCTCTTCTAGAGTTCCTATTTCTTTCCACTAGACGAAGATCTTGCGACGAAGGCAGGTCAACTGCATTGATCAAGTAGGTACTTTCGAATGTTAGAATTAGATTTTTCTGGAGAAGGCCATCGCTATCATCATTAAAAATGAATTATATTTTATACTGTGTTGAAATCACAATTTTGGATTACGGGAAGGAGCTCAATTGCGAACTAATTTCAATTCATGTTTCGTGTCGTGTCACCATCTCTAAAAAAATCGTCTTTTTCGACCTCAATAAAAACTCGTAGGAAATGTATACATCTGCTCACATGATACATAAATGGTCATTATCCTCCATTTTGACAACTAATTAGGAATATGTTTATTGCTTCCACAAGAATATTTGAATACTTTATAGTAACTACTAAATGTTTGTTGTAGTTGATATCTGACGATTGGATCGAAGTTTATTCAATGTATCTTCTCAGTCAATTTGTCATATTGACCATATGCATCGGTAATTATGATGGCAGATAATTAATTCTTACTTTATTTATTTCAACGACATTCGTGGAATCATCACGGCATTATAATCCATTATTCAAGTTGCGTCAATTAGAGACTTAATCATCATATGGAATAGCTCATTATACAAAATACAATATCTTGATTAGTGAAGAACCAGTAAGAGAGTGTCGCAAAAAGTGGTTATGTGGGAATTCTCACAACCATTAGGTGAATTCATGTTAATTGTTCACTTGTATTGAAAAACGACTATTTTGTTAAAAATAATGCACTCGAACATTAATAGAATATCCAGCATCAGAAATATTCATCAAATTATTCCCTATGGTACTGTCATGTTTCCGAAATTAATTAAGTACAAAGGATCTCCTTGTATGAATATATTCTAGAGTATTCCTGAACAAGTCCTTTTGCCCTTTCATCAGTAAATATTGAGCTTATCAAATATCTGAAGAGCTCAGGAATCATCAATGATAGGCAATACGGCTTTCGCCACCGAAGATCTACTGGAGATCTACTTGCCTACGTCAACCATTTACGGCAAGCTTCATTAGAAAAACACAGGGAATCTCTAGCTGTCGCATTGGACATATCGAAAGCATTTGACCGTGTTTGGCACGAAGGACTCCTCCACAAACTACCATCATACGGCTTACCACCTCAGCTATGCCATCTCTTATCGAGTTTTCTTTCAGGCAGATCGCTCCATGTGGTGGCGGACGGTGTATGGTCTGATACCATTGGCATCAATTCCGGCGTTCCACAAGGATCAATTTTGGCACCAACATCCCACTAAACAATTTCAATTTACTGCAAATTTCCAGCAAGTACATTTTTGCGAGTGTAAATTACACATTCAATTTGCAGCAAGTTAACTCAGAGATGGCATCTTCCTCCTACGGAATTCACAATGGAAACTTACATGATGGAAGTTGTCAGAAAATTGAATGTCAGCTCATACCGAAGTTCCAGTGAGTTTACTCTAAATGATTATTTTGCGAATTCTCAGATAATTTGCAGTAAACTTGCAAAAAATTATAGCTGTCACTTGAGAACTCTCTGCAATTTTTACGAATATTGTATCTTGAGCTGATGGTAAACTCGCAGGTTAATTGTTTTATATGGTGTTGTAAATATCAGTAATACTTACGACAAAATCAGGGCGAGTGGATAATGAGTTATAGAAGAGCTATAATTCTGAACTTGCATTGAAATTACCTACCCTTTGGTAGGCTGGTGCAAAATTTGAAAATATTTTTGATACTGATAAAAAAGGCCAACAATTTCATCAAATTTGTTTGAAGTGACGCCATTTTCATCTCATTCTTGAAAAACATTCGACAATGTTCCATTCGGATGAATTGAAGAATATGGCATTATATCAAATAATTTGATCAAATTTGATGACATTATACACGGGCTTTTGTCAGTATCAAAAGTATTTCCACATGCAAATAATTGTTTCTACCAATCATATTATTAGAACGAAATTAATACAATTCAAGATAAGAGATGATGATACCAGTATTGAAGCAATACATTTTTTGATATATTTTTATTCAATTTTATATCATCTTTACAAATAAAAATAACGATTATTCATGAAAAATTATTAAAAATTGTAGTAGAAACTAAAACATTAGTTTTATGAGTATGGAGGATAAAGGCTTTTTCAGTTGTAAATCATTCTAATAAATCTCGTTTTAGCATAATGGAATCAAATCATCACTATCTTCTCAAAAAGCTATCATCCATGTTGGGATATGATGCACGAACAGATTCTGAAAAGAAATAAATAGATATCAGCTGGAATGATTGTGAAAAAAATTACCTATTTTTTTCTCAATGTTTCAGAATTGTTATATTCATACACAGGGTGGACCATTTTAATCTATTATGGATAATATAGTTATTTCCGGAAGCCGCTAACAAAAAAATGGTTTCCACAAAAGTTGAAGGGTTCAATGGAAACCAAATAATAGATCTACTCACAACCCCCCCCCCCAGGACGGAGTTGAATTTTTTTTTCAATGGGAACCCTACTTTTTCACAACGGATTATTGTTTACGGTGAGAAAAAAATGTCAAGCAAATTTTTATTTGGGCACCAAATTTCTAATTTTGGTATATGAGTTGGAGAAAATTAGGCCTTCTGCTAATCTACTTTGGCACTACTTTATGTTTTTAAGCAAACCCTCAATCTGGTTAACGAATTACATGAATGAAGTAAGATTCTTTGTTTTCTCCAACTCAAATACCAAAATTAGAAATTTGGGGCGCAAATAAAAATTTGCTAAACATTTTATTTTATTTTCTCCGTAGAACAAGAATCCGTTGTGAAAAAATTGGGTTCCCATCTCGTTTCCCATGGAAAGAAAATTTCATATCCCAGGGCCGTATGGGTGCCCTGAGGTGGGTTGTGAGTAGGGCCATTCTTTGGCCCCCATTGAACCCTCCAACTTTTGTCAAAGCCATTTTTTTGTTAGCGGCTTCCGGAAAGAACTATTATATCCATAATAGATTAAAATGGTCCACCCTGTATATATAGAGTATCCAGTAAACCATGCTTGGTTCATAATAGACAAGTTCCTAACCTATCAGAAAACAACAACTTGACCTCAGTAAAAACCTCACGGTTTTCGAGATAAGTAGAGGTAGGTATTTGAAACAAGCTTTTATTAAGTCAGTAATATTAAATATGAATACCTATACCACAGATTAACAAACCTTGATCTGTGCCTATACCTACCATCAAAAACATGGAGGTAGAAAATGAAAACAAAAGAGCATCATGAATGTTGAAACATTTTTGACAATCTCTGTTTAGCATTTACAGGATCTGAGATGTTTGTTTACAATATTGTGTTATAATGGTTGGTTAGAAGGAAGCACGATGAAAATATTCATAGGAAAAGTTTCCATGACGGTTATAATCATATATCGTAATTACGTCTATTGATATTTCACAATTTTTCTTCCACCTGTATCAAGTCTTAAATTATTTCTGGTTCATGAAAGAGTCACGATGATTAAGATAATGAAATATGATTCACTTACCGCCATTTCTGCTTAACTATGATCTTCTTGAGAAGGGTTATTGAATTCCGAACATTCGATAGTTAATTTGTTAAGAAAATAAGAAATAATCACACAGCGTACCAACACCAAAACTCATCACAACTCACTGGCAAAGACAAAACAAGATGGCAGAGAGTGAAGAAGGAGAACAAAGAGACAATTATTGCGCTTGCGCATGCATCTGAATTGTATCATGTGATACATATAAGCTTAATGGAAACTTATGATAAATTTGTAGAGTGTTACTTGTGGTAAATTGATAAAAATGATTTTACTATAAACTTTCACTAGTGAAGTTACATACTGAAAGTTTAACGCCAACTCTCATATCGAGGTGGTGGTAAGTTCATTTTTTTCAAGTTACAATAAGCTCATTTTTGAAAACTTTCTAAAAATCATCTTACAGGCAATTTTCGAATGGAAGTTGCAAATAACCAAATTTACAGTAAATTCTCATTTAACTCGCGAAGAAAGATTTCAATTGTAAAAGACTATCATACTTGCTGCAAATTGTTGTAAATTACAATGTTTAGTGGGATTATTCCTTCTTTATATCAATGATCTGTTGGGAGTAACAACTTGCCCCATCCACAGCTTTGCAGATGATAGTACTCTCCATACTGCGTTCTCTTCCAGAATTCCCATTTCTTCCCAGAAAACTAAGAACTCACGGCGCAGGCAGGTCAATGCTTTCAATGAGGACCTTGCTGAAATCACAGCCTGGGGAACCAACAACCTATTTGAATTAAACGCCACCAAGACTCAAGCCTGTATTCTCTCTAAAAAGGCGGAACTCAGTATGCCCGACATTGTTATGTCTGGCACCACCATCTCCACCAAGCCCACCATATCTATGCTTGGTATTTCCATCAGCAACACTCTTTCATGTGATAATCATGTCAGATCCATCGCAATAGCTGCTTCACGAAAACTCGGATTCTTGTTCCGTGCGAAAAGCTACTTTACACCTCAACAGCTTCTCATGATCTACAAAGCGCAGATACGGCCTGTTCTAGAATACTGTTCCCACATATGGGGTTCAGCACCAAAACATACGCTGATGCTCTTAGATTCCATCCAGAGAAGAGCCATTCGCCTGGTGGGTGGCGCCACACTCACTCACTCTTTGACATAATTGGAACACCGTAGAAAGGTCGGCGACCTTTCACTCTTCTATCGTTACTTCCACGGGAAATGTGCTTCGGAAATCTCTGCTATCATCCCTTCACTAGCAATACCAGTCAGACGAACTAGACAAGCCCAGTCAGCACATCCTTTCGCTGTCAACCTCGAAAGATGTCGAACAGCACTTTATCAAAACTCCTTCATCCATAGAACGGCTAGGCTCTGGAATTCATTGCCCGAGGAAGTATTCCCAACAACATATAATCTCCAGAAGTTAAAAAAAATTCCAATACCTACCTCCTATTCCTATCCTCCCTAGGAACGCACGATGTTCTTTGAACATTATAGGGATTCCCTTCCGTGCGCTCCAAGCGATAAAAAGAAACAGTTACTCACCCTCGTCATTGCTACTCTTCTGTCACGCTCAAATATGGATATTTCGAAAAATTTTCTCTCGAATATCTCTGTTTGACATTCAAATACGTAATTGTTGCGGCTAATGATGGATGTCCGCGATATTAAATTCCAACATTCAATGGAGGTTCTCATGACTGTCTCAGCAGGCATCGTTATTGGGTTATCGATAGAGATGATAACTAACAAGCCTATATTAGGTGCGTTTTGTTGACGCTAACCTAGTTCTGTAACAGCAATTCCATGCGTTTTCTTGACATATTCTATGAATTCGCCCCAACAATTTCCAAAGTTATTCGCTTTGGCTGCTCGATGTATTTCGATCGAGCAGGACGATAGAATAAGATGTCAAGAAGAGAAATCGAACAAAATAGCGGTATTGAATGTTCATTTTTTAGGTTTCTGATTTTCTGATTTTCTCACCCAAAGCTAGTGATTGGAAATAGTGAAAGTTTTTACTACGAAGGAATATATGGTATTTGTTATTAAATTGGGCAGGAATTATGTCGCTGCCAGACGGATTTTTCCATTGAGGATTCGGAGATTCAATAAAGTATAATTTTCAAAAAACTACAGTATTTCTCCTCGACGTTGAATCTATGCAAATAATGCTATTACATGAGGAAAAAAGTCAGGTAACCATCAAGAAATTTGAGTTTATTTGATCAATCATTGTATTCTATTATTCGGGTTAATTCCGTTTTCTTGCACAACCATTCTATTCTATTCCACAGGTTATCAACAAAACGCACCTAAAAAAGTGCTGTTTGTAGGTTAATCGAGATGGTGGTACATTCATCATTCCAGATTTTTTGGAATTTCCTCTCCTCGTTTCTATAAGATAAAAATATGAATATTATTCCAATATACGTGTAGTAAGGACAAATCAGATGATTTGTCCCAAAATGTCACTGCGTTTAAAGAATTTTCCTATTAGAGAGCATAAAAGAAAAGTTCACCAGGTTGCCAGTGACAGTTCGTATTGAAGAAAGTTTGGAGAAGAGAAATGGAGGTATATAGAAAAAACGAGAGAAAAAATATCGAAGCTAAGTGCAAATTTTCAGCTCTTTTTATTAATTTAACATTTCATTCCACTTTATTTGGTCTTTCCACTTTTTTATATTTACACCATTCAATAAAACGTGAGTATTGCTTCTAATACCTGTCTCAAGACTTCATTGGAGTTTTTCATCACATGCATGATCCATTGTGGCAATTTTAGTTTTCACTGAATCAAAAATGACAGTAACGCTGTGTCTGCCACCCCAACAATTACTATAGTCATTTGTTTAAATAGGCAGGAAAGCACGAAGCTCTGGCTCAATTCCAGCCGCGGCATTAAATCTGCTTTTCTGCCGTCTGGAACACATAATTTTTTCTCGAAATTCGTCATAATTCAAGAAAACTCCAAAGAATTTATCATTTTGTGTTCACCCAAGACAAGTCATTGTTAATTTTGATTACCAATTTGATTCGAATTGACACTTGGAACGTTGCATAGCAACAAACTGTTTCTGCATATAGGCAGTACTTTACTGCCTAGTCAGAGAAAGTACAACTTTCGTGACAGTCAAGTGTCAATAAAAATCCACTTTTCATGACATTCGGAAAAGATATTTCTTCATATTCACAAAATATAGTGCTATTTAATGGATGATGAGGAACAAACTCTCAAATATTTCCTGCGTTGTTGCACTTCCCAAACTAAATTGCATGAGGGTATATGGTGAATCACGCACGCTTGTAGAAGAAGTACGTGGAATTTTGTCACCTGTCAACAGATATGAAATGTCGATTTTTTTTTTGCCTGTACAAAATAAATTGATATTTATCATACAAGGGAAGAAAGTAGTAGATTTCAGCTCGAAGTTGTGTGGTCGTGAGCTAAAATCTAATATTGACGTGAAATTTGAAGTTTTCTACAGGAATTACACCTGCATTTCGGGCATTCTTTTGCAGGCATCTTCATCCTTCTCTTGAAGTAATTAGATATCTGTCAGTCAAATTCTATGATTTGATTTCGAAAAATTGCGAACTTAGTGGTTGTTTATTAATTTACGTAGGTAACCACGAAGTGGAATGGAAGATAAAAAGGACTTTCTTTTTCGGAGACGGTGTTACTGGCTTATTTTCGGAACAAGCACATCAACAAAAGTCATAAACAGTGTATATACACTTTTTCACTTCGCGGATGATAGAACCCTCCATACCGGCTCCTTTTCCAGGGTTCCAATACCAGCAAGGCCAATCAGAGGAAGAAATATTGACAACATAAATATGGACTATGGGCAGCAATTCTCGAATGAAGATCCAAGAACTTGGTAGATTTCAAACAAAACACAAGCATGCCTTGTCTCTAGAAAAGCCGATCTTACTGTGCCCGACATGAGCTTGTCAGGAGTAACCATACCTTTGGAGACATCCATTTCGATGCTTAGTTTCACTATCAGCAATAACCTTCCTTGGGAAAATCACGTGAGATCAATTGCTAAAAGAGCATCCCAGAACTTGGAATTCTCTTTTATGCCAGGAGCTATTTCACTTCCAGTCAGCTACTTGATCTATCTATCTATAAGGCACAGATTCGACCTATCCTGGAATACTGTTGCCATATTTGGAGTGCAGCACCCAAACATACCCTGAAACTGTTGGATTCTATTAAAAAAAGGGCAATTCGTCTCGTGGGTGTTGCCTCGCTCACAAGCACAGAAAAGTTGGCGATCTGGCTCCATTCAATAGATATTTCCATGGACGATGCTCTTCTGAAATATCAACAATTGTTCCTCCCTTGGCAGTCCCCGCGAGATTAACCCGTCAAGTTGAGGCTTCGCACCCCTTCGTGGTCACTTTGTAGTCCTGCAGAACATCTCTTTCCAAAGAATCGTTCATCCAACGAAAAGCGAAGCTCTGGAACACATTGCCAAGAAAGGTGTTCCCCGAGGCATATAACCTCCAGAATTTAAGAAGAACACCAATTCCTACCTTATTTCCCTTGGTTCTCACAATGTTCTCTGAACATTACAGGGTATCCCTTTTCGTGGGAACCACAGAACTCTTATGGAAATAGTAATTTATGGAACAGTCACTTTTACCTGTCGAGAGATGCAATGTCAAACTTTTTCCGTCAGAGTAAACACGTATTTTTTTTATTATTCGAACTACTATATATTTTCTATTGTCACACATGTGTTACACAGGTCGAAATTTTCCAATTAGCAACCCTCTATAGTTCGTGTTTCATCGGTATTCTCTTAGAACCTCATTATACGATGTTCACAAATTCATTTCGCAGCAAAATGAGCCCTGCTCCATGAACGAATTACGCTACAATTCATGTTACTGGTAGCGCATTTATTTTATAGGTACTGTTATTTATCGGTTTTTGTCACGAATATCGCCACGTTATACCATTCGTTATGCATTTGTCAATGTTTAGTGCCTCTACTTGCAGTTAACGATATGCAAAATAATGTCTGGCTGAACTTAAATGTTTATGTATACACTCGTCATTGGTCATTTGTTTATCTACGTGATATGAAATACAACCATTGATGATCGAATTCGTGGAATTATTACTGATTGATTTGGTATGAACGGATTATGAGCGCTTGAACTCTCGTTTACCTAAAACAGAAAAGAACGGACACGTTCATTCTATGTTTATCAAAGTGATGTAGGTGACAATACAAAGGAGGAAAGTGACTCTTTTTTTGTAACTTACCTATTATTCGATTAGAACAACAGGCCTCATGGTATTTCAAAAATCCCTGCCACCTTGCTAAGCTAAGTTAGAACACTGCAGATTGAGTTTTTTTTTTCAATAATAAATAAATGTATTCGCAACAACAACAAGTGTGAGTAAATTTGTGTGAAACATGCGATATCATTGCAAATGCCTTGCCATGTAGGTTTTTCAAGAACCTGTCTATGGATTGGTGAAGATTCACATATACTGTAATCAACATCGGGACACAGTTGATGAAATCAAAAAAAAAAGAGAAATTGGTATATACAGTGTCATTCATAAAGTCGGCATCATATGGGAAAAACTTTCATTAATGACTTATTTTGGAATTCGAGTTGGACGTTGAGTTTTGCTTAAAAAAAGATGAAAAATGACCTACTCAATCGGGGTCACGTGACTTTCGCTACATGTCAAAAGTGACATTTTTTCAAATCAATCGCTAAGTAGGCTTATTTGTTCGAATATCGAAAAAGTTGTTTCTATTTCAATTTTACACATGCTTCTCGAATTTGATCTTTCTATTGCAACTTTTAGATTTTGATTTTTTTTTTAATTTTTCGAAATTTCTGTAATATTTGAAGAATTGTTAATCCCACGTAACTACTCCATACCAGTAGCATTTTCATGCTTTCACTGATTATGGACAGAAATATAATTTTCTTCAGAAAATGATAATACCCGCTTTCAAATTCTTTTATGTTTGATGCAAAGTTGATATATCGTCAAGCATTTAGAAACGAAATTCATAAACTGATTTTTTCAGTACTGAAAAAATAAATTCAAATGGATTTAGTTCCTAAATACTTGACTCAAACATAACAGAATTTTGATGTTATGTTTTGAAGCGGAGATTATCATTTTCCGAAGAAAATCATATTTTTGTCGATAATTAGTGGTAATTAGTAATTGAAAGTTAGTAGCATGATAAAGCTACTGGTATGAAGTAGTTTTATCAAATTAACAATTTTTTTAATATTACAGAAATTTTGAAATTTTTTAAAAAATATCGAAATCTAAAAAATGTAATAGAAAGATAAAATCCGAGTCACATTTGTAAAATTCAAATAAAAACAACTTTTTCAAGTGAACTTTTTCGATATTCGAACAAATAAGCCTACTTTCAGCGATTAATTTGAAAAAATGTCACTTTTGACATGTAGCGAAAGTCACATGTCCCCGATTGAGTAGGCCATTTTTCATATTTTTTTAAGCAAAACTTAACGTTCAACTCGAATTTCAAAATAAGTCATTATTAAAAGTTTTTCCCATATGATGCCGACTTTATTGAATGACACTGTATAATCAATTAACCAATACTATCTCACATCTTATAAAATCAAGAATGAAATTATTTGTATTATGCACCAGAAAAATAGATAGAAAGTCAGTAGCACACGCACAAAAAAAATGGGGGTAAGTATGTACTCCCAGTATTTCGAATATTTGACAGCTATTTTCTGTTTTGTTTTCCTCACAAGATGTAACTCGTTGTGCTGAACTAATGTACCAA
Source organism: Phaedon cochleariae (assembly GCA_918026855.4). Taxonomy (NCBI): domain Eukaryota; kingdom Metazoa; phylum Arthropoda; class Insecta; order Coleoptera; family Chrysomelidae; genus Phaedon; species Phaedon cochleariae. Next base: position 59,744,908 of record OU896709.1, on the reverse strand, counting down.
TTCAATATCTTATTAAAAATACGCGAGTATAATTAAAAGAAACAGTTTTTGATTTCCAACTTTGACACCCTGTATATCGAATATGACGGGCTACAATGAAAAATGATATTCAGAAACTCATATTGTTTTTGTTCAAGCAAGATACGGTCAATGGATTGACCTCCTTTTAGCGGACACCCTGTATAATGATACATTATCTCCTATTTCAACATCATTCAAGATTCATCGATTATTTGATGGAAACAAGCCTTCCCAGATTTAGCATTCACGTTTTGACCTTTTTTTCGAGGAGTCTAATATTATTGATTGTATATCTCCTGGTGAGCTATTGTGAATTTTTGGAGCTATGTAGAATAATGACTTCTGAGCAATAGATTTGTTTACTCTAGGTGTAGTAATATTCAGTGCTACTCTTCCACGGGTGGTGTACATGTGCTGCACATTTTGTAAGTAAACTTTATTCTGAAACGTGAACAATATGACTGTATTTCACGAAGAGTTGTCTTATGTCTAAAATGTTCATTTTCGTGAAGAGAAGTTCGGTCGAATATTGTTTTGGCTTGAAAGACATCATTTTGATTATTCTTTTTTGAACAATTCAGCTGCCTAAGAAGTGTTTTACCAACGCCTCCCCAACCAATTATGCAGTCGTAGAGATGTGATTCTACTAGAGAGTTATATATTTTTTGAGTTTCTTTAGAGTAAGTATTTGATGACCTGGTGAAATCTGTAAGGTAATGATTTTCAAGATGGATATCTATAAATATCCCTAGATATCTAGTTGAATTGCAAATAGTTTCACGCCTTGATTTCATACATCATCAGATTTTTCACTTGGCTGGTGAGATATTCATTATTTTCTCAGAGCAGTATTATTGTCTACTTGGGCAATTACCGGTGACTCTTATTTTACAACAACAACTGGAGATCAAAATGGATGGCTGACGGTTGATTTTGTTCTCAAAGATTCTAGTCGAATCGCATATCTTCGTATATCCTATTCGAAAGAATACCATCTTCCATCCTCCTCGAAAGTGAACTCTATAATCTTCATCTAATTTCTAGTGGAGATCAAAATGGATGGTTGACTGTTGATTTTGTTTTCAAAGATTCTTGTCGAATCGGATATCTTCGTATATCCTATTTGAAAGAATACCATCTTCCATCTTCCTAGAAAGTGAACTCTACAATCTTCATTTAATTCCTAGTGGAAGTTGCCACGTGCTTATCTCGAACGAACAAAAACGGGTGCCCTGAAGCACGAGCAAAGGGGTAGCTCAGTACTCAGTCGGGTATAGGGCGAGTTCTTTAAAAACAAAGTAATTATTGAGAACGCCACCAACTCACATAATTTGGCAAGTTTAAGTTGGAAAACTTCCATGATCTTGATGGGTCCCGCGTTTTGAACCGTATCGTCAAACAAAAAAAAATGATGGTAGGAGCTCATCAGTGAGAACACTTAATCTCTTTCCCAAGTTACTATTGTTTATGTTTATTCACTTAATATGTTACTTCTTCATCAATGTGGGGGTGAAAAATATTTCCTGAGTTAATATTGTACTCAAAAAATTATATATATGCATGTGGGCAGAAATAAAGGATAGAAAGGCATGCAGCTTATGTGTATAGGTGGTAATTATGACGGCAGCAGCATCCCAGCTCATCCAATCTGACCATCCACTCCAAATAGTTATGTAAGCAAGTAGCAATATAGTTGGCCAGCAATGCAAGTAATAAGCAGTCCAAGCAATAGTCTAGGCAAAGGTCCAAGGAAATCATGCAGATCTCACTATGTCATGCATATGACTAGGCCGGTTATTCAATCCGGGACGGCAGCAATAACAATATTATGTAACGATTGGTGATGACGTAATATGCACCATAAACACCAGTAGAAAAATGAACCCTTAAGAGAATGAGAACGCCATAAATTACCTCATGCGATGTTCGAGGGTATATAATAGGCAGTAAATTTTGAGGTTCAGATAGTCTCAGAACCTCATGCCTCATGCCGGTAGGTCAACAAATCCTTGCACAGAAGATCAATTGGCTGATTTCTCTTATCACACACGTGAAAAACGGTAACAACAGCTATATTGCACATTGAAATATGGCCAACATATCCAAATTATTGGATGAATGTCAAATTCATTTATGTACAGAAGCACTTATCAATAGCTGACCGACATCTTCTCTTTTCTCCAACGTCAAGCACCCTTCTCCCTTCCCACAAAATCCCAAATTCCTCTTGAGGTCATCTGAGATGGATAGTCCATCTCTTTCCTCGTTATGAGTATTCAAATTCCTAGTTTGAGAAACATATAGGCACAGAATGTGAACTCCAAATGATAGTTGAATACCTGAACTTATCCGAAATTCTTCGACCAAGTCTGCTCCTACCCAGTGTATCTCTGAAGTGCGGTGGCTGTGAATAAATATAGATGAAGAACACCTCCTGATTTCATGGTCGCTACAGACAAATTAGTGAAACACCCATAGCTCTCCTTAATAATTACTTACAATATGATGGACATCAGCTGATTAGCTACTGACCAGCAACCGTATGACCGCGAAAGCAACAAGTGCGTTATCAAAACCATATCAAAACAATACCAAGAACAAAACAATACCGAATAGCTGATCAAAGTCCCCGAGGACAGCCTTACAAACATTGAGTTTGAGTAGACAAAATGAAGGGTGAGGTATACCTATCAATCCTGAAGAAAACTGGATATTCATAATGAGTGAGTGTTTGGTTATTTCACTCGAATAATGATCTCTACTATCAACGGTGACCACTGTTGCCTTTACATAAAGAAATCCACGATTTAGGGCGAACTCATTATATTATTATAACATGACGATCTGCGCTGATAATAGGTATGGATACTTTATTTCGGGATATTCCAATTTATTAAATGAGGATACGAAAAGACGAAAATATTACGTTACAAAGTCCATCTTAGATGATACCGATACAAGAATGAAATCGTGGACACAACCCGACACAACCTTGAACAATTGACCAATTTACTAATTACAAAAGATTAGTCAGACCGCAGTGGTCCCTTTTTCTTAGTCTGGCTGTGAAAAAGTCATAACTATATATTCAGCCAGAATGCCAGCAACCATGCGAATAAAAAGATATCGCACTGCAATTTTAACACAGATTGTGTTCTTAATTAGGTGACGGGACGAGATCAAATCGCATATGAATGTTTAGCACGTCGCCGTTCGCTCTTATTGTTTTAAAAGTCGCTTTTTGCACGTCCCGAGAAGACCTGGAATGGCCTCTTTGCATTGTCTGCCTTTATTAAGTGCACATTTCATTTCGGAATTGTTTGTTTTTGTCATATATGGAATGAAACTGTATTCGATCCAGTGTCGGGTCGATGATTGATTCGGTTGATTGGGTTTCATTTCATGAGTTATGTCCGAATCGCTTCCTGCCTTTGGAAGAATCATCAGCTAATTGATGATTTTCAAATTCTAACATATACATCACTTCTCGATCGAGGTTCTGATGGAAAGAAGGATGATAAAAGTTTCCATCATTAGTTAAATTCAAAATAGTTATTCATATACCAAGGACGAAACACTGTCTATTATACAGAGAAGCGCACAAAAAACGGCCAGGACTGTAACTTTTGAATTATTCGAGATAGGGTTTTGAAAATTGGTGGGTAGCTAGTACACCAGATTGCTCATTGATTGATGATCAAATTTTCTTCTATCACTTCCAGTTTCAACGGAAACGACCATAACTTTTGATTTTTAAATGGGACACCCTGTATTGTATTCCATAATATGTTAGGGAATACCATGACGAATTCAACGATACCGGATTTGATAGGGTTATTTCAAACGATAACAAAGATATCTACGTTCAAACTTTCCATATGCTCAATGGGTGTGACTTCGCAATATCAAAACTTCTTTCTCTGTCACTCTCATTGAGCATATGGAAATTTAGAACGCGAATATCTGCGTAATCGTTTGGAATAACCCTATCGAACCCGGTATCGATGAACTCGTTATGACAATTCCTAACCGATTATGGAATACAATACAGGGTATCCCATATAAAAATCGAAAGTTGGGGTTGTTTCCAGTAAAACCAAGAGTGATTGAACGTAAATTGTTTCGTCAATTAATTAATGAGTGATATGCTAGCTGCCCACCAATTGTCAAAACCCTGTCTCGAATAATTCAAAGTTACAGGCCTGGCCGTTTTTCCTGCACTTCTCTGTATATGTCACCTATCTCACAAGTTATTATTCGTGGGAGAAGGGGAAGTAACTACCCCAATTACCCCTCCCATATCGATGCCCTTGGAATCCTTCGATTCAAGCCAGCGGATGCCCAGTGGGGACGGTAAAAGGACCTTTATCACTCCTTGTTCTTCCATTGTGTACAGAGAAAAAGAAGTGAAATACACTATATTTATCTAACTTTTTACTATAAAGTTCGTCGGCTATGGTTCCAAGCACAATTTATAGTGAACAGTTCGATTTTATCATAGTAATTTCTCAAAGTGAATATTGCTATGAAATGTAAGTACTATGAATTATTATTTTCGATAGGTGAAAAATTCAGATCAGAGTAGAATTCTCCTACAAAGACTGATAAATCTACCTTAATATTGTAATGATATTTCCCTTAGAGGGACTCTAGAAACATCATCAGGAAGGCAGGAGTACAACAATCATCCTGTAACATGCATCCCAGATTTTTCGTCAAAACTTCAAGAGAAAAACAGCCCCCCCTCCATCATACCCCCAACACCGCTCCAGATGACCTCAAAAAATACCCAAAAATATTCGGCATGCATGGTGGAGAAGGTACGAAATTAATCATCAAATAGTTATTCACGAAAATATTCAAAATGACCTTCATTTACCTTCAGACAGTGGTAGCATCTATTAACAAATTCCTCTCGCACGTTTGAAAATGTTTCTTTAGCTATTGCTGAGCCTTCAATCCTTATTGTTTTTTTAAACTGTCCAGATCAATAGGTTCTGTTGAGAACGGATTCCAAATGACCTCAAAGAAATAAATCGTTGGGTGCCAAATACGGCGAATGTGCCAGCCACTGTCCTGTTGAGAGTTATCATCTGCCAATACTTTTAAATTACATCACCATCGAGGTCCATGCCAAAATTTTCCCAACGAATGGATAGGTCGTAGAGGATCAAAAGAATCAAATGAATGGCCAGCAAGCTTGGCGGACTTGGCACCCAACAATTTCATTCTATGGGGTCAGTCAACATCCCATATCAACAGAACCTATTGAGCTGGACAGTTTGGAAAATAAAATAAGTACTGAATGCCAGGCAATAACTAGAGAAACATTTCAAAACGCGCAAGTGGAATTTGCCAATAAACTCTACCACTGTCTGAGCGTCAATGAAGGTCATTTTGAACATTTTTGTTATTACTATCTGATGAAGGTACTTATGATATGTATAAATCAGAAAAAGACAATTCATTATCTGATTCAGATCAAATTTTATTTTGGATATACCTCTCTTATAGCAGTTTGTTTCTTACGTTTAATTCTTTCATTTGTTTTGTATTTTTGTTGTTCATTTTCACTATTCGTTCTCATTTCTCATAGACTCAACTATTATAAGTACTCATGTAACTTTATTCTGTAATATTTGTGAGTATGTTGAAATTGAGAGTAAGAAATATGATTATTTTTTTTATGAGAGTGTTTGTTATGATTGTTTCCATCTTGTTAGAAATAGGTTACTTTTATGTTCACTAGAAGTACATAATGTTTTAACGTCATAGGTTTATCTCATTATTCTTTCTTGAAATTCGTATAGCATGAAACAGATCTTAAACAGATCTATCGAAATCTAGTGAATCTTGTCAAGGTATTTACTGATGGAATAAAAATCGGACTGGCAACGCAGAGAGTGAGTTGAAAACGACTGTCATTTGCTGTTGTCAAATAAATTATTCACGAAATCAAGAACTGTCAGATGACCGACCCTGAAGGAACAACATTGAAACACAACCTCACTTTTCTTATTTGTTCACAAGTGATTGAGATAGTTTTTCACAATTTGGTATAGGAATCGTATTTTTCGGCTATTGCCATCACATTGTGCTGTTGTACAATGCACAAAAACTGCAGCAGAAGACGAAGGAACCCTGTTGGTACATTATGACTTGAAAGTGAGTACCTACTATAGTCACTCACATATAGTTTTCATTTTTGAAAGTTGGTAATTTCTCTGATTACTCATCGAAATTCCTTCTGTAATAGGAGCTAAAAATACACATGAAATTTCAAAGATAATCCAAGAAGGGTAGGGGAGGACTGATGGTCTGACATGCAGACGAAATATGATCGTGTGTGTTGTAAACATTTTCAATCTATTAGCAGTATTAGCTTGTATTGCAGAAGTGGCAGAAGGAATTTTGATAAGGAATGACAATATTTCATAATGATAACTATGTGATATTACTATTTACCTGGAAAATCATATTCCTTCGTCTATCGATGTATTTTTTGTGCATTGTACAACAGCACATTGCGAAGGCATGCTTGAATTGATGAATAGCGCAAAAACCACAATTCTTTTGCCATAATTATGTGAAAAACTATTTCAATCCTTCGATTCCTCTGTGACCAAATAAAAAAGTGAGGTTGTGTTTCAATAATTCACAGAAGAGTGAGGTTGTTTTCCGATATTTTGGTTACAGGGTGTTTCAAAATCGAGTATTAAGATCTCAGAGACTCATTTTTCAGGTCGAAAAGAAACTTCACCTATCTACAGAGCGTTAAAAAGTCAAGGTTCGTTATAGACTTTCTATTCGTTAGGCAATGTCTGGAAACTTGTGATCGAAATCACAAACTATATATGTAGCCTCTTTTGTTTCCATTGATGAAAGGTTCTTCCCTTTCGTTGAACATTTTAATTGAATCTAGGGAATTATAAAAAATTATTTGATAACGGTCGTTAATGCGTAAAAATCACAGAAAACAAAAAAAGTTCGATAACAAAACTACGAGGTTCAGTTTTGATTCTAATTCTAATACACAGGGTGTTTCGAAATCGAGTATTAGAATCTCAGAGACTCATTTATCTACAGAGCGTAAAAAAGTCAAGGTTCGTTAGGCTGTTTTATATTCGTTAGGAAATGTCTGGAAACTTGTAAACGAAATCAGAAACCATATATGTTGCCTCTTTTGTTTCCATTGGTGAAAGGCTCTTCCCTTTCGTTGAAAATTTCAAATGAATCTAGCAAATTATAAAAATTATTCCAAAACGGTCGTTAATGCGTAACTATCACAGAAAACAAAAAAGTTCTATAACAAAACTACACTCAGAGAAATAGTCGGTAGTGAATAACAAACGTTTAGTAGAATAGGCGCCAGTCACTACATTCATCAAATAATACCACTACGAAGTTGTACTATACTAAACAATGAGTATTATACTATTTTGTAGTGGAAATATATGATATAGTATAGCATTATATAATGTTGTAGGTTGTAGTGGTATCATTTGATGAAAGTTGTGACTGGTGCCTATTTTACTAAACGTTTGGTAATAACTACCATATTTTTTTCAGTGCACGAAGTTTCATTTTGTTTTTAATTCTAATATACAAGGTGTTTCAAAATGGGGTATAAAATCTCAGAAACTCATTTTCCACGTCAAAATGAAACTTTATTTCCTATGAATATGTGTCCGCAAACGCTTCCTCACCTATCTACAGAGCGTTAAAAAGTCAAGGTTCGTTAGGCAATTTCTGCAAACCTGTAATCGAAATCACAAACTAAATATGTACCCTTCTTTGTTTTCATTGATAAAAGGTAGTCCCTTTCGTAAAAAATTTCAATCAATCTAGCAAATTATAAAAAATTATTCGATTGATGCCTAAAAATCACAGAAAACAAGAAAGTTCGGAAACAAAACTACGAACTTATTTCGTATTTCAAAATCTACTATAATGGCCCACCACGAAAGGGTTTATGGTTTGAGCAAAAAATTACCAGAACCCAAAAAAATCTCACTGAAAACTCCTACAATCATTATCAGCATACGTTACCTATATGTCTCAGATTTGATCTGAAAAATGAGCCGTAAAAATCTTGATACTGAATCTTGGAACATCCTATAGGTATATCATTTTAGGCTCTCTATACCATTTTTTTCATTATCTAAACCGGAAAGCCGTCACCCCTTCTCCCCCTAAGAAAAAACAATATCGACGCCCCTGGAGGATGCTTCCTCAACCTTTGTACGTAACGGCGGTGGCAAAAAATCGTCGCCTCATAATAATTACACACAAGAGATGTGGCCTTTTCCATCCAAACGGTGCCTGATTAACGAGTTTTTGTTTGAGGTAATAGCATTTCTTGCACACAGTGCGAGATATAACACTTGGCGAATGGAAGTAGTATACCTACCAAGAATTTTAAGCAAGAGCTCTGAGACACTGAATGCATTTTGAGGTTTCATCTGAAGCAAATCTGCAGTTTGGAGAGACATCCTATACTATAGAATCTCATTTAGAGCCGCATGATAAATATATTGCAAATTCGACGATAACCTGAATAGTTCGAACTGAATATTCAACAATTAGGCCTTTTTGATACTATTTCCTGTTGCATCCTTGCATAATAAATAACTATTTACCACCAATAGCTACATAAAACCTATCATTATTTACGTCTTCTCAAGGCGTGAAGTGTTTTTATTTTACCAAGGTAGTTTTCGTCATTTTATGAATGCCACAAGGGTCTATCCTTGGACCATTGCTGTTTTTGCTATACATTAATGATCTTCCATCGTGCATAAATGATAGTTCTACAATATTATTCGGTGACGATTCATTGTGCCTTGTTCGGTCAGAAAAGCAAAAAAAGTTTACCTTAACAGTTACATATTGATACAGCAAAGTTCAACGTTAAATATACAGATTACATAAAATCACTTGGTTTCATTCTTGACAATAAATTGAATTGGAAGAAGCACATTTCCATTCCGAATAGGAAACTCAACACGAGCTGCTATTCTCTGAGAGCAATGATGAACAAAGGCATGGGTCTCCCTATTCTGAAAATGTTATACTATGCTTCTTTCCACTATAGAATTTCCTATGGTACATTTTGCTGGATATATTCAACCGACTGGATATCTACTTCCCGAATTCAAAAGAGAGCAATCATCAGGATAATATGCAAAATTAGTCGATATGATACATGTAAAATTAATTTTATTCGACTGAGAATACTAACGGTTCCTTGTATATATATTTTTCAACAACATTTATATGTACATGCATAAAGATAAAAATCAATTCAATTTCAGTAATGCGGAAACCAGGCTAAAAAATTACCTCATAATTCTTCCACGTCATCGTACAACCTACTTGGAGAAGCATTGTTCCTATATGGTAGCTTCACTGTACAACAAACAACCGAATGTCTACTAATCATTTACCATTAGAGGGTTCAAACATAAAATTAAAGAACTTCTCATTGGTAAAGCTTACTATACAGTTGATGAATACCTCCAAGATGAGCAATTCCAATTATGATCTTTGTAACATTTTATAACTCACATATACTTTCAACACATGTATGTCATGTTGAGAAATAAAGTATTTCTATTTCTATTTCTACTAGTCAATGAAGACATAGCTCTGTTATAATCAATCCGAATTCACTGTCCTGCTTGGCAGGAAAGGCACTTCAATCTATAGCAGGTATATTCAATATAGACAAAGGTTGTTACTCTTTTGCCTGGAATGTAGTCCATTTCATTTTACTTTATTTCTCAAAATTACAATCACTTAATTTGCTCACCTTTCCGATTTCACCCGCAGTGGTCACTATGTCACTTGTCTACTTCATACTCATGTCAACTCAGCCATGGACATTGACAATATGGTTGAAAATGTCGAATATTCGTAAGACTAAATGAGGTCAAGGTCCCTCGTGCTCTTCCTGCACCTGAAATAAACAACGTTAACATGTATTTTTGAAAATATTTTTACATTTACCCATTAGGCAACTTTTTTGTTAAATATATATCTGTTCCTATTTCCGTTTGTACTATACCAATCGTGGATTAATAATTTTTGGACCTTTTTGTAAATACTTGACGAGTAAGTAATCTACACTTTCTCATTTGTCTTTTTGGAATTTCATAAATGTTACTTACTTGCAGGTATAGCACTGATGATGGCTTTTTAGACGGAAGAGCTTTGCGATCCCATAATGAATTTTACAAGAAATGAAAAATCTCTTCATTTCATTAGATTGTGTAATAATCATTTGTAGATTGACTCGTAAGTAACAGTGAGGTTCGAATTCTGATAATCAGCAAAGTAGACTTTATGATAACTCGCTTGTCCCCTATGCTATCAGAGTTTTTTGCTCGTATAATTCGATTTCAAACTATGGTTAGTACAAATGTTTTTCAGTGCCGTAGTAAAGAATGTACTATCACCACAGGACTATAATATACCCCTTGATGGATGCCTCGGGATCTTGGTCCCTGGGTAATAATGATATTATTTACTACCTTGGTGTATAAATATCTTTTGGAGCCATAAGCAATAATCAAATTCATATAACTGTAGCCTATTGGATCTTCAAAGTGATAATTAGTTCCATTTTCACATAAACAAATGTTGACAGTTGCTTATATAATCAAATAATACGTTATAGGAAGGTTCAACAAATATTGAACAGACAACATCTCTGAATTAAAAAAATCAAGAGTTCAAAATATATGGACCACCGTGTTTAATAGGTGTAAATCGCTGAAAGTTCATAATCGATTGCTATTGGGACTTCTAGAGAATGATGGCCTGCATCATATCGAGGAAAATGTTCTAATGATTCAGGAAAAATCGACAGCGAAATCCTCTTGATCAAAATAACCATTCAGAATGAATGCTTCTCAACCGCAGGTGTCACTAATTCAACTCAAAATTAGTTCATATACGAGTAAACCCTCTAAGTAACATTCCTTGTTCACGAAGTTATTAGGGTTATTCAAGTGAAAAGTTAATGATAAGAAGGGAACACAACTTTAATCTATTCTAATAACAGACCGCCGTGTAGACGGACCGAATGAAAAAGAAGGCTCTTGCTCCTAATTATCATAAACAATGATAATTCTTTGATAAGTATGGCCTTTTCGGACGATGCTAAGAAGAATTATGACGGCAACCAAACGTTTAATTATACGCATTAAAAGGCTCAATTGCGCGAGGGGAAACGTTAATTATTAATTATGCTGATATCACGTGGTACAGAATTCACTGGAACGAATAAATTATTTATATGGTATTGTAAGTACAGCTTTGCATCGAGGGGTGAAGAAAGATAATGCTATTAAGAGCGGGAAGTTGCCGTTTACATGCTGAAATAACTGGATCGTGAATTTCAGGAGGGATTCCTCGTCATATTTTAGAGAAAATTTTTTTTTCATGAATATGTATCCTAAATTCCTTGGTTTTTGAGACAGTTATTGAGAGAAAGGATATCCAAGTTGAAAGTATTCATTGCATGTTATTTCATGATCCCCTTGTATAAGCTTTCATGACTGCAAAATTTAGTCTAGATATAGTGACTGATAAAGTCTCAAGATTTGAAAATCATACTCATCGAGTTTTTTGAGTGATCTCAATGAGTGTCGTGAGGGTACAAAAATTAAGCGATGTAGATCGAAAAAGTTAATAATTAATGTTTGATCTCCTAGCAAAGATGAACTTACAGCAATACCAGTCGTCCTAGCGAACATCGTGATATTCACACCTTCAATAGCCAAAATGCTCAAAGGGGAATGAAATATTGAATAGACACAAAAATCAATATCATTTTCACAAATGTTTAAAAAATGAACAACAATGGTAGATGACGAAAGAAAAACAAATACTTTTCTAGCTGATGCCACGCAAACAATGCGTTAAGATTGGAAATTATATAAGTGAATTCAAAATAGTAGAATACGGCGTACCACAAGGTACAGTATTTGGGCCAATTCTTCTCAATGTATATCTCCACAACTTATTCAACGTTAAAAAACAAGGGATGATAGTTAGTTTCGCGGATGACACAGCGATTTTTTATGAATCAAAAACCTGGGATTCTCTGATTATAAAAGCACAAACGGACTTCAAAAACATAAGTGACTGGTTCGATTCTAAACTGCTAACGATTAACTACCTCGGAACAGAATATTTACCTTTTGTTATCAATAAAAATAAGATACTCAATCTTCACCCCTTAAGATCGTGTGTAATGGTGTAATAGTGATATTAGGGAAATACCGTTGGAGGACGAAATCAAATATCTTGGTATAATCATTGACACGCACCTGAAATGGGACAAACATGTGAAAAACTGGTGCATAAAATGAGGAGTATATTATCCAAATTCAAATACATGGAAAACATCGTTTGACTCTTTACTATGATTTAGTAGAATCGCAACTGATGAGGTAGGTATGGTATAATTGCATGGTGAGGAGCTTATAACAATGTTATGAAAAACGTTTGAACTATCCAAAAATGAATATTGAAAATAATATTTGACAAGCCATATAATGTATCCGACAGACGAACTATTCAAACTTAGTAACGTTCTGGATGTGAGACAACTATTCTTCTTAACTTTGGCAGTCGAACAGAAGAAAAACAAAAGAAAACAATATACTGAACATCCCTACTCTACACGATTCAAATAGAACTATGTTATAGTGCTTTCTGTAAAGAAAACCATAACCCAATGATCCATTATGTTTCTTGGACCGGAAATACACAACGACATAGGAACTGAACTGAATAAACTGAATTCCATACATCTTTTCAAAAAGAAATTACAAATTTGGCTTCTTTCAAGATCGCGGACTTTAGCACATCAGTCGATCGATTCAGAAAACATTATTATCACCGAGCAAGTTAAAGTATTTTCATTATCTCAGTTTGAATCCTGTATTGTTCTGTTTTATTTCAACCTTAGTAATAGTTTTGCGTTAGTTAAGAAGTGTGTACAAGTAGTTATTTAGGAAGTGTGTACTAGTAGTATTTTTTTCCTTTTTCTTCATCGCTATCTACTTACGTTCGTGGGATACAAACACAGTTTCACTATCAATTTACTACAGGTGTGATTGGTGGAGTTGTCAGTTCAACACAAGTTATAGGTACTTTTCTGAACTAATGGAGTAGCTATTAACTGGTAAAATGTAAAATTAAAACCCTCCTTTGGGAAGAACTCTTGTTTTATTCTATTTCCAGTTCTGCATGTATTTATTGTATACCAATGAATGAGTAAAAATGATCTAGATAGATGGAAGTTATTATTAATATTATCATCATTATTATTATTAGAACATTGAATTACATCCTCCCGAAATCTATGGATCGATACGTATATACTAATACAAAAACAAGTGTTTCTTTCCTTGATGCTGATTGATTTCAATTTAGCCAGGTTAACGTTAAGGTGATCGTGATATTACTTGCAATGCTAATGTAATTCATAAGAAGTATAGATATCATCAATTTGAGTTCATCAGCGGGGGGCGGTGAAGTAGATATATTTCATGGTTCTCGGAGCATTAATAGGGCTTGCCAGCGCTAAAATGACACTTTTCTGCTAATCCAGGAGATGAAGTTTTATATGCATTTGCAGCCTGCTAGTGCATGAAGAATATATAACATGCCGCTGAACAAAAAATAGGTGAGTGAACCATTGAAATCATAAATTTGAACTCTTCCAATCAGATTCTTCTTCCTCCTACAATGTACCTGCAAATCTCACGAAACATTCTTATCCTCAGCTGCTATTCTCTTTAACTACGGAATTTCCAGAAACTCATGAAATGTTTACAGTATCGCTATTGGTCAGCTCTTACAGTTTTCCATGTCTTCACAAATCATCTCAAAGTCGAATATATCTATTGAAGCTCAGTGCTATATTATTCTGTCTTTCATTTCACTTCCGAATCATTCCCTCCTGTTTAATCAGTCTTGAATTGATTCTGCAGTACGATATCAGTGTCATTGTAAATAACCGATTCACTGACTATTGATGTTCGTATTCGTAATTTCAAGGAAATCTAAAAGTATTGAGGCACTTGATCATGCTCTCCTGAATTATTTGTGGTTAATTGTTTTTTTTTGTGTATTTTCCCAGTGTCCAAATTCATCGATCGATCGCCTCGTTTATAATACAACGGAAACAGGTCGTCTGGAAGCGTTCTAATCAAGTTCCCAGTGTATTGACACCTCGATCATCACTGTTCATTGTTTTTCACGGTGAACGGATATCCTAAGAGCAGACGAGTGTTTTTTTGACTTACAATGGTTCCCAACCGCCAAGTGTACTTCAGGATCAGTGGACCAAGAACTTAAATATTATTATTGTCGTCAGCGGTTTTGCGGTATCGCTTCGCCACCGATATGTTTATTCATCTATGAAGAACGACCGGATCATTTTATCTTTATGAGAGCCTTTGCCTCCAGCTAAGTGCCAGACAGAGCATGGCTTATTCATGATGAGTCCAGAATGGGCTAGTCGACTATTTATTATAATTTTAGAATAGATTCAATTATCATTTTTATTCCATATTTTTTCAGATTGTTTCGGTCGACTTTGAGGTGCAATAATGATCATCAACTTTGTCACTGCAATTTTCAAACGGCTAGACGCATTTTTCTATACTTCACTGCGAGTAGAACGATGGGCGAATGAATTATTGGCATTCAATTACTACGCTGTGTCGTTAGGTACCTGAATTAATTTTTGCGACACTTCTCACACTTTTTTATGTGAGTAATGAGTGTATATGCGTTGTTCGAAATTGTTAAATTTTGGAGCTCATTTCAAACGTACCGCCATGGTCACTATTTGGCAATACGTCGAATAAATGGTGACATGAGCTTTTATGCTGTTTCGTTATTGGTCAAATAATCTTCCATTCCAAGCAGAGATGTCAAGTCACCAATTATAATCAAGTTATAGAAAACATGTAAGAGTCCTGTCGTTGAATGAATTATAATAGGAGGAATCCATGATATTATAGTTCATTCTTGACTTTTTCGAGCAACCAGCATGTTGAAATATTTCTAATACGCCATAACAAAATCTCATGTAAATGTTAGAGACTTGGCAACATTGTGCTGAATGCTGAGAGGGGACAAGTCCCCGCTCACAAGTCGTGCGCGCGGTGTTGTCACGTTCACCGCTCAAATTGTTCTCTAGTGTGAATTAATATAATTACTATTCACACAAATGTATTATAAGCAATAAGCCACAAATCATAATGGATCATTTCGAGATAATTGATTTTTCATTGCTGAATTGGAATATTACCAATACATAATTGAGAATGTATCAATATTTGAATAACTAATATTTCTGAAGTTATCAATCGTATTTCAACACATGGTCAAAATTTTTAATAAAATAATGAAATCGAGAGGTATTTGAGTGATGATTCTATTTTTGAAAAAATAAAAAATAGTCCACTCGCCTATTACGTACAGTCTGAGCTCACATCAGTGCAGTTATCAATTTGCCCGAGTCATCGTTAGCATTATTGGTGTGAATATACACTCGCAACGACGTTATGCTCAGAAAAAAAAACGAATTCCAATATACATGAGTAGCACACCATATTATATTACTACCATGAGTAGGCATACCATATGTTGAAATACGAATGGGAACCTCAGAAATATTATTTATTTGATAATTCATAAATTCTCAATTATGTATGAGTTAAATCATTAATTACCTATTAGAATTCCATTATCACAAGATTGTCCCTCTCATTTGTTTTGTCTCATTGTTAATGATGAATCTGTGTTAATAATAATTATATTACTTCACACAAGAGGAAATTTGGTCCGGTAATCGTGACAACACAGGACTCTGGGCGTTGTCTTGTCACTTGCACTTGCACAGTATTGCTAAGTCTCTATAGCCGATATTCACATGATGGTTGGTTGTGTAGTTTGAGAAATATTTTCATAAGTTGGTAGCTCGAAAATGTCTCAAATCAATAACTATAATATCGTGGCTTCCTCCTATTAGGTCAAATGAAATATTTCATTGGGATGAGATTTTATTCAACGATAGGGCTCTAACAATTCGACGGTCATCTCACGTAATGACGTATCTCAGTTATCTCAACTTCACGGGAATTCCATTCGAAGATTTTCAATATCTTGATTATTCGCTCATAACTCAGAGGTTTCTTCATGAAAGATCATTGTTATTTTTCTATAAGCGGAAGAACTAGAACTAGTTGTTATGATATGGTGAGATATCAAGAAAGCATCGCTGAAATGAAGATAAAAATATGTTTGTAAGATACGTCACTACTCGAGATCAGGTTTGTCAATGTGGCCTTAGATACGCCATGAATATTTAAATAAAATAAAATATAATTATAATTAATATGAGGTCCGACTACTCATTCTCATTGTATAAGAAACGCAGAAATCGTTTCGACATGTACAATACCTTAAAATACCCCTCTCAGTACCTTGTGGCGTCACCCGATATATTCTAATTTCCGCGGCAAATCAAATTGTGAGGTACGTCACTGTTGACAATTTCAACAACTATTGAAAAGATAATACACGATTTGACGCAACTACCATAGTTAGGTCACTTTGTGAGATTTGGTTGTCGAATAATTTGAGAAAGGCTGAGTATAGGATATTTAATTACACGAAAACTAATGAATAATATTGAGCTACGCCACTCTGTGAGATCAGGGAGTATAAGAATATGGGTCATTTGACGAAGTATCTCAAATTCCGATTTTTATGAGATACGTCATTACGTGAGATGACCCACGAATTTTTTAATAACTTGATTAAAAATGATGGTCTGACAACCTTGCTTTATAAGTGGAAATGGAAGATTATCTAACCAATAATATAAACAGCATAAGAACTGACGTCCCTATACAGGGTGGGTCACGGTAGATGGCACCTTAGATGTTTACGGAGAACGGGACATAAGATCATTCTGAAAATTTGGTTACTCAAGTAATTGCTCTTTATCTATCGATCTGAAATATTTTCAGCTCTGCGGCGTTGCCGCTTCTATCGAAAAGTAGCAACAACTTTGTTATTTTAAATGGAACACCCTGTATTTTATCGCATTTTCAGATTCTCTTTGAAGAGCTGATTTTATCGATGCATCACACTTGGGGTCTAGCGAAAATGATTACAGAGATATAGGGTGTGAAAAATCGACATTTTTCAACTTTAGAAACTTTTTTTGTCGAAACTATTCATTATTGGTCGAAACGGCTCACATGTCCCTATCTCAACTTTTGTTTAACTATCTACTGATATTTAATTGGGACATATACCGGGTGATCAAGAATCTGATTTCTGCACCACCCTGTATTTGTTTCAATTAAATGTCAGTAGATAGTTGATCAAAAGTTGGGATAGGGACATGTGAGCCGTTTTGACCAATAATGAATAGTTTCGGCAAAAAAAATTCCTAAAGTTGAAAAAGGTCGATTTTTCACACCCTATATCTCTGTAATCATTTCCGCTAGACCCCAAGTGTGATACATCGATGAAATCAGCTCTTCAGAGAGAACCTGAAAATGCGATAAAATACAGGGTATTCCTTTAAAATAACAAAGTTGTTGCTACTTTTCGATAGAAGCGGCAACGCCGCAGAGCTGAAAATATTTTAGATCGATAGATCAAGAGCAATTACTTGAGTAACCAAATTTTCAGAATGATCTCATGTCCCGTTCTCCGTAAACGTCTAAGGTGCCATCGACCGTGACCCACCCTGTATATTCGACGTATCCCAGAACATGACCACGTTTGAAATGAGCATTGACACCCAACAATTTCAAACAACGCATTGACAAATTATTTACATGAGATCGCGTAAGAATTGCTGCAAAAATTATTTCAGGGCCGTGGAGTTATTGAATGCCAATTATTAATTACTACTCAAGTAGCCAATCAGCACATACTTCATAATCATTTGAATGTTGAATCCTTATCTGGTAACCGTACCAAAACAATATGCTAATGAATCTGAGGAAAACTGTTGGTTTGCTCCATTTGTTCTCAATCCATTAGATAAATACTGTGAGTGGACCATCGAAGCTAAGAAATATGGTATATTGGACAAATCTACAGGGTGTCTGTAAAAAGGTCTTTACAAAAACATATCACATATCCCCTAGACCAAAATGAGTCGATTCATGTAAAATTACCTTTGTACAAAGTTGCATCGTTTGGGCACCAGAAGGCCTTGAAGTTACAATTTCTATATCGTTTTTCCCATATAAATTTAAAACCGCATATGCGATTCTGCTGAAATTTGGTATATTGATAGAGTTTTATGTGGCGTAAAACTTGATTTTTTAAATAATTGCACCTTTAAAAATCCTACGCCAATGAGAGAAATAGAGTTTGAGTATGAAATTCAGATTGTGCAACTCATTTACTTCAGAAAAGATGATCTTGATATGACTCGATTACTCTCATGGTTTTGACGAAATTTGCATTCTAGTAATTTTAGAACATAAGCAATAATTATTATTGAAACACAAACATTGTCGAAGCCATGAGAGTAAATCGAGTGTTATCAAGTGAAACTTTTTTGTAGTAAATGAGTAATCAATCCAAACTTCATACTCAAACCCCTTTTCTACCATTGGCGTAGAATTTCTAAAGGAGCAATTATTTAAAAAATAAAGTTCTACGCCTATGGCAGAAAAGGGGTTTGAGTATGAAATTTGGATTAGCTCCTAGGAACCAAAGTTCGACTTTAGCTCCTAGGAACTAAATATGTTGCCTAGCAACATACCTTTTTTTGTGTCAGTAATAGAAACGCCAATTTAAGACCTAATTCTGGTATCAAAATGGACGAGTTTTGTGTGGGTTGCAGAAAAAATATTTGAACTATAGATATATATCTGACAACATTACATTACCTGCGTTCAAAACGGCAACGCAAGATTGTTATTTCCAGTTATTTTCCGTTTAATTCGATCACTCTATGAAATGGAATGGACGATATGTTTGGTTTTAATGTTAACATGATTTCATTAGTGGTTTCGGTTAAGCATTATGTAGTTTAGTACGAAATTCCATTAACGAAAATGACCGATATGCTAATTTCACAAATACATAGCGGTAATTATTTCCAAAAGCTCTCATCGATTTAAAATATGGGTATACACATTTTGTCCTTAATCAAGCAATCCTAGAGCGGTTATCAAAAAATCAAGAACTGACCTATAACAATGTCAAGAAATCATATTATGTGAGTCAAACAACAAGATTCATCAAGATCAAGATCAAAGAACATCAACAAATTCAGAAGCACAAGTCAACCTAGCAATAGCTAATCCTTTTGATATTAGGTGGTTTAAGATGTGTGCACTTGATAATGTGAAGACCGTGTTTTCTGGAACATGAGATGTTATTGATTTCTGGTTAGATAGTAGAATATAGAGGATGATTAGTGATAAAATAATGATAATAATTATGATAATAATACTAATAATCATGATAATACTATTGGGGATATTGAGTCCGTTGTGGAGAATGAGAGGTGCCGAATTTATTGGAACTTTTCATTCCCCACCCTCAGGCAGATACAAGCTAACAAGCCTGATGTAGTCCTCCTCGACCATCAAACCAAAGCGATGTTCGTGATCGAGTTTTCGGCGCCAGCCGAACCGAACATCGTTTTGAAGGAGGAGGAAAAACGGACTAAATATCGAGATCTTCTCTTCGAACTCCGCCGGCTCTATCCAGACCATTCTGTGGAATTGGTCATCCTGATAATCGGCTCCCTAGGAGGCACACGACACACGCTGCTCTCGGAGATCCAGAAAATCCCAGCGTGCCGTGATAAGGCACACATCCTGGCTGGTGGAATGCAGAAGGCCGTCATACTGGGATCATTGCGTCTACTTAGGGCACACGGTACTTGGTCCCAGTGATTACTCACCTCACAGGCTGTGAGGAGTAGTCACTGGATTTTATCCAGCACGACTCTGCGTGACGTCGGAGGCCGCAGGGTCGTGACTGGAATTATATGAACTGAATAATAATAATAATACTAATAATAATATTATTCATTCGCAGGATGAGCAGAGGGTAACATCAAATGAATAACAATATCTCAAAATATATAAAGTCATGCAAAACAGAAATGACATACAAGTACCATTCCTTGTGACTAGCATACAAGAAGGAAGGAAATTAATGTTGGCATGTGAATGAACAGAACGTGGCGAATTTCTCATGAGTTCACTCAAGCATCTTCGCTAGGAGTAGTCAATTTTTGTAGTGATTTCGAAATTTGATTTGAGATATGTTGGAACCTGGCTGTAGAGCTGGTAAACCGTATAAGTATATGGACCAATTTAATATTGAAGTTCGATGATGTTGTGGAGAAAATTCTACCCCTAAACCACAGTTGAGAAAATAGTATGTAATATTCTCTCAACTGTGCCTAAACCGTGTGTTCAAATTATGAAAATCACTCCGGAAAGTAATTTTATTATAAAGGTATGGCGGGGTTTCGTAATGTAGTACTTTATGAATTACAATCACTGTGTGCAATTCTCTTCTTGCGGACATGCTAAGCCATTTTGAATCATTCAACTCTTGTGTGATGGTTTGCTATTATTTTCCAATTTCATAAATGAACCTGAGATCTGATTTCTGAACACGTTGTATGCGATTTATCTCCGTATTGGTTAAACAACGACCATATATCTCGTCGCAATAAATGAAGTGCGAGAGTACCAAAGAATCAGTAAGGAAAACTTCTGTAATTTTTTCTGGAACTTGTCGATGAGGAAATACCTTTTCCAGGTTAGCATATGCTCGTTTGACTCATTTTTTTTTAATGTTCTGGCGCCCACGAAAAGGGTTATCCTCTAATGTTCAGAAAACATCGTGCGGGAACCAAGGGAAATAAGGTAGGAATTGGTGTTCTCCATAAATTTCTGGAGGTTATATGCCTCAGGAAACAACTCCCTAGGCAATGTGTTCTAGAGCCTCGCTGTTCGTTGGATGAACGAGTCTTTGGAAAGAGATGTTCTGCAGGTCTCCAAAGTTACCACGAAGGGGTGCGAAGCCACAACCCGACGGGTTAATCTCGCGGGGACTGCCAAGGGAGGAAGAAGAGCATCGTCCATGAAAATATCTCTGAAATAGAGCCAGATCGACAACTTTTCTACGGTGTTCCAGAAAAGTGCGTGAGTTGGTGAGCGAGACATCACCCACTTTGACAAATTGCCCTTTTTGGACAGAATATAACAGTTCACTTATATGGGTTTTGAATTTGTGTCAAACTGTAAACCATAATTTCTTTGACGCACGATACGTCGTTATCATCTATTTTAATTTTGATTTGCCGTTCAATTCGCGTTTTATTATTACCAAATATTAATACCTGTGTATCAGAAGGGTTCATCAATAGTTGATGCTGCAGTGAAACTGGAACAAGCTTTGATAATTCTTGAGCAAATGATTTGTTGAAAATTGATCTCACTATGGGACATAGTGAACTTGATCTGTATATCATCCGCGTACATATAGGATTTTCATTCAATTAAACTACTAGTAATAGCACAGGTATATATTCAGAAAAGAATAGAATAGAAAATCATAGTGAAGCAACGAACATCTATTCGATATAACTCCTATAGATATTTGAAAATGCTTCTAGTCTTGGAAATGTCAGCGATGTACCAACCACTCGTCATTCCAGAACAGACACTAATTAAAGAATCTTTGTCTGTAGATTTCATATTATATATTCCAAATGTCCTGTAAATTGTAGGGCTGGATCGCTGTGAAAATTCCGTTCGGTTGGAAAGAGAAGGGCACTTTGTTGAATGGTCATAATAAAGCCACTAACACTTCAATTGCGGATGACAAAAAATTCAAATCACTGGAAGCCGATACACAAAACTGAAGCGAATCGGTTATCTGGTTATAGTGGTCATAACAGAAAAGACTCGATAAAAAGGAAACAAATTTGAATTACGAGGAGACAATGAGTGGTTGATCGGCTGAAAAGTATTATTGATTCAACTGTTTAATCGAACAGACCACCCAAAAACTTAGTAACCATTTTCATATACCTAGCAACAATTTATTCCAGAATTATTCCAGATTTTTTGGGATTCACTCTCCTCGTTTCTATAAAATGAAAATATGAATATTATTTCAATATACGTGTAGTAAGGACAAATCAGATGATCTGCCCCAAAATATCACTGCATGCGTTTGAGGAATTTTCCTATCAGAGAGCCTAGACGAAAAATTCACTAGCTTTCAGTGACAATTTGTATTGAGAAAGGTTTGGAGAGGAGAAATAAAGGTATATAGCAAAAATATCAAATTTTCACTTAGCTTTGGACGTTTCAGGAACGAATCTGCTCCCGATTTCAACATAAAAAATAAATAGCATATTCGTATTTGCCTTCAAACTTTTCAGTTCTCACTGACAATTGGTGACGTTGGCAATTAAACGAGTTACGGGAGCAGATTCGTTTCCGAAACGTCCAAAGCTAAGTAAAAATTTGATATTTTTTCAATATACCTTTAATTCTCTTCTCCAAACCTTTTTCAATACAAATTGTCACTGACAAGCTAGTGAATTTTTGTTTTGGGCTCTCTGATAAAAAAATTCTTCAATCGCAGTGACATTTTGGGGCAAATCACCTGATATTGAAATAATATTCATATTTTTATTTTATAGAAACGAGGAGAGATAATCCCAAAAAATCTGGAATAATGAATGTACCACTTCCTCGATTAACATACAGACAGTAAAAAAAGTTTATATGAAGAAAAATGACCTAACCTCTCAACTTTCAAGCTATAGGGTGTTAAATTTTCAGAAAAAAATCGATTTCTATTCATAACTTCTTCGGAAATCTCTGCTATCATCCCTTCACTAGCAATACCAGTCAGACGAACTAGACAAGCCCAGTCAGCACATCCTTTCGTTGTCAACCTCGAAAGATGTCGAACAGCACTTTATCAAAACTCCTTCATCCATAGAACAGCTAGGCTCTGGTATTCATTGCCTGAGGAAGTATTCCCAACAACATATAATCTCCAGAAGTTCAAAAAAATCCAATACCTTCCTTCTGTCCCTATCCTCCCTAGGAACGCACGATGTTCTCTGAACATTATAGGGATTTCCTTTCGTGCGCTCCAAGCGATAAAAAAAAATTCAACATGCTTTTGTAGGCATTTCGTGATGGACAATATTTTTGATATTTCTACCAGTGGCATACTGTCATACGGTACGATACGATACATCATCTTGTTTCCTTAATAATAATAATAATATGCTTTATTGTCTGAAGAAGAATCTTGTTGACAAAGCTAGGTCAGATAATATTGTAAAAACAGGTTAAAATATAACGACATAAAAATAAATGACAAAATATAGTCAAAATAAATACCACATTAAAATACTAAAATATCACAACTCAAACGTATCACTATAATATTCCTGCAAACTGTAATAGGGTCTATCAGAGAGGAACTTTTTGACTTTCTTCCTGAATTGACAGTCATTCAGACTTGCTGATCTAATATCAACTGGCAAGTGGTTGTACATTTTTCCACCATTATAGTATATGGAATCTTTAATGAACTCTCTTAATGCTCTGTCTGTTGAGTAGGTATATAAAGCGTGCGACCCCCAAGTCAACATGCCACAGACTGATATCACAAGTAAATCACTCTGCTAAATGGTGGCATTCCTGAATTCACATTGGTGAAGAAATCTACCAGATCTATTCAAAAAACAAGATCATATAATTCAAGGGATCTATGATGAAGTGAGTTTGGCATCATGTAAGCAAGAGCAATCAGTCGTTGTTGATGGTGTGCTGTTAACGTCGTCAGTATATTCATAGATATTGAAAGTACACGGTACAAGTGTGGTTGAAGAAAGCGATGTTAAAAATTGTTATTCTTTTTAATTTTGAATTGACTCGGCTGTTACTCGATGTAAATCCATAGCAAATGTATGAACCACACAAACGATGAGATACCACAAAATTCTCAGTCACTCTCATGTTTCGCTAACACAGTAGCTTCGTCAGGTGACATACTGGTACATTGAAATGAAATTACACCTGCGCTGCAGGCTGCAGGCACCTTATTGCAGGCATCTTTATCGTTTTTTCGAAGTAATCAAATATCTGTCAGTCTAATTATTATGTTATTTGATTTCAAAATATTGCGAACTGTAGTTTTTTTATTTGAAGAGATAAAATTTTGAATTTTACAGGGGGTATATAATAAATGGTAGCGCACTTTACAAACTCAACCACCTGTTTGACCGGAAGTGACTCCAACTTTTTTTTTTTAAATCACCCTGTATATTTCTTCAATCTATCTTTTTCGCCTTGAAATTCTCTATCCAACCATGTATCACAAAGTGGCATTCATTTCTTAATTCGCTGTTGAATGGCTTTTTATTCAAAGAGAATAAGTTGGATGTGACATGAATTCGATGATGTATCGACACTTGGTAGGCTTTGAAATTTAAAGATCATTAGTAAATCGATATTATTCAAAATGTTTTTATATTCTGATCAATGTCTGCAGGTTGTCAATAGCTTGTTTGAGTCAAGAGGAAAACCTTCGAAAATGACTCATGATATTGTCTTTCATTTTTGCCATGTACCTATCACATGATCTTCCCATTCGGAATAATAAAACTAAGATTGTTCCTCTTATACGATGTTCCACAGGGCCATCAGTCTATTTTTTCATAATTATTTCAATTAGTAGGTACCTACACAAAATGTTTCATGTGTTTGACAGTTAATCGATTGGATCAATAATTTTTCATCTTCATTTGTGTGTTGATTAAAATTGCATATTATCAATAGAGACAAAAAATGTATTCAAGAAACGAAAAAGTCGATGCGGATATGGGAGTTATCCGCACGGCGTGCGGATAAGTTAAACTACCCAAAAACCCCACTGGTATATGGAACATTTATATTCATTTTAGTTGCTGTTATTGTATGCACTATAAGAGGCCATTAAACCTTTTACTTTTCAACCGTTCTTCCCGATATTTGTATTTCACCTCAATATAAATATTAGGAACAAATGATTTGATTTTCTATCATTATATTTTATTGAAATGTAATTGTTTGTTGTTTAGCTATTTCTATCAAGTTTAACTAAAAATCATTCATCAAATTGTAATTTGAGTTGAAGCTCGAAGGGAAAAACGTTTTGTTCCTAACACGTGCGCAAAGTGTCTTTTCCGCACACAAACACTTATTCGAACTCCGCTCCGAGTCGTTCACCTAACTGTATTTGCGTGTGGAAAAGTATCACTTTGCGCACTTGTTAGGCGAATAACTATTTTATAGGACTATGACTTGATGTTCATCGTTTTTTAGTGGAAAACTATGACATTTTGTAGGGAAATTCTACATGCAGAATTCCCAACGAACCCCGCAGATTATATCAGACGAAGCCTCATTCAATTCCCTAATGATTACGGCGTCAGAGTCTGATAATGGAGGGTTATTATTTCAAGTACTTCGCCAATGTAATGATCGCAATCCCCGAGAAATTGGATCAACATTAATGCTTGCTCATCCAGGCTGACTCGCCAGATCATCGAAATTAATTACTATTGAACAGTTCCATGTGAAGTCAACAGCTGTCTGCTTCTGGACCATTCTCTGTGCATGTTTGAGTATGTAAATATCCTCTGTTAAATATTCGCGCTGGAACTAACGCAGGGTAATAGCTTTCGTTCGTCAATGTCAATAGAACCCTTCCATTTCTAATATAAATTGTAATTTCACGGTCTGAAGATTACGGTGCTCTGTTTCGGGAAAGTTCAACAGATGTGAGATAGTGAAAAATTTATCCAGTTGACACAGACTTCAATTCTCCGAGAATTCGGCACAGGATCGGAAATCGTTTGATGGAATTGAATTGATTGACTTATACAGGATGAGTCATGTGGAACTTCACATACCACTACTATGGATACAGGCCCCTTAGAGAATACCTAATGCCCACCAGAAAGTGTCTTCTTCACTTCTTTCCCAATATATAGGGTGAATCATGAGACTTGACTAATTCAGAATCGGGAAAATCCAGGACCGTTCTTGGAAAATGTTGATAGTTTAGTTTATAGCAAAAAGTTCATTCTGTATATCGTTCTTGTGAACTGTGGCAGGAAATTTTCAGAGGTCATAAACAAACATCAGAAATATTCCAAATTTTCCTTATACATTTCCTGCAGTTTCAAAACCACTATGAATTTCATAAACAAACTAGAATTTGGGCCAATAATTTAATTATTCGGAAATTAATACTCCACAACCCATAAATTTCATGAATAAAAGTGAGACTTACAATTTCAATGGAAATCAACATATTATTCTATTTTCAGGCCTGGATTCAGTAATTGAATTTTTTTGTGGGGGATAATATTCACCCTGTAGTTCTTTTTCGAATCAGTGGATGAAGTATCTGTGAAAATGTTGATGGCCATCGCTATAAATGATTTTATGATTTCAATTCACAGCTTTATCGATTCTTTTTGCTTTATTCAGTTAATTTGGTGACTTATTTTCCGTACTAGAATTATTATCCGCCTTTGTCAGTATATCTCATGAAAAATAATTGTGAATCAACCTTTTGTTTCCATTCGACTTTATTGAATTATTTAAATCAATGACCATCAACATCTAAATAGATACCCCATCCACCGATTTGAAAAAGATCAACAGATCTACAACAAGTCATGGAAACCATCCATCCTTCTCAAAGTGGTCCAGATTTTTCAAAGGAAATAACACAAACGCTAAGTCGGTCGACCACAAAGTTTAATTACAAAAAGATTTTTTGTGACTAGTTTCGGCTCAAGCAGCCATCTTCAGACACAGTATATAGTACCTGTGAAGATATTGGTTAACAAGAATAAAATGTCAAATTGAGGAAAAACATACCTATAAAAGGACACGTGGAATCACATAATTGATTTAATTGAAATATGAATTGCGAGGGTCATTTGGCCAAAATTCAATCCGGTGAAAAAATTGGTATTCTTTTAAACCGACTGAACAGCCAAAAGAATCTCATAATGATTAGATTCAACATTGGCAGAAATTGGAAAAACCAGCAGTTAATTCACTCACATGAGTTTCATCTTAAAATGGCCGTTTTTGTGAAAGACAAAAGCCAAGGAGATGGCAACGAAATGTCAAGCATAGCAACAGACGTTGACAGAATTACAGGACAAATGACAGTGACATTTGATAAAAACTCAAATGACATGCACAATATAAGATTACAATTTTGAGTTATGATAATGTTGCAGTAAAATTCTGAAAAATGAATTAATTACAAGATTCATTATGTCTAAAAAACCTAAAGGAGAGATAAGTGGTAAGGCCGAATGATATGTAATCCAAGAAAAGAGAAGAAGTGTCACGGTGTAGTTATTGTGATCTAACCCAGAAGAAGAAGAACTCAGGAAGGTGAACAAAATGGAACAGGGTCGGCTTAGGTAAAAATATAAGATAAAAATGGTCATGAGAATTTAAGTGTGCGAAAAATGTGGTTTCGTTCAAAATTAGTTTTGTCATTGAGACAGTTAAAATTGGGATTGTTTATACATTTTTGGATTTCTAAAATTCCTAGGAGGTTTAGCCGTGGACCTTTATAACAAATGTGGATAATATCCATATTGGAGTTAACATCCAAAGAATGACTGGAATCAATAAAATGATTTGCAAAGGAAGATGTAGTGTTAGGATTATCTGAGTTGGGAAATTGAATGACGAAATCCAGGCCTGGAAATGGAAGAACATGTTGATTTTCATTGGGCTGAAGCACTGAGAATGTGAGTCTTAGTTTTATTCGTGAAATTTATGCGTTGCGTAGTTATTAATTATTTTCGAATGAATAAATGAAATATAATTTTTGTTCTTCATAAAAAGATTACGAAATGGGTCGGTGAAATTAATAACATGACCCATTTCGTAATGTTTTAATAAAAACAAAAAATTGTTTTATACCTAATCATGGTGCATACGTCTGTGTCTTGTATCATTTTATTGTCTATATTATCAATTTTTCAACTTTTTCATTTCCATAACTAAATCCTTGTTTTCAGCTGATGTTGGGATTATACAGGGTGATTCACATAACAACCGACATAGGGCTGGGGCATGTAGGGGGTCCCAAAATATGGCAATTTAACGCACCAAACCTCTATACCAAGTTACTTCCCTAAGGAGTTATAGGCATATCACTAACAGCATGTCAACTTGCTCGTGAAAAGAAAACTTCTCGTTCATTTTAAGAACACACAAACAACAGTTACTTAATTGAACAACTCACTTGCCTCATTCTCAAGTTTGACGTTTATTTTCATAGCCAACTTTTGAATTTTCGATAATTTTAAAGAACACACCTAGAGCGCGCGTTTTCAGTTATTCGAGTTTTTGATGAAAATGATGAGGTTTTTAGAAAAATTACTCGAGTAAGAAAAGTTTTAGAATTGAATTGCCCACAAAATAAAGCAAAGATTTTTGAAATCCATCAAGGGTTAACAAAATTATGTTG
Source organism: Phaedon cochleariae (assembly GCA_918026855.4). Lineage (NCBI taxonomy): Eukaryota > Metazoa > Arthropoda > Insecta > Coleoptera > Chrysomelidae > Phaedon > Phaedon cochleariae. The sequence continues at coordinate 59,716,270 of OU896709.1, read as the reverse complement.
AATATTAATGGTGCGCCACCCGGTATACCCCCTTCACAAATTTCAATTAAACTCTTGTACTGTCAAGTAACGCCCTGAATACATCTACAAAGTGTACCAAATTTGGTTGCTTTAAGTTCAAGAATAACGAAGATACTGATTTTTTTCAAAATTTGTAACTTCACTTTCAAAGCCTATATCTCCTTAGGAAAGCAACTTGGTATAGAGGTAGGTTGCGTTAAATTGCCATATTTTGGGACCCCCTACATGCCCCTGCTCAATGTCGATTCTTATGTGAATCATCCTGTATAAGCCCGAAACATGTACCTCTATATGTGATTGATCTCTGATCGTCAAATGAATGTTGTGGAGATGACTTTGGGTTTCTTTATCTAAGTAAAATCAGGATTACCAGTAAGGTAGCTGCATAATGTCTGAGAGGGTAGACATTTCTTCATATTCACCTTCTTGCCACGGGTTCGTACGATATTCCAAGATAAGAATTTCCTTCCGTGCAACCGGGAAGAATTGGAGAAATATTGATCAGAAAAAGATACGCAACTGATAAGTTTGGCACAAACATGATATTTATTCATGATTGCAAACTCGCTGACCATCAAACACAAGAATAAATAGTGACAGAATGATCTGTGGGCATTAATGCTCGATATAAATATAAAGGCAGACCGTTACTACGACATTTATACACTGGAGCTGGCACCTACAAATTCCCCAAAAAGCAATACTCATAATTTCTCAAAGTTATGTTCAAGGCGGCCGTAAAATGAAAACCATATTCAAACAGTGACCGTGTACCACACACTGTGCCTTATTTGGTTTCAACTGAGCGCGTGCCATTTCCATATTATTGAAGAGTCCCTCATATTTGATTGAAATTCTTCGCTGCCCAATATGATTCAAGACAATTGCTTATATTATTATTCAGAGTCAAGATAAATTTCGAATTTTACTTCAAATTGCCTCATTTTAACTTTATCGTTAAAGACTCCGATATACATTCTGAATATAACTACTCACATAAAAAGGATAACTTCGTTTGATTAGAATATGTTTCGATTCAAGGGTATAGTATGTTTATACAGGGTGATTCACGTAGGTCACACTTTGGAAGATTTTATCTATCTTGCTATTTTTTTAATTGTTTGGAACTCACGCAAGGGAATCCCTATATACTGTTGGAAGAACATCGTGCGTACCCAGAGAAGATTGAGAGAGGAGGTAGGTATCGGAATTTCCTATTGAGTTTTGGAGCATTGATAATTTTTGGAAAACTTCCTTAGGCAATGATTTACAGAGCTTTGCTATTCTATATAAACAAAAGATTGTTGATGAAGTGCTGTTCGATTCATTCTCAGGTTGACAACCCAAGGATATGCTGACTGGGCTTGTCGAGTTCATCTGACTGGGATTGCTAGTGATGAAATGATGAGCAGGAATTTCTGACGAATATTTCAACATTGGATTGAATACCTGAAAATGGGTATGCTGTTGTAATCCATTTCTGAACTGACGAGATAAATTGGGTTTGAGACAAGAATTGGATATTTACATCGGTATCATGCCAGTTTTAGGGTATGCCTCAATCGTGTCCGTCATTAAAGAACGAAACATCAAGACAAAAAAATCTCAGATTCATGAGAATCAGCTTTTTCAAAAAACAGCCGATCATGACCCACCAATCAACGTTCGAAAGATCGATATTATTCATAAACTAGAGATTATATCTAAATTATGACCAAATGTACTCCTTTCAAGTTTTTGATATTTATTCGATCTGCTCGATTTCTCTCTATTCTACATGTATACAAAGATTTTTTTCCAAACATACTGAAAGCATTTTCCGACCCTTATTGATAGGAACTTTTTGCCTTATTTTCATGCAAGGAATACGATCCTGGAAGAATGCCACCTATTTTTGAAACACCTTGTATATTCCTAGGTCCTAGGTTGCCTTTATAGACCAAATGATACCATCTATCTAGAATGAAATGATCAGATATCAACAACACTTGGTAGATTGTGTTGAATGTTCATTACTTCACCTGTCCTCCTATATAGGCTTTCGATGTTTGAGAATCACTTCTATAAGTAAAGACGTATTTTCGTTTGAATTCAGAAAGGTATTTTCATATTGCTTTTGGTTTTGGATTTGTTATTGTTCGTCTGTTATATGTCATATTTCATTATTGTGTCAAAAAAATGAGTGGTTCTCGTTCCAGTATCACTGAGAAAATGTATTTTCATAATGTATTTCTTAAATTTATTTGGAAACAGAAGCAATGTTTTATGATAGATATGAGGATCAGAGGGACTTTTCTCTGGTCTGATTCAAATGAAATAAAGACAAAGAAAAGTGCCTTATTTGGTTTTAACTGAGTGCGTGCCATTTCCATATTGAAGAGTCCTTCATAGTTGATTGAAATTCTTCGCTTCCCAGTATGATTCGAGACAATTGCTTATATTATCCATATCATTCAGAGTCAAGATAAATTTCGTATTTTACTTCGCGTTGCTTCATTTCAACTTTATCGATTGAGACTCCGATATACATTTCGATTATCTGTTACTATACACATGAAAATATGATTCAATTTGATTAGAACATGCTTTGACTCAAAGTGTCAACTATTTTATATACATGGTAATTCACGTAGGCCACACATTAGGATCCTTCCAACTCGTAATTGGATTGAGAACTTGAAAATTTGTATGCTATTTTTTTTAACTCTTGGAGCACAAGAATGGGAATTCCTATAATGTTCGTGGAACATCGTACGTACCTAGAATAATACGGGGAGAAGGTGAGCTATAATGGATGTGCTTCTTAATTTGAATAGGAACTTACTTTTCTTCCCACGGTTCGTTGGTATTTGAATTATTACTTCACTGTTCAGGTAACCTAGTTTATGTCAATCAATCTAACACATTTTTCGAGTGATATCGATTTCGCTGAGTGAACCTGGGACCTCTTTCAAGATAATGGCGTTCTGATGAAAGAACAAACCTATTTGAAATTCTGAAGAAAATTCAAGAGCAAGTATACTATTTGAAAGGATTATTAACGAAAAGAAATGTTCTATCCGTCATTCGGTGCATCTGTCAGAAGTCTACAAGATACTTGTGCGATCAAGGAATGACAGGGCAATTACCTTTTTACAACGTTGTAGTATTGAAAATTTCATAATTTAGTATCAACATTATTTCGTTCCACACTCAAATTGTTCTCGAATAATTTTCATCAGGTGAGAAGATGATTCTGAATGTTCTGGTTCCCACAAAAAAGGATATCCTGTAATGTTCAGAGAACATCGTGAGAACCATGGGAAATAAGGTAGGAATTGGTGTTCTTCTAAAATTTCTGGAGGTTATATGTCTCAGGAAACACCTTCCTTGGCAATGTGTTCCAGAGCCTCGCTGTTCGTTGATGAACAAGTCTTTGGAAAGAGATGTTCTGCAGGTCTCCAAAGTGACCACGAAGGGGTGCGAAGCCTCAACTCTACGGGTTAATCTCGAGGGGAATGCCAAGGGAGGAACAATTGTTGATATTCCAGAAAAGCAGCGTCAATGAAAATATCTATAAAATAGAGCCAGATCGCCAACTTTTTCACGGTGTTCCAGAGAAGTGAGTTAGTTTGTGAGCGAGGCGAATTGCCCTTTTTTGGATAGAATCCAACAGTTTCAGGGACTGTTTGGGTGCTGCACTCCAAATATGGAAACAGTATTCCAGGATAGGGCGAATCTGTCCCTTATAGATGGTTATTTGGTACATGTATTCACCTTACTTTTCGAACACAAACACATTATGCATATTATTTTATTCAATCAGGTTTCACTCTGCATTTGACACATCGTCGTGGTTATTGGCCATTCTTGTATTCGACGGGATTATTTTTTGAGTAATTCCAAACGTTCAAATTTCATGTAAGTACCAAAAAAAATTCGAAAAAGAACCCATCGCATGATGAGTGCAATTTTACCTGGATCAAATGGTAATAGTGTTGAATTTTCATTACTTTCACCTGTCGTGAATAGGCTTTCGATGTGTGAGAATGAGTTTTATAAGTACAGCTGTATTTTCGTTCGAATTCAGAAATCTATCTTCATATTATTTTTGGTTTCGGATTTGTTATTGTTCGTCTATAATATGTCATATTTCATTCATTCATTTATTTATTCATTACCGAAGAAGCCAATTATGCAATTTACCTAAAGAAAGTATAAAAATACAAAGCACGTACCTACATATTATTATATCTATGAAGAAGACCAACACGAAAAAATGTAGAAGGCTTAAACGAATAAAAAGATAAGGACTATGAAATAAGTGATTAACAGTTTTTTATCGCTTCCCTTATAGAACATGAAGATGAATTGAATTTGGTAATTGTGTATATTTGCTGTTTTCATAATTCTATTCATGGATTGATTTTGGCCATAATTTGTCCTACAGAATGGTATCTTGAAAATGTCACTATTTCTGTTTCTTCTAGTATTTGCGGAAAGCGTATAGTCAGAGCAACAATTCCAGGAGGATCAATGTAGCCATTGATAATTTTATGGAGGAATAATAGATCGATTTCCATTCTTCTATGTATCAACGTATTCATGTTTAAAATATCTGATATTTGTGGTATATTTATCCCAATTGAATCCCATGTGATATGCACAACTTCTTGAACATTTATTTTGAAAACCATCAGAAGATCAGAATCAACTTTGTAAAATGGTGACCAGATCAAAGAATTATATCCAAGAATAGACCCCACCTGTGCACAATGAATAATTTCAACAGCATCAACACATAGTTCTTTAGCAGAACAAAGGGAAGAGCATAGCATTTCACGAGCACTAGATGATGTTTCTATTATGTGATGTTTGAAAGTCATTTTCGAGTCTAATATTACTGACATTTATTCAAATTCAGTTTCAATAAATTGATATGCCACCATCTGGAAAAGTTATTTAGATCGAGCAGCAAACTCTCAGCATCAGAAATGCATTGAACCGTTCTAAACATCTTCAGGTCATCGGCAAACATCAAGAAGGAACTGTTGATGATGAGATCAGAGAGGTCATTAACAAAGAGATTGAATAACAGAGGTCCCATGTGAGATCCTTGTGGTACATCTGATGGTACTTCGATTGGTTGTGAAACTGAGCTCCCATATTTCACATATTGGACTCTACTAGTGAGATAGCTTCTGATTCAACTCAAGATATTCGCCTCCATACCCAGAGCTTCAAGTTTTGCAAGTAACAGACTATGGTTAACTTCATCAAAGGTTTTAGAAAAGTATGTGTGAATAGAGTCTACTTGCAGCTTATTCTCTAATGAATTGATGATATAGTTTTGATAAAGAAACAATACAGGTTTGTTGATGTTGATCGACCCCCGATAGATTGGTAACATTTATTGATGACATTTAATCATCATTGGTATCATTGAATTCGTCATGTGTCATCATTGTGTCAGAAACATGAGTGATATTTCAAGGAGAATATGGGTAACATCGATTCAAATATCAAAATTCCAACATGAAAAACAACTGGCCAACAATGGGCTTATATCACAAAAAAAAAATATTTCATAATTCGATAGAACTCACCCAAACTAACTCACCACCGCTAACCGTTTCTTGCTGTGAGCTCCCTACGTTTTATAAAAAATTATTGAAATCCCCGATTTTTCGGACCTCTAAAAACGAGGCGATGATGTGACGTCAAAACCCTAATACTGAAACAAGAATATTCCAGACAGAGATGAATGGTACATGATTTCTGACAAAGTGAAGTATCGCGAGATCACAGTTGAAAGAATCAATATATCAGTTGCCTCAGTCTCCGTCGGGCGTTTGCTATTTTCTTTTACTTATGGCGAGATGAGGTTTCTACGTCATAAGAGGGTCCGTTTTCAGAAGATACTATTATTCATGTCCAAAAATAAAACATTCCAGTAAATTTTTTTGATCGAATTATGTCGTCAATCATTATTTATGTATGAAACGATCATTATGAACATGGTTTGAGTTAGAAGTTCTACTAAGGTGTTCACGCCCATTTCTTCGTGACGCTATACCGTTGCGTAATCAAAAATTCAATGTACCATTTTTTCCCGACCCGTCATTTTTCAGAGCAAGATGCGTAAATGAGTGGACACGAAACAACAGAAACGCCATCGACTGACCGGTACCGGATCGGTCAAACTTCCCGATGATGACGTGTTCATGACGTTCTAATGATGATGGCCCACCCGGCCACCATGAAATTAACGTCGCCTCTCCACATATGTGCCGTCAAAAATTCATGTTAGATCGACTGATACGAAAATTATTTGTGTTCGCCGTGTATAATTGGCCGTCATGAACATTTCTCCGCTTACTGATATTTAATTACGGCTATCATTTAATAACTCGTGTTTGGATACCGAAAACCGTAAGGAGTTGTTGTTTTTTTGATGGATCATTTTCGACCACGATAATCTGTTCAACTTTGAAGGAGATCGCTTCAGTCAACTTATAAGTTACAATGTAGATAATTGAACAACCATATCATCTGAAGGTGACCTACAATGTATCTGTATATTTTGCATTCTCCTGAAACGCTCATGTGGTAATTGGTGAGAAAGGTAGATTTGTCATTTTAGTTTCAGAGGTTGTATCCATAATAGTAGCCTGATCTGAACCAAGGATTCAAGCCCATTACTCACCAGTGTGTTTTTTTTTTTTTTTTATCGCTTGGAGCGCACGAAAGGGAATCTCTATGATGTTCAAAGAACATCGTGCGTTCCTAGGGAGGATAGGGATAGAAGGTAGGTATTGGAATTTTTTTTGAACTTCTGTAGGTTATATGTTGTTGGGAATACTTCCTCAGGCAATGAATTCCAGAACCTAGCCGTTCTATGGATGGAGGAGTTTTGATAAAGTGCTGTTCGACATCTTTCGAGGTTGACAACGGAAGGATGTGCTGACTGGGCTTGTTAGGTTCGTCTGACTGGTATTGCTAGTGGAGGGATGATAGCAGAGATTTCCGAAGCACATTTCCCGTGGAAGTATCGATAGAAAAGTGAAAGGTCGCCGACCTTTCTACGGTGTTCCAATGATGTCAAAGAGTGAGTGAGTGTGGCGTCACCCACCAGGCGGATGGCTCTCCTCTGTATGGAATCTAAGAGCATCAGCGTATGTTTTGGTGCTGAACCCCATATGTGAGAACAGTATTCTAGAACAGACCGTATCTGCGCTTTGTAGATCATGAGAAGCTGTTGAGGTGTGAAGTAGCTTTTCGCACGGAACAAGAATCCGAGTTTTTGTGAAGCAGCTTTCGCGATGGATCTGACATGATTATCCCATGAAAGAGTGTTGCTGATGGAAATACCGAGCATAGATATGGTGGGCTTGGTGGAGATGGTGGTGCCAGACATTACAATGTCGGGCATACTGAGTTCCGCCTTTCTAGAGAAAATACAGGGTTGAGTTTTGGTGGCGTTGAATTCAACTAGGTTGTTGGTTCCCCAGGCTGTGATTTCAGCAAGGTCTTCATTGACAGCATTGACCTGCCTGCGCCGTGAGTTCTTAGTTTCCTGGGAAGAAATGGGAATTCTGGAAGAGAACGCAGCATGGAGGGTACTATCATCTGCAAAGCTGTGGATGGGGCAAGTTGTTACTCCCAACAGATCATTGATATGAAGGAATAATGTTGGTGGCAAAATTGATCCTTGTGGAACGCCGGAATTGATGCCAATGGTATCAGACGATACACCGTCCACCACCACATGAAGTGATCTGCCTGAAAGAAAACTCGATAAGAGATGGCATAGCTGGTTTCAATATCGATAAATAATACCTAAATTAGTAATTCAATTTGTAGCAGTATTATTTGGAGGGTCCAAGGAAAAATCGGCATCAGTATACTTTCATACAAAATTGAGCTAACAGTTTATTTTCATAGAATATTGTATAGTATCTATCAGATAATGAAATCGTTGAATGGTAAAAGTGGCTCTTAGGTCCGCAGAACAACAGATACAAGATCGTCTATACCTGGAAAGAGTTTCATTAGTACAGGATGATTCACCATAAATGTCCCCCCCCCCCTCTAGCTCAGTTGTTTTTCGACCGATTTCAAAATTTGAAATATCATCTTAAATGATTTTCGATAAAGTTTTTTTCCACTGTATAAGAAAATACAGGGTGCTCGGAACAAACGATCTACAGGGTACTATTCGATTTTTTTAAATGGAACACCCTTTCTTCATTGTATCTTTAGATCCTCCCTGAAGAGCTGATTTGATCAATGCATCACACTTGGGGTCTAGCGAGAATGATTACAGAGATATGGGGTGTTCAAAATCGAGAGTTGTCAACCTCAGGATTTTTTTGTGACAAAACTATTCATTATCGGTCAAAACTGCTCTCATGTCCGTATCTCAACTGTAGATTTACTATCTACTGACATTTAATAATTGGAACAGATACGGGGTGATCAGAATTCTGAATCTTGAACCACCCTGTGAATGTTCCAATTGAATGTCAGTAGATAGTAAATGAAAAGTTGAGTTGGGGACATAGAAGCCGTTTCGACCAATAATGAATAGTTTCGACACAAAAAAGTCCCAAAGTTGAAAAATCTCGATTTTGAACACCCTATATCTCTGTAATCATTCCCGCTATACCCCAAGAGTGATGCGAGATCAGCTCTTTAGGAAGAATCTGAAGATACAATGACATACAGGGTGTTCCATTTGAAAAAATCAAGTAGTACTCTGTAAATCGTTTGTTCCGTGCACCCTGTATTTTCTGATGCAACGGGGAAAAAATTCTGGAAAATCATTTTAGATTATTTTTCAAATTTTTAAATCGGTTCAAAAATGATTGAGCTAGAGGAGGAGACATTTATGGTGAATCACCCTGTACACAACCCCTGATCTATTCTTGCTGCTATGGACCCACCAATAGACGCCTGATACAGGGAAAAAGTGGCATGTGTCCATGCCTAAATATAATTTTTTGTTTTGTTATGTCATTATTTCTGAATAAATGGAGTTTTTGTTCATATTCATGAACGGAGAAAACATCTTTTTCACTAAAATAGTTATTTGTTTAACTAGGCAGCAAAGTAGTAGATTGCTACGCTCGGCTATGAATTCAGCCAAGGCAGTCAATCTACTTTGTTGCCGAGTTGAACATATAATTTTTTCTCCGATTATTCATAATGATATATATATATATCTCTTCATTTTTCCTGTATAGTGTTCAATTAAAATAAAATTTGATAGAAATCGCAGTTGTTGGAATGGTTGGTTGCTATGGAAATGTCCATAATAATTATAGTTTGACAATTCATGAAATTCCTGATGGTTGTGCGAAAAAATATCGGTATATTCAAATTATTATATTAATGGACAGTGATAGCGACCTGGAAGTACTTACACCTCCAGAAATGAGGGAGGTGGCAAAAAATATATAGAGTTAAATTTGTTGCCAGAGAAGTCTCGTATGAAATATGAAGGAAATTATAAACGATTTATGGATTATTAATTTTGCTGATACATATCAATCAGCAAAGTAACCAATTTGCTGCCTGGGCAGCAAAGTACCCACTTTGCTGCCTAGGCAGGAAAAGTAATATTTTGCTGATTGATATGTGTCAGCAAAATTGATATTTGCTACCAATCGGAGAAAAAATGATGTTTCTGACTTATATTCTTCCAATTTCAGTTTCCAACGAGTAATTGAACTAATATTTTCTCCCATATATCTATCGTATAGTTTCAATAAAATTCGAAATGTAGGTGTATCCACCATATTTCTTCAGATGAAATAAATTACCAATTTTAGTAAGACCAAAAATGCTGAATTCCAGATGTGTAGTAGTTGACTCTATCGCCCTTTGGCAATTTCAGTTCACTAAAAGTCGTAGGAATATATTTTTCATCTCATTGGTTCTTTTGCTAATTATCCAACGATTTTTGGTCTTTGACAATAACAATATTGGTCAATAGATAGATTTTCAGATACCTTACATAGATATTCCATCATCACCAGGAGAGATATTTGTTCCTGATTACGACCCACATAAAACATATTGTTTTCCTACTGATCAATAAAAATATGTTCACGGTTCTTTCGTGATTCATATGCAATATTTCATTTTTACTAACTACCTATCCTGCAAAACAATCGAATCTACGGATACAACAATAAACTTTTTTCTGCAACAGACACAAAAGTCGTCCATTTTGATACCAGAATTAGCTCTTAAATTGACGTTTCTATTACTGACACAAAAACAGGTATGTTGCTAGGCAACATATTTAGGAGCTAAAGTTGGATTTTAGTTCCTAGGAGCTAAAGTTGAACTTTGAGTTGCGACAATATATCTGCACCAAAAGATGATAACCATCTCTAATGGTAGAGATTGAATAGCAATTCCAAACGAAATTATCACATCGTCATTATAAAACAAGGAATCATCAGTGGTTGTTGAACTTTCAATTCTCGACCATTCATCATCGTGAAAATATCATCACTAATTAGGATATAATCATCAATGCTGCCCAATCAACCAATCAGTCAGTAAGTGAGTCGTAGAGAATGTCTGCCTGAATAGTCTTTCAGCAGTTTCTCCATCAAGTGTCAAGAGATAGTTGACAACTCCGAGAGGATGAGGTGAATCAGAATTTATTTTCGAACACCTCAAAATCGAGTTCTGATCGATAACCCAATCAGTTTCTATTGTCTGGTATCGATGTATCTACAATTGAGAAGCACGAGCTATGCATGCATTATGGTATAATCTATAGCAGACGGAAGACAGTACTATTGGGACCCACCAAAACTTTTCAGTACTCAGTTAACCAATCTCCAATTTCTGCTCACGAATTGTTCAAATGATGAAAAACGGATTTTCAAGGTGCGAGTTCTGACCCCGATGATGACGATCCAATCTGTTCCTTCCTGTCGGGTATGGAGGTATCTCTAATTTAGAAGCATGAGTCATGCATTGTGGCAATAATCCTCAGCAGACGGGAGAGAGTACTATTCAGACCCACCTACCAAACCATAACAGTACTCACTTCTTCATACCAATCTACAATCTCAGGTCACAAAATGTTCGAATGAAAAAATGCTTATTTTCAATCAATGGAGAAATAAGTCTCTATCAAATCAATTACTCTCAGTTTCACGGATAGTTGACAACACCCTGAGAAGGAAATGAATAAGATTTCATTTCAAAACGGTAAAATAATATCATCGTTTTAGCACAAACAGAATATTCAGAAGTTTGACACTACCAACCTTCGAAATTTTGAACCTCAAATTTCAAAAAAACTGATGTCAGTTAGTAAAAGGATATATCTGAACCAAGACCTGATTGATATCTCTCCATAATTACATCGTCGTGACTATAAGCTTAATGAAAATATTATCATCACTCAGAATATATTCTTCAATCAACCAATCAGTCAGTCAGTCGAAGAGAATATCTGCCTGAATAGCGTTTCGACAGTTTCTCCAAGTTACAAGAGATAGTTGACAACTCTCAAAGGAGTAGGTGAATCGGAATGTATTTTCGAACGACATAAGCACCTCACTATCGAGTTCTGACCAATTATGCAATCAGTTTCTATTGTCGGGGATCGAAATATCTACATTTCAGAAGCACGAGCTTTGCATTGTGGTATAATCTATAGCAGACAAAAGACATAATATTTCGACCCACCCACCAAAACAAATGAGAAAAAACAATCAATGAAGAAATTAGTCACTATCAAATCAGTTACTTGCAGTTTCAGGGATAGTTGACAACTCCCCAAGGAGGCAATGGATTTGAATCTATCTGGAAACGATATAATCATATCGTCGTTATAGAATGAAAAAAATATTTTGTAGCTTGACACTTCCAACCTTTGGACGTTTGGACATGAGAATATCATCAGTCTATAGACAAAATATTCTTCAAATGATTCCAATTGACTGATAAGTCGGTTAGTAGATGGACATATCTGCACCAACACCAAGAGATAATTGACATCTATCAATTAAAGATATTGAGATATACATTGCCAAACGAAATCATCACATCTTTATTATAAAACAAGTTTCAGTTCTCAGTCATTCAGTATCTTGGGAATACCATCATTATTGAGAATATTTTCTTCAATGCTGCCCAATCAGTGGAAGAGAATATCTGCCTGAATAGCGTTTCAACAGTTTCTCCAAGTTACAAGAGATAGTTGACAACTCTCAATGGAGTAGGTGAATCGGAATGTATTTTCGAACGACATAAGCACCTCACTATCGAGTTCTGACCGATGATCCAATCAGTTTCTATTGTCGGGGATCAAAATATCTACAATTCAGAAGCACAAGCTGTGAATTTTGGTATTGTGGTATAATCTATAGCAGACGGGAGACAGCACTATTCAGACCTACCAAACCTCATCAGCATTCACATAACCAATCTTCAATCTCTGTCCACTAATTGTTCGAATGATAAAAAACTCATCTTCCATCAAGGAAGAAATCAGTCTGTATCAAATCAGCTTCTTTCAGTTTCAGGAATAGTTGACAACTCCCCAAGAAGGCAATGAATTTAAATCTATTTTGAAACGGTATAATCATATCGTCATTATAGAATAAAGGAAATATTTAATAGCTTGACACTTCCAATCTTTGGGCTATTGGATCTGAGAATAGCATTACTCAATAGACTAAATATTCTTCCACTAATTCCAATTAACTGATATGTCGGTTAGTAGATGGATATATCTGCACCAACACCATGAGATAATTGACATCTATCAATTGAAGATATTGAGATATACATTTCCAAACGGAATCATCACATCTTATTTATAAAACATGTTTCATTTCCCAGTCATTCAGTATCTTGAAAATATCATCATTGAGAATATATTCTTCAACGCTGCCCAATCAGTGGAATAGAATATCTGCCTGAATTGCGTTTCAACAGTTTCTCCAAGTTACAAGAGATAGTTGACAACTTTCAAAGGAGTAGGTGAATTGGAATGTATTTTCGAACGACATAAGCACCTCACTATCGGGTTCTGACCAATGATCCAATCAGTTTCTATTATCGGGGATCGAAATATCTGCATTTCAGAAGCACGAGCAATGCATTGTGGTATAATCTATAGCAGACGGGTGACAGTAATATTTATACCCACCCACCAAAACGAATGGGAGAAAAAACTCATTTTCAATCAATGAAGAAACCAGTCTCTTTCAAATCAGTTCCTTTCAGTTCCAGAGATAGTTGACAACTCCCCAAAAAGGCATTGAATTTTGATCTTTCTCGAATCTATTTTCAAAAGGGTCGATTCATATCATCGTTATAGAATGAAGATAATATTCAGCAGCTTGACACTTCCAGCCTTTGGATTTCTGGATCTGAGGATATTCTTCAACAAATTCCAATAAACTGATAAGTCAGTTAGTAGATGGATTTATTTGCACCAACATCAAGAGATAATTGACATATCTTAATTAAGGAGATTGAGATATACATTTCCAAAACGGAATTATCACATCTTTATTAGGAAACAAGTAATCATCAGTAGTTGTTCAACTTTCAGATCTCAATCATTCAGTATCGTGGAAATATCATCATTATTGGGAATATATTATTCAATGCTGCCCATTCAACCAATCAGTCAGTCAGACGGAGAGAATATCTGCCTGAATAGCGTTTCGACAGTTTCTCCAAGTTACAAGAGATAGTTGACAACTCTCAAAGGAGTAGGTGAATCGGAATGTATTTTCGAACGACATAAGCACCTCACTATCGAGTTCTGACCGATGATCCAATCAGTTTCTATTGTCGAGGATCGAAATATCTGCAATTCAGATGTACGAGCAATGCATTGTGGTATAATCTATAGCAGACGAGAGACAGTAATATTCAGACACACCCACCAAAACGAATGAGAGAAACAATTCATTTTCAATCAATGAAGGAATCAGTCTCTATCAAATCAGTTTCTTCCAGTTTCAGGAATAGTTGAAAACTTCCCAAGAAGGCAATGCGTTTGAATCTTTTCTGAATCTATTTCGAAACGGTTCATTCATATCGTCGTTATAGTATGAAAAAAGCATTCAATAGCTTGACACTTCCAACCTTTGAAATTCTGGATCTGAGAATATCATCTATCAATAGACAGAATACTCCTCAACTAATTCCGATCAACTCATAAGTCCGTCAGTAGATGGATATATCTGCACCAATACCTAGAGATAATTGACATCTCTCACTTGAAGAGATTGAAATAAACATTTCCAAACAAAATTATGACATCCTCAATATAAAACAAGGAATCATCAGAAGTTGTTCAACTCTCAGTTCTCAACCATTCAGCTCGGTGGAAATATCATCATTATTGAGAATATATTCTCCAATGCTGCCCAATCAGTGGAAGAGAATATCTGCCTGAATAGCGTTTCAACAGTTTCTCCAAGTTACAAGAGATAGTTGACAACTCTCAAAGGAGTAGGTGAATCGGAATGTATTTTCGAACGACATAAGCACCTCACTATCGAGTTCTGACCGATGATCCAATCAGTTTCTATTGTCGGGGATCGAAATATCTGCAATTCAGAAGCACGAGCTGTGAATTGTGGTATTGTGGTATAATCTATAGCAGACGGGAGACAGCACTATTCAGACCCACCAAAACTCATCAGTATTCACAAAACCAATCTTCAATCTCTGTCCACTAATTGTTCGAATGATAAAAAACTTATTTTCCATCCATCAAAGAAGAAATCAGTCTGTATCAAATCAGTTTCTTTCAGTTTCAGGAATAGTTGACAACTCCCCAAGGAAGCAATGAATTCAAATCTATTTTGAAACGGTATAATCATATCGTCATTATAGAATAAAGGAAATATTCAGTAGCTTGACACTTCTAATCTTTGGGCTATTGGATCTGAGAATAGCATTACTCAATAGACAATATTCTTCCTTTAATTCCATGGATATATCTGCACCAACACCAAGAGATAATTGACATCTATCAATTGAAGATATTGAGATATACATTTCCGAAACGAAATCATCACATCTTTAATATAAAACAAGTTCCAGTTCTCAGTCATTCAGTATCTTGAGAATACCATCATTATTGAGAATATATTATTCAAAGCTGCCCAATCAGTCGCAGAGAATATCTGCCTGAATAGCGTTTCGACAGTTTCTTCAAGTTACAAGAGATAGTTGACAACTTTCAAAGGAGTAGGTGAATTGGAATGTATTTTCGAACGACATAAGCACCTCACTATCGAGTTCTGACCGATGATCCAATCAGTTTCTATTATCGGGGATCGAAATATCTGCATTTCAGAAGCACGAGCAATGCATTGTGGTATTTTTTTTTTTTTATCGATTGGAGCGCACGAAAGGAAATCCCTATAATGTTCAAAGAACATCGTGCGTTCCTAAGGAGGATAGGGACAGGAGGTAGGTATTGGAATTTTTTTTGAATTTTTGGAGATTATATGTTGTTGGGAATACTTCCACAGGCAATGAATTCCAGAGCCTAGCCGTTCTATGGATGAAGGAGTCTTGATAAAGTGCTGTTCGACATCTTTCGAGGTTGACAACGAAAGGATGTGCTGACTGGGCTTGTCTAGTTCGTCTGATTGGTATTGCTAGTGGAGGGATGATTGCAGAGATTTCCGAAGAACATTTCCCGTGGAAGTATCGATAGAAAAGTGAAAGGTCGCCGACCTTTCTACGGTGTTCCAATGATGTCAAAGATAGATAATCTCTAGCAGACGGGTGACAGTAATATTTATACCCACCCACCAAAACGAATGGGAGAGAAAACTCATTTTCAATCAATGAAGAAACCAGTCTCTTTCAAATCAGTTCGTTTCAGTTCCAGAGATAGTTGACAATTCCCCGAAAAGGCATTGAATTTTGATATTTCTCGAATCTATTTTCAAAAGGGTCAATTCATATCATCGTTATAGAATGAAGATAATATTCAGCAGCTTGACACTTCCAGCCTTTGGATTTCTGGATCTGAGGATATTCTTCAACAAATTCCAATAAACTGATAAGTCAGTTAGTAGATGGATTTATCTGCACCAACATCAAGAGATGATTGACATATCTCAATTGAGGAGATTGAGATATACATTTCCAAAACGGAATTATCACATCTTTATACGAAACAAGTAATCATCAGTAGTTGTCCAACTATCAGTTCTCAATCATTCAGTATCGTGGAAATATCATCATTATTGAGAATATATTATTCAATGCTGCCCATTCAACCAATCAGTCAGTCAGACGGAGAGAATATCTGCCTGAATAGCGTTTCAACGGTTTCTCCAAGTTACAAGAGATAGTTGACAACTCTCAAAGGAGTAGGTGAATCGGAATGTATTTTGGAACGACATAAGCACCTCACTATCGAGTTCTGACCGATGATCCAATCAGTTTCTATTGTCGGGGATCGAAATATCTGCAATTCAGATGTACGAGCTTTGCATTGTGGTATAATCTATAGCAGACAAAAGACATAAGATTTTGACCCACCCATCAAAACAAATGAGAAAAAACAATCAATGAAGAAATTAGTCATTATCAAATCAGTTTCTCGCAGTTTCAGGGATAGTTGACAACTCCCCAAGGAGGCAATGGATTTGAATCTATCTGGAAACGATATAATCATATCGTCGTTATAGAATAAAAACAATACTTTGTAGCTTGACACTTCCAACCTTTGGACGTTTGGACATGAGAATATCATCACTCTATAGACAGAATATCCTTCAACTGATTTCAATTGACTGATAAGTCGGTTAGTAGATGGATATATCTGCACCAACACCAAGAGATAATTGACATCTATCAATTAAAGATATTGAGATATACATTGCCAAACGAAATCATCACATCTTTATTAAAAAACAAGTTCCAGTTCTCAGTCATTCAGTATCGTGGAGATATCATTATTATTGAGAATATATTCTTCAATGCTGCCCAATCAGTGGAAGAGAATGTCTGCCTGAATAGCGTTTCGACAGTTTCTCTAAGTTACAAGAGATAGTTGACAACTCTCAGAGGAGTAGGTGAATCGGAATGTATTTTCGAACGACATAAGCACCTCACTACCGAGTTCTGACCGATGATCCAATCAGTTTCTATTATCGGGGATCGAAATATCTGCATTTCAGAAGCACGAGCAATGCATTGTGGTATAATCTATAGCAGACGGGTGACAGTAATATTTATACCCACCCACCAAAACGAATAGGAGAAAAAACTCATTTTCAATCAATGAAGAAACCAGTCTCTTTCAAATCAGTTCGTTTCAGTTCCAGAGATAGTTGACAACTCCCCAAAAAGGCATTGAATTTTGATCTCTCTCGAATCTATTTTCAAAATGGTCAATTCATATCATCGTTATAGAATGAAGATAATATTCAGCAGCTTGACACTTCCAGCCTTTGGATTTCTGGATCTGGGGATATTCTTCAACAAATTCCAATAAACTGATAAGTCAGTTAGTAGATGGATTTATCTGCACCAACATCAAGAGATGATTGACATATCTCAATTGAGGAGATTGAGATATACATTTCCAAAACCGAATTATCACATCTTTATTACGGAACAAGTAATCATCAGTAGTTGTTCAACTTTCAGTTCTCAATCATTCAGTATCGTGGAAATATCATCATTATTGAGAATATATTATTCAATGCTGCCCAATCAACCAATCAGTCAGTCAGACGGAGAGAATATCTGCCTGAATAGCGTTTCAACAGTTTCTCCAAGTTACAAGAGATAGTTGACAACTCTCAAAGGAGTAGGTGAATCGGAATGTATTTTCGAACGACATAAGCACCTCACTATCGAGTTCTGACCGATGATCCAATCAGTTTCTATTGTCGGGGATCAAAATATATACAATTCAGAAGCACAAGCTGTGAATTGTGGTATAATCTATAGCAGACGGGAGACAGTACTATTCAGACCTACCAAACCTCATCAGCATTCACATAACCAATC
This sequence comes from Phaedon cochleariae, assembly GCA_918026855.4. NCBI lineage: Eukaryota > Metazoa > Arthropoda > Insecta > Coleoptera > Chrysomelidae > Phaedon > Phaedon cochleariae. The sequence goes on along the minus strand of OU896709.1, from coordinate 59,698,231 downwards.
TTCAATCTCTGTCCACTAATTGTTCGAATGATAAAAAACTCATCTTCCATCAAGGAAGAAATCAGTCTGTATCAAATCAGTTTCTTTCAGTTTCAGGGATAGTTGACAACTCCCCAAGAAGGCAATGAATTTAAATCTATTTTGAAACGGTATAATCATATCGTCATTATAGAATAAAGGAAATATTTAGTAGCTTGACACGTCCAACCTTTGGGCTATTGGATCTGAGAATAGCATTGATCAATTGAATATTCTTCAACTGATTTCAATTAACTGATATGTCGGTTAGTAGATAGATATATCTGCACCAACACCAAGAAATAATTGACATCTATCAATTGAAGATATTGAGATATACATTTCCAAAACGAAATCATCACATCTTTATTATAAAACAAGTTCCAGTTCTCAGTCATTCAGTATCGTGAGAATACCATCATTATTGAGAATATATTCTTCAATGCTGCCCAATCAGTGGAAGAGAATATCTGCCTGAATAGCGTTTCAACAGTTTCTCCAAGTTACAAGAGATAGTTGACAACTCTCAAAGGAGTAGGTGAATCGGAATGTATTTTCGAACGACATAAGCACCTCACTATCGAGTTCTGACCGATGATCCAATCAGTTTCTATTGTCGGGGATCGAAATATCTGCAATTCAGATGTACGAGCCGAGCATGTTTATTATCACAACCGGTCTGATGGGTCATTGAGCGCGGTCACCGGAACATCCCTGTTCCGGGACGGGGCGGTTTCGAATAATCAATGTACGGTCGACCGGACTATGTTGTATTCGCAGTTGGAATGAACCGTGTTATTTAATACAAATAGATTCAATTATCGTTATGATTATTCATGAAATCGATCCGTGCAGTTCTCATATTCCAGATCCTGAAAAATCCGTTGGACAATGTGAGTTCAACCGGATTATGTAGATATAGCTCCCAATAACATGGTTATTGAACCATAGCGATTGTTGACAAATGATACCGTTTATTTTTATTATGTATAAAAATGTATATGTATAAATTTGCAAAAAGCAATAGGACAGTAGAGCAGATATATTGTTATAGTACACAGTAAAAACTAGTGGAATTCTGAACATCGATTCTCAGCAATATAATTTGTCAATTCTGTTGAAATCATATCAGTGTTATTACTATCTTGGAGACATCAATTTTGTGTTTGCTATCTTCAAACATGATAGGAAATATCACTGGATTCTTTTTTTACCATCCCAATTTCTTCCAAGTGTTGGAAAATCCGTAAGATAGGTGATTTTAAAAATTTGAGGATGTTACTTGTGTAACCTACTACTTTTTTTCATGTTCTGGTTCCCACGAAAAAGGATATCCTGTTATGTTCACAGAGAACATAGTGAGAACCAAGGGAAATGAGATAGGAATTGGTGTTCTCCATGAATTTCTGAAGGTTATTTGTCTCGGGAAACATCCTCCTTGTGTGATCCAGAGATATGCTGTTGATATCCCAAGACCATCGTCCATGAAAATGAAATAGAGCAAGATCGCCAACTTTTTTACGGTGTTCCAGAGAAGTGAGTGAGTTTGTGAGCAAGGCATCACCCATGAGACGAATTGCCATTTTTCGAACAGAATCCAACAGTTTCAGGGTATGTTTGGTACTATACTTCAAATATGGGAACAGTATTCCAGGACAGGTCGAATCTGTGCCATATATATCATAAGCAGCTGACTGGAAGTGAAATAGTTCCTGGCCCGAAACAGAAAACCAAATTTTCGGGATGTACTTTTAGCAATTGATCTCACGTGATTTTCCCAAGAAAGGTTATTGCTGGTAGTTTCCAAACGTATAGTTACTCCAGACAAGCTCATGTTGGGCACAGTGAGATCGTCTTGTCTAGAGTTCATATTTATGTGGTCAACATCGCTACCTCGTTCGTTTATGATTCGCCTGGCTGATATTGATGCTCTGGAAGAGAAGAAAGTATGGAGAGTCCTATCATCCGCGAAGCTGTGTACTGAACATGAATTTGCTTTCAACAGATCGTTGATAGTGAGTAGAAATAGTGTTGGTGCTAGAATTGATCCTTGCGGAACACCAGCATTCATGGTAAGAGATGAAACTTTGTTGACCGCAACATAAAGAGACCAGTTTGAGAGAAAACTAGCTAGCAGAGAACATAGCTGGGGAGGCAAGCCATAAGATGGAAGCTTGGCGAGGAGTCCGTGGTGCCAGATTCGATCGAATGCCTTGGAGATATCAATTGCCACCATATTTTCAATAGATTGCCATATATGTGAGACGTTAGCGAGCAGGTCACCAGTTGATCTCTGAAGACGGATGCCATATTGTCTATCGTTGATAATACCTGAATGTTCCAGATATTTCATGAGCTCAATGTTGAAAGCTTTCTCCATGATCTGAAATAATAGATAGCAGTGCGATTGGTCTGTAGTTGCTAGGTAGGGTCTTTTTGCATTTTCTTGGAACTGGTTTTACTCTTGCAACTTTCCAGTTGAACGGAAATATCCCCTAATTTGTAAGAGTAGTTGAACAACTTGCAGAGAACAGAATAGAGAAAACCTTTCCTTGAAACTTCAATTTGTAGAAGGATTATGAAACTACAATTCCAGCATATCAGAGACAATATCAATTCATTTGAATTGTCTGATTGGAAGTTCATGAAACTATTCCACCATAAGTCAGCAACGTGATTTTTTCTTAGCAAAGCAGTATACATACCAAGACTAGCTGCTGATACATGCCAAGACTAGAATGATTTCAACAAATTTTCGAAATATCATTAAGCACCATTGCATGATTTTCACTCACACCAGTCACACCAATGAATTCACCCCTTTTGAAATGGAGCAGGAAGTGTGTTCTGAAATGATCATATTTTGTTCTATATTATCATCGTTATAGAATGAATGAAAACATTCAGAGTTATATTCACTGGTGGATTAATATAGAACTTACGAATATATTTTGAATAATCAGTAGTCTCCTCCATTTGCCTTGAGTTGAAATAGTTCAGGTTCCTACTCTATGAATGTTTTCAGATGAGCTAATCTTGATAGGCTTTGACAGTGTTGGACTTTCTTCTTTAGGCCCAGGCCAAGACAATCAATTTGGAAATCCTCGTGATCCTCGCTCCATTTCTCAGATTAGTCTGATTGAAGAATAATTAATTTAGTTGTTTTTCAATTTCAATTGATAAATATACAGATTAGAGCTATTACGTTATTTTCCATCAACAGTTGGATTTGGATCCTGCTGAAAATACTACATCAATTCATAATAACAATAAAAAGAGCCAGAGTGGTGATAAGAAATGGGCACTATCGGATAATGACTATGGGAAGTTTTTAAATTAATCTTGGTTCCAATTACCTCGAGATGGATGACAAAAATTTGAGAAAAAAACATAATGACATATTATGCGACTTGTGAAATTCACAGAAGAAGAATACAATAAGGCGAACATTTCGACATTAAGGTCACATGATTATGGAGGTGCTTCCCAATCAATTCTTCGAATTCGGTGAAAAAGCAAGCAAACCATAACCATTCGTTTCCATGATCACATGAAACAGCAATCATAAGAGAAATCATAACAATTATTTTGAACGTTACATGTAAAAATGATCATTAGTAGGCCTAGTCTATAATTTCATTGTCAAGCAGCATAGCACACCGAATGGGTTTTAGAGCTAATGAGGATCGTAGTCAGTAATTTATTTCGAAACAGTAATTGGGGTACCTGTCGCATCTTCCTTGCTAGATAAATCAAACTGTCTTTTGTCACGCACAAGCCTCTCGGGTGGAATCCCTGAACTGAACTGAACTGAACTGAACTGAACTGATTAGGGTTACTTTCGCACTGCTCTTTTACCTTCAGCCATTGATGAAGATTTAGTGACCCCAAACGAAATTAGAATCTATTTCGCGCAACAGGGGCGGATTTATGTCATAGCAGAACTTTCGGTGAGAATAAGCCTTGTCATCTACTAGAACAGGGGTTCCCAACCGTTTTGCACCTGCGTACCACTTAACCCTTTCGTGCATAGTTTAATAAAAAAAAAATCGAAATGATTTTAAAAATCATTCAACGATTCATAGGTGGTATGGTAAGAACTTGTTATCCCCTCTTTTATACTTAAGAAAGGTATACCTTGTCCAAGTCGCTAGAAGCAATGGTTCCAGTACAAATGCATCTAAAAGCCGACAATGCACGCAAATTATTCAAAAAGCGCCAGAGTACCTTTTGCAAAAACAATGATAAATACTTCAACAATTATATTTTAATGGTATGATGAAAAATATGATCAATTGGAACAAAACATTGAGTTTTCAGAAGATGTTCAAATTGTTGACCTTGTACTTCAATAAATTTTTCCAATAAAATTCAACACCACGTATCTTTCAACCAAAGACCTTGCGGACCCACGTTCATGGGAACTTTTTTCCTCTATTGTGTTGCACTGTGCAATGTACTTTTTGTACTTAATGTCACCCAGTATATGTGAAGAAATATAATTTGCCTCTCATTCGTAACAGAAATACAGGGCATCATTCGAATTCAGATTGAAACTTTGATGAACGATATTTGAGGAACGTCTATGATACCAATCATGATACGCAAAAAATTCCAGAGCCGGAATTGGAATTTTAGATGTCTGAAGTATGTCCTTCTGGATCGTATCCTGCAAAAACTATCGCTTATTCAACTCAGAAAAAACGCTACAAGTGTGACTCTTCAATTTGTATAGACCACTTTGGTCGATTTGGTAAAAAATATCAAATTAAATTCTGATATATTCCTTTCGATCTAGTCGTGGCACACTTCCTATACTCTCTACATTTGACCTGAGATTTTTATTCCAATCAATTTTTGTTTTGCATATCGATATAGCAGCAAAAATTGAAAAAATGTGTTAATAGGGAATTTCACCATGAATTTTTGATTTTTTTTTCACGTTTTAGAACACACACTGGGTGAATTCAGCATTTTTTCAAATTTCTGAACTGAACTGAATCAGTTGACATACAATGAACGTCATTTGAAAGAACGCATATTGACTGATTCAGTTCAGTTCAAGTAAAATATTTCAGTTAATTCAGATTGGAAGAATATCACTAATATGACACTGATAGATCACTGAGAAGAAATGAAATAATGAACTATGAACTAGATTTCGAGGTTAATCTTTTTCTTCTTCTATAGTTCGTTTTGTAGCCATTTTTCTCTCAAGTCACAAATCACCTAACCACTCTGTGCTCGAGTTCTGTGTCTGTGGTTCGCATCCTCTTCGGGTCGTCAGAGGGAGCCTCAAGAAAATACAAGTGACGTCACACCGCGAAAAATGGTCGTTTGGAACTCTCTCGATTTGTAGCACTTTTGAAGTATTAATTAAACGGTTTGTAAAGGAATCAACAGATGAGAGGAAGTGCTATTTGATATATTGAGTCATGTATGAGACCGTTCGTCATATTAAAAGGGCTATTTTCATTCATAGTAAAATTGCCTATTATAATTATTTCTGAATCCTCGGAAATTCCGAAAATTGTTAGGAATTCTTGTGAATAACCAACTACGTCATCTAAAAGAACCGTATGGAAACGGAAAGTTAGTTTTCTCGGTTTCTGACTGATCGAGGCACAGTAGAATATTTTGTTGTTATACAAGGTAGCATTGAAATCAGTGCAAATATTTTGATACACGAGAAAGCTCGACGTATACTATCGAGTGGCAACAATAAAACAAATATAGAGATCAAAGTAACATTTTGAATTAGACCCGTCTTTCTACCATACGCTCATCAACTCAGCAGCAATTCTGACGTCACCTCTGTTCACATTTCCATGAGAGGCACAATCACGCGGAGTTCAATCATTTGAATTGTTTTAAAGTGACGTACTTTATCTTTTTCACGTATTTTATTCAAGTTTCGGGATGTTTCTCATCGATTAGAAGATTTAGGAAAAATCTGATATCATTGGAATATTCCTCAGACTGTATCATATCAATGTGTCGATTATATCTATCTATTTCAAAAACACCTCGTATATTTACATTGTTAATTATTGGTATCAATAATCAATATGTCGATTCATTCAATTTTTTCTAACGCCTCCATAAAATGTTTTGACAGGAACAATATTGAAGTATTCAGCAACCATTTTAAATTAGAGCAACTATATATGTTTCAACATATAGGATGAACCCCTGATTTCTTTCCCAGAAGTTGTCAAAAAATATTGCTGAAATTGTGCTACTATTGCCAATAATAAATAGTTTTTGATGGAACATAGAATATTTCCATTTTTCTCAACTACTTAATCTCCCTGTCCACTGTAGTAGGCATTATCAACTTTTTAGGAAATATTAAAGTGTTTTCAGATTCTTTGCAAATTGTTGTCTCACTGCATGCCAGTATTTGTCAGTGATATAATAGTCGTTCGAATTTCAATATCTGCATATCAAAAATTAGCCATTTGATGACAATTCACTCATGACATTATTTGATCAATCACAAGCCAGAAACAACGTGTGCTTATCGCAAAAACATTAGCTGTCTTTCAATTCTGATTGGTCTGACAGCGTTCATGTTTTCAACGATGTGACCATGGATAGCAAAGCAATGTCTGTCAGCTTGGCATAAAATAACTATGGGTGTACTTGTCAGAATGACTCACTCATTTATAATGAATGTTTTTTTCTGCTTCGTGAACGTGAAATAGTCTAGCAAAATACCACTCTGTTCTGAATATCTCCTCATGATTCCCAATTGTGTTGCCGTACAGCATCACAATTTCGTGAACAATGAAGCCACAGAATTATCTCGCATTATTAATGATACCTCACGAACACCATAGGTAGTTACTTATTTCCGAAATATTGAAATACAGGGTGTTGCTTTGAAATAAGGAAATTGGTACTGCCCGATGTTTCATGACACAGCCTGTATCGAAAGTTTTTGCTGAGAAGGATATGATTGTGCTTCTGTATTCATTATCGGATTTATTCTATTTGACTGATACACACTGTATTATATGTTTTTCTATTGAACGTTTGTGTATTATTTTCAGTGAAAGTACTGTTTCAGATTGGTTTCTCCTCAGATTGACTCAACCAATTCAGTAGCAGATATTGCAAAGTAGGCAGTTTTTTATATTTATGTGACCCACTTCACTGTATTCATCTACAATTATCATGAATGCAGTTGGCAAATCCTCTCTTTCTATGAACGATTATCTTTTTTCAATAGCAAATCTCTCTTTTCAGTGGAAACTAGATTGAACCCGATCCTGTACCGTGAAATCATCTCTACTTTCTGAAATGTATGTTCCCTGCACTGGAAACTCCGCAAAACTCTCTAGAATGGAGAAGCTCAGAGTATGCAGTCGGTATTTAATGAAATATGAAAAGAACGTCAGAGTAATTATTGTATCCAAATGGAATGGGGGTCATGGAAAGTTCATAACTAGTGAATTATACTTTTTTGACAAGGAGAAGTAATTTGGAACTCCGCTGTAAGCTTTTGAACATAGAGTGTATATTCAATTCAGTGACGATTCAAATTTCATTGCTCTGTAGAAAAAAATACATCAACTTTCAGCAAGAACTTCTATTGTGATATACATAGCTGGGGACTCAATCAACAGAGTGAAAATTATAATCAGATTTTCATTTACTATTGAAAAGTTCATATACCTAGCAGTAAGATTGCTTTTGTAAATCATTTCCATCCTAAATGTTCCACTATTGAGAACTTTGAACAGTTTCATTCACTTTTTTTTCCATCTAGTAGTTGAAATCAAAATATTTCAAATCTCTGGTAGTAGTCCATGCTCAAATTGGAGGTGATGAGATGATTAAGAGAACAAACTCAAAGTCTCACTCCAAGTGAATGTCAATGAAATAATACGTGCTACATGTTTCGACTCCTAAGAGTCATCATCAAGCTTGCTAGGTAGGAGGAGAAAGAAAACTATAAAACTAATAACATGGTTCACAAGGGTTTCATTTTTTAATTTTTCATTTGGGTCCTGAAACCCTTGTAAACCATGTTATTAATTTCATAGTTTCTCTTCTCCTCCTACCTAGCAAGCCTGATGATGACTCCTAGGAGTCGAAACATGTAGCACGTATTATTTTTTTAAAATTTACTTGGAGTGAGACTTTGAGTTTGTTCTCTTAATTAAAGTATTTCATTTATCATCCCAAGATATAGATCGATTCTACAACAACAATTTTCATCCTATATGTTTCACTATTCAGATGGAATTTGTGATGGTTTTAAGAGCTGTGTATATCATGAGCACAGTTTGAGGCTTTTTGCGTTTAGCACTATGTGGTTAGACTGGCAAGTGCGAAAATGTCGGGGTTTTTATGATTTTTTCCGTTCAATAAAGTTCAATTGACATACTTATTGCCTTATTCAAATGAATATTGACACTGCATGCATTGCAACTTCGTAAAATGTAATCAGGGATAAAACTGTATTATGCGGAAACGATCGTTATTTTGTTTCTAGCGAATCATAAACCCCAAAATATCAAGTCCTCATTATTTTGATATAAGTTTCTATCACTAATTTAGATCAAGGATAGGAAATAAAATTGCAGCAACTTCATTAACTGCAACGTCGCATAACAGATTTTACTTTGTTTGGATTGCTTTCTTGTTTCGTATTTTTTTCATTCATTGTCGTATACATTTTCCATTCGAAAAAATACTCAAAACTGAAAGATTGAAGAATATTGTGTAACTTACACGGGCTTCAATGAATGAATACGCTAAGGTAGTGCGTAGTAGGTTCGAAGACTTTTCAGCAAGGTATCTATCACTCAATTAAATTTTGCCTATCATGAAATGATATTCGTTCCCTATGGAGATATATTCTTACCTACAGACAGTATATCTCAACTGATTTATGCCGTTCATAGAGTGCTATTACACGGAGAAAAATGACTTGCAATATGCACTGAAATTGAATACTTCCAACAAAAAGTTCTGTCTACAAATAGCTTGATACTTATTATCGTGCACTCAACATAATAATTTACCACCACTATAGCTCAGTCATTGTCACTATTTATTCAGTGAGCTTCATGTGATGCTGAACCATTTTTGGTTTTAGACACTACATCTACTGACTGAAAAAACAGTTACACAGTTAGTTTTGGCACAACGGCTATCATCAGACTCAGTACCTGAGATACAATGTGAAACAATGTTAGGGAAAACCTGGGAGGAGTAGGAATGAAAAATATACCTGTTATTAGTCAGGAACTTGAACCATAGAAATCAACAACGCACTATTAGACGCGTTATGCTTGGTCTCAAAACGGTTCTGATGGAATTACACCCTTTGATCTCGAAAAGTTGTTCAATAGATCGTACAATTCTGGAAAATAGCTAGAGTCCAAACAATCCCCAAGAGAAGCTACAAAAGCCTACCCAACAACTATGGGCCAATTGCCCTGCTATCAGTCAACTCCAAAGTGATGGAGAAAGTCATCAATATTGAGCTTATCAAATATCTGTAATGCTCAGGAATCATTTCGCCAGCAAAGATCAACTGGAGATTCACTTGCCTACTTCACCCATATAATATGGCAATCTTCATTAGAAAAACATGGGGTACCTCTGGGTATCTCTGTTTCGTTGCACCAAGGACTTCCCCACAAACTACCACACCAGCGGTAGCATCTTCCATCGAGTTTCATTTTAGACAAATCGCTTCATGTTGTGGCGGACGGAGTATCGTCTGATACCCTTGCCATCAATTCCGGCGTTCCACAAGGATCAATTTGGGCACCAACCTTGTACCTACTTTATATCGACGATCTATTGGAAGGAACCACTTGCCCTAACCATAGATTTGCAGACGATAGCCTCATCCATACGGCATTCTCTTCTAGAATTCCCATTTCTTCCCAGGAAATCAAGAATTCACGATGAAGGCAGGCCAACGCTGTCAATGAAGATCTTGCGGAAATTACAGCATGTGAAACAAACAACCTAGTTGAAATCAAAGCCACCAAAACTCAACCCTGTATTTTACCTAGATAGGCGGAACTCAGTATGCCTGATATAACAATGTCTGGTAGGTAACACCATTCCCACAGACACCACTATATCTATGCTAGCTATTACCATAAGCAATACTTTTTCATGAGATAATCATGACCGATCCATCGCAGAAACTGCTTCACAAAAACTAGGATTCTTATTCCGTGCGGAAATCTACTCCACACCTCAACAGCTTCTCATGATCTAAAAAGCACAGATCTAGTCAGTTTCAGAATACTGTTCTCATGTATGGCGTTTAGCACCCAGTGAAACGCTGATGCTCTCAGATTCCATCCAGAGAAGTGTCATTAGCTTTGTGAGTGATGCCACACCCACTAGCTCTTCGACCTCATTAGAACATAGTAGAGAAGTCGGCAAACTTTCACTTTTCTATAGATACTTTCACGGGAAATTTTTGGCAGTGGAATTCTCAATTCCCAAGAATGTATAACCTTCAAAAATTCGAAAAACAATCCAACATTTACCTTCTCTCTTTATCCTCCCTAGGTACGCATAATTTTCTTCTAACATAATAGGAATTTCCTTTTGTGTGCTTAGAGAGATAAAAAGAAGAGATGGAATTCCTGATTCGTTGATAGATATTTATGTCAGAAGCACCGAGCTACGAGAGTGATAAGTAACTTTTTTAGCTGCCAATGCTTAATACGAATTGTCTTCGATATGGCCTCGTTCTTTCAAAAAGAACAGCAATTATCACTCATTACCCAAACTGATTTCGCTATTTTCACTAAACCTTCTTTTTTCGTGTTGGTCCTTCCAAAATTGTCATCCTCAATTTGGTGTCAAAGGCAGAACAGAACATATTGTAATGATATTCCCCTTGGAGGGGCTCTAGAAACATCAGCAGGAAGGCAGGAGTACAACGATCATCCTGTATCACGCATCCCCGATTGCTCTCCAACCTCTCAATGATTCCTACATACACCAGCATATTTCCGAACACTCAATATATGCCGCAGTGACAAATAACGTCACAGAAGATTCTGGAATGTTCTGGAAACAATCGATGGAACAATTAGAGAGAGAGGTTTTGTTCTAAGAAGCTTCTAGAACAAAAAGAAGGAGACGGAAAATCGTTCGAGAACGTTCTCGACCAAAGCCTGCCATGTGCTCTCATATATAAGACCGCCGAACAACTGCTGTCAGGCAGTCAAACAGCGAGTGTCAGAGAGACAGTTATATACCGCGTGTTATAAATCGTTTTACATAAATAGTAGTTATAAGTTCGATATAAATTAGTGTTTCTTTAGTTTAAATAAATCAGTTGGAAAATAAATAGTGTCGTGTTCGCTTCTGCACCCGAATAACGTAACAATTGGTGTCAGAAGTGGGATATTCCAGTGTGAAGTGAACAGACCGTTGCAATGAAGAAACTACACGAGTTGAGAGTGGTGGACTTGAAACGCGAGTTGGAGGAGAGAGATCTCGACACAACAGGGATCAAGGCTACACTTCAGCATCGTCTCATAGAGTATATGGTGAGCGTAGGTCAAGATCCAGAGACGTTTACCTTCGAGGAACCAGCTTCAGCAGAATCGATGTTGGCTGGGATCTCGGCACAGATTTCTGCTCAGCAAGATCAGATCGCCTCTCAAATCTCAGCTCAACGGCAGGAGGTATTGGCTCAGATAACAGCTCAAGTCGCGACTCAGATAGAAGATCTGAAGAAAGAACTGCAGCTCGAAATAGATGAACTGAAGTCACAATCTCGCAGGAGAGCTGCGATGGAAGAGTCAGTGGTTACTACCAATCGAGTGAAGCCGCCTACATTCGATGGAAAAACATCGTGGCCAAACTACCTGAAGCAATTCGAAGCAGCTTCCAAAGCCAATGGGTGGACATCAGAAGACAAAGTGGTAGCTCTCACAGTAGCTCTACGGGGTGATGCACTAAACATCTTGCAAGCCATTCCGGAAGATAAATCCGATAACTACGATTATCTCATCGAACGCCTCAACATGCGCTATGGTCAAAAACATCTACAACAAGTGTTACGATCACAAATGAAGAACCGTCGACAGGAAGACAATGAGAGCCTACAGGAATTTGAAATGGAAGTAGCTCGGTTGGTTCGGTGTGCCTACCCATCAGCTCCTGAGTATCTGATAGACTGTCTTGCTGTCCAAACGTTCCTGGATGAATTGCGAGATATGGAAATGCGGAAAGCGGTTCGGTTGACTCGACCTAAAGACTCTCCCAGTGCTCTGGCAGCTGCGTTAGAAATCGAGGCCGCGATAGAAGCTACACGAGAAGCAACAAAATTCCAAGCCGTCGATGACAGCACGAACATAGTGGACAGTCCCAGGCAAGATCTAACTGAGGACCTTATAAACGTCATCAAGGGCCTCTTGGATGAGGAGAAGAAACCAGTTCGAGCAGCTGCAGGAAAACTAGAGCGGGATGATCCAAAAAGACCAGTTTACCGAGTGGGGACGAGCCATAAGAATGCAGATGCATTGTCCAGAAGGCCATGTCTACCTGAGTGCTCACATTGTAGTCGTTTGGAGGATAAGGAAGCAGCCCTCTATAGAACCACCGTTGTCAATGAAGATTGGTTACCTGCAGCAATCAAGCAAGAGCAAGAAAAGGACCCAGAACTTCGCAAGCTTCGAGAATGGAAGAAAGCGAATCGTCGTCCTTCTTGGCAAGAAGTAGCACCATCTTCAAAGACTTTGAAGGCGTACTGGAGTCAGTGGGACTCCTTGGTATTAGAAGATGACCTGCTCAAGAGGAATCTCGAGAGCGATGATGGTTTGGATAATCGGATGCAGTTGGTCATTCCTAGGAGCCGAGTGTCGGAAGTACTTGGATATGTACATGATGGAACTTCAGGGGGACATCTAGGAGTGAAGAAGACACTGCAGCGGGTACGAGAGCGGTTCTACTGGGTGAACTGCAGTGACGACGTCAAGGAGTGGTGCCGTAAATGCACCGTGTGCTTTGCCAGCAATGGGCCTCATCGTAAACCAAGGGCACCCATGAGACAGTACAATGTTGGAAGCCCTTTCGAGAGGATTGCCATGGATATTGCGGGGCAATTTCCAGTGACTGATAATGGAAATAAATACATCCTTGTCTGCATGGACTACTTCACCAAGTGGGTAGAAGCGTATGCGATCCCTAACCAGGAAGCCGTAACGGTCGCCGACGTCCTAATGAATCAGCTCATCAGTCGTTTTGGGGTGCCATTGGAACTTCACTCAGATCAGGGCCGGAACTTTGAGAGTGAAGTGTTCAAGAAGATGAGCGAGAAGTTAGGAATCAAGAAAACAAGAACAACTCCATTGCATCCACAGTCAGATGGCATGGTGGAGCGAATGAACCGAACCATAGGGAGGTATCTCTGCAAAGTCGTAGATCAACACCAACAAGACTGGGATCAACATATTCCTTTCTTCTTGATGGCCTACAGATCTGCAGTACAGGAATCTACAGGACAGACTCCGGCGAAGGTTCTATTTGGACGAGAGATGAGGCTTCCATGTGACTTGGTCTTCGGATGTAGACCTGGTGAGGACATAGTGGGGGAAGATTACGTCACGAATCTGATAAAAAAAATGAACGATATTCACGAATTGGTTCGCTCTAATCTGAAAATCGCCAGCGATCGCATGAAAGACCGATACGACATCAGAGCTGGGGGTGCAGGATACGCAGAAGGAGACTTGGTGTGGTTGTACAATCCACAAAGGAGACGAGGTATTTGTCCAAAACTACAGAAATCTTGGGAAGGACCTTATACTGTCAAGAAGAAGATCAACGATGTCATCTACCGCATCAGTAAAGAACCAAGTGGCAAACCAAGAGTCGTTCATTTCAACAGACTAGCACCATTCGAGGGAACACAAGATCAACAAGTTCAACAACTTTGTCCGGAAGAAAAGGAGCTTACATTCGACGAATTCATTGGGACATACATTGGTTCATCAAAAGCAAGGTTTGGCGTCACCAAGGAAGAGCCCCGCGACCTTTTTGCCATCCCTGTAGAATACGCACTAGCTCACTGCGTCGCCGAGGATCTTCAGATGTCTCAAGGAATAGCGAACAAGTTCATGAGGAAGTTCGGGAAGTTAGAGGAGCTTCGTCAACAAGGTCCCTCCGTCGGTCGAGCACTAGAAATAGAAGATATCAGCGCTGAAGGAAAAAGGTCTGTGTTTTATCTTATAACGAAAGCAAGATCTTCTGAGAAACCCACTTACAAGGACCTCTGGGAGACACTAGTCGACTTGCGAAGCATCATACTCGAGAGGGACATACAAAAGATAGCTGTTCCGAAGCTGGGGTGTGGACTGGATGGCTTGAATTGGAGAATTGTAAGGAACATGCTAGAGGTTTTATTTAGATTCACCGGAGTTGAAATTCTGGTATGCTGCTGGAACTCCAAGGGAACTCCAAGAGACAAGACAGTGCCATGCTATTTCTACCATACTGCACGTTGTAGAAATGAAACCAGTTGTCCCTATCTTCATAGTGATCAGAATGCATTCCAGGAGGAATGCGTTTTAAGGAGGGGGCAGTGTAATGATATTCCCCTTGGAGGGGCTCTAGAAACATCAGCAGGAAGGCAGGAGTACAACGATCATCCTGTATCACGCATCCCCGATTGCTCTCCAACCTCTCAATGATTCCTACATACACCAGCATATTTCCGAACACTCAATATATGCCGCAGTGACAAATAACGTCACAGAAGATTCTGGAATGTTCTGGAAACAATCGATGGAACAATTAGAGAGAGAGGTTTTGTTCTAAGAAGCTTCTAGAACAAAAAGAAGGAGACGGAAAATCGTTCGAGAACGTTCTCGACCAAAGCCTGCCATGTGCTCTCATATATAAGACCGCCGAACAACTGCTGTCAGGCAGTCAAACAGCGAGTGTCAGAGAGACAGTTATATACCGCGTGTTATAAATCGTTTTACATAAATAGTAGTTATAAGTTCGATATAAATTAGTGTTTCTTTAGTTTAAATAAATCAGTTGGAAAATAAATAGTGTCGTGTTCGCTTCTGCACCCGAATAACGTAACAATATATTCCAGCAGGACTGACGCTGCCACCACATACCGTGTTGAACGTGTTAATATTCAAATCATGCTCCCAATTACAAATCGGAACATTATCGCAGAATTATTCACATCGCCACCACAGTATCTCGTAAGATATTCGCTTGACCCCCCACAATTACATTTGATCCAGCTATTAATTACATTTTCGATTACGGGTTCATTGTAATCGATATCGAGATTAACATGGATGTCACTGCACTGCAGCGCCACAATCGCCTGAGGCCGAACGGATCAAACTCAACTTACGATCATTCGCTGTGGAAATTGTGGAATACATAATGGATGTTATAGGGTAGCAAGTCTACGATACACGATCTGTTTTATGGTTATATCTATGTTACTAGTGTGGAAAGTATATTATACAGGGTGTTTCATAATTGGATATCAATATTTGGGGAGGCGATTCTTATATTGGGCCCATTCTCAGAAGAAAGTTTCATGTGAACGTATGACCAAAACGTCCTAACTTTTGAGATACAGGGTGCACTGAGAAAAACTGGTTAATTAAAACGTCTAGTTGGTATTTTTTTAGTACCGATAATTAAAAATATTTGGAATTTTATTAACAATAACAACGTATCCTTATTTCCTACAAATTACTTCTCTATTATTCGCCAATTATTTGTCATCAATAAAAATACTATTTGTGACAGAATTATCACAGTGTTGTCTATTCAGTCAATTAAAATTTTATATTCGGGTTAAAAAACCTCATTCTGGGGTTACTAACAACAGCTGACTATTTGCCACAACTGATGACACATTTATCGTAAAAGGTTAATTATTATTCATAGCAGAAATTGTTTAGCCATAACTAATAATTTTAGTTGTACTGCGTCGTTCGGGACCGCCTCGCGTCTCTTCGGGACCCACCGGCAAAAATTGCATCTTGCATCTGTTTGTCTTTCTGTTTCATCATTTGAACTTGTATCTTAATAGTGGGTAGATCGCACGGTCGTCGAGCTTAGACAAAATAAATAAAATAATTGTCTAGTGTAGCCGGGAGCGTCGTGTTCTTGCTGGTTCACTGCTCGGTGTGTTTTCAAATCACTGTTTTGTGTTTTTTTGCACTTCGCGCTGAGCCATTTGGCATTTGGTTGGCAAAATAATAATTCGCAGTTTACCATCGTTATCTGTGCGTCACTAGTTATCAGGTTTAGGTACCTATTCACAATTCAGTTCAGTTTACGACGGGCGACGGTGAGAAACGTCCAACCGACGTCACGTGTACACGGTTTATATTTATAATTCCCTGTCTTTTTGCTGAGTTGTGGCCTGTGGCACTTACGGTGTGTGGTGTATTCCTGTTCACGATTCCATTGGAAATTGGAAGGAAAATGGCATACAAACTGTTATTATTAGAATGGGGCCTTGATTTTAATTGATATAAAACTATTAAGTTGCCAGAATAACTAAATTATATTTCAAACGTTACTAAATCACTTTCAATAGTAACTAGATTCCATTTCAGTCACAATTAAATATCTAATTTGCAACAACACACTCACTATTAACGTCAGAAGAAATGAGCAATTGCCCCAACTGGGTTAATTTGTTGTGATAACAAACATATATTGAAACTGTACTAACAATCTGATTGTCATAACTATGTATCTTGATTGTGGCAAATAAAACTTGGTATTATTCCTTAAAAAGGCTTATTAGTTACCACAACAACGTCGTAGATGACTCAACTAAACTTTTCATTTGAGGCAAATAGGGGTTTCCAGAAAAACAGAATTAGTTATGGCAACAACTAATGCTTGCTATCCCTTATCGTACTAAAAATGTTTTCTGTAGTTACTAATTTTTTAGTAACGGCTACAAATTTTTTCCCTCAGTGTGGTAACGTCCTCAAAAATTAAAAGTTTTTTATCAATATCTGTAATACCATTTCAGATATTCTGATGAAATCTGGCATACATATACTATGTATCAAGAGGCATCACTTAGTGTACCACATTTTTTTTTTAGTGGCGTTCGTATGGAATTCCACATACCTATTTTGGCAGACATTGATGATACGCCACTGATTAATCTCGAAATCGAAATCATTTCTGAAATTCCCGATCATTTCTAAGCAAATTTGATCGCAACAATTTTCTCAATCTGATGCACGGTTTTCGCTTAAAAAAATTAATAGCTCTTCACTACATGATTTTAGCAATATCGTTAATATACCAATATCGTTAATATAACAATATCACAATGCAGAGAGGAAAATATTGAGTACTGTCATATTCATCACTATGCCGACGATACCCAACTTTATATCAGCTTTGACATAAACAACACCCACTTAACATCTGAACAAGTAAATGATGATCTGACCTCTCTTTTCGATATTTCCACTGCACATAACCTTAAGATAAATCCGCGCAAGTCCCATGCTATGCTTATCGGCACAAAATCAAAATGTGCACTCATTGTCGATCTAAATGAAAACCTAGTAGGCGACCTAGTACGCGAGGAGGTACAATATTGTCTGTTCTTTGAATCAAAATCTGTCTGCCTGTCAAGTGGCGCTGGCATCCTGAAAATGGAAAAAGCTCATTTGTTTCTGTCAAAATAGACCATATTAGGTTGATATTCTCTTCTTCTATTTTTCTCCAATATGTACTCAACCACAGACGTGCTTTCCATCATTGACGTGATATTTGATAGGAAGACGATGGAGAAGATTCATGTAATCATAAAATTATTTTCTGACAGTTGTCATTAACTTATAACTTCGTCTTTGTGGATGTGTTGAACTTTGATTTCCTTTCTTGGAAATTACAATTATACCTATACCTAATCATTTCTTCTAGTATTGGTTTTCTATCAGAGTTTGTTGATTGGTTTGTGAGTGCGATTGTGTTATTTTGCAATGTCATCTGAAAACTGCGCACTCCAGGAGGTGAAGGTGTAATTGAATTATCAAGACATGGTTTCCCCAATCCCCACTGTTGTGAATTTGAGCCTCAAATCCTGAGGCGTCAATGGGTTCACGCCATATTCATTGGATATCAAGGTGAACTTTTTTTCTTGAATCACATAATATTTGGAACTTAATGATATTTATATTTCAGGAATGTGAGTTTTTGAAGTAAGCGAACATGATACTATATATTTCCAACATTTTAAGGGAACTGTTTCTTGCCAATGAAGAATAGGAAACGGTTTTGGAAAGAGAGTACGGTCCCAAGTTTGTTCAAGGTAGAAATATATAAATAAAATGGTATTTAACAAATTTGTACCTATACTAACTAACTAATTATTAGTTTCGGTATGAAATTCACCAAGAACTTTGACTTTGGTTCCTCTAAAAGTTGTTCCATAGTCAAAAGTCATTAAATTCATTTCAGAATGGTACAGGACATTGAAACTAGGGACAATATTTTTATATTTTCAGACTCGGCAATGTTGTTTGGAATATGATGCTGAAGAGGAATTCCTGCCTTAAGGAACAGGACCTGACGATGAAGAAGCATCTGAGGAGGAAACGGGCATTTGAACAGATATTATAGAATGATAATAAATAATAATAAAGTTCATTCAAAATGTTGACTTAAATATAAATTAAAAAGATACATATTGGTATTGAATATTCCTGTGGTTTGATTTGTGCCATTTTGTGCCAATAATAGACACATCTTCTCATATTTAGTGAAGTTCGTAGCTTCAATAAGATGATTTAATAAAAAATAATCATTGTTTTACTTCAAAAATACTTCACCTATATACAATATTTGTACAATATATATAGTGTTTTCAAACTTATCTGCCAATACATCTGTACAACAATAAACAGGGTATCAGAAGAGAACAAACTATATAGTAGAATAAAAATTGAAATAATTCTTCATAATTATGTACAATTTATTAATAAATAAATTGTATTGCCATTCATACAATACATACAAAATATATTCCAATAAAAAATTCTAAATATCCCAGCATCTTGACAAAGAACCCTGAACAATAGAATACCATATATCTGAGGATGATTCCTATACAATCTTGAAATCACTTTACTCTAGTGAAATTCTGAGTGGCTCACTACGAAAATGGTCCTGAGTGTGCTGGAGTGGAATATCACATGTTCCTCATCATCTAATTGATTGCTTGAAAAATGGATAAATTGAATATACATTGGGGTGTGTATAATTTGTAGCCTAGAATGAAATGCCTGGCTATTTCTAGCAAACAAATCGTTGTTCTTACTGCTTATCTGGATTCAGCTCATCGAACTACAGGATGAAAAGTTTCTGATTTTATTCACTGCCCCATTTTCTTGTGTGTTTTTTCATAAAATCTTGTGAACTGGATATTTTTGCAGCTCGACTTTCAAGGAGGTACCTATCTATAAAAAATATAATGATATTTTGTGTTTGGAGCAGAATATCCATGAGACATTGATGAAATAACCAGATTAAGTCTAACCTTAGTGCTTCTATATATTTATTTCAGATGGTAAATTTTCCATTCTGTTCTGGAACATCATCATCCTTCTGGTACATTCCTTCTGAACATTACTCACATAATGATTTCTAATGTGATACTTCCACATCACTCATAGTTTTCCGTTTTTCAACTGAAAAGCTATTAATGTAAGTACTCTTCGCTGTAGGTAGGTACCTGAAATTTTCAAGTATATAGTGATTACATGGTTTACATCACTAAAGACATGTTTTCACTGCAAATAATGGAATTTCACGAATTATAGAGTAACTTATCAAAAATATAGAAGGAAAAAAGCAGCCCCTACCTTTCTGCTTGGCTTGCATGTCGAAAAAGTGTAATAGCACTATTGAGTTTCCGAAGTTTCCACAGTTCCAACTTAAATTCAAGTTGCATCATGATCATGAATCATACTAATACAGCATTGCCTAAACATCTTCCTGCTTCCATTCAAGTATAGGTAGATGGTTTTCATACTTGATAATATCCTTCGTGATAATGTTTCATTTTCGGGTTTCAACATGACAGATTTTTATTTACAAACTTGACAGGACCATGAAAAATGTTACGGTTAGGTCTGACAAATGAATAACTTAGTTTACTTGGTTCACATTGATGTCTCTGTACTACTGAACGCCTTCATTTATTTTTTCAAAGAACAGACAATATTATGCTCTCGCCTACTAACTACCTAACTAGGTTTCCATTTAGATCGACAATGGTGCACTAACTGAGGGGAGCTTTTCACTCAAACTTTCCAACGAACAACTACCATTTGTCAATGGTTCGATCAGCAATTACGATTCATAAAACACGTAAGTCAATTGTGTCAAAGCTCTTTCAATGTGTTGAGACAATTATACCCTTCTAAGGACATTTTACCCACCTCGAATCTCAAACTAAATCTCTGCCAATCCTTGATCATCTCTAAGCTCTCATATTGTGACGCGGTCTACGGCCCTGCACTTTTGCGGAATGATGCCTACAGATTACAGCGTATTCAGAATTCCTGCATACGATTTTCCTATGGTATTCGAGAATATGATCACATCAGTGCAAAGTTCAGGGAGTCCGGTTCGCTGAGACTGGAAACATTGAGGGAACTCCATTTACTCACTTTAACCTAACCCATAAAGACGATTTATTATTATTATTATTATTATTTTATTTTTTAGATCAAGTTTCAGAAATTCAATTCATAGTTTATGAACTTCGTGTTCGTATTTGGTATCTTGGAATTATAACTTTTCATTGTAGTACCCTATATTAATGTTTGAGAATTTGACCTCCCTGTATCTCAAAAGTTAGGACGTTAAGGTCATATATTCATATGAAACTTTCTTCTTAGGATGGGTCCAAGAATCGCTTCCTTGAATATCAACATCCAAACACCCCGTATATAGTATATTCCTTATATACAGGGTGTCCTGAATTAACATAGAGATATTACAACCACAGATTCTAGCATTGTGATTAGTGGGAAAAAATACACGGGTCCAGAAATGGCCCTATGGGAAGTTATAGCCATCAAACGGAGAGTCCGAGATGATGATTTTTTGTGAATATTTTCAAAAACCCTCTGTGTTAAAATGACAAAATGTTGTGCATGTGACTAATTTTTATGCACGATTTGATGTTGTTAAGATTCTGTAAAAATCTTGATCAGGGGCGTAAGAAATAATTATAGTACAAGCGGCACTTTCACCCCCAACTTCTTCGTTCACATAATTTTTGGTAGCTTGACCAGGAAATATGAGGGTTTCATCTTTTTTACTGGAAAGTTGTACTTTTGTTCGATTTCGGTAGCACTCACCAGTTTCGAGATACATAGATTTCAAAATTCTGGTGCGTACCATTCATCAATAAGGTACCTACCATATTATTTTTCAATTCATTTTTTTTTTACCTCACCCCTCCATATTTTGAATCAAACATCAGGAGTGAATGCTGAAAGAAGGGGTATTTTTGCTCAAACCATTATTTTCGGGTATATCTGGTACCCTATTGAGGAAATGGTACTAGCTATATTCCGAATGCAACTGACAGTACCGAATCTACTGATTCTTCATTCTGAAGTCAGAATAGTATATTGTTCAACTAGCACGGAATGATAGTGATTTCCTACGAGAATGAAGTTTGCAGCATAAGTCATAGGAGTAGGAAAATAGCATTCCGTGCAAGTTATACACTATAATTTTTCTATGGCTATAATAGATAACAGCGGCATTTTCGATATATTCGTCTTGTAGCCATCTGATTTCCTGTCAAGCAATGCTCATCTATTAGACAGAGCTCTCATTGCTTGAAATTTGACATTCCATGGGCGATGAGTTGTTTTTTAAATAATAACACAATGGAGTCATTGTGATATCAGATACGGAAATGAAATTGATGATATACAAAGTACCTCATTGATGTATCGAACAAAGTAAAACAAGAGCAATCTTGTGTTATAACCGTAGAGAAAATTCACTGGAACTTACAGATGCTTGTGAGCAGACATACCATTCATTCCAAATATTTCGACTCAACATTCTGCTGGAATCGCTAAACATCAGAAGGTATCAGTGAACTGTCATTTTTTCAGGGATGAAAACTGTTACATTCATTTCCGTTGTTGATGATATTATTTTCAATATCAGAAAACACAACAACAACAAGAATCGATTGCTCTTCCATCTTAAATATTGAATTTCCAAAAGTTTCATCAAGCAGGAGGCTTAATATCTAGTTCAGATAAACGAGAAACTACAGACTGACGAATATCACCAGCTGTTCATTCGTTCTCTGCCAGCTACTGACTACTGATGAAAATCACGAAAAAGTAAAACGTGTTCCGAATTACACCACTGTATTTTTGATTGTATATTTCGAAACACAGATTTTCAGCAGAGTCATTGGATCTACTGACAGTACTGACCAGTTGAATTCGGAATATAGCCAAAATTTTGATCAGGCAGCAGAATTTCAAAATCGATTTATCTCGATGGTGAATATGCTATCGAAACTGAACAAGAATGACTATAACTCCCCAGGAGGTCATTTCCGGACCCATGTATACATAACGTTTCTTCACTATTTTTGTTTCAAGAATCTGGTGCTTGAAATCATGTAATTTTGGCACACCCTGTATAAGTGTCGGCAATTTAGAACCGAGAGGATTATCTATTATGATGTGGTACTCATAGAAAAACTCTCAGTCATCTTCATAATTCAAATCAGAAATCTAGACGATTCCAGTACTAGTAGAACATGTATTGAACTTATATCTATTTGGTTCATCATCTCCTCAGATGCTGTAATTAATTCAACAACAAATGAAGGCATTAAAATTCAGCGACATTACATGGAAGTAATTACTCACATGGAGAAGAAAAAATACATCTGAACTGAAAAAAAAAATTTAAAAGTGATTATTATTGAAATGTATAGAACAAGTATAGATGCCTTCATAACTAGTTTTTCCTCGGTGCAATCAATTCGATTATCCAGCTGCCATCACCACTTAACTACCCAGCTTATATCAAATACCTGTTTCCTGGATGTATTGCCGACGATAGGACCTGCATTTTTTATGAGTATAAGATTCCATGGGCGAAGCAATTTGTTTTGGAGATATTCGATGCTAGACAGCTCGCTATAGCCATGGGCATAGCCAGGATTTCATTCAGGGGGAGAAGACAGTAGGGCATTTTTTGAAATAGTGTATAAAGAAAAAAGATGACACACTATGAGATTTGAATTATTCTTTTTCTTGAGAACTGTCTTTCTATGCACACCCAACATGCAAAGTCGACTTCAGTCATATAGATAGATAGTTTATTTACCACTTTACCTACTGATGTACATTCGTAGCAATTCACGTTATTTGAATTCAACTATGAATATTAATATATGAATATAGGTATAAAAAACAACACAATCATTCAAGTAAAAAATAGTAATTACAAGTTAAAATAGAATATAGAAATACATTATACAATACTGAAAAATTAAAATTTTGTTGAAATAGTGTCTTCTCCATCAATGATCGCTAGACGAAAATTCGAACTGAGAAATTCATCCCCTGAATAGAAACAGTGATTCAAAATGTATCGTTTCATTTTGATTTAGAAATCGCGAGCATTCAAATGTTTCACTTCATTTGGTAGCTTGTTATACATCAATATGCAAAGAGTTTTTTCCTGAAACCACAAGTCTTTGCCTGGTTTTATTAGCGAATTTGCTAATCTAGTAGAATAATGATATTCCACTGTCATAAATTGATAATCCTTCTTGTTAGTGTGGATTCCAAGAAGCGTGAGATACATAAAAATTGTGGGAACTGGCATAATCTGAAGTTTGCGAAAAACTTGACGGCAATGGTCTCTGTAATTTACACCGCTCATGATTCTAACTACTTCTTTTGTTGAACGAATATTTTGTGGGAATGATATGATCTGCCCTACAGTAATATTCCATACATTATATGGCTGTGAATTAAACTATGATAGGAAGAACTGAGAACCTTTGAACTGACTATTTTCTTTATTCTACGGATCAAAAATTTAATCAAAGACTATTTTTGGCTCAACTGTTCCACATGAGCATATAGAAGATCCTCTCGCTCTTCTCAATGGACTGAATGACTCCTCAATCGTACATGATGTTGTGCCTGATTGAGCAATAATTGAAATTAACAGAGCACGCGTCTGGTTGCTAGATACAAGAATTCAGTTCCATTCATCAATTTTGCTATTTCTAACTGTTCCATTGTCTCTTTTTGCAATTTTTCTTCCTGCTCATAAGTTATACCAGAAATTCTCTTTCACTGAAAAATTCGTCCATACTATAATAATCGAAGGAAATTTATGATTTTCCAATGAAATCTTTATCTATCACTAGTGAGAAGGTAGGTATGTTATGCCTGATTGAGCAATAATTGAAATTAACAGAGCGCGCGTTTGGTGACTGGATACAAGATATCAGTTCACTAGAAGATTTACAACAAACATTTTAGGTATAATATACGTCATTTCGACTTTAGAATAGGTCAACAACTTATTCAGCTAAAGTGAATATTACGTTTTATTCACATCAAATTTACCAATATGGGAAAAAACTGGAAGTCATTCCAATAGGTCGAGGGAACAATTAGCTGAAATTGCTCTAATTCTAGTCGGATAGTGGACTGATGTAGTTTTCTACATGGTTCATTTCAAACTGTATTTGATATGTACTGACTTGTCCAATTGCTTGTTTAACCTCATCTCAATGGATCAATAAAGACTGAACTAAAGTAAACTAAAATCTTCTACTTTTTTCCGCTGTATAATCAATAGCTATTGTGCTATTTGGGTATCATGCAAAAAACTTCCGTTGATATTTTTTTCCAGCTGGAACAGGAGGGGGCAAGCGCCCACCCCTGCCCCTCTCTGGCTACGCCCATGAGCTATACCGCACGCGTTGTCTTTTATTATTCATTTCCCACCTGGGATGAGAAGCAGATGAGAAGGGACTCAATTTGGGAATTTTCGGTAGCGAACCGCTCATAAAAATGCAAGCAGACGAATATTGTGTAGATGTGTAGCAAGGTTTCCAGGATAATGAATAAGGCTGGCTCGTTTTGGAGAGTGCTCTCGCCGAGATATCTTTGAAATATCCTAGAGAATATGAAATGAGGATGCTGGGACAATTATCACTATGGAGATCTTGTTGAAAAATAGTAGCGAAAGGGAAAAACTCACCTTAGATTACATCACTGAACATTAGCATCTATATACAGGGTGTCCCATAGGTCACGGTTCAAAAGAAGTCGAATAGTAGGCCTATTCCCAATCAGGTGAAGATTATTGTACTAGCTGCATACACGTAACTGATCAATAAAATCAAGAGATTTCGTATTTCGTGTAAAATTTATATATTTGTTGATGGTTCAAAAAATCATTCAATTTTTATGAAAAGCCAACCCAGTAATAGTATATTATTCGACGAGCGTGTAATGATGGCCATTACTCATGAGAATGAAGTTTGCGACGCAAGTAGAATACTATACTTTTTCTATGACTGAGTGATGAACTGGTTGAGTTCATCAGCAGTGAATATCTTCGCTTACTTTGACATATATCCATCAGATTTCCTTTTTAGAAATGCTCGTAATTTCAAATATCTGTCAATATCCACATAAGTTTCCATTGAAATTGTGCTTCTTAGTATATGCATGAAATACTGTGACCACAAGGAGGATGCTTTGTGTTTAGCTGCTAATTCGCCAAAATAGGCTAGCAGTACATTACCCGACAACGAATTTGCAAGTTTTGCTTCTCGACAAACCACTTCATACCTTTTTTTAGATTCCTCGGGCAAAAGGCTGATTGTACTTGAATTGGCAGCTTTCGAAACTTCTGATGGTGGAGAGCAGTTGAATTCATTTTCGCTTTCTGAATCCATATTTGTACAAAAAGTCAGTTCTAAATCACGCCAGATAGCTATTCAAACGTTTCACTGCATGCCCCATATTATCATTACAACTGTTGTCAACTGTTTTGTAGGTAATAAATCTGCTTTGTTGCTGATTGGCCATAGCCTGTTGTGTAAAGGCTCTTACACACGGGACGTGGCTTGTTTTGTGTAATGCATCCAGTTACCCAACAAAAATGTTACATTAAAAGGGTCTAGTTTTCAACAGTCATAGAAAAAAGAATTTAATACCAAAGATGAAAAGTGTTGTTTCTCGTGCAAGACAATTTATTCAAATTTATTACTCGTAGCAGAGCGCTTTCGACTGTTGAGTCATCATAAGTGCATACTCAAATTTGTCCATAAAAATATCTCTGGGCCAGTTTCAAACTATCTATATTATGGTAAAATACGGTACAAACATATTAAAATGTGTTTCCCAAAAGGGGGTGAAATACAGATTACATTTTGTTAAGCAGCCATTGTCGCTGCGACATGTTGAAGTGAACTTGATGACCACATTCGTATGAAATATAGAGCATTCAAAGTTATGATTTCCTAGAAAGAAATTTAGGCATATCTGGGTTTAGAAATCAACTGAATTATTTCATTTAACGAAACTTAAGGGAAACAACATTTTTCTTAATTAATACAGGTCATTCAAATTATTTCTTGGGATAGGGGCACCCATGCGAAAAAAAATGATTTTTCAGTATGCAAACTATATGATTTTAGGAAAAAATAAAAACAATTAAATAACCTTCGAACCATCTACTATTGGATAACCACATATACGGTAATAGTTTGATTGGAAATGATCTTCCCCCCCCCCTCCCTACCTCCCCACTTCCTTTGATCCATTAATTATCAGACACCTTGTATATATGCTATATCAGAGCTACACTAAGTAATACGTTGGATGAACTGTATTTTTGATGAGTTTCCTTTTATCCTGACTGGAGAAAGAGAACCAAATATACATTGTAATTTGGTACTTATTTGAATTCACAGATACAACACAGAACACAGAGGCACTATTATTATTTTACCATGGTCAAATTCAGTCTCTATTGATATACGGCATTTTGATTTGGGGTACCTAGCTCATCTTCTATGAAATATGTTTTCATAACTCAGAAAAGAATAGTCAGATGCATTGCCAATGCTTCTATGAAAACTTCTTGTCGAGGTTTATTCAGAGAATATAATATTCTGTCAATTTATGGTTTATACATTCTGTAATTATTAGTGTATATACATAAAAATGTTGATCGCTTTGCAAAAAATGAAACCGTTCATAATTACGACACTAGGATAAAGAAACATCTCCACATGCCCAAAAATCGTTTGTCATTTTGTCAAAAATCTTACCAAACCATCGGTCTTGAGCTATATAATATAATACCTGAATAGTACAAATTGTTGAGAAAATTGAAACAAATCAAAATGAAGATCAAATCTGTGATATTGACGATAGTCCCATATAGTATTGTAGAGTTGATTGATTATTTCAGATAATGCTTGTTCAATGTCAATGTAGGTATATTATGTTATGTTATCTATACAGGATAATCCTGTAAGTAGCCAATCAAAAAGAAATCACATTTCTACTTCCAGAAGAATATTTTTTCAAATATTACTAAAATACTCTCACACCATGAACCAAACCAATGTTTCCGAGTGAATAGAAACATTTCGAGTGAATCCACAGCCCCGTTCAATGCCAACAATACAAAAGGTCTTTATAATGTTTCCATAGAATTAGAGTATATCAAACTAGGTAAAAACTAGGCAATTCATTAGGCGATCCAGGAGATCAAGTGTACTCTCACTTGAAACGTCATAAATTTCCAGAATTGGTTATGTGCAAGAGGAGTTGAAAGTAATTTTAAGCAGTTGTTATGGATACCCATTCAATAATCCTATCCGTACATTAATTCACAGACAACTGGAAACACACCGTTTGAACTCAAATATTTCGCAACCTTGTTGCAACACAAAAACGTTGCGTATAATGTCAGAATTGAGTGACCTTTGTTTGCAATGATGTATAAGTAGTAGAATAGATGGTTGGATAAGTATGAATCAACAACTTGGAAAAGCTGAATACGCAAAGTGGAATGCTATGGTCACAAAGAGAGAAACTCTAATTCATTACCACGATAGTTTATGAAATAAACGAAAATGGTAGATAGCGAAAGAAAAACAACTACTTTCCTGGCTATATGCCACGCAAAACATTGGATTACATCCTCCCGAAATCTATGCAATAATTCGTATAGACGAAGGAGGATGTAATCCTATGTTCTGCGTGGCATATACCCACGAAAGTAGTTGTTTTTCTCTCGTTATCTACCATTTTCGTTCATTATATGAACTATTGTGGTAATGAATTCGAGTTTCTTTCTTTGTGACCATTGCATTCCACTTTGAGTATTTGGCTTTTTCCTAGTTGAAAATACGCCAGTCTTGCAACCAGCCACTGCTATTTCACCTGAAATGGGTTATTTTTTCGGAGTGTTTCTTTCCTTGCAAGGTAGCGTTTGGCGTTCGCGTTTCATTTCGCGGACGTTGAACGCCTCGTTGTGTATAAATGCTGAGATGCGTTTCTGTTGGGTCCTTATAAGACAACACGCGGAGACTACATTCGGAAGAACGGAAACCCACGAGAACCCGCTACTGCACGACCTGCCCAACAGACAATCGAATCAAGACCCGCGCTTCGGAAGAATAAAGTACAGGCGCCCAATTCACCAAATCTAAGATAAAAGAACGAAATTGAATCAATATCAATAAAAGTTAAATAATAATCATCAGAAAATTAAACAAAAGAGTCTCTCCTTTGATATCCTATAAAAAAGTAAACCAATAATAATAAGACATAAACTCAATTTTGCTTCCCATTAGGGTATGGAACCACCACGCAAAGTCAGGCTAGGAAACACACATTAGACAAAAAGGTTTAAAAGTCGGAAGACTGAAACCAAGTAGGTAAGGGGTTTTATAAAACATATGCAGATTACCAAATGCATGAGGTTGAAGTCCACTCGTTGGTGAATGGGGGTGGATGGACATGGGGATAAGGAGCTATATCATATAACGTAAGCTAGTTATATGGCGGCACTTAATCCTGGGCATTCAACCATTCGGGGGGCGTGGTGGTGGTGTTGGGTCAGGCTCGCACCAGATAGCGGTCAAGAAGCTATCTGGGACAGCCCTGCACTAACAGCTCGAAACCGGTCTGTAGGTAAGTCACGCGTTCCTGAACCACTTAGGCACAGCTCTTCGTGTAGGAAGGAAACACTTGCGATTTTATTCGTCAATAAGAATTATCGCATAGATTTCGGGAAGATGTATCCAATGTTCTGCGTGGCATATAGCCACGAAAGTAGTTGTTTTTCTCTCGTTATCTACCATTTTCGTTCATTTTATGAACTAATGTGGCAATGACATTGAGTTTCTCTCTTTGAAAGTATGAATTAGGTATCTTCTTTGCGTCAAACGGTGTCGCTCTCCGAACAAAAACCGCCACGTGTATCGTTGTTTTCTTGTTAAATCTTTTATCTTAGGGTTATCGAGGGTATCTAGTCATGCGTGGACCACATATGGTATGATGAGATGAGAAAGGTAGCAGTAAATGTGATCGGATTTTTGATGATACTTTCACCAGCTGCTTTTAGCATAACCCTAGATATTCTTCCTCTGCAAAATCTCATATTTCTAATACGACCCTTCAACTTTTCATGTCCAACTCATTTTTCGATATTTTTTTCGATGGCGAATAAATACCCTTGTTCGTATACATCGTCGGAGATTTAATTAGGAGTTCTTGGTTTTCAAGAGCAACTTATCGTGTTTCAGTTGAATGCATCGGCAAGGGTCAAAGGGCACCGGTACGCGGTATCGGGCCAACCCCTTTCAAATCGGCCCTTTGTGAATCTCTTATTAGTTTTTGTCGGCCCATTCCACAAAAGATTCGCACAATAAGCCGGTATGGAATCATATAACGACTACTATTTTTCATATTACAGCCTCCCGAATACAAAAAATAGTTAGGAGTTCATAGGAGATTCCTTTATCTTTTGTAGTATTTGGTAGTGTGACGGGCATTATATTATATTGAGTAATTTGAAACGGATATTGAGGAGAATTTCAGGTGAGCAGTCCATTGATTAGCAATTTTAGTTCTGGTATGTTTCAAAAATTATTTTCAACATATACAGAGGAGACTCACATAATGGTGAATGGGGAAAATCGAGACAAGTTGATGTATTGTAGGTATGAAAAAAATGTGACCCTCCATAACAAAGATACAGTGTATTATGTGAAATAACCATATAACTTTGATGGCCGATATTTCATAATAGATTCATAGTAATCTGCTATCATTTTGCAGCGACGTTTTTCTACTGGAATTATTCAAGAAGGTATTTTATATTGAAAAATCCAGATCTGGACTTGAGAAAAACTCATGTTATATTGTGATGTAAGGAAATTCTACTCAATATTTCATCAGATTCAGAAAGATCAGACAGAAATCCATAAGAACCATACTCTTCAATTCGACCGGCAAACTTTGATAGATTCGATGAAAAATTCAAAATCGTTCGAATAAATTTTGGATTTCGATCTAGCTTTTGTAGCGTCCAAATTTCAGCCAATTACGATGAATCATTATTGAACTATCGGCCATCGAAAATTACGTGTTCGGTCTCTAGGAATGGGACTGATCCACTTACCTACTCGTCTCTCTTTGGGAAGAGGGCTTTGAAAGACTTTTCACGTGTATCTGAGTAGCCAACATGTCGAGAACCATTCCTAGAGTTTGGTGATTCTTCATTTCACACAGTATCCCGGAGTGGTCCAGCAGTCGCCCCCCTCTAATTTGATTGTTCAGTGACAGGAATCTGTAGGAAACCTCCAAGCTTCCCTCTCCAAAACAACGTGGGGGGAAGTGGGGTTCAGGAGGTTTTCTATCTCTGCCGTTGGAGTAGAGCACATGCTTTCCCCTGGCTATCACTTGCAGACCTTCAGTCCACCAGACTACCGAGCCATACGTGACCATTGGTTTCAACATTGTTTGGTATATTCAGTAAATCCACCTCCGACGCAAACGGAATGCTTCCTTCATATAGGACAGGCTGACTAAGCTTATCTAGCTTTCACCCTTTGGTGAATGGGATGATTACAGTTTTCCGGGGGTTCTCAGACATGTGTTTCCTCTCGCACCATCTGTACACAGTATTAAGAGCTTCTTGTAGGCCGTCTGAGATCGTTGCTTCAAATTTTTCTCTAACTATTAGGACTAGATCATCTGCATAACATTTGTAAGATCGTTCAGCAGAGAGTCAACTAGGAATGACCTCACCCTGTGGACAATCTTTTGTAGCTCTAAACCTGATCGACTTCCTATATGCAGTGATGATATGACGTACCGATTCCCCATCATGGTTTTGATCCAGTGTTATATTTGACTGCTGACTCCTCTATCTTGCATTGTCATATAGAGTGATTGTGATGGGGCATTATTGAACGTTCCTTCTATGTCCAGGAAAGCTGCCAGCGGTATTTCCCTATGATATAAGGAATGGAAGATCTTTCCTACAAGATTGTTCAGTGCTGAATCCGTTGATTTGCCTGTTTGGTAGGCATGATGGGGATTTAGGAGATATTCCCTCAGATACCCCTCTCTGATATGCCTGTCTATAATTATTCCTAGAGTTCTTGATAGGGATGAGGTAAGGTTGATCGGTCGGAAGTATTTGGGTAGAGAGTGATTCGCCGTATCCGATTTGTGTATATACACAACTCTCACTGCTTACCAGCCTAGGCGAATATAGCTCCAAACCAAACTCACTCTGAATAATTCAACCAGGAGAGATAGTTGATCTTCTCTGATATTTTGTAAGAGGGCAGGAAAAACTTAGTCCTCAGTAATTCGTCGCCCATTCCACTGATTCTAGGGTGACCACCATTGAGGCATTCTTTCAGTCCTCCTTTTTTAGTCGTAATATAGATCCAATTGGAAGTGGAGTTTGCTGACATTACTCCAGAAGCAGACGACCTAGGAGAATCTCCAACATTTGCCTATACCATAGTCCGTGAAAGAGCGATCCGGTCGTTTTATCGAGCCGATCCGGTCGTTTTATCGAGCCGATCTCTTGGGTCGGATCTCTGGCGAGAGCCTTGTGAATTCTCATGCTGGCAGGTACATCTGATATACTCTGAGAGAACATTCTCCAAGAGTATGTTTTGGCTTTTCTTATTTCTCCATTATAAGCCATTAGATATGTGCGGTAAATGTCCAAGTACCCTGTTCCTTCAGCCACATTGAAGATACCTCGAAGTTCTCGTATTTTCATGTCCAGGCTCTTGATCCACCAATGTGTACCTCTATCGTATTCCTTCTTCAATTGGCAGTTTTTCTGATAGACCGTTAGAATGGCAATTGCTACACGTTCATTCGCCACTTCGATTTCGGCTCTCTTTTTGATAGTACTGATTCTGGGATCTAGGTATTTCTGGAGAGATTCACAGTACCCGTATCAGTCTGTGCACTTAGGATCACGAAATTGTACTATTAGCACGATGAAACTGCTCTTATTATTTATACCTACTTATTGAAGTTTTTCTATTTATTATGGACCATTATTTCGAAGAAATGGTTATTGCATTTGGCACTTTTCCACCATTACCTGTAACATAATTATTTATATGTTGGATTATGGTTTTGATAAACTTCAAATTTTTCTATATGATTTCAGGAAAGAGGTGAAAGAAACTATAGAAGTACGCAGGTACATATTGCACCAGATTTCCAATCTTTCAGGAAAGATGCCAATGACTTCCAGTTGATGTGAAAGAAAATTCAACAGTTTTTCCTTGACCTGACCTTCAAGAATATGAAAGATAATAGATCGTTGAATAGTATACTTCGAAATTGATATTTAACGTGGATGTTACCTTATCGAAGTCAATGCCAATGGCACTCGAAATCAGCAACTGGATTGGTGAAAATCACAAAATCAGATTTACTAGCTGGTCATAGTATCGAATACTCTTCCTCTGAATATATTCGTGAATTTTACAAATCCTGTGTTGATTGTTTTCAACTTTTTCCATTCCCAAGTTTCACCACGATGCCTGATAGTATTCATAGAGTATATTTCACTGCGGCGAGAAGTTTGTCCCTATTCTCAATGTTTTTCGTGGTGAGATATACAGCGATTCTACTCGTTTGTACCATTCTTTTTTCTGCGTGTGAAGGTTAAAAAATTGTTGTTTCGCAGATATCATACCTGACCTACTGAATAGGACTAATAGAATATTCCACAGCCCCATCTGGCATATAAAGTGTTACTACTATCCTCATGGCCCAATTCCGAATAATTGAATTGGATCAGCTCGGTCTGTTGATACTTACTCGTCTGGGACAATAAATGAACACACAGTGCACAGTCACATACACACCGATCCAATCAATAGCTTCGCGAAAGTGGTCCAAGCTGGTGCTAATGAAATTAACTGGATCAGAGAAAAATACAAACTATGGCATATAGTCCAAGAGCTTGCTGCAAATTTCGACCGTCATTTTGATAACAACATAACATACCTATGTCCCAAAGGCATTTAAGAAAATTGTTATCAATCGTGCTAATCACTATCCTGAGCAATACACAGAGAAAAACGTTTCTTTGCGTGAAACAATCTCATTAGTTTGACTTATATTTGTTTGCAAGAAATAAATGTTATTTGCGAGAAGCAATTGTTATTTCTTGAAACCAAATCAAATTCTTTGTTTGAAATCATCGGTTCATTTGAATGACATTTGTTTGGGTGAAACAATAGCATTTGTTGAAAATATATTTATTTCGAAGAAATAAATGTTACTTGGAGCAAATAAATATTATTTTGAACAGAAATATCACATTGTTGGCAAAAAATGATTTTGATATGAATATGAACAATTGATATAGTTGTCATGCACAAACAAAACATTTGTATTTAAGAAATATAATTTGAACAGAGCGAGTGTGTCATTCATCTGGAATAAATGCTTATTAAAATTACATTATGGAATTGTTCTTTTGAATGACAGCACAATTTATAACAAAATATATGGTGATTTTTGGTCCAAATCAAATATTGCTTTGATTATATGCGCTTATTTTTGTTGTGTAGTCGAATGTTCGCATGATTGGGACAATGAGAATCCAGATCCAGAAAAAGTAAAAACAACTGACTTATGTTCTTCTACCAAAGTAAAATCGACGATGCCCATGACTGAAAAAATCACCAAACCAAAACTTAAAGTCTTAATTATTGTTCAGTTCGGTGGCGTGACTATTGTTCATATATCCAAAATCAGGGTTGCCAGATCTGACAACAAATTAGGCGCTTTTGTCTTTGGGTCGTCAATGGCTTTTTGACATGTATTCAAGAATTGATGTTTTATGGCTGGATCTCCTGCAAACCCAATATGGAGTTGTATCTTTACTCGAGCTGAATACCTATTCTGGACATGACTGATACGCAATTTGAAGCAAAATTTTGAACCTGAAATGCTCGGTCATCAAGTATTTTTAAAAAAATGGGTAAACGTCCAGTCAGCAAACTTTAATTTTGGTCTTCGAATTATATTTCCCTCACCTTTGGACTCGCCCGGCACCTACTTCTCATCTAAACGTCAATTCGTATCTTTTTTCTACAATGTCTAATTGACATCATAATATAATTTCAGGTTCACAGCGGCAAGTTAATTTTTCAAATTATTTTTACACTTGAAAAATTAAGGAGATGATGACATGCAAGGGTTAGACCTTCATCCTTTGATTCATCAGAAGAATTTCTTGTCTTATATAGATAATATAAAAGGTTCACGAGCTCTCCGGCTCCATCTGGCAACCCTGTCTGAAACGTATACAACTACCAGACCCGCCATAACGCATTCGTTTTGTATCACTGATGATGTGGTTCGCCGGGTCGTATCGTACAGTGGTGATTTAGTATAGTTAATTCCACAGCATATATACAGATTTTCACTATTCTCTTAATGTGTAGTGATGGATTTTTCAGAAGAATGGCATTTGGGTCATCTGGTCCCAATTTTCAGAGGTAAGGAATTGTAATTCATACTTGAAAATCGGAATAATGGAGTGAGATTTTTTATGATTTGTTGATTATCTGATGTTTTCATACCGATCTCCATCAAAAAGACAAACCGTGCAATTTGGTAGGTCATGGAAGGATGTACGAATAAGTAGGTAGGTATGTGTGATATTTCGTAGATAAGTATACTTTCTAATCTGCTGTATATTGAAATATTCCAGTGAAATGGCGTTCAAATTCTTCTATGATTCTCAATGGAAGATTCCATGCAGTCAAATAAATATTTCTTTAATTCAAATGTCACCAGCTTCACTCGAAACAAAATATTTGTTTCCAAGAAACAAATGATAATTAGTATGTTGAATGTTTTGATTCTATGTTGGTATCTTCGGGAGAATATTAAAACTCAGGAATCACCCCTTGAATTTTTTCGGTGTTATTTAGATATACCCTGTATAAGTATTTTGAGATATCATGTAACTATATAGAGAAAATAATCACTGGAACAAAAATTATCACAGCTCTTTTCTTCATATAAAAAATTGTCATCAATGCACTTCAATGTTATGGAATTTTTATTTCCTTGTTATGCATATATTTCATCTATTCCCGCATTAAAAAATACTTTACTTTCAGGAGAGCAATAAGAAATCTGCTACGTCTGTTATTGATGTGAATACTCCAGTGATTTCCGAAAACATTTTTATTGATGCTGATGCACCGGATGATAGAGCCGATGATCCACCTGCCAAATATTTGAGGATGGATATACAAATAACAGCGATCAACCTGCTTCAGGATCATCATGTATCTTGACTTCTGTAGTATCGAACCAAAATAGTGTGTCTGTCACATTTTTTCTATTATTCAATAAAGTTTGTTAAAGTTCAATTTTGTTGTTAATTCTCAATTCCTTCCAAGAGGAGTATTGTTTTCTAAGAAATGAATTTCTTCTTAGGAAGATTCTATTTCTTTGAGTTTATTAATTTTTGATTTCGTTCAAATCTACAATTTATTTCTGGTAAGGAAATCCATTATTTGAGCTTGTTTCTTCTAAACAATTTCCTTATTTTTCTCAAGCATTGACATCTTTGAATCAAATTACATTTACATATATTTATTTCTCACAAATAATCATTTGTTTCTTCCAAAGAATGTTCTTGTTTCTGTCAAGCTCTGATTTCTTTGATACAAATTTCATTTACATATATTTATTCTTCACAAATAATTATTTATTTCTTCCAAATAATTTCCTTGTTTCCCTCAAGCTTTCATTCCTTTGATGCAAATTATACTTATTCACTATGAATAATTCTGATCATAAATCCAAAGAAATAGTTTTGATTCAAACAAATATACACTTTCTTCCAAATTATGAATCATATCATTTTCAATAAATTATATAGATGCAAAAAAATCTCTCATTTGAAAAATCAAAAGAATGGAGACTTTGATTCAACCAAGCTTGTTTGTTGGACCTATTCAAACTTCGGATTTCTTTGAATTTAACAATATTTGTTAAATTCAAAGAATTGTTTTTCTCTGTGTATGATTGAAAAATTGCACTTTCCTGAGCGGAAATTGACCAAATTTCGCGATTTGATGACAACATAAGAATTATGCCATACGATACCAATTGAATTCTCTTCTCTTTCTCTCATCTTTCTCTTCAATGCTACCAACTTGGTAGCATTGAGATATAGAGAGGTCCGAATAATCTTTCAGGATTAGTATGGTAATATAATTCAATCAATATGTGAATCACACTATTGTTGATGGTTTTTCCAATTTATCCACTCGAACACACTCCAAATAGCGACATTCTCACAAATGAGATACTCTTCTGACAACGCAAGATTGGGAAAAATTGACCTGAACGCCATCAGTATCCGTCCACACTGGGCGTGTTCACCTTAGTAGAACTTTTAACTCAAACCATGTTTATAATGATCCTTTTATACATAAATAATGATTGACCACACAATTCGATCGAAAAATTAACTGGAATTTTTTATTTTTGGACATAAATAATAGTACATTCTGGAAACGGACCCTCTTATGACGTAGAAACCTCATCTCGCCATAGTTAAAAGAAAATACCAAACGCCCGACGGAGACTGAGGCAACTGATATATTAATTCTTTCAACTGTGATCTCGAGCTAATTCACTCTGTCAGAAATCATGTATCATTCATCTCTGTCTGGAATAGTCTTGTTTCAGTATTAGGGTTTTGACGTCACATCATCGCCTCGTTTTCAGAGGTCCAAAAAATCGGGGATTATAATAATTTTTTATAAAACATAGGGAGCTCAGAGCAAGAAACGGTTTGCGGTGGTGAGCTAGTTTGGGTGAGTTCTATCAAATTATGAGATGAAAATTTTTTGTGATATGAGCCCATTCTGGTTGTCATGGTTTCAAATGATAGGTTCCGTTTTGCCGAGCGTTTTGCAAAACAATGAAAACACGAGAGCTTTTTTTAACGGATAAATTTCTCTTCCTAACGGAAAAAATCTATTGTTTGAGTGAGAAAGGAAATTTATTCGATGAGAAGTGTTTCCAGTGTTTTTTGACGAAATTTATCAACGACAATACATGAATAATAGTTCGCGGAATTGATCATATCCCCTAACAACACAGGTACGTCCCTTTTTTGTTCCGCGGTACAAGGACATGATTGGGACATCCAGGGGATATCCTGCAGTGGTTGTCCAGTGGACATCCCGCCCGGTACATCCCTAGGTTATCCTATTCGTGTCCCTGGAGTATCTGATATCCATTCACATCAGAGTCATTGGTTTTCATAAAAATATTGAGTTGAATTTTTTCGAAAATGGTTTTCTTCCGGAAAATGATTGTAATGAAAATAAAGAATAATTAAGAAATTACCATTTTTCGCAGACAGAAATCGTACATGCATTATGCCCCTCATTTTTAAACACCCAAGAATGATAATAATTATACCCAATTCCTGACAAAGTTGTATTTATTCAGGTTTCTGTAGTTGAGTCCTGTTAATAAATCTGTTTAGTACATAAATCTTCAGTAGGCATGATAGCCAATGGAGCAAGGCGCGTGCATGTTAAGCCAAAGATCCCGGGTTCTATCCCTACTCGACTTACAACTTCTTTTCTTGTGTCGAAAGGATGTCCCTGGGATAACCTTGGGACGTCCTAGGGATATCCTTCCATCGTACTTGATACATCCCAGGGACGTACCGGAAGTACATCCCTTGGATGCTTTTTTTTGTGGCCAGCGGATGTCTCTGGGACATCCCTAGTATGTACGTTGTCCCGACAAAGGACATCCCTGGCATGTCCTAGTATAAAATCAGGGACGTCATTGGGAAGTCCCTAGGATG
Source organism: Phaedon cochleariae (assembly GCA_918026855.4). Lineage (NCBI taxonomy): Eukaryota > Metazoa > Arthropoda > Insecta > Coleoptera > Chrysomelidae > Phaedon > Phaedon cochleariae. The sequence goes on along the minus strand of OU896709.1, from coordinate 59,659,735 downwards.
TACTGGTGTTGTTAGGGTCATACTCTTCGTGGATTCTTCAGAAACTTATTTTCCTAGAAGGGCCCATCTTGCTAATTCACGTGTGATTAATACCCAACAAACAAACTTGACACGACAGGAGTTGAAAATCTTTTATCGATATCAAAAATGACTCATCGTCAAATAGCGTGTTCTATGGAGGAGTCTATTTATCGCTTCCATCTGCTCAGGTGGCATTTGTGTCCATCTCGCATATACCGTACGCCTGTTTGGTGATAAATGCTAGGATGCGTTGACGTTGGGTCAGGCTCGCCCCAGATAGCGGTCATGAATGCTATCTGGGACAGCCCTGCACTGATGAGAGCCAAAAGCTCGAAACCGGTCTGCACTTAGGCGCAGCTTGGCGTTTAGGAAGGTAACACTTACGATTCAATTCGTTGATACGAATTATTGCAAAGATTTCGGAAGGATGTGATTCAATGGTCTGCGTGGCATATAGCCAGGAACGTATTCGTTTTTCTCTCGTTATCTACCAATTTCGTTCATTCAAGAACATTTGTGAAAATTAATTCGAATTTCTCGTAGTTATTCAACATTTCATTCCACATTAAGCTTATATTGTTTGTCAAATATGAATTTTCGTGCCGATGAACCATAGTTCCTAGGAAGTACTATCCGGGAGATGAACATCATTCAATTCTTGAATTCGACAACAAAGAAATCTCATCGACAGGATCGAGACTAACAAAATCGGACTTTTTGTTACATTCCAATAATTTATTGACAAACAATTTTTGCTTGTTCGACTAGTTGAGCTTTGTACAACGGGCACGCTAATGAAGAAATTTAGCTAACGTGATCAAGAGTAATTTGAAAAGGTGCCACTTTGGTTTATCTAATAATTGTGTAGATTATGTCCGTTCGCGTTAGTTCTAAAAATCTGATAAGTCCTCATTATAGTCGAACGTTAACACGCGAATTTTCATTGGAAATCAACTCACTTATGGGTGAGAAAAATTCAGTATCTGATTTGAATGGGAACTCGAGAATATTTTTCATGATTAACACGTCAAAATCCTGAGTTAAGAAGTTGCCATATACAGTGTATGCAAGATAAGGAGGTTTATCATGGGGTGAAGTTGATGATGGTTTCTGTTTCTCCGAAACGAAACGTCGTACGAAAAATTTCCCAACGCTCTTTCGTAGAGCTTAGACAGTGTATTTTGTTTTTCTATATATCTTCAAATAACATCGAAAACAATTCAACAAGATATCATCTTGAACACTGAGAAAAAAATCGAATAGCGGTTATTAAAAATTGAATAACCTTCATAAAAAAATTGAATTAAATAGGGGAGAGCCTAGCTGTCTTATAAAGACTATTCGATTTATTTTGCTATGACGACCCAATAACAGTTACTAGATAATTTAATGAAGCATGACATGAAGGCTACACCGTGAACGAATTACGGTCATTCATCAATGTGTATTACTATAATTAAAGAGTATAATCGCTGTTATTATCCAGAACTTATAACAGGCATTGAACCTCTGTGTCGAAATAATTGATGACTCTAGTTATTTCAAGTTGATAATCGAATATTTTTTTCCAAATAGTTTTCCAGAATAGAAAAAATCTATTTAGCACTTTTCATTTTTGGAGCTCTGTCAGTGAGAATTACATCCACATGAAAATCTTTCGAAATACTCTTGGAAACGAAGTAGAGAAAATAATATGTTGCGAAAACACTATTGTTCACTCATTAAAGAACTTTCAATATTTGAAAAATTCCACTTTTTCAATATATTCATTTTCGATTATTTTTTTCCTCATGATGAACTTTCCACTGAATGTGCCAAATAGATTTTTGCTATTCTGGACAATGATTTGGTAAACAAATATTCGATTATCAACTTGAATCAACTAGAGTAATTAATCATTCCAATACAGAGGTTTTATGCCAAAAGATCTTTTTTTTTTCTATTTATTTTATGTAATCATTTGATGAAGAATTGTTTGATTATCGATCTCACATATACCTGGCGTATAGGCAAAGATAAATTGGTGCAACAAAAATATAAATGCTGTCATGAAGTTGAAGAAGAAAAATGAGAAAATTGAACTTTAGAAAAAACGAGTTTAATAATGAACAAAAAAATTGAATATGCCTTACGTTAAGATAAGTGGTTGAAAATTAAATAACTCCAACATTTCAAATCAAAATATCACTCCTAAATGTCTCAGTCAATCCCAGTTTTTGCACACTTCTAACCATCAGTTTTTCAAAACCTCACTCGATCACAACTCAGAATCATAACTATCAACCATATTTAACAAAGCAAATGCACGAAGCACGAGTTTGCCAACCGACTGTCAATGTGTCGGAAAAATTCTTGTTCGTATGTACTCGAGGACATTCGTCAACGATCGTCATTGAATGTTCCTATGATGGTAATTCGATGTAAGTAATGGTAATATGATTGAAATTCACTCGTCTGCGTTAATCATCATAGGTTTAGACATCAATTGTCATTACAAGAAGTCCAATGAAGTTAATTGAAGTACTCCCAATGAAACGTCTCTAGTTATGGTAACTAATCCTTGGTGCTATTTTTATACGTAACATGAGTGAATATGATTAGAAACTGAATTACAGTCATTAACTCAGACATAACAAGAAAATTTAATGAGTGCTTTTTCCTCAATGAACACAGTGTATATTTCAACGAGCTGAATTTTTATATTGATGAATGTTTATGGTTGTTCCAACATATTTCTGCAATATGTTCTAATGATCTGCTGGGTTTCTTGTGTGCACTGGAAACCAAATGTATATAATTGGAAGGTGTACTTATTTACGTATTCCAAACCCTTGAATATCAACTGTTGTTGAAACGGCCATCACCGTCACTATAAATGTATTCATCTAATTCTCCTGATGACTACTGATTATATTGATGTTCACTTCTCAATTACACACAGGAATACTCCATACACCTTGATACCAGAACACAATCATAGATGTAATTATTGGCTCTGAAACCATTATTGTCATGTTGGGAACATGTATTGGAATAGAATGATATGTTTATTATAGCGGATATAGTCTCAATTCACAGGTTATCATCTGGATATCAAATGGATACTACCAATAAACAGGATGTTATGATGACCATGCTCAACCCAGTACACAAACATATATATCTAATAACACGTGAAAGAAACATTACCGATATAGGTACGAGCAGTTTACAGATACGTATTTGTGACATAGAAGATATATCGTGTGTAAGTCACTTTGAAATATTCTTCAACCTCATAAATTATATCTTTGATACCTTATATGTTTCATGAATTATATAATATCTTTCTCTAACTGCGAGATAACTGATCTATTTGATTTGTATTCCTTCTCGAAAACTCATTTCTGAATGAAAATATCCACATTAGTTTCTGATGATTATGAACTTTGAAATCTTGATTGCTATATGCTTTTTTTTATCAATATATTACCTACCTAGATAATTGGATACTGATCACCTAACATATGAGGATTTGTATAGATTTTTGCTATTTTGCTTATAACGTTCGAGGTTCGCTCGTGAAGAATATTTGTATTCAGGATATTTTCCAGCTGACCTTAGTAGAACACTGAGTATATGGAACAGCTCTCAATAAAATTTCAAATCGAAAATACGAATTTTCTTCAAGGTTGATTGATTGATTGATTAATAGCAGAATGATCAATCAGGGTTTGAAGCCCAAAACACTGCAGCCTTTGGGCCTATTGTATTCCTGATCATGCTGTTGACTTAGGTGAACAGGTTCGCTACCTTGATGAGGTTTAGCAACCTCTTCACCAAATCATTCTTTGAAAATGCCTCTTGAGAGTTTACTGCTCCCAGAAGGTTGTATCTCCAACGCGCTAGTGCTTCTTCAAGGTTAATGGATCCTCAGATCTACTCGAAATATATTACTAGTCTGGTGAAATCTCACACTATTCCCTACTCCGAATTTCAGGAACATGACTATCTCCTTCAATTTGAAATTAGTCGCTAGTCCTGCTAGTCTGAATCTGCATACCTTCACAAATTATGAAATTTTCAAGAGTGCTCGAAATACGAACAGCGTCTCTGCAACGAAGATGGAGACAAAAAAATAGTACATCCTCTTCATTTCCTTGCATTGGCTTTCATGCAAAGGAGATTCTTTGAAGTTGATGCGGAATAGAGAGGATGACAAGTTAGATGAAAGAGGAATGAGAGGTTCCTTCTAGTAGGAGCTAATAATTGGGTAGAGGTCACAAAAAAACTGCCACATTATACAGGGTGTTTCAAAAAAACCTAACCCCTTTGCTAGGGTAGGTAGAACATTGCAAAATAACTTGGGTTTGCTTAGTAAAACAATGTCGTAACGCCATCCGTTTTCAAGATACAAGGTGTTAAAAAAATATTTGTTCTATACATTTTTCACGATTATGTTGAAACTACTGGTAACTTTGTGATGAAATTTTGTATAGATGTGTTTTGAAAGCTGACACATCGCATGAATTTGTTTTTATATTTGACACTCATAGAGGGCGTTATTTACACGGTTCCTACCGAGTACTTTTAAACATAACTCTTTTGAGGTTAAATTTTTCATTCCAAATTCAATGTGGACATGAACATCATTCAATTCTACACTGAAAAGTTGTTCCTGTTAAAACTTGATACTGTGTACCGTTTTCGGGATATCACGATTTGAAATTGCTGAAGTATAACATTGATTCTAGTTGAAAGTAAGTATGTATTATAAAAGACTGTTACCTATCTATTGATAACCACGTCAAGAGCTGCAAGAATGAATTGAACATTACTTTGATGATCTCATAGCTGATTTACAACCGTTGAGAAAATTGATGAATTCTTTAGAAAAACGGATCGAGTTGTGTTTTCGTGAAAACAGAGGACATTTTGGACACTTACTCTATAACTAGATGATGTTTTGAGTTGAGTTTGATTGAATATTTCTTGATGTGATCTCGTTTAATCGATAACTTCAGCAATAAAATAATGTCAATGTTTCTTGTCCTCAATAAATAGATGAATGTTTTTTATGATAGTTATTCTAATACAGGAATCAGAGTTATTGCTTCAGCATTATCAAATCGAAATATTTCGAAAACGGTACACAGTATCAAGTTTTACCAAAGGCATCATTTTGGTGTTAAATTGAATGGTGTTCAAGTTCACATCGGATTTGGACTGAAAAATCTAACCTCAAAAAAGTTATGTTCAGAAGTACTCGGTCCGAACCGTGTAACTAGCGCCCTCTATGAGTGTCAGATATAAAAACAAATTCATGCGGTGTGTCAGCTTTCAGTACACATTCATACAGAATTTCATCACAATGCTGCCAGTGGTTTCGACATAATCGTAAAAAATGTAAAAAAAAATATTTTCTCAACACCTTGTATCTTGAAAACAGATGCCGTTACGACATTTTTTTCCTGAGCAAACCCAACTCACTTTGCAATGTTCTACCTACTTTAGCGAGGGGCTTAGGTTTTTTTGAAACACCCTGTATACATGAAAATGAGAATTTTTTTTCTTTCATAGTGTTCGAGTTCAAGAATGGAGATGGAGTGCTACGTTTTGACAGAAGAGAGAGCGAGTCCTTAGATAATTCCATAAAACCAGTACTTCAAATCCAATAGAACATGCACGGAAAAAAAGGGATTGTTGTATCAACAAATTATTTGTGCTTGAATTATTTTTGTTTGACTTAGCAATTTGTTGTTGAATCAATCAGAAACATGATTATTTCATGGATGCAGCTTGTTCAAATCAAGAATGTTGTCTAATTGAATCAACAGTATATTATCAATTCCATCAACAAAATATATGGCTTTCTCAAAAACAAATTATATCGATCCAAAATAATGTCGATGTTGATTCAACGATAAACATTCTGTTGATTGGATCAAATAATGATCATTTTGATGACAATATAAGTATCTTTGAAAAAATAATAGAAGTTTTCTTATTCCGATGAAGCAATAAACTCGTTTAGAACTAATTATTTGCTTGAATAGAGGAACAAAATATGTAATATCAATGAATTATTTTGTTCATTCTACATCAAGTTGAATTTTCGCTTCTAGATGGCGATCATTTCGCCTCGTCTTGCTTGCCTCGAATTCATCATATACGTGAAGTCTGGTTCTTCTTGTTTGAAATATAAGTTGGATAAATCGATCCTAGGATGATTACCAATCCGAAATAGTTCAGCAAGAGAAGTATAATGACTGGGGATCTATGCTATAGAAGTCGACCAGTTTCCTAGTCTAGTTTATTCTATTGATCGGAAATTTCAAAAAATTCCCGAATTGATACTGAATTTGATTCAACAAAACAATTTGTCAAATGGAAATACAGTGTCTCTTGAATCATCGAAATATTCAATTGAATCAACAGAATATTTCATTGAATTAACCAAATATTTCATTCAATCAACCAAATAATTCATTCAATCAACCAATTATTTCTATGAATCGACCAAATATTTCATTGAATCATTATATTCCGTCGTGCATATATGACACTTTTATTCGCTTCATTCCATTAAATTTTGCTTGATTCAACAATTCCTTTTTTTTTTCGTTCGCTACCTATTCGAGTATTTTCCTTCAAACCTTCAAAATCTTATAGATATAGTGTGAATTCATGATGGACAACGTGACGAATTCAATATTATAAGACCACCGATGATTATTATAGAAGACTCACAGCTATTGATGTCAATGGTTCAGATTATATATATCATGTTGATTGGATAAAACTTTCTGATAAACTCACATAGCTCTAATTCAATTTTAAATGATATAGGAGCATAATTAAATTATCAAAAAATTGAATTAAGTATAGCAAACCAAAAAAGGACTGCGCAAAGAGCTTGATCCAATTAGTTATAAAAAAACTATCTACTACTATAGGTACTTATATGCTCAAAACAGACGTCTGTAACGGGATTACGGAATCCATTGATGAAAGCGTCTGGCAGATGGTCTATAATTTGGCTACTAAACTACTCAACACTAATTTCGTCGCACACCAAAATGTCACCCCTGTTATAATGTGAATAACTTTTTTCAGTTCAGAACAATTTGAATTTGGTTTACACCGTTCGATAGCCCAGTCCTTCAGCTATAATCTCGTACTTCATTGAAACATAAGGGTATTCACATAAAATCTCTACATGGTGTTTTCCGACACTGTGCAAAATTTCGGAATATTCAAAAGGCTCTCAAATGGTGAAAAAATTTTTTTTATCGACTTCGACAACAGAGGCATGAAGATGATCTCATTACCTCGGGATGTTTCACGAACCAACTTCCTATCTCTCTTATTTACAGAGTGATCTCAAAAAATCAACTTTTTGGTTTTGCAGTCATAACTTTTTTCCACGTCAACCGATTTTAGAAATCTTAGGCTCATTTTGTAGATAAAACTTCAGATGAGGAGATCTGAATATCAGAATTGACTCAAGATGGCTATCGAAGATCTAGAGTTTTCTTGAAAGTGACCCAAATCTGGAACGCCCTCCGAATCTCGGTTGGGAGGAGAATTGAATGAAAATCAACTTGTTCTCGGAAAAACAATTCATTCTGGATGCGTCCATATTTTCCTCGCTCTCAGTGGTCAAGAAAGTGCGTGAGAAAACACAATTGAAACATGTTCTTGCAGAAACATCAGATAATTTCTCCTCTGTAATGCATGGCCCGTAACCAACGTTACAAGAATCATAGTAAGTGACTGACAAGTCAGGTTAGACGTCGTTTTCGAATCATAAACAGATTTCGATAGTTTCGATGCCGCATCTAACGCGAATGTGGGTGACAACTTTGTTCTCGTTGATGACAATGCGAGACCGCATAGGGTTGTTGGTACATCATTTATGATGAGCCTTGGCTGGTCGGGTTTGTCAGTCCATCGTGATTCTTGTAACGTTGGTTACGGGCCATGCAGTACAGATGAGAAATGGTCTGATGTTTTTGCAAGAACATGTTTCAATTGTGTTTTCTCACGCACAATTCTTGACTACTGAGAGCGAGGAAAATATGGACGCATCGAGAATGAATTGTTTTTCCGAGAACAAGTTGATTTTCATTCAATTCTCCTCCCAACCAAGATTCGGAGGGCGTTCCAGATTTGGGTCACTTTCAAGGAAACTCTAGATCTCTGATAGCCATCTTGAGTCAATTCTGATATCCAGATCTCTTCATCTGAAGTTTTATCTTCAAAATGAGCCTAAGATTTCTAAAATCGGTTGACGTAGAAAAAAGTTATGGCTGCAAAACCAAAAAGTTGATTTTTTGAGATCACTCTGTAAATAAGAGAGATAGGAAGTTGATTCGCGATACATCTCGAGGTAATGAGATCATCGTCATGCCTCTGTTGTCGAAGTTGAGAAAAAAATTTTTTTCACCATTTGAGAGCCTTTTGAATATTCCCAAATTTTGCACAGTGTCGGAAAACACCATGTAGAGATTTTATGTGAATACCCTTATGTTTCAATGAAATACGAGATTATAGCTGAAGGACTGGGCTATCGAACAGTGTGAACCAAATTCAAATTGTTCTTAACTGAAAAAAGTTATACACATTATAACAGGGGCGACATTTTGGTGTGCGACGAAATTAGTGTTGAGTAGTTTATATGAAAATTGTTTTCCAACGAAACTGTAATGGTTGTACATGATGGTCTGTGGAGAAATTCACATTTCTAGTGCGAAATCAGATTATACAAAAAAACACACATCATTTGTTTACCAACAAAATTACTAAGTTTTTGCTTCTATATGAGAAATATTCTTTCAAATATACTGTGATGCTTGCATAAAGTATATAGAAAAAAAAAACACATATATTTTTGAATGAAATTGAACAGTATGAGTTGACTATAATGTTTTTTTCTCCAACAAAGTCATTGGGCATTGAATCTATGAGACCCTATGAAATTTAATGTACATTAATTCGTATAAAAATCAAGATTGCAACTCGAAACGTCCACTGAAACACTAGAGAATTCCCTATTTTCCAAGTTAAAATCTTGATTGTGCACTATGCAGAAAAATGAAGTGATATTAATATGATGCTTGATAATTTCATTGATGCGAAAGACACCAAATTGAATTCTTGATGTGAAAAAAGTATTCAGTTTTTTGTCCTTCTCTTCTTACCAGAAGTGTTTGAAGTGCTTTCAATTAGCCTAAGAAATATCCGCCTAATTCACATCAAACAGCCAATTAATTCTTACGCGATTATACAATTCCGTGACCCATCACATAATTACAGATACCTATATCGGATTGCCGCTGTTCTCTGGTAATACTACTCTCGGGCAGTACTAGTTTCACTATAATGAGCAGGAAAAACCTTTTTTGAACGAGTTATTCTGAGATATCGCTTTCCATTTCTTGATGGCTTTTCACCAAAGTAATTGATGAATCTCTATATGTGAATCTTGCAGTGAATCCAGAAACACTCTGTGATAGCTACACAAAATCACAATAGCACTCGTCTCGAATAAAAGCAGAGCTCATAGGATTATTCGAACAATCTGATGTGCATGTTTGGAGTGCTTCGTCCAGTTTACCTTGAAAATAACTGCCTAATTCACATCGAACTGACAGTCCCAACGCGATTACTACTCCGTGGAATCATCAGATATTAACACATATCGGATGGCTGCAGTTCCCTGGTAAAACAACACTCGGGCATGCACAAACAGTGCTAGTTTCTTTATATTAAGCAAGGAAAAACTATTTCACTAGTTAATCAGAGACATCTCTTTAATTTTACATTTTACGAAAGCATTTCACAAAAGAAGTTGATGGATCTCGAAATGTATGGTTCTTCTTGCAGTGAATCCAGAAACACTATGTGAAATGTAAAGTTCTTCTTTCAGTGAATCTAGAAACATTATGTGATAGATACAGAATATCACAATAGCACTGGTCTCGAATAAAAGCAAAGCTAATAGGATTATTCGAACAATCTGAAGTGTTTGAAGTGCTTCATCCAGTTTGCCTAAAAATACCGCGTAATTCACATCAAACAGACAGTCCTAACGCGATTGCTACTCCGTAGAATCATTAGAAACCTTCACATATCAGATTGCTTCAGTTCCCTGGTAATAACAACACTCGAGCAAGCACAAACAGTGCAAGTTTCTTTATAATGAGCAAGACACAACTATCCTCAACCAGTAACTCTGGGATACTTTCCATTTCATGTTAGCCCTTCACCAAAGAAGTTAATGAATCTCGACATATAAGGCTGTTCTTGCAGTGAATCCAGGAACACTCTGTGATAGATACAGAATATCACAATGACACTCGTCTCGAATGAACGCAAAGCTGATAGGATTATTCAACACTCTGAAGTGTTTGAAGTGCTTCATCCAGTTTCCAAAGAAGTACTGCCTGATGCATATCAAACAGACAGTCCTAACGCGATTACTTTTCCGTGGAATCATCAGATACTTACACATATCGAATTGCTGCAGTTCTCTGGTAATACAACACTCGGCTAAGCAGAATCAGTGCAAGTTTCTCTATAATAAGCAAGACACAACTATTCTCAACTAGTTACCCTGGGATACTTTCCATTTCATGTTAGCTTTCAACCAGAAAAGTTGATGAATCTCGAAATGTAAGGTTCTTCTTGCAGTGAATCCAGAAACACTCTGTGATAGATACAGAATATCACAATAGCACTCGTCTCGAATAAACGCAAAGCTCATAGGATTATTCGAACACTCTGAAGTGTTTGAAGTGCTTCATCCAGTTTGCCTAAAAAATACTGCCTAATTCACATCAAACAGACAGTCCTAACGCGATTACTACTCTGTGGAATCATCAGATATCTACACATATCGGATTGCCGCTGTTCTCTGGTGATACAACACTCGGGCAAGCAAAATAAGTAACAATACAATTTTCTCTATAATAAGCAAGCCACAACTATTCTCAACTAGTTACTCAAGCTTTCCACAAAAAAGTTGTTGAATCTTGAAATGTAAGGTTCTTCTTGCAGAAACACTCTGTGATAGATACAAAATATCACAATAGCACTCGTCTCGAATAAACGCATATCTCATATAATTATTCGGATACTCTGAAGTGTTTGAAGTGCTTCATCCAGTTTGCCTAAAAAATACTGCCTAATTCACATCAAACAGACAGTCCTAACGCGATTACTACTCTGTGGAATCATCAGATATCTACACATATCGGATTGCCGCTGTTCTCTGGTAATACAACACTCGGGCATACACAAACAGTGCTGGTTTCTGTATGAAGACCCTCATCTGTAAGGGGCTCGTTTAGAAGTACGCCAATCGACACTCCACGGCAGACACTTGATATTCGTGCGTATCATCCAATGACGGAACGCAACGTTGGCTGCGATTATGACGGGGTGCCCATAATTGTTCAGCAGGGTTGCCAAATCTATGAGGTTCTTGTATTGACTCGGCCATTGATAATCTTCATGGAAATCAGTGATTATGGAAAACTCCACTAATCATAAGATTTCCACAAATTCCTTTCAGCATAAAATTACGTTCATAAAATTATACATCATTTGTAACTGCTCCATCTGACAAAATATCACAATAATGATAACGTCAATCAGATCATCTGGTTACTTTCATCAAAAATCAGTTTGAGAAAATCATACGACTTCATTAACGTAATAACATCGTGATAACACATAATTGGTTGCATTCTTTTTTTTTTATGTACAAAACCCTATTCCAAGTATACCTCTCGAAAGATACTATGAATCCAGCCCGGTGTTTGGTATGCATAGCTTTTCAATGATTCCAAAAAAGTATTTCGGACTAATGAACTGAGAAGTTTTTGAGTATTTGCTATAGGATTTCAATGTGCTGCTTCTATTCAAAAATGTGTAACGGTAATAGGATTCCTTGTAATGGTATCAAGAAATATCTCGGCAAAAGCTCTAATAGCACAATTTTTCCAGGGGTCACTTCGGAGATCTTCCAGAAGGTATGTACAATCAGCTGGGAGATGCCCTTTTGAAGCTCTAATCGCAGACGAAGTTAAAAGAAGACGAGAAAAAGATGCTTTTGACTCCTAAGAACAACATTGAGGTAGTTGACGAAGTGTAGGTGTTCAAAAAGTTAATGACAACAGGATGATGGATTCTCGAAATTGATTCATTTGGCTACACGAAATTACATTGAATCTTGGCGTTTTGGTTACCAATATTTAACATGTGTCATGGATTTCAATGATACTGATTCAATACATCAATTTGACATATAAAATATGAAAATATGAATTTATATTAAAACGAATTCATCAATAACCTGAAGAATGAATTTGGAGCAATGATAATAAAAACATTAACTCATTTTCACATACTTTCCCACTGATATCACTATTCTAAATAAATCAACCAACATTCATCAACATAAATTAAAGCAGCATATAATATAACATGAATATGAAACATATTACTGGTGAACTTCAATATTTGACCAGAAGACCCGGAAGAATCAATGACATTTGCAATGCTGCAACGTTCATTCATAGTTTAGAAAACTTTTTTTTATCAATCCATCGAGTCAATATGTCTGGTTCAAGAAAATTTCAGCCAGATTTTTTATTAGCGGCTATATTTTCATCAGGAAATCAGACATCTTCAACAAAATGATTATATCGAACGGGTACCTATTCATCAATTCACTACAGAAAAATAACTCTCTTAATCTTTCATACATATTATGTATATAGTTACACTCGCCAAAGTTGTCCTGGGACAAAAAAGAGAGGAAGGCTCTCAGTCCTGGGAGCCTAGAGTATCTGAAAATCCTAAACAATTTGGTTTTGCAGATGACGTCTCTTCCATCAGGTCATGAACAACTGACTGCAATTTTGAATTGATACCATCATTTCTAGCGAGCCCTAGGGATTCCGTTTTTGAATTGACTGTTAGTTGATGATCGCATGCAACATTTTTATAGTGCTCTTGGCTCACATTCTTTCCTGCGGTCATCGTTTAGAAGCCAGACTATGCCTGAATTATATAATAATGATAATAATAATAATATTCAGTTCAATTCAATAAGTATCTACACAATATTAGGTACATGATGTAGTACGGTATGATTGTTATACATCTAGATGAGTATCAACTCATTGAAAAAGACCACATTCAATATCATAAAGCAACCAATGTTAATACAACCAAAGATTGAAATATTACCTTGTTCTCCCATATGGTCTTGAGAAATCCGTAAAACTGAGATCCTATAAACTAAAATAACCCATAGGTATTGATTATGTGAAGTGCTTATATAGTTTATATCACGCGCAATGATTTCTGCAGATATATTTATATTCATATATACAAAGTACCTAATAGAAGTTTCACTAATTTGGCTATATACGCACGAAATTATTTTCATACTCAATTCCCTATTCCATTGGGATATGAATAAGTTTCATATTCTAAAATCAATAATAAAATCGTCTGCCAGTAGCAGACATTCCACTTTTTCTCAACTGATTCATATCTCTTTTTATTTTTCTTGACACAGCACTCATAACCTCACAAATGACGTATGAGAATGAACTTTTGAATAGGAATGTTTTGTGTTTAGGTATCGTCAGAAAGTATCTTTGTTGCGGATCTAAGTATATCGGTATTTCGGTGTTTTAAGTTTAATGACATTATGAAACAAACAACAACCATGGAAGAATCTTCGTTTTCTAATGCTCAACCACTACAGGTCAGCAAGTTTGTGAGAAATATGTAAACGTCTTCTCATATTGAAAATTAATCTGAGGAAGATTTCTGGATCTTTTTTAATCGGTTTTCACTCTGTTTTGTTGAACATGACCCGTATGATACATTGCTTTAGTCCGTTATATCATGATCAAAAAAAAAATCTCAGTTCATAGCAACAAAAACATGATATTCCTCAGGCATCTAGTTTGAGTGGTTGGTCAACTAATACGCCATAGTTTGAAATATACTTCGAAGAAAATTGACTGGTCAACTTATTGTTAACCAAGTTTGTGGAGTTCTAGGAGAAATTACTGTAGGGATTCGTCCATTCGGCAACGCTGTCAGCAAACGCACTTGATTTCATACGCATACATTTCCCACTCGAAAAAATCCTCCATTGGCTGCGACCTCACATCCTGTACGGAACCAGCCAACCACGTGTTCGTTCTCCCATTGTTTTTCGTTGTTTCTAGTTGAGTAATTAACCGGAAGTGGCGGGGCGTATCTAGAGAGCCGTGCTTTCCACATTACCCTCATTATACTTTATACGTCCCTTATCATATGGGCTATGGGTGGAGTCGGACGCATTTCCTCATATCCTTTTTCTCGTACATGAGCCCTTCTGTCGGCGGCCGTTATTGCAATTTTTTGAGTGCCCACTCTTCGTAATGAGACTCGCAGGATTGGACTTGTTGGGATGTAGTTGATGATAAAAGATCGCATCTATATAATTGAGAGCAATATTGGAACAAATGTAACTGGGCAAAATGAGGTCAACGCTGATCCTAATTGGGCCAGAACACTATTTGGATGTGGATAGGAGACAGGGAAAAGGCCAGTCGCATGATGCAATTTCTGGAAAAACAGAGTTCCGCTAAGGATCCGGGACTAATCATTAGTTCGCACACAAGTGCAGCAAAAACAGCTATTTCGGACTCTCGTACCTGAACTACCATGATTGACTCATTCGAAGGTGTTCCTGTATATGAACCATCGAAAAATATTTGATAGCAGATCCTAGAATGGAGCAGGAGCAACTTGCGAATCGTGACAGGACTGTTTATGACTTACGCATATTCACACACCCTTTCATACGACGGCAGCAGCAGGCTGAAATCTGTGACCTAGTGTAGCACATAGTATCGCTACAGAAGTTAACTGATGTTGGCACTATATCAATATTGATTAACAACTCTAATAGGTGTACCAAGCCTAGCCATATTTCCTTGTTTATTTACTAGTTCATCGATTATTCCATTTCTATATTATCGTTAAATGTTCGATAGATTGTTCATTTGCTTTCAATAATGCCCTGTATTTGCTGTTAAGTTGAACAACTGTTGGTTATCATGGAAAGCAGAGGGAAAAAGATGATAGAAAAAGTTCTGACAATATCTCTTCGGCATTAGAAACAAGACTTTTTTTTATGTTCATGTTCACACGAAAAGGGATATTATGTTCAGAGAACATCGTGAGAACCAAGGGAAAACAGTTAGAAATTGGTGTTTTTCTCAATTTTCTGGAGGTTATATGCCTCGGGAAACACCTCCCTTGGCAATGTGTTTCAGAACATCGCATTTCGTTGGATGAACGAGTCTCTGGAAAGAGATGTACTGCAGGTCTCCAAAGTGACCACGAAGGGGTGCGGAGCCTCAACTCGACGGGTTAATCTCGCGGGGACTGCCAAGGAAGGAACAATTGTTGATATTTCGGTAGAGCTTCGTCTGATCTGCGTGGCTAGTATTGGAGTCCTTGAAGATAAAGCGGTATGGAAGGTACTATCATCCGCGAAGCTGTGTACTGGACATGAAGTTGCTTCCAACAAATCGTTGATATGGTGTAGAAATAGTGTTTGTGGTAGAATTGATCCTTGCGGAACACCAGGCAAGCCATAAGATGGAAGCTTGGCGA
The DNA here is from genome assembly GCA_918026855.4 of Phaedon cochleariae. Lineage (NCBI taxonomy): Eukaryota > Metazoa > Arthropoda > Insecta > Coleoptera > Chrysomelidae > Phaedon > Phaedon cochleariae. The sequence continues at coordinate 59,644,039 of OU896709.1, read as the reverse complement.
GGAGTCCGTGGTGCCAGACTCGATCGAATGCCTTATTTCCTATCGGTGATAATACCTGAATGTTCCAGGTATTCAATGAGCTCGATGCTGATAGCTCTCTCCATGATCTTTGAAATAATAGATAGTAGTGCGATTGGTCTGTAGTTGCTAGGTAGGGTCTTTTTGAGGAACTGGTTGTACTCTTGCAATTTTCCAGTTGGACGGGAATATCCCCAATTTGTAAGAGTAGTTGAGCAACTTGCAGAGAACAGGTGTTAGTTCGGGACTTTTCCAAAACAATCTGATCTGACTCAGCCTAAACTAATATACAGATAATATAAGAAAGGAAAGTATTTTTGCTGTATATGAAAGGAGACGACATTCTATAAATCATCTAGCCTAACTAGTCCGTATCGAATCTTCTTCTAATATTTATTTTTCGGAAAATCACTTGAGAAAACAGAAGGCAGAGGCTGATCTTCACATGGATTGAACTCGAGCCGCTGGCATGGCATTCGTACACACTGTGCTTCTCCCTTACTTGAAAATTTTAGTAACAAGAAAAGATTCAGTCTCTACCATAATAATAATATGCGCAGGTGCCCAAATCATTGGGATTTTGTAGCGGTACTATATTGACCACACAGGCTCATAGGTTTCATCTCGCTGTTGTCGTTCATACTGTCGTTTCTATTCTGTGGAAATCATTTTGAGCTTTATAATCAGTGGTATACGTGAAGAATTCAAACACACATTACAAGAATCTATCATTCATTGGTATTTCATAAATCGAATATTTCAATGTCCCAATGTAAGAATGACCTATACAATATCCCAGTACACTTTAATGAGTCTAGTGCAAGCGGATCATCGTTGAATATTTTTCTTCCTCAACAACTGATGGTGTTTTCGTCTTTATAAAGTCTATGCCATATATTTATGTTATCAATCTTGTGACTTCTGCCCTTGTCCCTATGTTTCTTGAAGTCATTGTCCCCAATGGAAGCCTGACAGTATTCTCGTCTGTCGTCTATCACCTTCTGATTCATGCGAAATCTTTTGCGGAAACTCTCAACCAAGGAAGAGCACTAGGCAACAGCCTCTCATATCATCTACTAGTGCGAGTCCCTAGCCTGAAATCTTTTCCTACAAGAGGCATCCTGAGGATTCTCGTTCTATCTTTATGAACGCTAAAAATTTACCGATATTAATTCGTCTCTTCGAAATCTTTAACCAGACTCGACTGTTTCACTTCAACTTCAATCTAGTTCAGAGAAGCTCCAGTCTTTTAGCACTCAGACGTATTTCTCTCTGCCTGAACCGCCATTCTTGTCTACTCGAATATACCTACTATTCCAACGAAAAGCATAATCACCGATTTCTATTAATCCTGTCCTCTCGAAAGGCTCCCACTCGACCGGATTATAGGAAAGCGATGAAAGCTCCAGAGCGAAAAAATGCAGTCGTACCTACTTATGCAACAACATAAGTATGCTTTCAGACGCGAGTGTGAGGATTACGTGCAGCCATGGCCAAAAAGGTGCATTAGGCTGTTCCTTCGTTTATCGGTCGAGTGAATGTGAATGTCGTAGAAATTTCACGATATGATGCAATCTATACATATGAAAAAAATTGAGCTGCGAATGCAATATACTACGTTATGTTTGGCGATATTGGAATGCGACAAAAATCACAGTTTTCAGTAATGGAATAGAAATATCTCGTTCTGTTTAGATGTATGACAAAGAAAATTCTGAATTGTTAAAATCCAATCACAAATCTGTGATGAGAAGTCTGTGAAAATAACAAATTTCCATCGTTTGAAACCGTTGATTAGGTATGAGAGTATTGAATAGTAGAATTCTCATCTGGAATATTCGATAGTTAGTGGTGAGAATAATTGGAAGATTTCTGTAGGCGCCATTGTACTTTATTTTCTAATCAGTAGGTGAAAACTAGAGTTCCAAAATATTGATGAAATAACCCTCTGGTGTACGCACTTCAATCCTTTCCTGTTTTACAATTCCTTGATTTTCGCCTACTTCGATGAACATAACATGGCGTGGGTGAATGTCGCTAAATTTAGTCTGGTGCCGTACCAAAATTACAGGCATCAATGTGACAATTGTGACCGAATTGTGACCAATGAAGATAGGGAATACATTTTGCGATTTAGCCGCATCAAGGTTGGTAGAACTGATGTTGATCATAAGTTCTAAGAATCACGCCATCTAACATTAGATATGTGAACCCCACGTCATCGTCTGAAATTCAATTGTTTATATCAAGAACCAGTCTGACGAAACAAATGAAGAGTGAGCGCACCAGAGTTTTATTTCATCAATTCCAAAATGTACTTGACACTGCTGTTTTGACGTTTTTTGTATATTAGAGTACGGACACTAGACAAGCAGTGACAATCAAACATCACCACAAACGATTTTGAAGCAAATTATATGTTCTGCCAGAAAAGGACAAGAATATGTTTTTCGCTTAGATAAAGGATCCTCGCATCTTCCGTCCTCCACAAGTCTTGGGAAGAGTACATCCATATATCTTTCTCTGTCTTCGATTTTTGTATGAGAGTACATAGCGTCTCCTCAAGTGGGTAAAAGTGTACGATAAATTGATAAGAAAATTATTTCTTCTCGAAATATCGAATGATAAGGCTGAAGGACCCCAATGGAGGTCGATATCAAGTTAGTAGGTACATAATATATATCAACGAAATACATAATTATAGTATTTCTATGAAATTAGTCTCTTATATGTAGGTATATTTTATTAGTTCAGTTGAAAATTTGTTTATCACAAAAGTTCAGAATGGGATAAAAACTGATACATTTCAACAAACATACTTTTATTTAGTGTGGAACAATTTCACTTGTACAAGACTGGTAGGTAATAAGTAATTAATGAATAAACAAATGATATGGCAACAATAACAGCTGATTTCAATTAGGATGAATAATATAGGTTCTCCAAGACATACGGAAGTAGGTATCAATGGAGTTCAGCGCTCCACTCACTATGGTTCGCCGTTCACATTGCTATAGGGGATTGTTGGTTGAAGCTAGCCATCGGAAGATCATTTTCAATACATAAATGGTGCACTTGTCAAGCGTTCTAGTTCTGTGCTCTGATAATATCTTGCTCGTATCTTGGTACCCAAGAAGTGGTTCAAATTCCACTAGGAGCTATGTAGTCGTCTAGCACTTTTCAACTACGCATGAACATGCACATTCAGACTTGGGATTTCAACTTTGAAGAAGTGATACACGAACAATGTATTCAAATATTTGATATAGATACATCAATATCTGGTACATCAGAGTTCCACAAAGTGACTATATATGAGCTGGTATACGAAGATGATCTAAATAATTCTTGGTTGAACAGGGATGTGAAATCAGTTTGAGTCAGTCAATTCAGGAACTTCCTGTTATTTCATCATCAGATTATCGACCATGATCTCCATGGTAGCTATTGTGATCTCTGCTCCATCATTCCATCACAAGCAATAACCAGAGTCTAAATTGGAATAAGGTTCTTTTCGATACTCGCTCTGTTCATAAATTGTGGGTTGGGCTCTTTCTCTCAATACGATCCTATTCTTCAACTTCCTACCGAGAAATTTCAATACCTCGCAAATTTTGTGGCCTGAACCTATATATTCCATGCTGGCTGCATCATATTCTGTTTCCATTTTTGTAGAAATACGTTATCCGATGGAAATTCGAATAGATTGAATTGATTTCCCGTGTTCTCACAGTTGGAAACTGCACAGACTTGCATCTTCCTTCTAATTCTCTCGATTTGTCAAACCTTTGAAATTCATGTCATGTACGTCCGTGTACTGTCAGTTCCCGCTTTTTCCATCAATTTATTTGTGGTTACGTCTGATTGTCAGTGCTTGTCATAGTGTCCGTACTCTGATATACAAAAAACGTCAAAATCAGCAGTGTCAAGTACATTTAGGAACTCTAGTGAAAACCAGTGGCGAGCAAAAACAGTGACTTACCCACAGGACCTTTTCCGGATATACGATGATCTTCTCGAGCTAGCTCTGGTCTCGGCGTGTAGTTGTTTTCTGTTATTTGGCTATCAGCCGTGAGCTGCGATTGCATGACACAGGTTTATCCACAAAATTACACAGGTCTATCCACAAAATCACGAATAGTCCACAATATAATTTTTCGGTTTACGCGAACCGGCTTTGGTATTGCACAGAGCAAATACAAAAATGCACTGCGAACAATAATCTAGAGATTATTGTCAAAATTCGAAGAGTTGGGTGAAACTGACAATGATTGCTGAACCGTTCAAGGCAGAATGAATACCTCTCGGCGAGTCTTCTGCACTTGCTGAGCCACTGTTTTTTGCGACATTAGCGAAAAATAAACAACAAAAAGTTGGGACCTAATTGAATTGAATATCCTCTTTTTGCGAATCCACAACAGATATATTATAAATTATGGAAAAAATGTTCACAGAAGAAGAAATACATTGAGAATTCGCATTATCTTCCTGATGAAACAATTACATTTATCCCGGTACCTATATTCAACAGGAATCTACTTTCTTGGCTATAAGCTACGATAAACATCGAATTACATCTATTGAATTCATACAATGAGTATTTGAAAATAAAATCTTCTGAAGTTGAGAATTTTACGACGCTTCTGAACTGCCATAAGTACAAAAAAGCATTTATTTCCTCAAACATTTGCCTAATTTACAGTTGCAACTTGCAATTTCGTAAGTTTCAAGCTCATCAAGATAAGAGTTATTAATAATATTAATTATACTGTCGGTTCGAATCCGGCAATCGACTGAGCATTTTTCTTTGAAATGTGTGATTCATGCCCTAGAAGTGGTTCGAATTTCATTATAAGCTATAGGTCCCGCTCTTCCTAACCCCGCACAAGTTTCGACTTCTGGGCAGTTGGTTCCCAACTTTGAAGTAGCGATATACAAAAAAAAATAATGATGTTTATTCACAAATTTACATATAATTCGAACATACATACAAGAATGAGATCATAAATGAACAAAGTATCACAGGAGTAATATTTTACTGACGGGTATATTGGCAAATCAAGTATATTGACAAATCTGGAATATCTATACAAATCGAGAAAATGGGATAATCGAGAAATGTACATAAATCGGGTAGGTAGATGTGTTTTGATTAGGTATGTGAATTATTTCGTTTTATATAATATACTTTTTCGATACTCTCTTACTTTCTGAGATATTCAAGATCGACTAAGTCACTGAAAATGTTTCTGTCAATTGCATTAACCCACATGTTTTATTTCGTCAGGTATACGTAAGTATACTTCCCTAATACATTTCAATTTTCATTTCAATACTGAGTATATTGGTAATTCATATTTTTATATCACTATATTCATCATATTATTTACCCGATTTGGATGTTCAACGCAGATGTAATGTTCGACGTGGTAAAGGGCTAAGAAAGTAGTTGTTTTCTGTTGAATATTCAGAATGATATTATGTGCATATATATTTAAATCGAAAAGAGAATGCAAGTCCTCAACTTCAGAAGATTCTATTTCCTAATTCTTATTGTGTGTGTTCAATAAATGTATTTCTTCTTCTTCTTCTTGAATGAATGAAAGATTGAAAATCCTCATTTCACATTTCCTATGAGATGAGAACATAAACAGGGTGTCCCAGATCCTTAGGGCCAGCAGATATCTGGGTTATCTAACAAAAAAAAATTGAAAAATTGTGGAATTTAAGGAAACAGAAACTCTCCAGCTGGGATCAAATCACCCTTGTGGCAGACAATCTATCAGAAACTATTTCTCTTCTTGGAGTTCCATAGTGCACCCCCATGTTTTTTTTTTTTTGATTTATCTTAAAGAATTTTTCATTTCCGTTAGATTTCACATCACGATCGCCATATCGTTCTTGTCACAATTAGAAAGAAGTTAGTGAATTTTCAGGCTCATTATACTGTTACACTCAGGTATTTCTTCAAAAATAATCGGATGAGTTGAGTGATGCAAGTAATAATAGGCATTTCAAACAATAATTCTAGGAAAAAGTTATATTTTCTCCATATAAATCATTGAAATTATTCGAGATTTCCGAAAATGAATTCAATGCTGAATATCTGGGCTGATATATCACCTAGTTGAAGATCAAAAATTCTACAAGATGAACCGAAAACAACATGGGGTTCTATTTTGAAAAACCAATATGAAAGCTGGTTTCTCGTAGACTGGTTGATACGAGGGTGATTTTATCTCACCATTTTGAAGAGCTTTCGCTCTCATGAATTACACTTTCATTTCTGGATTTTTTTGTGTGTTAGATGACTCAGATATCTACTGGCCTGTAATATCTGGCACACCCCAAGGTATACTCCAAAACGGATTCATAAGTCTTGTATGCTTCATGCATAGATCTAAATAGTGTGTATTTAGATCTATGCTTCATTTTATTGGGGATGAGTAACATATTCGCTTGCTGGTCTGTACCTAAACGTTAACTACCTAATACTACTCTGGAAGAAATCATCAACTTGACATAATCCTTTCTCTTGACACGGTCAGAAATTCATACTTGGCTGTTGAATTCACAAAGGAGTTTTGTTCGATGTTGTATCACGAGATAACCATCTTTTTTTGCGAAATCCCAACACACTCGATGAATGCCTCCATAGTTGGAAGGGCACACAACGCTTGTCTATTACTTTTCTCATTTCCACTTGATTGCATTTCAGCAGGGCTGTTGTTCCATCAATAGAATGCGGTATTCAGTGATCTGACGGAAAGAACACTCCTCTTCACCGTCGTTAATAAAAAAATAGATCATCTCAATTTTCATCTACACTAGCTTTCGCTGATATCACCTAAGTGAAGAACATCCGATGCAGTGATGGCTTGCCAAATTCTGAGAGGAAATTCACTAATATGTATTCCATTTTATAATGGTAATGGTACCACATGGTACTTTTATTATATTGAGTGTGAAAACCGAAGGGATTCTCAATATTGAAACAATTATTGGAAACATGTGCTGTGATTAATGATACAAATAGTGACTGCTACCATACCCAATTATTCGAGAGACAGGAATAATTATACAATTATTCATATCCAAATATGGAAGCATCCCACAATTACAAATGTTCAGGTGAACACTTTCAATCTAAATTACTCAGACTCAGCTTGTGATACAGCATTCTGTCATTCAGTTCCAATTATATTTCATCCATCTGCTTACAGAAAACTCATGATCTGGTGTAGATGAAACCCTCCTATTTTAAGCTTATTGAAATGGTTGAACCCTGAACTTGGAAACTGTCCAAGAAGATACTCAAATAGTAGCTTTTTCAACTGGTATCGAGAATACGTGAAGTAATGCTTTATTCAAGTCAATAGTTGTCTGACACTCTCATCTCAGATATATTGAGTTCTAACATAATGATATCAATCATTTCACATCTCCTATACTTATAATGGAAATATGATAATCCTTCAGTCTCTTCGGTATTCTTCCTTCTCTCCTAGGTCATCCCCTCTTCAACTTTTGGTTGTATCGTTTGTGTTCCTCCTTTTAGTCATTTTCTTTCGACTGGTTTCATATGTACTGAGCTCCTCCTTAGTTCCTGGTTGTCTGTGTTGATAGAACAAGATCTCGAATTCATTTTTTGTCCTTTTATTCCTGGACACCATACTTCATCTTCCTTCCTTGTCTTGAACATAACTCCATCACCTTTCTTCAGATCAGGTATTTTCTTCGCGGTCCTGTCATAGTATTTCTTACTCTTCTGCATTCGTTTTTTAATTTCGCTAGGTACTGATGGAACAATCTTGGGTATCAGCTCTCTTTATTCTATTGGCATCTTAAATTTCGTGCAAGAAGTCTCTAAGCAGGAATAGATCCAATTTCATTAGGAGTTTTTCTCTCCAGCATAAGCATTTCGTTGAAATCGCTGTTATAGCCTCTATGCTCTTCAAGATTAGGTTCTTCTGCTACTTTTACGACTGACTCAGCCTTACCATTTCCTTGCGAATGATTAGGACTTGATGTCACATGCATAAAATTCCAAGATTTTTGAAACTCTTTGAATTCAGATTGACGAAGTCGAAATTTGTCGCATTATCGCTGATTACCTTCTTAGGTATTCCATATCTGCTGAACACCTCTGCACAAACGATCATAACCGTTCATTCAGCCGGCATATCTTTCAGATTCTCCACCTTAGAAAAATCTGAATAATGGTCCACCACTATCAGGAACTTCTTCTGTTTACCCTTTACAATCACTTCAAATACATCTAGACTGATAATTTCGAAAGGTTTCTGAGGAATTGAATGTGATTTCATGAGAGAATTTTGTTGATTCCTGGAATATTCGAGAAATATTTCACAACTTTGAATTTCTTCTTTGATTTGTGTAGTAATTGATGGCCAAAAACCTCTTTCTCTTGCTAAGTTGATCATATATTCTATCTCTGAATGACACCATGTTTCAAACTTATTGAAATGGTCAAACCCTGAACTTGGGAACTTTTCCAGAAGATACTCAAGTAGTAGATTTTTCAATCAATCAATCAATCAATCAATCAAATCTTTATTCCTTTAGACAATAATACATTGTGTCGGAAACGTCAAAATTTTTTAAAAATACATAAAACACACAATACATAGATATACAGAAACGAAATACAGTACAAAATGAAATAAAATATCACTGTACCGGACAATCCAAGAAATCTGGCACAGTGTAAAAAGAATGTTGCACCAAAAATGTTTTGAGGCGCGTTTTGAAAACTTTAAGTGTTGAACTTGATTTAATATTCTCAGATAAATGATTGAAAATACGTGGTCCTATGAAGTTAGGTGCATTTTGGGCTACTTTGTGATCGAGACTACGAGAAGAAATGCGTTATTCAACCCGATAGTTGTCTGACGATATTAATCATATAGTAATTCCTTAAGATTCTCCAATGTATGTAATCGATTAATATCTGCAAACATTTGTGGCAAGATAACTTTGATGAGCATTAGCCTCGTTTGCACGGTATTAATATAATAATTCAATATATGCTTATCAAACTGATTGGACTGAATTGAAACTTCAGATGAGTGATATCACCAAAGTTTTGATTATTACATATTCATTTCAAGATAAGGGTGTGAGATTTCAATTGAATACGTAAATAATGAATCATTTTCTACTTGCATTCATTCAACCTTTTCAGTGATCTCACTACTTGAGTTTGGTATGCAATAAGCTTTTATTACTCTACCAAGTATATAGTTTCTATCATACCTACTGAACAAGAGTATAGCTACTCGAAATATAGTAATTATCCAGGTTACCATCAAGTCTCCTTTATAAAAAATGTGATTATCAATCAAAGTTGATTCCTCCTGATATTCTAGCAAATAAAGTTCACATAAACATGTATCCTAACTTGCTCCGTTTTTGAGATACAGGATGTTGAAGTTGGAAGTATCAATTGTTTTTATTTATAACTTCCCTGTATAAGCTTTCATGGTGCCAAAATTGAGTATGGTTGGAGACTGAGGAAGCCCTAAAATTTCAAAATGATTGTGATTGGGGTTATTGCGTAATCTCAATGGGAGTCTTGAAAACACCTACAGTTAAATTTGGAGTCGAATCGAATTCCCATTCTTTCTATTGAAAAACCATTGAAGAAGCTGCTGTAAACAAAGTGGTAGATTTATTGCCAGAAAAATCCCGGAATTTTTTTAGCCAAGAGAGTGCCTACTCTGTATACCCTGTATTCCCGCTTTTGTCGGTGTAATAGTTATTTATTATACAAGGGAAAAAAGTAGTAGATTTTAGCTCCAGGTTGTGTTGTCTCCCGACGCGTAGCGGAGGGTGACAAAAAACCGTGAGCTAAAATCTTATATTTTTCCCGTGTATAATACACTATTTTTTTCTGTGACAGAAGGAAGGACGAATCAATATTGGGAAGATATTACATTATTTCGAAATCTGAAAATTATCGACGTGAAATTTCAAGTTTTTAACAGTAGGGACACCTGCGTTTTATATACATCTTTATCATTCTTTTGAAGTAATCAAATATCTGATGTCACTTCTGTCAGTTAAATTCTGTGATTTGATTTAAAAAAATTGCGAATTCAGTAGTTGTTTAGTAATATACGAAACCGCGAAGTCGAATGGAAGATAAAAGGACTTGCAGTTCTTTCTCGGAGACGGTATTATTGACTTATTTTTCGGAACTATAGCACAACGAAAGCCATTAACAGAGTATATATATGTGATATATATCCGGGAAAGAAGTACTCACTTTTTTCCCACGGGAAAAAAGTAATTTATGAAAAGTGACATTTTATAACCTGCCAACAGAGATGAAATGCCAAACTTTTTTCCCGTCACAGAAAAAAAGATATTTGTGTATTTAGAACGCAAAGTGATAGATTGCCGCTCGACAAAGAAAGTTACCGCGCGATGCCGAGCGGAGCGCGTTAATCTTCGGAGAGCGGCAATGACATTTTGTTCTCGAAATACACACAAGATTTTTTCTACTGACGCAGCTTTTGGAAATAACTACCCTGAAAGTCTGAGCGATTGGAATAGTTGAAAAAGTTCTTATCCATATTATCCCATCATGTCCAAAGGCAACAGAAAAAGAAAAATTGAAATAACTGACAAGCCAGAAAAAAAATGTCGGGCCTACCGAGAATTGAAACTGGACCACCAGCGTGGCAAGCTGAGCTTCGGACCTCTGAGCCATAGTACGATAAACTCTGCAATCAAATTGAACATTATACTCATTAATGCAATGAAATAAAGATACACTGTCTTTCTGATGACAACAAAGAGTTTAAATATAATGTATAATTCATCGTTTTCAATAGATATGCTTCATCGGAAGCTTTTTGTAGAAATTTGTTGGTATATATCTTCAGCGGTGAATGTTTTGGATTTTTCTCGCTTTGTATCCAATAGATTGTTCCTTGAGAAATGCGATAAGTTTCAGATACCTATTGATTCCGATATTATCTTTAACATTTAAGCATGTATACGTGCCATCGAATATAATAGAGCAATGAGTTGATGACTCCAAAGTCTTCGATTTTTCACCAAAATAAGCCGGTAAACGTTTTCTGAATACATATTCACCATCTCGGAGTGGCACCAATTTATGAATGTATCATATTGTAATTCATATTACTTCCTTGATTTTTCCGGTAAGAGATTCAAACTCTCGCGCTTTCTGCTACATCATCAGGAAGGACGTGTGTTTGATGATTCACTGTCACTATTTTCCATCATGAAAGAATTGGGGGTTCTCAAGAATAGATAAGTTTAGGTACAGATATGTGCGAGCGTTTTTTCAATATTTCCGCTCACGAGCGCAAATGCTGTCAAAGAATGACATTTCTGGGAAAACGTCAACTTTGTGCTGGAATTTGAAAGCGTCAAAGGCTACTTTGTTAGGCGTTTGTAAAAAAAATCGTTTATAGGTCGTGCAAAAACAGTTTTTTTATATGTTCTGAATAATGTACATTATTTATTGTGACTTGCCCCTCCCCGAGATTATTTCTACGGACGCCCCTGAATGACACCACTAATCAACAACAAAAAATATATGAATCTGAAGACCAACAAAATGATACTCCTAGTAAGATTTCGGTAGGTTTTCTAACCACATTTTGACCAGGGTGTTTGATCAAGGTCGGTCACAGACCGTATCATGGTCATTCTACACCTTTGAGAAGAAAAGTGACCAGATATAGCTATAATGACCGATGTTGATTTAAGAGCCTGTATATGGATGATTGAGTGTATAAGTGGAAATCATTACATAGCATAAAAAAACTCCCGAGTACATGAATGTTGATCATGAAGCACGGAAAAATAATAATTATTCCATCGAAAAACTAATTACAAATCTTTTTGGACTGAGATAAAAAACGATGTTTGCCTGATATTATGTTTGTACAGCAATACAGTCAAATATTTCATCGCATCGTTCCATCAGCTCGTCTATCCTTATCTGCATTGTGGTCTATTCAATCAATCTCTTTTCCTTACGATAAGTTGTGCATAAAAATTAAAATATTACTAGCGCTTAATCTTGATTAAAATGATTTGCTGTACTCGGAAAGTAGTAGCAGAAAATCCCTAAGGAGATAAAGACCCATCTCGTTAAGTTCTTTATTAAAACCGATTCATCAAGTTGGGAAAAACAAGTTCTAGAAATAGGAAACATTCAGTTATTGCAGAGAGATTTATTACTGTCCAAGTTTAGAAAAACTGCAACATCAGTGGCGTCGCCACTGTACATACCGTTGCCGAGTATTACTACTGTTCATTTTCTGAAATAACTTATTTTTGTGTTTTCAATGCCATAATCAACTCTGTACAGAGGCTCAGACGTATCAGACAATGTTGATGGTTAACACCCCAAAATTATGAAAATGATTGGAGAGAAGATGGCATGATTTTTCTCTCTCTTTTTGAGGTAAGTCAATCATCATTGATGAAGAATGCATAACAAAACCCTTCCTGAATCTAGATTCATGAAAGACTGCTTTCTGAGCTACTATAAGTCAATATTATATTACAATAACCATTAGAAGAAGACATATTCTGGAATGTTATCAAAATGTTCAATTAGAGAGATGAAAGAAGACTAAATCATCACATGGGTCGTGGAGATGGAAATCAATGATGGAAGGGAATTCATATACTCATATATCCTAAACGAAGATAAATTTTGGAAAATATTCGGACAGGTCGAACTATCTACCACAAATCAACCCCTTCAAAACACTGAGAGTAAACATTCTTCGTTGTTAACAAATCGATTCATTCAGGCCTCGTTAGTTTAATATCAACAATCAATTTATGTTACGAAATATTATTAGATATTACCTAAGCCTTTCCAAAACAGTCCTTAACAATAAACAAACGATTTGTTACCAACTCATTTCCTTGTTATCAATAATCCTGTTTGATACCTTTTTGAATAATTTTTTTTTGTGACGGAATAAAAGTATGGCATTTCATCTTTGTTGGCAGGTTATAAAATTTCACTTTTCATAAATTCTTCCATTAGACTTCGCGGTTACGGTTTTTTTTCTCCCGACGCGTCTAGCGTAGCTAAAATCTACTACTTTTTCCCCTTGTATAATAAATAACTATGATTATTATATCATGGCAATTTTGCATCTTCACCATTAGCATTGATTTTCTAACAGTCAACTAATATTCCTGAGAAATAAATGATTTATATCGAAGATTGTTGCGTCCAATGAATCGAAGTTATTTATTAACAAATATCCATTACCTTGTAATGAAAGAGATCACGTGTTCAATTTGCACCAATCAGATTTCGCGTAAATGTCGAACAAGCTTTATGCAGTGGGTCGAATTAGTCTGAGGACATTTCAGTTGATCTCGTGTGATGCGCTGAATAGTATTGTCTGTATTTTTTGTTATATTCCTATACCAGATGAATGAATGTACGAGTGAGTATATAGGTACTTTGTTTATATTCTCATATTATTTTATCAGCATGCTGAATACATTTTCTTTTGATGTAATTCTAATCAAACAGTGGAATTATGATCATGTGAAGCTTGTTGCTTTTATTTATCATTATTCTACATACAGATGAATAGAAAAACGTTTTCACTTTGAACAATATCAACATGCGTTGAGAGTTGAGACTGAACGAATTCTTCAAATATACAAGGCGAACATCTATCGGAAAGAAGTCGGAACTTGCTTGGAAATCAATGGAACTGATGATGGAAGAATCAAATGTATAGGGTGAGTAATATATATTCCACATAAAGTACTAGTTTATCAATATCAATTGGTACACCCAATGTAGTGAAATGAAAGAATAATAGGTAGACGGATTGAATTGGTAGTGAGGATTAGAACGATTTTTTGCAATTTTTTCTGATTTCTGTCAGTCAAGTCAATTATTTTTTCATTTCCAGATCCAGACATGTAACTCCCTGATGAACTGAAAGAGCCTTCTTCTACTGAATTCTGATGGATAACTATCATATTGCAGAACATGTACCTACTATACAGGTATTGAGTGAGTTATTGAAGGCCTCGTTGAAGCCTGAAGCAAAATATGGAATAACAATATCATAATATCAGTTATATTATACTTATTTGAAATTATATGATTTCATCTTGAATTAATGTTTTTCAATAATAAACTCCGAACAGTTGATTAAGAGATTTAAGTTAATGTTGAACTTATATTATGTTTCTTTGTGTCGAAAATTATTATTCTCTCAGTGAAGATTTTTATTCAATTATTCCACCGATTGTTGAACACTATACTGACAGTTCCTTATCGTATCAAGTCAGGATACACGGCGCTTGTGGTTGAGACGTTCAATTTCCAGAAGCACTTTTCTCGAAGAACTGGTTCAACCCGATTGAGATATTATCAAATCGATTGACGTCGATTCACTCTAGCTAAGTTGACAGTGCCTATCAAACGAATATAGTCGCTCTGCCTGAATAATTGCTAGAGATCGAGTATTAAGACAATGCCAAAAGCTGAACTTTATCGTGACGATGTCATATGCTTTGGAAGTCGAAGTGAATTCCTCTTGCGATGTTTTTAACAGTCTACTGGGAGACACAACATGTGATGGGTGACTTTATCTGTTGAATGGGGAGCGGGCAGATAAATATGAATAATTTAGTTATCTTAGAGCTGCATCGGGAATACAAGTTGATGAGGACAATCAGCATTGGGAATGCATGCTTTTATCCTTTTGATCTTGTATGTATTAACTTTAGTTCAAAGGCTTATGCAAAGTTGATGTCTTGGATTTTCACAAGGGCAATGGAATAATTTTGGTAGATATTTAAATCACTGATATTTTTGGGATGCAATTCTGAAGTCATTATCATTGCACTTTCACAAGGCAGGATTATTTTGAATTTTATCATGAACTATTGGAATTGTTTCGTCTGAAATAAGGTTGAGCTTCTGTAAATGAATAGGTACTTTGTACCATATACACTGTGTACCAGATGCGTGTATTGCTATATTTCGGTTATTATGAGCTACATAGCCGGTTGAATGGGCAATATTTCCTTCAATACATCATTCGAGAACTGTTCTCACATTTTTTCGTTCGTTTTTTGTTTTTGAAATAATCTCGACAAACCAGAATGGTACGTAATTACCTCGTTTCATAGATAAAAAACTCGAAGATATCTCCACGACTTTGATTGAAATGATCGAACATCAATAATGGTACATATTTCGGGCTTATATGAGTCCATCATCAGCCGATAATTAGTTAGTTAGTTAGTTAGTTAGTTAGTTAGTTAGTTAGTTGGTTGACTTAGAATATAGATGCAATGATTGCTCACTTACATGGAAGTGAAAAAAGTTGAAATTCAAATGAAGCAGACAATATCAGAGCAAACAAAGGCAAATGCTCCATGATCTGGAATACAAACAGTAAATCAATTTGTAAAGGAAGTTCAGAATAGAAAAATTACTGTTTTTGATGTAGAGTTTGTGTTTTTTTATAAAAAATATATTTTTTCAATAAAATAATTGTCAGAGGGACGGGTTTATATTTCATAAGGGCCCACGTGCCCTTAAATCGCTGAAAAGTGGCAGTTATCTCGAGAAAAATCAAATTATTGAAAGTACGATGTGGCTTCGTAAATAAACAGCAAAATGGAAGGAATCACATGTGCAGTGAAACAGACACAACCAAATTTCAACTGTCAAGTCAACTAGATTATGGAACACAAAATTAGATACATGGAAATAATAATTATATGATGGAAGATACAACATCAGAGAACAACACTACGTCAGATTGGTAACAAAAACAAGATTGGTATATATATTTGAAGTCTGGAGTACGCCGACCTACCCTACAACAGTGAAGCAGGGTAAGAAGGAATATAATAGGTGAATGACAGTTATTTGGTAAACTTCAATGAATTGACGAATTTGAGGCAATCAGAGTTGATTTTTTGAATTGACTCGCACGTTATGAATCATTTCACTCGCTTTTTTGGATTCAAAAATCGGATAATCAGTAGCGGCGCGATATAGCTTGGGGCGTTTTTCCTCAGTCAGCTTGTATGTATGTAACTGATCGATCAAATGATGAAAATTTTGGTTATCAATCTTGCGAGTAAGTTATCGAAAAAATACTGTTCAAAGGGATCATCGGGAATATTGATTATTCACACATGAAGTATTTACAAAAAGGTTCGAGGTCAATGTGAGACACTATAGCCTATCAATATGTTCCAAACTGCAGCAATGTTCCATATAGGAATGTCATGTATATTTTCTGAATAAAATAGCTTATATGAATTTCGGTTTTGGTTTTGGTATTCCTGAATTCGATTGATAGCAGCATAAAAAGATTTCTTTCATAAAAATAATACCAGATTTCTTTTCTTCATATATCATGTTCGAAAATTATTCCTTTTCGAAATTCATCAGGTACAAAATACTTTGAATCTGGAAAATGTACATGACTTTGGACTAACAAAACAAGGGATTTTGGGAAAGTATGATTTTGGGCCGAAATCCTTGAATATCACAACAACAATTGAGTTTCTTGCCATGAAGTCATAAAACTTTGTACCAAAGCAAGTTGAGCATTTGCTTCGAAGTTTTTGTAAGATGCGACAAAATGTCCATCCATTTCTCACTATTCAAATGCAGGGCGCCATAGAGGCAAAGTCAAATTCTATCGAAACCAAGGGATCCTTTTTATCTCTCTGTATTTATTGATGAATTTGATCAAGATCATTCAATAGGTATCAAGTTTTTCATTCGAACCACAACCAATTCCATATAGTCAGAAAATAATATGGAGGTATGCAGTTGAACAAAACTTAATGAGGCCTATCAAAAGGTTATCCACGACAAGACTGATACAACGATGAAAATGCATTGGCGTTACCAGAATGAGGTTGTTGAGACATAAAACTATTGTAAATGGTGTGACGCCAACTTATTTTCTTTCCACAATTCATTTCTCAATTTCTTAGCATCGAAGCTACACATAAATTCTTGGGATTGAATATTGACGCCAAACTAGAATTTGAAAGGCACATTTTAAACTTAGCTAAAAAGCTATCCTCTGGCTGTTATGTCGCACCAGTTACATCCAATGAATTAGGTCTAACTGCGGCAACGAACGCTTACTACTCACTCATTGAATCGCACTTACCTCTTTGCTTCATCGGGGCATGTGCGCAAACTATTTATTCGATAGAGTTTTTATTCTCCAAAAAAGAGCACTAAGATATATGTGCAAAGCCGATTCGAGGGATTCATGTAGACCTTTATTTCTGGTTTATAGAATACTGCCACTGGCCTGCATTTTCATTTTCTAAACTGTTTGCCTAGTTGAAAGAAAGTTTAAAGAAATCAGACATAAGTCGACGACACATAATACCCGCAGCTCTTCCCATAACATTGAACTGCCTAATCTCACGTGAACTCTTACCAAGAATTACGAAGGCAAGAAGTTGTTAAATTATCTGCCCTTGCACCCATAGCAAATAGAAACTCAACAATAGTTTGGGGAATCGGTCGAAAAGATTCTATTGAAGGAAGCGTGTTATAATCTCACCGAATTCTATCAGGTTACCTGATTTCATTATAATTCTACCGATTTTCAAACTTGCTTTTAATGTATTACTGTCTCCAAAAACAAATTTGTGAATGTTCATACATATTTTTACTTTCATAGATTTTACCTTTGTACATTTTTACTTTTTATAAAGATTTCGAGATCAAGAGATTCGAGATTTTTTATTTTCAAAAAAGAATACATTAATCATTAACACCATTTCCTAAGATCTAAATTATATACAAGACTTTTTTAGGTGAAATGGACAGCTGTGATATTAAAATGACTCACTAGGGTAGACTCACGCTAGGCATTGTAGCTCGTTTTGTAATGTCTAAATCAGCAATGCATTTGTACGAGTGCATGTCTCATGTAATGTCCATGTAATGTCCATGTAATGTCCCATGTAATGGTTTTCGAATGACATGTGCATTGAATTTGTGTTTGTGAAATCTGTTCGTTCATGAAATATTCTTATCAAACAGTGATAACTGTATAGTGAATGGATATTCATCAGACTATTGCTTTTTAATATGAGTTTCAATAAAATATTTTGGGCTGTTTGTAATGGACTAATAACAGTTTCAAAAGCTGCACCCCAAGCGGAAATACAATATTTTAATATAGATTCGGCAAGAGAGGTGTAAAGAATGAGAAGATTTTTCTTGATAGTATGTCACGTAGTTCGAAGAAAGTGTGCATCAATGCTCTAAGCCTTCTCGTAACAAAAATGATATGCTCCGTCCATTTTAGGTGTTCGTCTAGTATAACTCCCAGGTATTTTATAGATGAAGTTCGTTCTACGGTTTGACAGTCACAAATATCCTGGTTATCACAGAACGGAATATGCATGTTTATTTTGAAGTTTTTAGGTTGGTCTCGGGGGGTAGGGGAAAAGGTTAGATACTTTGTCTTATTTACATTCAGTGATAGTTTATTATTGTTTAACCACATGTATATTATTTGCAAATTTGTTTCTACTGTCTCTCTTATTTCTTGCCATGATGTACCGGTATAAATTATCGCAGTATCATCGGCATAACATATTATATCGCCAACGAAGCTATTGATTTATGTTACGCTGTTGATGTAAATAAAATAAAATTTTATAAAAGTGTGTAAATCACTTTTTTTACATGTCTACATTTTATATTTGAATATTTGCTTTTGGTTTCTATATAAGACTATGCTTTGTTAGGACGAACAATACTTTGTCAATAAGAATTTATTCTTCAGGCAATAAAGTACATTTTAGTTTGATTTTTGATTTCATTTTTTTTTCTCCATCTCTAGTTGACTTACTTCATTCTACGCCACTGCGTGCGAAAGTAGATGGCGTGACATGCGACAGACGCCGACACATCGCCCTAATAAAGGGCCCGGAAAAGATGTCGGTCGGAAAGGCAAAGGTAGGTATAGCGACGAAATTATCGAAAAATCACGAGACGTCTCGTCGAATAATCCGAAAATTCATTGATCCGAACGTGCGGCGTTTCTTATCCCCGGCATGTTTATGCGATCAACCAAGCGAGCTCATCTCGGATACGTATCCGAGCCATTCCTTGGGTGCCTTGCCATGACTTGACTTGACAAGCAGGATGTGCCTGATGGGGTAGTATCCGCTCTGCCAGTGGTTTACACTCATTCAATTCAAGACTTGGTAGAATGTTCTAGATAAAACGTTTTCATTAACGTTCTGAATGTAACGTATGTGCTGAAGTTAACAGAACATTCTGATGATAACGCCCAAATAACATTATTAGTTTTATTGTTAGCTTCAGGAGGTTGTTACAGCCAATTTCGAATAGCTTTTTCAAAAATATTATACTCTAATGATATAATTAAAACGATAGAATAACCTTCTCAAAACATGAAGGGCCCACCTTTATGAAAGCTGTCACAGCTTCTCTTAGAGCTTGTCATAAAACTGAAAGGTATTTATTGTACTATGCCTCGAAGCAATGATAAAACCTACCAAAACTGATTCCTTCAAAGCCTTTTAGCACGAGTCCAAACCTATATGCTTTGAAGCGGCAGTAATGATGCCAACATTAAAACACATATTGGCTAGAATTGAAACCTTGTGAAAATTGAGTCTGTAAAATGAAAACGATGACGACTGATTTAACGATAGAACGTACCAGATATGCTTCAAAAAAAGCAGTGCCCTAGAAATATTGTATTCTTACCAGTTAGAATTGGATGTGAATCTTAATAAATTTTCAAAAAAGGTTGACAAAACTGTATGAATATTTGCTGAATATGGGTGAGTCGTTTGAAAAATGTGGAAAAATAACATTTTCGACGGAATCAATGTCGATTTTTTTTTTATTTTCTGCTTGAAATTTTCATTTCCATCATCAATGGCCGACATTTGTTCGTAGTAAATATGGCGCAAAATATACTTAAAACCAATTATCTCTTTCTAATGCTCAATTAAAACCTTTAGGTAATGATGATGCATTTCATGAGATGATTTCCTCCTGTTTTGAAGTACTACTCATTGCATATTCAAATCTATTCTCATGACTATTTGTTCCTGGGTATGACAACAAAGCTTCGAAAATGATAAGATTTATATAAGAAGGATATAAGATAATACCTTCATAAAACTATATATAGCTTCAAGAATGTCCTGGCTAGTCCTCATTGGGCAGTGTGGCAGAAAGTAGAAAACGTCATCAACATGATCAACATAACCCTACTTTTGTTATTTACAGTGTTCAGTTTGTGAATTTTGTGATTGGTTTGAAGTAGAAACCGAGTAGGAAACCGAGTAGGAAACATAGACAAACTACACTCAGTGCAGTTTGCCGGATATTGTGTTGAATGCTCAATTCTCCTAAATTCTTGCATAACTTACTATCAGACATAATTTGTGCAAAACTGTTGTCATTTTTGTCACTTCCTAGTTCCCATTCAGATATATCAAACGTATTTTCCATTTCGTTCTAACTCGTTGATGGCACTTCATGAACATCAGGTTCTAATGAATTCTTGCTATTTGGTGGTTCAGTTGGAAAGAATTGAAAGACGCAGTGTATGGAATTGTATGGGCTTGAGAATACCGATTATTTGTTGCTCTCACGACTTTAATTTTAATTCTTAAGTAATTTCCTCTATTTTTCCGCTTGATGTTGCCATTTCTCTTAATTTTATACCATTTAATTTCTTGTGAGTTCATTTCAACGTGAGTCGTTGTAGGCACAAAAATAACATTTATCACATAGCTAGAATAATGCCATTAGGTTTCAATATATGCTTCAGTCAAATCCAAATTAGCCTAGCTAAAAGTTAGTTTTATGTTTGCTTTATGGAGTATTTTCATAGGATTATTTCAAAACCTCATGGTCAAATTTGAGACACTAATGGAACTTGAGTGGAGGGTTGTTAAGAGTGGAAAGTTTTGATAGAGAATTTCAATGGCTTTCACAGAACTCTCTGAAAACCGAAATGAGCAAAATGCCGAATTGTTTCATGCTATAGTTCTATCATTGATAGGATTATATGGACATGACGGCCAGTTTGCATTTTCCAGGACATTCATAAAACGGTAAAATAAATTAGACCTATCATTTGCGCTCACACAAACTCTTCAAAATCTCATCGAAGCTATTCGGCATTCAAAATGTTACTTGGGCGTTTCTATAGACCACGCCGGCCAAGGGACTGTAGAATAAGTACCAATCCATTTTTGGAGCGCCATCTTGTTGACACCAACAGTTCTCAACTTCCGCAATCGGTAAATTATCCAGAACTTCCTCGAGATGATTCTCAAGCAGATTTCTATGACGTTCGGAAGTCATGGTGAATAAAAGAACCAATAATTCGTGTACCAAATATTGCAACCCACATAATCATTAAAGCCGAAACGGTGTTGGAGTGTTGCTGTTTTGTATAAATGTTCATTTTCTCGTGACCAATAATGTGTATTTCTTCTATTGAAGATACAATTATTAGTGACCATGTTCTCATCAGTCCAGATGATTTTTCGAGGGAAATCTTCAGAATTTTGACATTTCCTGGTATACAACTCACAGAACGTCCTGTTCCTTCCGTCATCGCCTGTTCTTAGCGCTTGACATATTCTGAATTTGTATGGATCAAATTTTAGTTCCCGCAAAATGAAATGGGTTGTCGATTTCGCGATCCCAGTAGTTCTTTGGATTCCTCTCATTGATATGGTCGGATTCTCATTAACTGTAAGTAATACACTGTTCACCTCACCTTCATCACATCATCACATAGTTTCTGACGAGAACGAATAGGTTTTTTGAACGAACCATGTTCATTCAAATTCGCCACTAACCTTATGAAAATTGTTTCTTCAGGTAGACTCCTTTGTGGATTTCATTGAGATACAAACGTTTCGCTTCAACACAATTTCGTTGGCACAGAATGTAGCATGTCAGCATATTGTATTTTTCCTCATTTGAGAAGTTTTTGTTATCAATTTCGACATTTTCCTTAACGATCAATTAGACCTTAATAGTTGACCACTGTTGAATTTGTTTTATTAGTAGGTAATAATAATTATTTGCTATAATCCCTCTCAAAGTGTTCTGGTACACTGTATTTTAATGTAGATGATGTGCCTAATTTCCGAAAATGAAGGTTTATCGAACCTGTCCACAAGTAACTAATCCTTCAAGTTGGGCGAGTAGGATATATAAAAGTTGAGCAAGCCAAGGTTGGTTCAGTTCATTGTACCAGTATACCACCTGACGAAGCTACTGTGTTAGCGAAACATGTTGTATGTTTAAGAATTTTGTGGAAATCTTATCTTTTGTGAAGTTTTTTCATTTGCCATGGACTTCCATCGAGTAACGGCCGAATCAATTGAAAAAAAAACGGTATCCCATAATCACCGACTGACTCAACTCTATACGTATCTCAATCTATTATCTCGGAAATTCTATCGTGTTTTTGAGAATCGAAGGATTAATATACCACCGCGTCCTCAATGAACAAATCCCTATCACACATTTGTTCCTATAGGGGTCTTTGACGATAATTCCTAGCGATTCGCTGTCACATAAACCCACTAGGTCGACAGCGAAGAAACGGCACTTGATTGGTCTATTTAGAGACGGTCGCTCCACACATCGCATTGACAGCTGATTCTATCCAATACTTCGACTTTTGTAATGCCCATCCACGGAATGTCTCGGCTGATATTGCCGACAGCCACGTTATATCATCCTCATTCACTGGGCTAGATGATTCGGGTTAGGCGCTTGTCTTGGTCGATTTGTCTATCAACGTCTCAGAATTTCTAGTCGAAGGCTTGCGTAGCCCAGACTCGAACCTTGCATCTAACAGTGTCATTTATAGAGTTGGCATCATATGGAAAAAACTTTCATCTACTCACTGAATCTGAAGTAGGCGTTTGCTCCCTCAGTTGAGGAAGCAAAGTAGTTAATTATTCCCACGAGAGGAAAAAATATAAACTTCCGTGGAAGGTAAATTGAATTGGCTTCAGCATGCATCCTTTGGCGTCGATATACCTATTAAATTTGTGCAATCCAAGTAATCAGTGTCTTCATCACTATTATAAAACAAGTAACAATAATATCCTTTTTGAATTCCACTGATATCATACGCTTCTTCATATTCTGAACATACATCTAATGAAAGTTTTCAACTGCAGTTACACAATACACAAATCAATTATTTCATGATGACGGAAGTGTCAAATTGACTTTCGTTAAGATGTCGTCTTTGTAATGCATAATAATTCGGATCGAGAGATAGACCGCATGATGCACAATTTCAAGAATAATGCTTTGAAAGAATGCGTTCGTTGATAAAATCACAAACTCACAAATTCAACTATGTCTGAATGAGAGTAGAATGAATGCATGAATGAATGAATGAATGAATATGAAACTGAACCTCGGTGGTAACAATTGATGAATCGACTAACATCAGTTGATTTTATGATGACAATAATTATCATCATCATCGACAGAATCAATGACTAATAACTATAGTCTCTTTTCTATATTGATATGTAGCATTATATGTAGCACAGTCTGTTTTCTAAATTGGTCTGTAGTCTGTTGCACAGGAGAAAGGTCACTATTATTGAGTTCCACACTCTCTCGAATAAAGTTGATTAAAACTTGGAACAATCTTACCATTCACTTGTAGTAGGTGTTGATTGATGAAGATAATCGATGGTTGGGCAAACGAACTGTTCAATAATATCCTTTTTTCCACCACTAGCTATAGAAGTATAGAACCTACCATTATTTACTTCTGTTATAATTAACCAAAATTCACTGTTGTGATGCCATATTCACATCAGAAATTGCACTCGAATCTAGTAAGTATTTATCAATAACGACTTGTCATATTCTGTAGAATTGAAAAGAAGTGGTTTCATAGTGACATAGTTCCACATTTCAGTGTCACAGAACTATAATTATTGAAATATATTGCTAGTGGTGAAAAAGTCAACATACACCTTGGCATTGAAGAATATTATTACCACGGCTGAAGCCTCTTAGTCGCTGGATAATAATGATATTCTGTACTAACTTTGTGTATGAATAACTATTCGAATGCTTCTTTATAATCCTGAACGTACTTCTGATCAAAACTTTCAAATGCAGTCACACAATATACAAATCAATCAATTCATGTTGACAGAAATCTCAAATTGATTTTCGTTCAAATGCCGTCAATTGTCCATGACATACTATACCTTTTGTGTAACGATAAGATTCTGCGCTACGAGCGAAGCGAAGGGTGCCAATGATATATTATATAACTTATTCTGAAAAATTATATGTTTTTCAACATTTATCCTCGCTTGAGATATGGGATGGTCATCGGCTGAACCATGAGGGCATTGACCAATAATTGAGCGTGTGTTTATATTATAGTCTAGAATAACACACAGGGTGTCATTCAATGATCAAAATTACATCGTAAGTCCTAAAAATTGAGACACATCCTCTCATTATGAGTATGGGTCTGTAAACTCCACTGGAGAATAAAAGCAGTTGTCGATTAATAGTAGGTTATTTTATTAGGATCAAAAGTGACACTTTGTTTGACAAGTGAATTTTGCATTTGGCAGGCGAAGCCGAGCGCAAGCGAAATCAGCGAGTCAAACAAAGTCACGTTTGATCCGAACGAAACATGCTATCTTTTCTGGAACCAAAAGAATTACCTGAAATGAATATGTGGAGTAACCACCAATGCCGTTCCATATGCATGCAATTCACAAGTAATCCGTGAGGTGAGAATATTCTACCTGCATCAACATATCAGGTTTATTCAATTTTCAAGGATATTCGATTTGTAGTTTTAATATAAATACAACCATTTGTGTATGAACCAGGTGTCAGCCCTAAAAGCAAATACCATGTCAGTGCCAGGTCATTTAACAACAAGTCTGAAAGGACAGATATAGGAAAAAGACGAGAAAAATGTTAGATTAGTGTGCTTACCAGCGCCGGTGATTAGCCTCAGTAGCAGATGAAGGTCGACATTGAAGAAACAAGGAAGAAGAAGAAGAACAATGATAATGGCAAATATTTTTCCTTTTCCATATTCCATACTTCACTGTGTTTGGCTCGGTGATCGAATAGAGGTAAACAATATCGTTGTGTGAGAGAAAAAACTATTGCTGGCCGTGATTATTCGAGAACAAGTTATTCATGCCGAGAATAACGAATGAAATACAGATCAAGCAAGTATGTGAATCTTGAAGGCTTACCTGGTCGAAACAAAAATACTTAACAATAATATGGTGTATTCATATCTCCAGCATGGGTATGAAATGCCAAATCTGTCGAAATTGGAAACAAATCAGGTATGCGTCCAAACATAAACAGATGTTCGGTGCCTCTAGTACATCCTTTTTAGTTCCTACTAGCTAAAGTTCAACTTAAGCTCCTAGGAACTGGAAGTGTTGACTAGCAACATACCTATGTTTGTGTCAGTAATAGAAACGCGGCAATTCAAGATCTCACTTTGCACTTTGGTATTAAAATAGACGACTTTTGTGTCGGTTGCAGAAAAAAATGATTAAAAAGTAGATTTGAATTCGCCTGATTTTTTTTATTACATCTGCATGGTAATAGATTATAGAGAAGTACACTGCTGCGCAAGGTGGAGATGTTTTCAGGTGCAAATGGTTTGAGTTTGTTTTAGTGGACTTCCTTTTCGTATCGTATGTTGTATTGGTCATATTGGTGGATCTCACTATTTTTTTGGAACCTACCTTTGTGCTTGTGGGTGTATTTATGTTTCACGTATAAGAAGCATAAGAAGCATTCCTTCAACAAATGAAACGAAACAAAATGCAGATTTTGTGCAATTTTTGAGGCATGCCATTTTGTTGACCAATCTATATTAAATCGTCTCGAGCCATCTGAAGAGATTCAAATACAGTAATATATTAATTATTATGAAGTCGAACTGCGTTCGAATCGATCAGCGTTATTATGGAATCATATTTATGAAGTTGTATGTCATTGTCTCACCATATATAAATCAGTGTGAACAATTCGGGACTCCAAAAAAAATCAGTTTGTTAAGCGACTGGTGTCGCCCCCGACAGTTTCGAACAAAGGGCATCTTTTGCCCAAACCTAAACAATATCCATTGGCGTATCTCTGATGGTTCTGACTTTCCTTTATTGATAGGTCTTCCATTCCGTCGAATGTTCACATACATGAACATTTCGAATTTTCGAATGTGTAATAGTACACTGATGTATAAATGAACTATCCCAGATATTTCATCTATATATAGAAGATATTTTTTTGGAAAATGGATGTTTGAAGCCTAGAGAGCGAAAATGATCCAAATTGAGAAGAATTCCAAAGCCCTGAAGCAGTTGAAGACCACTCAAAATTTTTGAAAGTATTCCAAGACTTCAAAAAAAAATCAACACCTATACCTCCTCTCCCTATCCTCTCTAGGTACGCATGTTGTTCGTCGAACATTATATACTCAAATCTTTTCGAATTCTATAATCTTGCCCTATACCAATTCAAGAATGTGATCTTTCTAGAACAGGAAGTGTATTGTGGGGAACGCAACTCTAATCAGCAGTTATGTGGTTTTTCTGAATAGGAACTTATAATTGGATTTTTCTTATAGTGGTAGGTAGGTGAAGCCTACATCCATTTTTCGAATCCATAATTGGTTGATCCACGATTGAAACCGAATTGATCAGGAAAGAATATAACTTGAGTTCAGGAAATATGACGGAATACATTTCCGATTTTTGACTCCGTGCTTGACAAACTCTATAAAATAAACAACAGAATACAACAAAAATATTTTTCATTCTTTTATATGCAGCTCAAAAGGGAATCACTGAAATATCTATTATAACACATTTTTCACTTTGTTCAGCAATACTGGAGGGTCATGAGAAGTGAAAAATATATCTGGAAAAAATATTTCATCATCGAGTTTGAAAAAATATTTCACCATCGTGTTCACCATTTCTGGTAGTCAAGAACTCCATACTTTTGTTTAGTAAGAGGAAGAATGAAATCTGTTGAAATGTTTTTCATCAAAGAGTTCTTGTTTCAAGAGCAAATACAGAGAAATACTGTTAGATGGAAGTTTTCTGTGATTCTAAAAAAAAATTGTTGTTGTTGTTCTAAAATTGTTCTATCCGTCATTCGGTTGCCCCCTTACGAGCAACCCTCAGAAGTCTTCGAAAGACTTGTGCGAGCAAGGAATGACGGGGGCCTTACCTTTTAACGTGTGATCCCAAACACTTTCTTAGGCCATCAGAAAAAGTCTGCGTTCGTGGGTCTTGAACCCACGATCGATACCTCGACGTGAATCGATATTGAAGCATCGAAGCACTGAGGTACGCCGGCCTGGTTCCAAAGATATGCTGTGCTCAAAGCAAGAACATTTGAATTCAAATCAAAATCTGTATTCATCAACGAAGAACATATTATGAAAGAAGGTTCATTTTCGATCAATGGCAAGATTCAAGAGAATAATCTGGTTCCAAAGTAGACTGCGCTCGAGTCAAAGTTAATATCTTCAAATCATGATGATTTCAGATCCAAGAGTAATATTTTTCGTGTGCATCAGCTCGTGACAACACTTCGTTCTCAACTGTGAATACGGCATACAAATCAAATTTCTTTTTGCGGTTATGTAGAAACATTGACATAAAATATAGCAGATATCAGTTGTGGCAAAAAGTTGCTTTGAATTGTTCGTTTGTTTGTCTATATCAGATGAGTTCAACATACATTATGGGCAATTGTCACGTTTAATAATGAGCACAATCCTCTAACGCACTTAAAACTTAAATTTGATCAATTTGCTCGATTGCTCTTTCCACCAGCTTTCCACAGAGGAGTTACATGCCCGCACATGCCATACATAGGGTTGCATTTTAAACAAACAAGTAGATGGTGATTTCAGCTACTCCTGATGAGCTATATTTTTCAAAATATAAGTATAAACGTTGGAACATGTCGGAAATTTATTTTATCATATTTATTCATTTTTCCGCTAGCGAATTTATTCCAGTTTAGGTCTCCACCCTGTATAATGAATGAATTATTCACTCCAACTGTACTAACTTCACCTTATGTGAAAAATATCTCAACTGCAACTTCTACTCAAGAGTTTATTCTTTGATTATTTTTCACAATTGATAAAATATGGTTTGTTCAATCTATATGATAGAACTAAGTATATTCAATATATCGAAGACTAGAACCTTTGGCACGTTAATAATAATAAATTCGGTTGGATCAGTGTGTAGTGTAACTATATTCTGATCAAAAATGAAATTCCGCCTCAAGAAAGAATCAGAAGTCGATCAAAGAAGCACATCTATTAGTATTCATCAATAGCTGAATTTATTCTGTTTATGAACCCATAGACCATCAGGATCATTGGATTTTCTAAATGAAGAACAAATGGTTCCACCAATGAAATATTGGTATAGTCTGAAAGAGCCTGACATAAAAATTCATGTATATATTTGACCCCTACAAAGAAATATTTTTCACGCACCACTGAAAGAGATCTTCATGGAGAAGGCCTTAAATAACGAAATTCACATTATAATTTACACCTAAAAAATTCTTCCTGGTAGAGGGAAGCAGCGGGAAGCAAAATGAATAGCCGCTCTGTGTATTCTTTTATTGTTTAAGAGACACATATTATACCGGAGAACATTGTTTTTTATTTTGGAGTGGCTCGAATTTATTTTGAACGAGTGTCGTTTACGTGGCATTTTATTTCAATTTTTTATGTGGTTTTATGCGACGAACTCCTGAGGTGTTTAGTATATAAAAAGGTGAGTTTATTATGGCACATTTCTATTTAGATCGTTCTTTCGTTCAAACCAAGTAATCATGATCATAAACACCCAAAAGAGAAACCTTGCTCGAAATACTTTCGGAGATGAATATAAATGAATTAAAAAATATGAAATTTCACCTAGCTATCTTTTGGACGTTTCGAAATCGAATTCGCTCACAAGCTCACAATGTCAACACAAAAATGGAAATAGCGGTAAATACCATCATGTTCTATCCATATAGCAGCAGAACAGAAAACATCGATATCGTCTCCGTCCAGAAGAATGCTAGCAGATCCTTTGATTCTTCTTTTTTGAAGGTTTGGTAGATATACAGTAAAAATTCGCAGAGTATGTTTTCAGAGTTGGAATAATCTGACAAACTCACACTCTGATAATGCAATCAACCCTATATGTACACTTCTCGCAGATTATCTGTTATTGAACTAATACTAGAACCAACTGGGAAATCGCAAGAGTACAACCAGTTCCTAAAAGAGGCGAAAAGATCCTTCCTAGCAACTACAGACCGATCGCACTGCTATCTATTATTCCAAAGATCATGGAGGAAGTTATCAACATCGAGCTCATGAAATACCTTGAACATTGAGGTATCATCGACGATAGAGGCAATATGGCTTCCGTCATCAGAGATCAACTGGTGACCTGCTCGCTCACGTCTCTCATATATGTCAGCAATCTATTGAAAAATATAGTGAAACCTCAGCCGTAGCACCTCTCCAAGGCATACGACCGAGTCTGGCACCACCGACTCCTTGCCAAGCTTCCATCTTATGGCTTGCCTCCTCAGCTATATTCTCTGCTAGGTAGTTTTCTCTCAAACAGGTATCTCCATGTAGTGGTCGACAGAGTTCTCTGACTCTCTTATCATAAATGCTGGTGTTCCACAAGAATCAATTCTAGCACCAACAATATCTTTACTTCATATCCACGATTTATTGGAAGCAACTTCATTTCCAGTACACAGCTTCGCGAATGATAGTACCCTCCATGCCGCCTTCTCTTCCAGGGCTCCAATACCAGCCAGGCAAATCGGAAACGAACGAGGAAGAAATGTTGATAACATAAATATAGACTTGGCAACAGTTCTCGAATGGGGATCCAATAACTTGGTAGATTTCAATGCAAACAAAACACGAGCATATCTTTTCTCGTAGAGAAACTTGCCAAAAAATTTTTCAATCCAGTAATATTTTGACTCTCGCTAGTTTATACATATTTGAGATTGCATGTTATATTTATTGCAACATAACCTATTTCAAACTCAATAAAGACATTCATAACATGAATACTCGCCAGAAAGGCCTAATCCATACACAAATTGGAAAATACAAAGTAGCCCAAAATGCACCTAACTTCATAGGACCACGTATTTTCAATTATTTATCTGAGAATATTAAATCAAGTTTGACACTTAAAGTTTTCAAAACGCGCCTCAAAACATTTTTGGTGCAACATTCTTTTTATACTGTGCAAGATTTCTTGGATTGTCCGGTACAGTGATATTTCATTTTATTTTGTACTGTATTTCGTTTCTGTATATCTATGTATTGTGTGTTTAATGTATTTTTAAAAAATTTTGACGTTTCCGACACAATGTATAATTGTCTATAGGAATAAAGATTTGATTGATTGATTGATTGATTTCTCTAGAGAAGCCGATCTCACTGTACCCAACATGAGCTTGTCAGGAGTAACCATACCTTTGAAGACATCCATTCCGATGCTTGGTTTCACTATATCAGCAATAACTTTTTTGGGAAAATCACGTGAGATCAATTGCTAAATGTGCATCACAAAAACTTGGTTTTCTGTTTCGGGCCAGGAGCTACTTCACTTCCAGTCAGCTGCTTATGATCTATAAGGCACAGGTCCGCCCAATCCTGGAATACTAAAAAAAATTTTGTTCTAAAATTTGTTCTACCCGTCATTCGGTTGCCCCCTTACGAGCAACCCTCAAAAGTCTTCGAAAGTCTTGTGCGAGCAAGGAATGACGGGGGCCTTACCTTTTAACGTGTGATCCCAAACACTTTCTTGGGCCATCAGAAAAATTTCTGCAGTCGACGGGGATCGAACCCACGACCGGCAAGCGAATGCGAATTAGAATATAGACACTCTGTCCGCACGGCTACCTGGCCACCCACTGTTCCCATATTTGGAGTGTAGCACCCAAACATACCCTGAAACTGTTGGATTCTGTCCAGAAAAGGGCAATTCGTCTCGTGGGTGATGCCTCTCTCACAAAATCACTCACTTCTCTGGATCACCGTAGGAAAGTTGTCGATCTGGCTCTAATTTATAGATATCTTCATAGACGATGCTCTTCTGGAATATCAACAATTGTTTCTCCTTTGGCAGTCCCCGCGAGATTAACCCGTCGAGTTGAGGCTTCGCACCCCTTCGTGGTCATTTTGGAGACCTGCAGAACATCTCTTTCCAAAGACTCGTTCTTTCAACGAACAGCGAGGCTTTGGAACACATTGACAAGGAAGGTGTTCACCGAGGCATATCACCCCCAGAAATTCAAGAAGAACGCCAATTCCTAACTCAGTTCCCTTGGTTCTCACGATGTTCTCTGAACATTACAGGATATTTCCCTCTTCGTGGGAGCCAGAACATAAAAAAAAAGACTGAATGTTCACTAATCCCGTATTGCGTAAGCATCAACCACACCAAATTTCAAATTGATATCTTCAAAAGTGAACGAGATATTGTAATTGAAAGAAAAAATAATGAAACTTTGACCCCCTGTAGATCCGGTACTGATCGAGATTATCAATTGAAATGATGAGATCTATCACCCATTTCCGTTTGTACCTCGAAACCTGAATCACCCTATACAATACCAGATCTTATTCTGTCTAGAAGTTATTTGTTTGAAGTTCTAAAATCTTCTTATTCCAAATAATCAAGTATCATTGTTTCCATAGATAATAATTATACTTCCACTTCAAGTCATCGAATATCCCATTTCAGATAAAACTGATAGAACATACACCTGACTTTCTATCGAATAATGGTACTCTTTATAGTATGTCTATTATAGATGATCTCAAGGGTATGTACCTAAGAGAAGCAAGTTGCGAACTAAAATCATAAATTCCTCACACACTTCAAGTTGTCTTTTCTGTGGTTTATCTAAAAAGATACGGCTGATATGTTGAAGAATTACGCTCGGTAGTGGCCTTGGAACTGTCTAGAAGGAAATTTATCACTTCTATCACTGAAATCTCCGTTTCATTGTGCGAATTCGAAGTCATGGCTGCTTACAAAGAGGAAAGAACACTAAGTTTCCTGAACATACAAGAGATGAGCGATCGAGAAAATAGTATACAGGGTGAGTCCGATTATCGGGTCACCCCTGTAACTTCTGTTCTCAAGAATTTCGCTGAAATTTGGTACAACCCTGTGAGCAACCATTACGGATATGGTGACATTGAAATCCAATATGACGAACTTCCGGTTCTTCTGGAAATGCCAACAAATTCGTTTTTTTCAAATTGATCACCCTGTATATTCTTACATTTTCACATTCACATTTAACAGGTTCGCAACAAGTATCATCTCATGACAACATTCAGAAATGTTGTTTTACGCATCAGCTTGTGAATTTTTTCAAACTGCAAGAAAATTCATGAAACTCTTTGTTGATTTCTGAATGTATACAATTTGCTACTGCACCGATATGCAAAAATCATGGGTAATTTTGTCCCTTAATGTATGTGCTAGAGGCATATAGGTGGTCCATAGGTGTCTCATTAGAAAAAGGGATCACACTTCCACCAGGAGGTTGGAGACTGACTCTGAATTATTTTTTTTTCTAATAAAAATTATTAGCACTTGTATAATCTCTCGAGATTAAGATATCGACATGAATCAAAAACCATTGGGTCAAGAAGGGATCGAACTACAATCCTAAACATAATGAAACTGAGCCTTGAGAATTTAACTCGGCGTTGGTAATGTGGGGTTTGAGGATTCCCAGCCAAGTATGTAAAGCTGTCAAGATATCTGCATGTGCATCCTAATAGCACAATTTCAGTTCTTTATTTGATCAGTAACAGGTGCGTGAAGTACTCTGCGGTGTATTACACCTCACACCCCAACTTACCACTTTTGTTTCATTTGATTTTTCAATGAATATATGAAAACAGCATTATATTGTGAGTAGCTAATCAGTCTTGGTCCACAGAATCGTAAATTGATAAATGTCAATGAATGAGAAACAACGATTTTTTGAAATCTGTAGGAATGGAGTTGATCACCAAGCTGTTGATTCACAGTACTGACAATCAAAATTTGCCAAAGGAGTTACATATGAAAATTTGGAAAATGGCTGGAAAATCGGAGCAACTGGACATTGTTGGGTATGTTAGGGAAGTTGAGACCGAGAAAACAAATTCTCATGTAGTCAATGCAAGATGTGAAAAAATTCTGTCTGCCTATTTCGAGGATCAATGAAATTCATAGATGTAATTTTCTGTGATCATTCTTTCTTTCTAATTTCCATTGATATAATATCTTTCAATATCGATAGGTTACTATATTTTACACTATGAATGGGATTATTCTTTCTTCGCAATATTATATCTCATCAAATCCATTGGCATATGAGCATTATTATCTTATTTCTGTTATTTTAGTGAATATTCCTTAAATCTCATTGTTTTTTTTTCTGCCAGGATTCGCATTTCGAAACGATTTTTCATACTGGTGTTTTCTACAGCCCACATTACCAATGAAGATCAATTCGGTCACCTTACTAACGCAGGGTTAAGGGTGAAATAGTAACTTTTATTCTTCTCTGTATAATGATCAAGCCATCAGCTTTTTTTAAATCAAAATGCTGGCGAACATGACCAAACATTCATATATAGAACGGAAACGCTTCTGAATTCTCTACCAATGGAAGTATCTTCGAGAAGTTATAATCTCCAAGAGTTCAAAAAAAAATCTATCTCCCTATATCATCCCTAGGTACACACAAAATGTTTCCTTTCGTGCGCTCCAAGAGATAAAAGTTTGCTGGCCGTTTTTTGCCGGTGAGTATATAAGGTGACTCATTTCCTACAGTGTCGTGTATCTACATGACATTTGAATCTGGAACATTCTGTATAAAAAGTAGTGGATCATTAGAAAATTTCCATTCATATAATTATTCACTCAGATTGTTCAAATAATGATATGGTCTGTAAAGTTTTCCCTCGCTTCACTGTATAACTTGTGCTTTCATAAATCTTGGGATTATTGCTAGTTGTGTGGGTAAATATCAAACAGCATTGTCCAGACGAAATATAACGCATACTTAATTGCTTTTGTGAACTCGAAATAATTGGCATAAATCATGGGGATCTGTTGAGATAGCAGGTAAATTATTGACAATTTTGCGGTATATACGTATGTAGTTAAATGAATACATAATATATGATGATAAGGTCTGGGCTGAAAAAATTGCTTATAAAGCGATGGCTCGTGATGTATGTGATATTAAATGGACTATGGGCATCCTACGTAAACAGCCTACAGATTTGCTTTTCAATAATGTGAGTTATAGAATGCGCTGTCATGGAATACTGTTATTTGCTTCCCTGTTCCTCTTTCCATTGCCTATCATTGTGAAACGTACGATTTTACAGAGATTTTACTCAACGCAGAAAACGCCTCAGGTAGCAGAGTCATATTGTCAATGGCTTTTCGCCATTTTCGATCCACAACTTTCTCAGCAAAATATGTCCTACCCATGACGTCATATTTCATGATAACGTGAAGTTTCGTCAACTTTTATTATGAGAGCTTTCGAAACATTTTCGATCTCGCCGACACTCGCTACATAATTTTAATAACAGAACTAACAGATATGAGTATTTTAATATCTAGAGATGAGCACTACACGAAAAGAAAGGATTTGTTGCATCAACAAAATATGTATGCTTGAATTATTTTTGTTGGACTGAGCAATAATTTGTCGAGTCAAACAGATACATGATTATTTCATGAAAGCAACTTGTTCATCAAGAATGTAGTCTAGTTGAATCAACAGTATAACATCAATTCCATCAACAAAGAATATGTTTATCTCAAAAACGAATAATGTCGATCCAAAATAATGTCGATGTGGATTCAACTGAAAGCATTTTGTTGATTTGATGAAATGATGATCATTTTGATGAGAATGTATCTTTGAAACAACATACAAGTTTTCTTATTCCGATCTAGCAATGAACTCGTTCTGAACGGATCATTTGCTTGAATAGAGCAACAAAATATGTACCTAATATCAATGAGATATTTTGTTCATTCTACATCAAGTCAAAATTTTCGCCTCTAGATGGCGATCATTTCGTCTCGTCTATTGCTGCCTAGAATTCATTATATACGTGAAGCCTGATTCTTCGTGTTCGAAATATCAGCTGGATAAATCAAATTTAGGATGCTTAGCAACCGAAATAGTTCAACATCAGCTGAAGAGAAGTGAAGACTGGAGATCTATGCTGAAAGTCGACTATAATTCCCTAGTTCAGATTATTCTACTGATCTGAAATTGCAGAAAAAGCCCGAATCGATACTGAATTTGGTTCAACATAACAATTTGTTGAATGAAAATACAGTTCCTCTTGAATTAACGGAATATTTCATTGGATCAACAAAATATTTCATTGAATCAACCAAATAATTCATTGAATCAGCCAAATAATTCTTTGAATCTACCAAATATTTCACTGATTCAACTAAATATTTGATCGAATCAACATCTTGTTATTCTGAATGTAACAAAAGGATTGTTTGAGTCAATTCAATATCTCTCAATAAACAATTCATGGATGTGCTTGATTGAATGAGATCCAGAGTTCATGGAAGACATATTCACTTGATTCAAACTCCAAATGCGTTCTGAAACAAGATATAGGTTTTTTTTTCGTGTAATACAGCGCCTGGACAATGGAAGAGGATGAGAGTACTAGATGATACCAAGGCTAGTAAAGGTCCCTCTCCTTATAGAGGAAAACAAAGCTTGGGATTTACCAATTGAAGTATTCTAAAGTACTCATAACCTCCGAAAGTTCAAGAAAAATTTCAACTCCTGCAGGGTCCCCATAATATATCCTCCCTAGGTACGCACGATGTTCGAATATCATAGGACTTTTCTTTCGTGCGCTCCAAGAGATGCGAACGCCCCCCCTTGCCTCCCCCTCCGGACGCCCCTGCTGAGGTCTGCCTGTTAGGGAAAATATATAGGCTTTTGCATCATATGATTTCTATGGGATGCACCTCAGATTTACAGAATGCACCATCGAGCTTGATATTAAAATGCGCCATCCAATATTTATATTCACATTTGGTAGCAGCAAATCAACTTGCGGCGCTAGTGTTACATTCAAGATAATTTGCCGTCACACATTATATAGAAACTCCACTGACAACTTCCGGGATGTAATGTAGAGCCGGTAATGTGAAGCAGGCTTGTGGTAGTGGAATTATTTCCCCCTACATCCGCATATGTGAATTAATCATTCCCAACGGTGTATCCAGAATACTGGAATACAATGATAAGCTAGATCTTATAATTCGAGTAGGTACAACAGAATCGGATATTTTTTTCGTTGGAATTCGGGGTGATATTGAAATAAATATATTGAAATCAATCCCTAAAGATACCAAATGCATTGAATAAAATTAAATAATCACTACGTGTCCAGTCTATCCATGGCGAGCAGAGCAACGTCGCCATACTTCAATCGATAAGGAAATATATTAGCTAATAAAATCGTGAAAAAATTTTTCTTATTGGATCTCGGAGTATCAAATTGGCAAGCAGTATACAGATAGGAACAAGAAGAGCAGTGACGAACTGAATTTCTCATTCATTTTTCATTTGTGTATCGCTACTTCGAAGTTGGGAACCAACTTCCTAAAGTCGGAACTTGTGCGGAGGTAGGAAGAGCGGTACCTACAGCTTATTGGGGACTATGAACCACTTCTAAGGCACCAAGGTGCTACCAGTTCTACAATTAAAAAACCACACATTCTATTGACAAATGCTCAGTCAAGCCAGATTTGAGCAGAAAGCACCTTGGCATCGAGAACGGTTGTCTAGCAAATTCACATAAAATTACCATAAAAATCATATTTTATGTACTGACACTAGAATGCCAATGCAATAGATCAAGAGTGTGGCCTTCCTATAGTAGTATTTTGAATCTCTCCTACCTATATCATTAATTTATTCATTTCATAATATCAATATACAAAATGTCATTCCGTGAGTGAACTGATGAAAAACATTGATTAGAACCACTTCATGTATGATATGCAAGCATCGAAATACCACGTATCTGTGAAAAATCTTGAGGCAAAATCAATTATCTGACATATACAATGGAAAAATCGAAATTTTCCCCAAAATATCGATGGAAATCGAGTATTTGATTTTTTTACAATTCATATTCGGAATCCTGGAATGTCAGTATGTTGTTTCCACATTCTATACAGTTGTATTGCTCTCCTGTAGAATTGGCTTTTATTAGTCAGATACGCGCTTTTACCAAATCACCAACGATATACTGACACTAGA
The DNA here is from genome assembly GCA_918026855.4 of Phaedon cochleariae. Lineage (NCBI taxonomy): Eukaryota > Metazoa > Arthropoda > Insecta > Coleoptera > Chrysomelidae > Phaedon > Phaedon cochleariae. The sequence goes on along the minus strand of OU896709.1, from coordinate 59,606,511 downwards.
ATGCGAATGCAATAGAAAAAAAAATGTGGCGAATAGTATGCATGGTCCGATCGTCAATGCGCATGTGCAGAATTGAGTTCATCTTGAACAGTGCTAGCTTCAGGAAAATCATTTTACTAGATTAGGACAACTTGAACAACGATTCAACTTACATAAACAATGATTCAGAAATTGGTCTGTTTCAACCAACTAGACCATCACATTTTTCTATGTCCAATAATTGCATTTCAATATGTGACTGAACTCTCATGATCAATATAATCAGTCCTTCTCAGGTACAGTTGTGGGACTGAACATGATTCAACATACATCGTATATTTCGCAATATTCCTATATCTTCTCGACGGAAATGTTGACTGCGAATAGCATTTTCTTCAAGAAGAACAACAAGCACTTCTCTTGTGGGTTCTCTTCCCAGAGCATTCATCAAAAGTTTTGTCTTGTTTCAGTCTATCGAAAATTTGTTAAGAACTTCTATATCTAAAACTCGATAAGCATAAACCAGCTGTGCTATTCCTCTTGTTCTGGCACCCCAACAAGAACTCGATGATCATTACACTTGTACAAAAATAAACTTCCTGCCAGCTGCAATCACAAACTTGAAATTGACTTTGGAATCTCCAATTTTGAGTTCATTATCATTGCTCAAAAATGCTTTCGTTTCCAAATATCATGACAATAATTGACTTCACCAGATTCTTTTTCAGCATGTGATCTGTGGATACCTCCAGAACTGTTTCCAAGTTCCTATATTAATACAATTTACGGCACTTTCGGAGTTAAGGGGATCAAATATGAAATACATACAGTCATCAGCGTATAAATGGTAGTTGTAAAATTTCAATCTCTTGGTGAAAGTAGAAGTGTAGATAGTGTAGAACATATAGGACCTAAGATGCTACCTCGTGGTACCCCTAAATTTATTTCTTGCCAATTAGAGCATATATCACTTATAACGACCTTCTACTTTCTATCATGTTGATAGGATGAAATCTATGTACTTGATGTATCGCTGAATCTGAAGTAGTGCAACATGGAAAGTAATATTTGGTGATTTATGGTGTTGAATGCTTCCGAGTAGTCCAGTAATATTAAAATTGTTACTTTACTATTTTAATGTTGCTGTAGCGCAGCTTCAGACACATTTGAAGTCAGATTGTTTCAGCAGAGATATGTTATATCATAAGATCTGATTTGATTTTCCAATACTTATTCCAGACTCTTTGAGAATGTCCAATGAATGCTAATTGATTATTTTTCCTGCGCTTCAGGATACGAAGAAACAAACATTCGGAAACTTAATCTAGAGCATCATTGCATCTTTCTACCATTAGTTGGAGAGTTATTAGCGAAATTTGTAGTATTGAAATTCTTGATGCTGGGTTTCGAAAAATCCAGGAGCCAATAAAAAAATTCGATTTCCAAAAAGGAAATTTAATGGAGCGAAAAGAAGAATACATGATGATATAAAATATGTTTCTCAGGTAAGTTGTGAAGATACGTCTGTTGATGTTCATCCAACCCAACACCACATCTGGATGCTTCGAAACAAATCCAACATTCCATTTATAGCATCTGCGTCTTTCGAAGCATGTACGAAATGCTCTTTAAACCATCTCTTGGCGTTCATTCTGGCAACTTAACAAGGACGTAAAGGTTCATGAATCGTGCCAATTGCTGTTTTGTTTTAATTTATTCAAAGGTTCATTGAAACAACGACAAAAATAAACGTGAGATACTCGCAGCACGGTTGGCATCTAGACGAACGCGCAAGAAAAATAAAACACTACCAACACATTTTATCCGTAATTAATGGTTATTGGGATGCTCGGCAGTGTTGAATTCATTATTCCGTTGACATAAACAATATTAGGGGGGACAGTAAGAGACTTATGTGGCAGAGACGAATGACATACGGCTTAGGGATGACTCGATGTCTGACTGTAGCAACGCCTATCATACGATAAAAAAAATTATTGAAATATAGATAATATTTTCGTTATGTATTCCATACTGGCTCCAGGAAATCAACCGATGAGAAGTTGCTATGTATGGATTAGTGAATAAAAAATGTGGCCGTTATAAGAATCGACATCATCTGATCTAACAGTCGTGGAGATTGTTTTTTCATAGGATTCTTCAATTGAGATGATCCAATATATTGTTGTCTTCTATCTATGATCACTAACCACTAACATCACCTCTATATTATCGAAGAAAAACATAAGCTCATGGTTTATTCTCTCATATTTTAGAAAAATATGGATTGAACAAAGATATACTATCCTCTGAAGCTCAAAGTATATGAATCCTCCACTGGCCAGTCTTGAAAAACCTGGAAACTCAAGAAGAAGACGTTCGACCTGCAAAAAGTGGAGTAGTCATGATTTTGGTAGATATTGTGTTGTATAGTTCGGGCCCCCGTTGAAAAATAGTTTTCGACCATGAGGACGGTAGTCGCTATGTTATGTAATAACTCTTTAACATTCAAAGTAGTTATTCTCTGTTGAATAAACCAAAAAAGAATTGATATTTTCATCACATGGAGAATGCAAAATCTCAATGAATTTCTTAGGGTATATATTTGAGGATATTCCTTTTCGAGCTCTACAACAGTTAATTCGAAGATGAGAAAGTTCCGATACAGAGTTGAAAGAAGATTGAATTCTCTGAATGTTTTTTAGGACCAAGTTTTTTTCGTTCAATGGCTAACGAGTTGCAGTGGCGGATATGTACAATATTTTCAATAGAAATCGTCATATTCGTTTTTATCAATTCCTCAAATGATTTGTAGCTATCCGGTCATGATTTTGTTCCTTTTCGATGTTTCAATTTGCTGTATCGTGGTTTCTCTGTCATCTTCGTAATTTTCTATGTTATCATCCTCTCGGTGATACGCAGAGACAATCTAACAAGCTGGTATAGTTCGTCAACTTCGTCATCGCTCTCGAAGATGATATGTGGTGCATTGTCACATTCGCATTCGCCATTATAGAATCTGCAGACAACAAACCAGCTTAGCCAAGTTCTACTGCAGCTACATGCGGCACCACATCCCTTCTGGCATATCCATACAATTACGTCTGAAAGTTCATCATCTGATTTTTTCGGCATTTGAAATGGAGTGTTTTTGAGCCAGCTTCATAACTAGACTAGGTTTTGATAAATATCTAAGTACCTGAGACTGATTCTAAATGAATTTCACATGTTCGAAAGCACCTGGTCATAACTTCTTTGTTATCGGATATTTTCCAGTCAAATTCATTCAGTAGCATTTGCAAGGGTAATAGCCTCTGTTCCTGTGCCCATTTAGGGTTGAAGATTTTTTCGCATTTTCGTGAGTTTAAGAACATGTGTTTTTGAATGCAATCAAAATCTAGGATTGAGCTGTCCTTGTACCAAGGCTGATGTGGAGTATGAATCGGCAAGATAGCTGAGGAAATACTCTCTTCTCTCTTAGTTCTCTTGCTGGCAGTGCACTCTTGTTGATCTCTTAGTGCTTTCATATTTCTCTCGAAGCCAGTGTAAAGTGTATAGTGATTTCGTGTTGCACATGTTAGTTTGTAAAATATTTTTCACCAATAATATTCATCCTGTATATAGATTCATTTCCTTCCTGTTTTTTTTTCCTTACCCAATACTCACTCGACTTGTGACACGAACCCAGAAATTTGTATTTGGGAATAAACGGTTTTTTTTTGTGATTGCATATTGCATATCTCTTTCTCTGTCGTCATTGTTTTCTGTGTCAATAATTTATTTAATGATTTTCAATATTTTTATTTGTCAAATTGATTATCAATATTGACTGCCGGCTGACATAGTAAGTTGTGAATTATTCTCCTTCTTTTTCTTGAATCTTCCTGTCATGTGCTTCGGTGTCCCAGTTCTCTGATAATTGTCAGGCTGTGGTTGTGGTGTGGTTCATGAAAATTTCGCATTGATGGAAGAATATAATTAACCTCACAGAAATTCATTTTTTGAAAAGTGTGAAAATTGAAGGAAAAGGAAAAATGAATACGAGTTGAATCTGTTTCATTTGTTTGGAACTGTGTTTCTGATTCTCCAGGTAAACTCAATGGAATAGTGTGAATAAATAATTTTCCAGGCCTAACCTAAGAATACCAGAGATTGTTTCGGAAAAAGATCTGTTTTGATTTATGTAATAATCCAGAAAGAAGATAAAAATCAGTATTCCAGGCTAAAACCAGAGTTTGTATTTGAAGTCTTCACTTCCTTGGCTCCTTGATTCCAGGTCAATGCAAACATTGACTCCTGATTACCAATAGGTACCGTCTATGCCTTCTCCACAGTTGCTGCTCTAGCCTTCCTTACGAACTCAGTTCGTATAGGAGCAGGTGAAGTAGATCACATTCATCAGAAAACTGGCGCCCGAGATACAAACCAGTAGTATCTGACTGCACAGCGCCAAAGTAAGGGTAACTAAATATAGCTTCACTGTTTCAACACTCTTACACATTGTCACTGCCACGTTCGTTGTTGGTGGTGAAGGAGAAAGATTGAATTTGCTTTCTATGGATGACTTGACGAACCGTTGAAAACGGATATCTTTCATACTCTCCTCACCCATGCTGGTACCTCACGAAACAACTAGAAATTGCGCTTCAGCGTATTCTCCAGCTTTGGCATTCCGATCTTTGGAGAGGCTAATGAGAGTATATTATGTTCTTCGTTTAATTTGTACTAGCTGAAAAAACTTGAAGAATGATCAGTTCGTGTCACAGTCGCTGGAACCATATGAAAACAAAAAATTTACATCAGCATCTTCTTTAACCTGCTCAACAGTATAATCAGCCTGCTTGATTTTTTTATCAGCATCGAGATATTCGAGATGAAGCGAACTTTGTTCTTCTCGTTGGTCAAAAATCGTTTTTGGGAACTTTGAATCGTCATTATGTCGTCGAAAAGGAAGTCTGCTTAGTCATTCGTAAGTTTTTTTGACTTGTGACGTAGTAATGCACATTCTCAAGAACAGCATTAATAATTAGAAGGATTCTCTACTCTGTGGCATTAGTGGGTCGATGAAAAACGGCTGTTCAGCTATGAAACCCATAGGACAAAACTTGTAAAATCGATGCCCTAATGATATTACACTTTCTATTGATTCATATACGATGAATAGGTATTCAAACGCTATAAGTAAATCACCTTTTATTTCAATTCCATTGTGCTATACTGTTATGGTGATGTGAAAAAATTGAAAAAATCGCAATGTCATCAATTTTTTTATCATGCTCATCATCGAAAGAATTAGGTATGACGATATTTTCAAAAATATTAGACATATTCGCAGCTGTAACTAGTTACCCGTTAGACTTACGGAAAGAAGTGTTTCTACAAAAAAATTATGGAACTCAGTCTCCCCGTCAAAGTCACCTTTTGCAAGCAGGCAGAACCCCCTGATGATTGGACTACAGGAGATTTTCGTAAATTGGTTGTCAGCTGATGTAAAATCGACTACTTCTGCTTGCCAAACCTTATCAGTTGCATCAACCCAGTTGACGATTCATGAACGGTAGGTACTCAAACTCATGAAACCCAAGACTTTTCGAACACTCTCCATAGGTATCCATAGGTCAGCAGCATATGTTGGAGCTGCACTTAGTTTTATCAGGTTGTCAATTGAATGCCTGAAGGAAGACGCTGATGGTGTATAAAAGAGAAAGAGGGAGTGAATCTTGATTTGCTTCACTCAGATATTCGTCTCAAATATATGGTATATCGATTCGATCTCACCCAGTTGGTACAGGAGATATTTATCTATCTAATAAATCGAACGATGCAGAGTAACTTCCTCACTTTATTGAATTTACCAGTTTGGCAAAGGATGGATTCGGCTAAAAGTGTAACAGACATTTCTGGAGATTTATAAGCCAAATTGTTCGAGAGGAGATATAAAATGATATATTGGATTCCAACCTCTTGAGACAAAACGAATGGCCGCTGAAATTTCTAGGTCGGCGGTTGGAAGGAAAATCATCAATTCTCCAGACAGTTTTACATTAAGTAGCTGTAATTATCCTTGAAATATCACTAACATACATCATTCTTTCACGCGTCGGCCCTGAGATTTATCGAAATAGGAACCCATCGAGGAAAATTGGAATTGACTCATATCCCTCGAATTGCCACCCTATACATGGAGTGATGAAACTAACTCGAAAAGAAGACCCATAACAAACATACTGTCAGTAGGTTAATCGATTTTTTCTTGGATTTTCTCTACTCTCTCTATAAAATAAAAATATGAATACCATTTCAATATACGTGTAGTCAGGACAAATCAGATGATTCGTCCCAAAAATGTCACTGCGTTCAAAGAGAGCCAAAGGAAAAATTAACTAGCTTGTCAGTGGCAATTTGTATTGAAAAAGGTTTGGAGAAGAGAAACAAAGGTATAAAGAAAATATATCAATTCTTTACTTATCCTTGGACGCTTCGGGAACAAAACTGCTCCCGTCTTAAACATGAAAAATGTTTTTTTTTGTTTTAGTCCAGTAACTTTGTCGCCTGAACATATCGACGGTCATCTCACGTAGTGACGTATCTCAGTTTTTCTAATTTCACAGAGCAGAGCAGTTCAAAGATTTTCAACATCTTAATTAGCTCATATTTCAGAGGGTTGTTCATGAAAGATCATTATTTTTTCATTTACCAGTGGATGAACTGGAACTAGTTGTCATGATATGGTGAGATTTCGAAAAAGCATCCCCAAAAACGAAAAAAAAAAGTTATGAGATACGTCACTACGTGAGATCATGTTTGTTGATGGAGCATCAGATACACCCGTGGATATCGAGTGAATTCAAATGAATAACAGATCTGAATATTCATTTTTATTGGTAAAAACACTGAAATTCATTGCATTTGTACAATCCTCCTTTCAGTACCTTTATATACGTCACCCAAGATATTTTGATTTCCGCGACAAACCCTATGTGAGATACGTCACTTTCGACATTTTCAACACATAATGAAAATATATCTCACGTACTGACGTAACTCCTATAGTAAGGTCACTTCGTGAGATTCGGTAGTCCAATAATTTGAGATAGGCTGGGTATTAGATTTCCAATTGCACGAAAACCATTGAATATTGAGTTACGCCACTTCGTGAGATTATGAAGTACAAGAATATAAATCACTTGACGAAGTATCTCAGATTCCAATTTTTATGAGATACGTCTTTACGTGAGATGACCCACGATATGGTGGTAGTATGCGTCAAATCCGGTAGTTCTGATTTTTTGCAGACTTGGCCTGATAAATGATCCAAATTTGTGACCCCTAGCACGAACGCAACTTTGTCAAAAATCTAAAAAACCGCGAAAAAATCGTAATTTTTTCAAATTTTGGCGATTATAATCCTGAAGGACTAGTTTTTGAAAGAAAAAATTCTCAGGACGTTTTCAAAGCAGATCAAATTTGCTACAATATGATACAAAAACTGTCTCTGTTGACCCAATAGTTTTCGGGATTGAGCCTTTCAAAGTTTATAATTTTTTGCGAACTTTCGCAATTTTTTGCAATGTTTTAGGCGTCACTCGAATATACTCTAGCGGGAGAAAGTTTCAATTACCTCCGACGGAGTGTGCTAGTACTGTTCGTGTGAATTCACGAATGCGACCCACCTGTAGCACGTTTTCAAACTTTTTAGGCAATCTAAACCACGGGACTTTTTAGCTGGCAAGATGGCGTCTGGTTGTATGGCCATCACATATAAGTATTGGTTTTCTCTCAGGTACCTGCTACACATCCTCTGGTTTCTTATGATTGATTCTGTTGTTATATCCTTTCTCTTGATGGCTGCTATCAACATTACTCTTCTTATTCTTGATAAATTTTTTATTTGTGGATAATGCACAGAGTTTTTCACAGAATCACAATTGGAATGTGAAAGAACTGAGCAAATTTTCCCGATTTGCACGGCTTCCACTATACACCAAAATACACGTTACTCGCATTTTTTCTTCAAAATCATATTCACCATCCCCTGATGGGGATATGCCATCCCAATACGTCGATCCAGATCCAGACAAACCTCAACCGGGACCTTCCAAGAGGGCTAAAATGATCTAATTTTTTGATCTTCAATATTACTCTATCTCCTAATAAATAAACTCATCAACTTTTGTTATACTTATCTTTTTTATGTCATTATTCGTAGCTCAGCTTAAACATTCTCGTTCACACTCCTCTTTTTTTTTTTCTTATCATCTCATCATGAAAGTACAGGGGTTTGATTGTATAATCAGGGTCAAAATTCAATGAGAACGACAAGATTGCAGAAAATTACAAACTTCGAAAAAAATTGAAAACTTTGAAAGACTCAATCTCGAAAACTAATGAGTCTACAGAGACAGTTTTTATATCATATTGTAGAAAATTTGGTCTACTTTCCCATTGATTTTGATATTAGTCCACTCTGCAATATATTGTTCATCTCCAGTAAGGATATGTTCAGCTAGTTTCTATTTGTCGATGTGTCTTTTCTCTATGTAGGTATATTGTATTTATGTTGCTTCGTCCTTACTGACAGAGGTCTTTTGGTTTCACCTGTATAAAACTTTCCACAAACACAAGGTATACTGTGAATAAAAATTTTTTACAATTGTTCTTCAGTTTCCGGTTTTGTTTGAGTTAGAATTGAACTCATTGCATTTTCAGTTTTGAACACAGTTTTCACTTGAAAATCGCTTACACGTTTTTATTTGTCGTTATTGATGGTTGATTGATTGATTGAATTTGATGAATCGTCCTAACGACAAAAGTGAAGAAAATTTTTATTGTGGTGGATTTCATTATTGAAAATTTGTTGGTCAGATAATATCGATTTGGTTCTATCAGAAAAGTATTAAGAAAGGAATAATCAAATCAATCCATGGTAGGATGACCAAGTTTTGATAATAAACCATGTTGTCAACCAACTGTAAGAATCATTCTTATTTAAAACTCAACACTCTATTCGGGAGCTATAATGTGATTTCCTTCAATATGATAATCTCTTGGCACAAGAAAATGATAATCTTCTGAAAAAATATTCAATTATTTTGATGAGATATCATCTATTTGTAACAAGCTCGAAATTTCTTGATTCAAGAATGAAATTGTTCAAATATGATGGGAGATTAACTCGACAGTAGAAGAATTTTCTTGTTCCGAACTAATAGATTTTTTCTTCGACCAATACGTGCTGTGATTATAAAGAAATATCCATTCGAATCAAGATTCTCTCTCATAATTATGTCAAGAAAGTTCTGTAGAAAAATCAAACAAATAATTTTTCGAATCTTCACGGAAAAAAAAATTTTGTTGCACCAACAAAATAATTTTGGTCATTTTTTTTTTTGTTAAATGAAACACTATTTCGCGAAATCAACAAAATATATGTTCATTCCAAATGAGCAACCTATTCAAAGAGACAAAATAATTTGATTGAAATAATTGCTTACTTGAACAAAAGTTTCAGTTCATTCAACAACATTAATAGTTAACATAAAACAAATTTTGTTGATCCAACTATCATCTCATTGTTCAATCAATCATTTGCATTTTCTCTATTCGACAAAATCAAATAATTTTCACAATGATTCAACTAAATACAACATTATATTTTGTTGAGTCAACAATCATTTCATTGTGCAAGCAATCAAAGGTTTTTTTTCTATTCGACTCAATCAAATTGATTATGACAACATTATATTTTGTTGATTCAACACATCACTATCAACAAATATGTTGTTATTTCAAACAAATTACTTTGTTGAACAGAATCCACAAATACATTATATCGAACAAATATTTTGTTTTCCTCTCAGTTTTGAAATTCAGTCACCCACTATGGATTTTTTGAATATTTTGCCAATTTGGTTGAGCGAACAATATATTTTGTTATTTTAACATTTTTTGTCACATGAATGATATTATATAATCATTTCAATCAACTGAATCGTTCATAAGAGCAGATGTAGTATAGGTACAAAATAGCCCTTGTTTATTGACACTCAGATTTTGTTGAATTTACAAAAATTTCGTAGTTTCAAACAAAAATTTTTTTCTGTATGCTGTTCCGCATTGAATCAAAAAATCCTTTTTATCTGTGTAGTGCACTCGATGCATCTCACATTCCGCACATCCTCATTCAACAAATTGTCAAACCGAGAGAAGTTATGACGCAGTATTTCAGAACTCTAACTACAACTTTAAATTATTATCGATGCGAACAATGCCTCCGCATACTGAAGTTTTGCGAGAAGTGGGCAGAAGTTGCTCGGCCAATATCTCTGCTGAGAAGAATGCCCTCTATTGAAAATTTCCGAAGATTTCCCGAGATGCTATCAGAAACGTGTCTCATGTGGAAAATGTGAAAAATGGCGTTTTGGAGCATCTACAGATTTATACATAGGGTTATGTCAAAGTTGGAGGATTTTTACTAACAAGGAACAACTAAGGAGGATAGTATAGTAGCAGTTGTATGAAATTGAAAAAGAAGAGGATAATTCAAATCATCTATTCATTTATTTATTCATTTATTCTCCATTTTAGGTTGCTAACAAAACAAAGTTCCAGAAAACAGCATCCCATATGTAAGAATTATGTAGTTATTTCTACAATTATACATAAACATTTCTAATCGGTATAACATTATCAGGCAGTAATACAAATGTGATTTCAAAATATTGTATGAAAATGTTTTTATATATTCATAATATAGTAAGAATTATGGGACATAATAGACCATGATAAAAAGAGTACAGGAAATGAGGAACCATTTTTAGCTATTGATCTGAGTTGAGGAACATACCTTTCAAAAAAAATTCGAAAAGAGGCAAAGATGTCGAGAAAATGTCGAGAGATGAATTGGGATCGTGACAGTGTGTGTTGGATGCTTTCTGCATATGAACTAGTGGCGAGTTATGTCCTAGATTGGTTTTACAATAAGGGATATGGAATGGGGTATAATATCGAAAATTGTTTCTACTGTTAACATTGGAGTTTATTTTTGCAAGTAAGAATGGGCTTTGACTCCGAATCGGCTGATAATTGTGGCCCTGAATGCGAATCTTGTTTTGAAAGGCTAGGAATCTTAACAACTTATTTTGAACACTTTCTATCCTATCCTCTTTGAGTGTACGGCAAATTGAGGATTCCAAAGAGCTGACGCAAGAGAAATCTGTTGACGAATGCATAATATATAGCGAGATGATAGTCTCAGGATCATGAAAACATTTTCCGTTTCTTTTTATGAACCCAACCATCCTGTTTGTCCCTTCGATCAATTTGTCAATATGACAGTTCAAAGTCCATTTTGTGTCCAGTGTGACGCCTAGATCTATGATTCCGCTGATATATTCAAGGTTGTTATTGGTTAATTTTGTAGGTATGCTGGATGAGATTTCTATTTCCTGAATATGTTATGGCCAAACATTTTGTTGGGTTTATAAAGAGACTATTATTGTCGCAAGAATCAGCAAGCCTCTCAAGGTCACTTTGAATTTTCAAGCAGTCGTCGACATCTTTTACCAGTGAAAATATTTTCAAGTCATCAGCAAGTAGTATTCGACAATGTTAAATGTTCATCAGATATGGGTGATTACCAGAATGATAAAAATCAAATCCCATCTGATTCAATCATTTCAATTCGCATAAAAAATCTGAAGAAATTGAATAAGCACACAGGAACTATGTGAAGACGATAATGAAACCGAAAAATAGTCATGCTGCTCAAAGTGGGATGAGATTTTGATCAAGCATGCAGAAACTCATCAAAGCAATTTCAACAAGTGTTCAATAAAATGAACAACAGTGGTAGATGACGGGTTCAAAAAAACTCATTTCCTGGTTAATACTACGCAGCACATTGAATCACATATTTCCGGCATCTATGTAACGATTCGTATACATTATATTGTTTATCTCATCGTTACATATTTGAGTACTCGGAAAGTATGACATTTGGCAACATCGCAGTCACGAATACTGATTGCAAGTGTTTTTTCTTGATTGCCAAATTGTTATGAGACTGTTGCCAGGTAAACGCTTGACAACTACTGATATGTTTGGGGCTTTTGGCCCTCATCAGTGTAAAAAAGAAACACTTGATGCAAACAGTAGCCAGAAGAGTAGTTGTTTTTCTCGAGTCATCTACCATTGCTGTTCATTGAACGCTTGCGGACATGACTTTGAGATTACACTTTTAACAGGTCGGCTATTTAGTGGATGTTACTCAGTATATCAGTTAGTTATCATTCGTATTTAAGGAAAGATAATTTTCGAAAACAACTGAATACAGAATGTGATTGAAGAAATATAATGATTGTGTCAATAGGATTCTTATTGTGCATTTGTATATCTCATTGTATATTCAGTCTTCTTGAAATCAAGTGCTCGCAATGGGAGAGTTATGAATATTGAGGTTTTTATCTCACTGGGCACTTGCGAGTATTTCGCCTCTTCGAATGATCAAATTTCACTTCAGAATTTCTATGACATACTTCAACAAAAGCCACATTCATATATAGGTAATATACGATATCCTGTGTCAGTGCGACGTTGCCGGCATCATCAATATGTCTAGATATCCAGAAATTCTTCTTTGAATATATTTTAACTATATCATAACAGCAAAGGGAGCACATCCACACCACAGAAAATAGTGACAGGCACACCGAGAGCTGATCTTATTTTGTGGTTATGTATGTTCTTGTTCACCAGTATCAATTGTGCCCAGTTTTGATCTCCAATTAATTGTTAGCCGTGTCTACATCTTATAGTTGTTTTGTTAGTTAGTTAATCATCGTTATTTTCCAATGACGGTGAGTTGCCTTCGTCTCCTCCAATTTGTTTCATTCGTTTTTCTATCCTCAGATATATTCTCAATCATAAGCTATATTCACACTAGATTCAGAATGCACGTCACAGTTTACCGCCTCGAAAATTGACAACATTCACAGAATATCTACTAAGCCAGAAACGAAGTACAACTATGATACTAGTGGGACTTCTCACAAGGCATTGTAGGCTCAACAAACACATGAGTACGATAGGTCTGACTGAAGAACTGCTATGCAGGTTCTGCCAGGAAGAAGAGGAAACAGCAGTACACATACTTTACCACTGTGAGGGCTTGTCAAGACTGAGGATCCTCACGCTGGGTACGGAGAAACCAAGAGCCCAAAGTTACACAGGGGATCTGAAAGCTGGAGTCTCATAGAGAAAGCGGGGCTAGCCAAAGACCTCTGAATGATTTCGAGGGCAGACACAACAGATCTGGAAAGGTCACGGTGTAAAGGCAGATATCCCGAAGGCCCCACTCCAAATCTTATTTAATCTAATTATAAATTGCTTAAGTTTGAGAGTAAAGACGACTTGTGCTTTATCGACCACCATTATGAACAGCGTGGACATAAAACTGAGGAGTTCCGAACGCATTTAATGAAAATTCATCTGGAGGATGCAAGATCATATAGATCAACTCTCCACGAAGACTTCTGAAAAATAGTGCTACTTCGACTATTTTATAAGTACCCTTTCAATTTTTCATGGTTTTATTATTCAATAATCATCAGAAAAGTAGTCCACAAATGATATTGGAAATGAGGTAGGTATTGAGAAGAAACTCTTTTTTGCCAATGCCATTGATCACTTCAATATCAGTAATCATAAAAAACACACATAATAAGGAGAGACTACTACGGCGACCCATTGCTAAATTATTTAACATACTCTGTGCACCTCTAGAATTCTTAATCCCGAATGAATTTCATATCTTCCGACCTCTCGAACTCGATCTAGGCTGTGAAAGTGCTCACAAATAGTGCGGACCTGCACTCAGAATCGACAAAGCATCAAGGATGCAGCATATGAAACACTTCTCCATTGTAGCTGGCTCAGATACATCTGAAGCAGAGCGATTTGTTCGCGAAAGGAAAAAAGGAGTTGGGCATTTAGAATCGATTGCCTGTGACGATCGCTATGTCGGGCAAATGCCTATGCCTTTCAACAGTGGCGTATAAGTACGAACAATCCTCTATGGCAAAGTGGATCGCTCGCAATCAATGCTGCATGAGACACTTACCTTGATTGGACGTTATGGGAATCGATAGCTCTGTCAGTTTCATTATTGACCCAGGTGGACACAATAACAAAATACAGCTATCGCAAAGAACAATCGTTACAGAAGGATCACTTATAGAATATCTATCAATAATGTGGAATGTATTCGAGTGATATAGAGATCAGCAAAATCCAGAAGATATATTGTTGAAGTATGAGAACCACATGGTTCAGTCAAGAAGAGGTTGAATGGATAGAAGGATTCCAACTAGACTCCGAGCACGGATGACGACGAGTCGAAAAAGCTTTGCAATCGAAGATTTATACGATTGATGAGATGAGATAATATGAGAATGTTTGCATAAACATTTCGATATCCAGGACATCCTTGATATTTCGAGTAACAACTCTCCTACTAGACGATTTGTTATGATAATTCATTTATTTCTCCAGAGAGGTAGGTAGATACTCCTTGAACTAATAATATAGAGTATATCTCATGGACGTATAAAAAAGAAGGACACAGCAACTCTATACTTTCAGCATATAATGTTGTGAAGTCTTAGAGATGTAGGCAAGCGGGTTGAGGGGAAGGGAAACGGTAACGATAGACTGTGCTATTTCCTCAAACTACAGCGGCGTGCGAAAATGAATTATAGTGATAGTAAATTTCGGAATCCAAAATGCAAAGAGCGACTAGAAACTGAATACCAATCACAATATGACCGTTTATCAATCCGGGTCGCTATGGGTTATACCCGGTTATACCTCGGGTTATACCAAGTGAACATAACAAATACAGTTTTGTGTTTTCACATATTGAATAATGGATTTTATATAACTGTGATGTGATCATGGTAATAGCTTATTCAAATAATAAAATTTCGGTACTATTTAAGGAACCATTGAAAGTTCTGTATCTTTTTCCATATGGTACACCAACAAACCAACTATAAAGAGTGTCCCTAAATTGCTGGGACACAGAACTACCACGTGTAATGAGGTCCAAATAAATTTATATACACTATGTTATCTATCATTTTCACTTCTTCATTAACCACTTTTTTGACCCCCTGAAGAACGAATTTTTCTCTGATTAATTGATGATCACTCAATCCGATCAGTTTGGGAATCTATTTGATAACGATGCAGATGCAAAATACAGTCAACTATATCCTCATTCATAGCTAACAGTTTATGAAAAGGATAAGGATTATTCTCGGGATTATTACTAGACAATATGACTGATTATCATTTCATGTTTATTTTTGAAACTATAATATATACAGTATATACTTGCTTCTATATGACATGTAATGCAAATAACACGAAAATAAAAAAATTAGTAATAAAAAATATAGAATTATAGGAGCTAGATAACTACAATTTCTGTCACATCACACATGTATAATAATAATGACAGACGCCTGTCAAACCGTAGCGCTAATGAGTCGTCGTCGAAAAAACTTTGATATCCACAAAAAAGTGCATCCTTTTTGATTTCGATAAATATTGTTTTGATATGCCTATAACTGGATGGCAGTAGATTTTCTATCGTTTCCATAATTGTTTCTGATTCGACCGTCCTTATTATACCCGAGGTTTTCCTAATTCAAACTATACGCATTAATAAACGTTTATAACGTTTTATTTTCCAGAATTTTCCATGATTCTAGAACTCAAGAAATTTAAATAATTATAATAATATAAGTTTATTCAAAAACGTTTACAAAATATACATTGGAACATACAGATAGGTATTTTGAATAAACTGGATAAAACCTTACGAAGTGGACCTTGTAGTAAGGATAAGAAATAAATGTACATGAACAATATCAAATCATCACAAGGGAAAAATTGTCTCATTAGGAGATGAGACATCATGTATATATATAATTCATATATGGTGTACTGAGCATTTAATTCAATTCGCATAATTATTTATATTTATATGTACTTATTCACAATTATTATTTATATGTTTCTAATTTTATTATTGGATGTTAATTTTGAGAACCTCACCGTAACATTGCCGTATATTCTTGAATTTCTACGTATATTGGAGCAGTCTGATGAATGAATGATATGAAATAATGATGATATGATATCCCACTGAAATTATGAAATTTCAATTTTTTACACATGCCCGACCCTCGTAAACATTGCAAATAAGGCATGTATCTTTCATCTCCTTTCATAAATGGTTATTCCTATAAATTCTGAGAGCGGCGCCACTCTCTGGACATAAATTGTTGCCATGCAAGGGTTTCGTAATCCCTAACTTTTTATGTTCATTCTTCATTTTGAGTGAATGAAAAAATAAGTACATATTTGTAAAGATCTAATCTATGTTCCTGTCGTCTTTCTTTTTCGAAATTTGATTCAGTTTTTTCTTAAAAAAATCGCAAAATAACGTGTTTTTTGATGATTTTCAAATTTTTTTTCTCAAGAACCGAATCAAATTTCGAAAAAGTAAGACGGCAGAAACATATATAATATCTTCTTGAATATGTACAATTTCTTTCATCCACTCAAAATGGAAAATGACCGTGAAAAATTAGGGACATTATTGCTTTATATCATAGTACAACTTCCTCTTAACAGAAGAGAATTGAAAAGGAAAGTTCTCAGATAAATTATGTACGTAAAAAAAATGGATATAAACATATATGAAGAAATACATCGAGACTTCGCATTCTCTATTTGATGAAAATATCAATTGTTACGCCTATGAAACTCTAATTCGAACATGTAAACAAATGGTACTTACGAATGGAAGGTGAAATTTGGGTATTAAAACTTTGTTTTTTCGCAAATCCAGCAGTGTAACACCATTATTAGTCTCTGTCTATCAACTTTTCACAAAAAAAAAATAAGAAAATTGACTCAAAAACAACGAAAACAATAAACTTCCTCAAACACATAAACATAAACGAACAACGCCGAACTCGCCGAAAGCACGAAACATCACGAAACGAGCCTGTTTTGCAGCGGCGTTGTCGGTTGTTTATAATCTTGGTAACCTTTACAGAATAACTTTGAAATAACGTATAACGACAGTTTTATAATATTTGATTGTGACTATCTATGGACATATGATTTATTCCTTGAGTTCTATGAATTGGATCATAATGAACATCTAATTGAATAGATGATTACAAAAGAGGTAAGTACAAATACTTGAGAGGATTAGACTGAGGTTAGGAATTATTAGCGACAGGACGTGACAACCTCCAATTCAACATCAGGTGATATACTGTGACCGTATTCTCTGACTTCACATTTCGATGTAAATAAATGGGTCCTTCTTTGTATATACGTCCATGGTATATCTCAATTTTCAGGTTCCATTGCAGGAAGTATATCTTACATATACAGTGTTTTTCATAAAGTGCATGTAATATCTGGAAAATAGCAAAATGCAAGATTTTTTCAAGGTGCGATTGTTAGCTCGAGGGCGAAGACCGAGAGATATAAATGATGATATCAACTCCCTAGGGAAAAAATATGTCACATTCTCTACTTAGGGAATAATACGAGACTTGTGCCCCTCTTTTGTTAACAGAGAAACTAACTTCTACTCTCGCCGGCGTAAAAATATTATTAGGATATTGTCAGATACCACGAGGTCACTGTTATGGTGGCGAATTAAGAAGAATAAACTAGAGAAAAATGGGTTTACAGGCAAGATATCATGAAAGCTCACTCGAAAGAGTTGCTTGAAATAAAATTAGATAATAATATGGCAATTTCTTCAGTTTTTCCGAACTCTCATTGAATATCTATTTTCAGTAGTGACAAGATTGTATTCTGAAGATAATGATATAGATCGTCATTTTTCCATATAATATACCACTGAATTGGAAAAAAATTCTACCAGGTCCCTCGCTGTTACATTTGATAAAGTTTAAATATTGCATTATTAAAACATTGCGCTCCGTACGTGTTAATAAGGAGGGTTCTGGCAAACATGTTTTTCTCATTCCAGTGCTTGCTGATGTCGGAAGAAGAGAAGAATTTGTTTCATCCTCTGAATACAATTGTTTCACTACAGTAAAGCCACTCAAAAGGAGAAATAGATAGCACTGATGAGGTTTCAGTTCCTACTGAAATGCGAATAACATCGATGAATCGAGAATTGTTCAAACATGAAAAATGTCTTATCATTAACTTGACAGAAAAGTGAATCTTCACAGGATTGAAAATGTTCTATTGTAAGAAAACAAACTAATAATTCAGTTAGGATTGGAGGTCACTAGCTGACTGAAAATGTGATCCATAACAACGATTTTTGTATTTTTTGTTCCACTGAACAGACATATATCCCAGTTGCAAAAATCTTCGATGGATATTGTCTCAATACTGCATGACCCAATACCAGGAATATTGTGTCAATATGGTCCCCATCTCTCCTACTAACTAGGTTTTGATTCAGAATGACAATGGTGTTTCTAATCATTGACAAATACTTTAGTGCAACAGTCACCAGAATTTCTGATGATTTCTCGTTCATACGCAGCCACCTTAATATGAAGTTGAACAATGTTCCAAGTGCTCTGGTCATAATATTGTTTTATCTCCATGAATCTCCTCATATCTGGCACATGTGAGTATAACATTCCGAGTGTCCTCACTGGTACTGTGTTTATTATAATAATAATAAAGTTGCTCATCCATCATAGGTGATTTACAGCATCAGTAATTGAAATCATAAAAGTTACGAATGATTGCAGAAGAAATAAACGAATCCCCTCAAAAGTTTTCTTGCCCGTGGGTATTTTGATTATTATTATTATTTTCTTAGCGCAATGAAATTTATCCCTTATCAATGTTAATTTTTTTACTATTGAGATAGGTTTCAGGGACCGATTTCACACGAAGATATAAAATCAAGTTTTGCGATTGTACTACTATTTTGATATTATAATTTCGATACAATACCTTGTTATTCATATTAATTGAGATTTTAATGACATGAATATCAGTTATCGAGTTACTATGCATCCTTTTAGTGAATGCAGTTTTGAACTGTTCACTAGTAGGCTTTCCATTGAGTTGAGTCAAAAGATGATTGAATACTCGTGGAGTTATATGT
Source organism: Phaedon cochleariae (assembly GCA_918026855.4). Lineage (NCBI taxonomy): Eukaryota > Metazoa > Arthropoda > Insecta > Coleoptera > Chrysomelidae > Phaedon > Phaedon cochleariae. Next base: position 59,587,340 of record OU896709.1, on the reverse strand, counting down.
ATGTATAACATCACTGTCCAACTACTTCCTTGATCGTTATTTCAATTTTCGAACCACTTTAGTGCTATTTGTTCATGAAAAAATTGTCTAGCACCAAGGACTTCCTTGAAATAGTAGGTCAGTAGAATATGAAAGAGGTTTGTTGACAACAGGTACTGATTGTGTTTCCGTTCCTTATTTTTGATCAGCAGAAGATTGATTTCATCGACTAACAGCCGTTGTATTCTCGTTTTTCAATCTAATTTCGAGCGTTGGTAGACCCCTTCCACCCCAAGATCGCCGATACGTCCCTGTCGTTCAAAGAAAAGGAAACGGAGAAAATTGCATTTTTCTCCCCAGCCTAACTCTAGTCTGGCGACTACGTGTCGTATGTGAGCGGAATCGTGAGGCCTTTACTCTCGCTGGCAATTTATTTCAACCGTAATCTGGTTTACTATAGGGCTAATGGAAAGTGATGTGCAAAAAGTTATACTGGGTGGCCTCTTCAACAGTCACACAGAGTCTTCAACTATATACCAGAAAGAACTTGGATATATTCACCCTGTAGTAGTGGTTCTGTCATCCAAATAAGAGGAGATAGGAAAGGAAGGCTCAAGTTCCGTTTAGCTGAAATCAGTTATGCATAGAGTTATGGAAAAACTGTTGCCATGGAAACGATCTGCATGGTAACGAGTAAACAAGAACCCGATTCCAGTGGTGAGGAAAAGCGTGGTTGCCAAGTTTTATCGAGTTCAGTTTGGCTGAAATCAGTTATGGAAAAACTATTGCCATGGCAACGATCGTCATGGTAACGAGTAAACAAAAATCCGATTTCCGTGGTGAGGAAATGCAATGTCAAGACACTCTTCAATGCAACCATCCTTCGCATGCCAAGCTATATGACAAAATCAAAAAGAAAAAGAGCCATTTTGGAATATTCATTACGAGGTATCGCGCAATGAGATATAGGAGAAGAGACACAGGTACTGGTTTTCTAATACAGATGAAAACATCTCGTTAGGCCCAAATTTCGATCTACCCACATTTCCAATTGCCTTCATTTCGATTCACCCATAACTATCTTCACGCGCACAATTTGATTCAGCCACAGTCTTCAAACACACACGAACGACGCCTTGTTACCAAATCTGATCGATGTTGAAAAAGATATTTCCTATAAGAAGAAGGTTCATTTAAGCCGAGTTTATGTTAGCTTGTTTGGAAAAAGTTGTGTCCTTTTTTATGCTGGAGGGATATTTTTCTTCCTCCCTGAAAAAAGTACGAGTAAGGTTAGATGGTTCAAAAAAAGTAGTGTTTATGCAAGAGGGATAATTGCCTTCTTTCCTGAAAAAAGGACTGTGGAGGCATTCACTATTGAGGAAAGTTTCGACCAAATTATTTTCGAGAGTAAAAGGCTGAGTTAGATGGTGTTGTTTCAAAGAATGGTGATTTTAGGTCAGATTAATTAGCATAATCAAATAACCCGTGAAAATCAACTACCAAATGAGAAATATGTATTGGGACACAAAATACCTACTCGAATTCTTTCTGAGGAGACAAGTTGCTATTTTCAATCCATGTACCTTTCACCACTGGAATATCTTGTCTACATTTTCAAGATTTAGGACATGGTATATCTTCAGATCTATTTATCTGAAATAATAATCAGAAAATTGCTCAACCGGATTCTTTTGTTCCTTGGATTTCGACTTACAATGAGATCTTGCTGGCACCAACCTTGACTCAGAAGAAAATTCATGACTTTTTCTCTGATTCCTCAAATGTTGTACATTTTTGAAATGGAATAAAAAATCGAAAACTTGGCACGCATTTCCTCACCACGGGATTCTGTTTTCTGTTTACTCGTTATCATGACAACGGTCACCATAGCAACACATTCTTCATAACTGATTTCAGCTAAACGAAACTTGAACCGCGGATACCTCCCAGTAAGCACCAGAATAATCCTGGATGGTCATGAGTTACAAAGATCTTCACAAGTTAAATAATTCACCTGGGCTCAGCACATTGACCAGCAAGTTTCAGGCCGAAATCATTGCAATACATCATTGCGTAAAAGAATTCATAAGGTGGGAGTTTAAAGGGGAAACCATCGCAATCTAAGCAATTTACTCGATGCGAGTTAACTCAAAGCTAGTATTGGACTGCTCAGAAACCCTGAATGAATTGGGCAGTCAGAACAGGCTGACCCTAGCATGGATACCAGCACATACAGGGTACGAGGGCAATGAAGAGGCAGTCTCACTTGCCCTAGCAGGAGCAAACAAAGCTCTGAATCCTTTTGTGGTATTGGGGAAGCTATACAAAAGATAATTATCAAATCATGGATGAAAACCAACTCTCAAGAATGCTGGAACAACTCATAGGGCATTGTAGGCTCAACAAACACATGAGTACGATAGGTCTGACTGAAGAGGTGCTGTGCAGGTTCTATCAGGAAGAGGAGGAAATACTAGTACACATACTTTGCCACTGTGAGGATCTGTCAAGACTAAGGTTCCTTACGCTGGGTGAGGAAAAAAACCAGAAGCCCAAAGTTACACAGGGGATCTGGCTAGCCTGTGGAGTCTCATAGTATAGAGAAGGCGGGATAGCCAAAGAATTCTGAACGATTTTGAAAGCAGACATAATAGATCTGAATAGATCGGGGTGTGGAGGCAGAAAGTCTGAAGGCCCCACTCTGAATGTGAGAAAGAATCTGGAAGTTTCAAAAGCCAAACGAGGCATCGGAGCCCTTTATTCATTTCTGAACAGACGAAGTGAATAAGTTTTGAGGCAAAAATTCAATATATGGCTATCAGGCCAATTTTACTGTATGCCTCAGTAGTCTGGGGAAACACGGCTGAATCTTATATCACTAGAGTACAAACATTGCAGAACAAAATCGCGAGAAGGGTGATAAAATCTCCCTGCATACGAAACATACCTTCATTTGTGTCACTCAACATTATGACCAAATTCACTATTCTCAAGTTTTCGATTCTAGATATATCATCTGAGAATGTATTCCTGATACTCAGTAGGAGCAAAAGGTCTGTTCGCAGAAAACGTCAATAATTTTTGTTCCATGAAATAGATTTGAGGATGAGACGGACTCTTCCCTGGTCTGAGTTGAATAAGAGAAAGATCAAATAACTCCCAAAGTGACAACTACCGTCAGCACTGTTGAAATTTTATTATATTTAGGTATCATTTTTTACTAAGTGACTGCTAGAAAGATTCCAAAATTATTCTTATCCATCATTCGGTTGCCCCCTTATGAGCAACCCTCAGAAGTCTTCAAGAGACTTCTGCGAGCAAGGAATGATGGGGGCCTCACCTATTAACGTGTGTTCCCAAACACATATTTAGGCCATTAGAAAAATTTCTGTGGTCGTGGTGGGAATCGAACCCACCAACCAGCAATTGACTGATAATTTGAGAGTCAAAAGCATGAGATAGTGGTTGCTGATAATCCTCCAATTCACACCATTTTCACCTCACTTCCATATATAGCGGAATTAACTCCTAAACTCACAAGAGTTTTTCTTCAAAACCCACCTACCTTACAGAAAGATACTACATAACTCGATTCGTGTAAGTTCCTCCACTTCGTACGTGATATTTCTCTTACAACACTTGTTACATAACATAGCAATGCGCCAGAGCAGCCTCTTCCATCCTGAAGCGTATACATTGGGACCACGACCAAACTCCCGGGAGTCTTCGCTAGGGAACAGAATAGGTATTATCATAATCAAATCTGCCGGTAGCAATCAAATTAAGCCGAATTACATCGGAGCCCCTTAACTAACTAGCTGTTACCGGGCGTTCTTCTGTGTTCGCGAACGTACGTTATCGCCAGAGAATATAACGCTGGTTCGGAATTGATAATCCAGACGACGGGGGAATCTTCTCCAGTCACGCATCTCTGGCATTCCTCACGAGTAATTAGAACTCGGTGAATGGGCCTGTTTCAGTTGCAGCACTACTTTTATGAAAAATAGGTGCATTTGCGAACGGCAGCTCTTCGTCAGTAGGCACTATGGGTTCGAGTTATCAAAATGAGTTAAAATAGCAAAATTTCAGTTATCTAGCAATTATAAGGTTAAACAAAAAAGATGGGGCGCCACTGCAACTTTTAATTCAAAAGAAAGTTACCTGGAAAGTTGAGCAACCAGATAATGAATAATATTAGTTGTTATCCCAGACTGAAAGACCTAAATTTACCTTATAGAGATGTTGTGAGTTGGAGTGTCATGTCAATAAACGAATAAAACAGTCATATACAATACCCAAAACATTTAATTATGATGATTGGACTCATATATCACATCACAGGTTTTGACAAATATGCATAATCAAAAAATATTACTCATTTCCTGTTCAGAAACTACACTGTTGTTGCCTGCTATTATGTGGATGAAAATATATATAAATCAACCTTATACTGTACTTGAAAATTCAAAAGCTCCTGTAAGGACGTTTTATATTCATAGCAGATTTTTAAAAAAATATCAAATGTGAATAATTCTACCAGCGCATAGTATACTATGTGGAGGGGAAGTATGTACCTTTCATGTGTGATTTTATCAATTTATGACCTGGCTATGATTTAAAAATTGGTCCATTATACACACTAGCAATGGGCAATATGAGTGAATAAAAATGAAAAATAAAAATATATTTTCATGTCAAAAACCTGTATGGTGTGTCCTACACCAGTTATCCTTGATAAATGGCTTTAGTGCCACCAGATGAAACTGCTGCGGGGAAGGTTGGCGGAGAGCGGGATGCTGACTTCACATCCCTGGATGTCAGATGACATTGACAGAGTTGTATTTCCACCTTGAAAATCCATCATCAGGAAGAAGCAGGGGACGATATCCAGATTCCAGATTACTATATAGCCACCAAAGGCCTTGTAGAATTAACAGATCCTGATCGAGCAATGACTCCTGGGAAGAATAGTGCTCCTGGTAGGATAACTCCCGTTGTAGAACTCCCGGTAAAAAACTCCCGGTAGAAAACTCCCGGTGAAAAAACCCATCTATGAAGGGTTAGGGATTGAAATGGCCGTAATGACGATGCAGGTAGGCACGTGGCTGCCTGGGTGATGAACCATGAAGATCCTGCCTCTTAAACCAAAACCAGAAAAATCTGTAGAGTCCAGCAGTCCTTGTAGATCAGCAGCAAATCCAGGATATCCTGATGTGATCCAGAACGCCAGGCGGACCAGGACTTCAGAAGCCGGTTCACACCACAAAAATGGCACTTGACCACCACGAAGAATTTTCTGAAGTGAGCTCTTGTCTCACGACCAGAAAGGAAATCCCTTCTCCAAATTTCCAGAAACTTCGAGAACAACTCAACAGTTTCCGCTTTTCAAAATGGCGGAAAATTTGAATATCCAAAATAAAAGACGTTATCGCTACTCCCTCCAGAGACTTGATTCTTCCCAGATGACTATCTGAACCAATCAGAATTGATGACTAAAATGACGTCACACCTTTCTTCACGATTACTCGGCTTGTTGGTTCGACGATGATGATCTAAGGATATATCAATCCGAATCGGCGTTTGGCGCATGACAAGTTTGACACTGTTGACATGGTGTCATGACCGACAGCTGATTGACGTAAAGCGAAATAACAGATGATCAACAAAATCAAAACATCAACCTGAATTTATCAAATGCATCAATCAAGAAAATAATGCCAAACGAAGTTAATTGATTCACCATGGTCGATTCCTAGTGAAACCATCCGCATCAGCGTTCCTGGAAAATCCAATAGGTACCTATTGTCCTACTGTGATGAAGTTTCAAGTGGAAATAGCAGTGTGAAAAGTGAGTATGACAATGTCTCTGAAATAGTATTTCATATCACTTTATATTATTTATCTCTTTCAGATAAGTTCCTGTAAAAACCATCCGAATCATCCTTCTACTTGGATCACAACAAAGCAGATATAGCAAGAGATATCAATGTATTTATAGAAATTGTATTGTTATTATATGTGCTGTGTGAAATCTCAGGTGTGTATCCACATATCAGGTTTGAGAATAATTAAATAATATAAAACAGATTGAGTTCCATTTATGTTATTGAAAAATGTAAACCATGAAATTGTGACAAAATAATATCCTGTCAGATGTGCTCAGCAGTACAGAATATTAATATAGAATCAGACCAAATATACAGTAGTGAATATTTACATGCTACACAGTGAAAAGTTGTATTTCATTATTTTCAAGTACTAACCCTAACTACAAACAGTTCTCAACACATTAAATGGACCACTCATAATATGACTCTATTTCGAAGACCTGTATTTTTTGAAAAAATTGACCGATCTTCATGCGGTTTTCGATATCAGATGTGATGTTTCATCGGCTTCTGAGAGAGCTAGATTACTCTGGAAAAGTTCACAGAACGAAATTTACACAGGGTTTAAAGTGGAACCATTACACTATGGTCTACATTTCCAATGCTGCCAGAACTCAAGAAATGTTTTTCTGATCAAAAGTCAGTCATATTATATTACACTGGGACCTCATCTCCTGACATTTTCGTGATTCCTCCTTAATTGGCCATTGGAACAAAAAAATCGATTTTTTTTTTCGAAATTCTTGCATTTCATGATTTTTTTCTCTAGAACTCCACTTGAGCTGACTATTGGGTAGAACTATTCTCATGTTTTGTGGACGACAATGAAAGACGAAAAAAAGCACTATTGTCGAAAATACAGGATGATAAAAAAATAGGACAAAATCTCACTTCAGTGAAAAAAAATCAGAAATGGTGACTAAAACCATGGCCCATTCGAATCAGTATATTCAGAAACGGCCTTCTCGGATATTCATTATTCATATTAGACTATTAACTCGAGACATTTTCGAAAATTCGCCTCTAATTGAAATACAGGAGGAAAATTTTCAATTCAAACTTGTTTCCTGATATCGATGATTCTTATTAACTGATTTCCAATATTTATCGCCCAAGTATGAGACACAGAGTATTGTTGTTCAATATACTGAGTGTTTCACAACCTATCTGACAAATTACGAACTCTAGAAGACAATAATGTTAGAAGAATGTGGTGACCAGCATTATCTCCAGATCTGAATTTGATTGAACATGTGTGGAGCCGAATGAAACTTAACCTATCGAGAAGGCAAAAGGCACTCCAAAATGATGACAATCTTATCCAAGCTATATCAGAAGAATGGGAGGCAATATCAATAGACTTCATCAACAACCTCATAGAACCTATATGCCCAACCGATTTCATGAGGTTTTGTTGAATCGGGGGGGCACTACTGAGTACTGATATAAAACTTTCTAGTTGGATCTTCACAATGCTGAAGAATTCACTAATGTCATATTTCGCCGATAGTGTTATAAATTTCATTTTCCATCTTGTTTTGCTTCTATAAAATTATTGTGATCGACTTCTTATGTAATATCGTAGTTGTGGTTGAAATTTGTCAGATAAGTGGTGAAACACTCAGTATATTGAACAACAACACTCTGTATCTCATACTTGGGCAATAAAAATTGGAAATCAGTTAATAAGAATCATCGATATCAGGGAACAAGTTTGAATTGAAAATTTTCATGCTGTATTTCAATTAGAGGCAAATTCTCGAAAACGTATCGAGTTAATAGTCTAATATGAATAATGGATATCGAGAAGGCCGTTTCTGAATAAACTGATTCGAATGGGGCATGGTTTTAGTCACCATTTTCGATTTTTTGTACTGAAATGAGATTTTGTCCTTTTCTTTTCAGTTTCTTATCATCCTGTATATTCCACAATAGTGCTTCTTTCGTCTTCCATTGTCCTCCACAAAACATGAGAACAGTTATTCCCAATAGTCAGCTCAAGTGGAGTTCTAGAAAAAAATTTCAAGAAACTTTTGATCAGAAAAAATGTTCTCGAGTTCTGGCAGCATTGGAAATGTAGACCATAGTGTAATGGTTCCACTTTACACCCTGTGTAAGCTTTGTTCTGCGGATTTTTTCAGATTCTTAGTTTCTAGCAAAAATTATATAATAATTAAGATATTCAAACGTTGGTAGAAGTCCATTGGAGCTCAAAGTGTGTCTCGATGGCCAAAACTACCTGAGAGATTGTCTGCCCATGTATATTTTGAGACTGATCACTCAATCACGAACTTGCAGCAAAAAAATCCTCAGATTAACCTTCAACGGCCTAGTTTACTCAATCGACACTGAAGTAACATGTTCAATTTGTAACCTACATGAAATCGAATCACTTGAACATGTCTTGTTGGTATGTCCAATTTATAGAGGCATACGGGAAAATGAACTGTTTGAGCATCTTAATAATATAGAAGATATCACTCGGCTTTTGAGCTACGGAACACTTTTACAACTCAAAACCTTGGTTCACTCAGTGATGATAATTTAGAAACTCAGGTCATTCATTATCAACGAATAAACGTAGGGATAAATATAAAAATTGTTATTCTAATTTTCTTTCCCTTTTTCTGTACACTACTCACACTTTATTGGCTTTTGAACTCATCAGCTTATTATATGTATACATTTTTCTTTCTTTCTCTTATTTTTAGAATTTTGAGATATAGTATTATGGAAACAGATTGATATAATATTTCCGTTTCTCAACTCGAACTCCAACTCTTGTAATAAGAATTGTAATTCTTTTGATACAATAAATGATCTATCTATATAAATGGTTTTACTGTCGAAATTGCTACTTGGCCTATAAAGATGTAAATTGACGGGTCCTGGCAAATTCTGGTAGACGATTCAGTTTTCTAATCATAATGTGGTCAAGTTTTCGTTGGAAGACCCTGTATTGGTACGATTCGAAAGTCAATGAAGAGTGACATCTTTGGCGGAAGAAATATACAGGGTAATGCCTACGTGTGGTTCTAAAGTCGTGGCTCAAAGAATTAAAGAACACTGTCATCCATGGTTTCCTGTGAATTCAGTTCTCTACAAGATATCTAAGAATTATGCACTAACTGAACACACTGTATAGCTAGTAAAATTCTAGATGCCAGAATGTTACAAAAATTCAACGCTTGATCGTGAGATTAGATGGATCAGAAGACAAACAATCACGAGAAACTTTTTCCATAGTTGAGCCGCAGATGAACGATGGAGATTACAAAAATGTATCGCTATTTACCTTCGCAGGCAGAACGCCATGTTCAGTGAAAATCCTCGAGAAAAACACATTTCTCAGTTTTAGCTCGGAGCGAAAGATCCCGAACCACGTTATTTTAGGAGATATAAAATGTTCTTTAATATTTGGTGTCCCCGGGCTTCACCTTCAAGCGTCTTATTCTCATCGATTAAACTTTTCTGAACTGGAAAGTTTGTTCACAATGAACAATTTTCCTAACTTTGATTACTTCCGAAATCGCTTCTCTGTAGGTATTTATTCGCGAGGCAATGAAAGTTTCATCCCCAATCTGAAAATTGAATAAGCTTGATAAGTATAATCCCGTAGGGAATAAGCTTCAACATTTTTATCAAATTTCTATCTATTGAATGGATGCCAACGAAGTGATTAGTCAGTCATTAACAAGATGATCCGTAGCTCTCAACCTGATGCAAAAATCATTGAAATAGGATTATTCATTATTCTAAATTTTTTGGGATTCTCTCTCCTCGTTTCAATAAAATAGAAATATGAATATTATTTCAATCCGATGATTTGCCCCAAAATGTCAATGCGTTCAAGGAAAGGAAAATTCACTAGCTATTGTCAGTGACAATTTATATTGAAAAAAGTTTGGAGACGGAAAATAAACGTTTCGAGACCGAATCTGCTCCGTTTCCAAAATAACAAATGGATATTTGAATAGTAAAGTCGTATCTGTCTTAAAACTTTCCAGTTCTCGGTGTTTATAGGATCTTTCCATAAATTAATCTTGAACTAACCATTTTCACGTTCAGATTTCAATAGTGAATACCATGTTCTGTCCATATCAACTGAACAAGAAGCAACGCTATTGTCTCCGTTCAGAAGAATGCAAGCAGATTCCTTGATTTTTCTCTTCTGGTTGTTATCTTCTTTTCCAATGATTTTAATATTATTCCACTCTGCCATATGTTGTCCGGCTTTAGTAAGGATATGTTCAGCTAGTTTAGATTTATCGATGTGTCTTTTCTTTGTATTGTACTCATGTTCCTTCGTCCTTACTAAAAGAGGTCTCTTGGTTTCACCTGTATAAAACTTTCCAAGATAAGAGAAGATTTGATATTTTTCTGTATACATTTATTTCTCTTTTCCGAACTTTTTTCAATACAAATTGTCACTGACCAGCTAGTGAATCTTTCTTTTAGGCTCTCTGATAGGAAAATTCTTCAAACGCAGTGACATTTTGAGGCAAATCATCTGATTTGTCCTTATCTACTACACGTATATTGGAATAATATTCATATTTCTATTTTATTGATACGAGGAGAGAAAATCCCAAAAAATTTGGAATAATGAATGTACCTCCTCGTTTAACCTACAGACAGTATTTTAAGCAATGGGATTAGTTCCACATGGTAAAATTGGGTTATAACGACAGTCTCATGGGGGTGTATCATACACTGCTTATATAAAATTCTGAAAATCATCATACAGTGAGTTTCTAAAAGGTCTCTTCAGAAATATACCACATACCAAAACACTTCTATACAAGCAGATCTATACTATAAGTTGCTTAGTTTTGACACTAGGTGGCTAAGGAATAGTTTCGTTTCCCTATTTGTCTTTTTATCAAGTAATAATTTCAATTTTCGTCAAAAAACATCGAATTTGATCTTCCCTACATATTTCTTTGATGGATTTCCTCAACTTGTGGAACAATTTCCAGAAAAATCTCCATTTCTCTATATGGTCCTATGTTGAATGAAACAACAAGTGATCATTCATTCGATGGCTCCGACGATTCTAAATGTTTTGAAAAATTCCATGGGTTGATTTTCATTTGGTTTTTATCATACCTATAGCTTCTCTATGTGAAGAATGGATGCGAACAGAACAAACCTGAGTAAAATCGCTAGATATCGCGATTTCGATTTATCACAAGAAAAACATGGATTTCCCTATATTATTTTCCTGTATTAATATTTTGAAAGATTTTTTTCAAATATGTTCTTGTGATCAATTATCTCATTTTGAAAGCAGTATTCGAGAGATAATTTTGTTGACTTATTTGTCTATGTGTCAAGTAATTTTCGAAAAATATCGAATTTTATACTCATAAGTGGGGCTTCAACCTCTTGCTTCCCTTGCATTCTCGATTTCATTTCTGCTAACGTTTGGTCATCCGATAAAAGTCAACGAAACATCTAATAAGGCATCTTCGTTTCAAAAAAATCATATTCATCAAATCGTAAACCCCCGGATCAGTATCTCCAGAACGAGCAAAAAATCGATTCTTCTGCGAAGGAAACAAAAAGAACTGGAAACAAATATCGCACTAACGTCTCTAGCTCCGAGTGTTTCTCAGTGACAGTTGTCTAATAGATTTCAGAGTCACTTAATAACGTTTTCTGCTCCTTGGCAGCATCCACCATTAGTCAGCATTGACATCGAAAAAATGATGCTACAAAGGCTAAATGAAATATATCGACAACAATCCAACGCGACATCAGTTATTTTATCTGGAGGCCCCACACAATGTCAGGAAGCGACAGCGTGACAAGGTATAAAATTTCCAACGGAACTAATTGATTGGACTCGGTGTTTGTTGTGAAATTTCTTGGTGGTGTTGATTAATTGTCTTTGGGCGGAAGAAATAATTAGGCATCATCGGCGACGAAGGATCTCTTTAGAATGGATCTTTATTAAAAACTGGCCGTTGATAATTATTGGACAGACATTAATCGGGGTAGAGATACTTAAATTAATGATTATGGGCCACCCAAAATCGGAACTATGATGAGAATAATATCATCACAAATGAAATCACATCTTCTTAAACTACTGCGATCACAAAACCCTTTCAAGTTATTGCGATACACCGTATTTTAATGTAGATATTGTGCTTATTATTCGGAAATGAAGGTTGTAGATTGTAGATTGTAGATGGGTCGTATAGGCTGGGAGACCTCTCGATCACTGCGACCTAGAAGATCTATTGTGATTACCCCTATCTAGTTTTGGTCCTCTAACCCTAGACTGCTGATGAAGCCTACGATTTTCCTGACGGTTGACTTTTCCACTTCAGCAGGGGTGAGATAGACCTGTTCTAGGTGGTTCAGCCTTTGGCGGACTAATACTTCACATGAGCAAAGTATGTGTTCCGCGGTTTCGGTCGCATTGTTACAAAAGCGGCAAGTGTCAGTCTCCGCCAGACCCATCTTTTTGAGGTGGTACCTCAGAGGGCCGTGTCCTGTGAGAAAGCCTGTGATAAGCTTCAGCTCTGGTTTGCTGAGGCTGAGTAGCTCTTTGAATGAAGGTTTATCGAACCTGTACACAGGTAATTCTGATCCTTCAAGTTGAGCAAGTATTTGCAGATTTTTATCTCATGGTTTTCTCTCTCTCCTGATGGAGCCAAAATGTACAACTGTTTTCCTTTGAAGAATAAATAACTATTACTACCATGATTACTACTGTTGAATTCTGATGAATCCTAGTGATTGGAAGTTATGTGAAGAGCTGGCCGAGAATCACGTTTTTTCGAACAACTTTGGTGTAATTATTTTGCAAATCTGAATGAATTGAGACCTGAGTGGAGCAAGTGGTGCAAAATATGTAAAATGCAGAAATTAACACTTCAAGAAGAAATTTTGATCGTGAGATTTGTAGCAAACAATATAATTTCTTAAACAGAGCAGCAGCTGGAGAATTCAAGATGACACATCCAAATCGTAACTCTATAGGCCACCAAATAGTTCTCAGTATTAGATGAATTGAACTCAACTCACTGGTGATAATGCAAGTACAACAAAAAGAGGCCCTGGAAGTTAGGAGAGTGCTCAAAAATAACAACGGTGATGCTGAAAGAAAAGTAACGTTTTGTTTGTGGTTTCAACGACATTTGACTGATGAAGCGACATTCACAACAAATGGAATATTTTGTTCACAGAACTCAAGATATTAGATGGGCATGGCAAAATCCTCAACTGGGTTGTTAATTATTGTTGTAAGAGACAATATTCCCAAGAATAAATGTCTGGTGTGGGATTATGAACCTTTTTGTCTTCGATGGTACAATGAATGCTGAAATTTTTCACTATTTTCTAGAGAATCAATCTTGGCGTATCCTTCAAGAACGTTCAATAATAGTATATACGAAGAAATATTATTTTTCGACAAAAAACTGCTCTGATTCCGAATGCCATCACTGTGGGTATGATTGGATCGAACATTTTCTATAAAATGAATTGATCGCGATAGTACGTTTATGATCTGGCTTCCCCGTTCACCGTTCGAAAAGAGGTTCCAAATTCAGGCCAAGAATATACCACCAGAAGAACTGAGGAAGGATGAAAATAACGTTCGAAGAGATATAAAAAGTGTATATGAATGGTTGAATGAAAGAAATCTGATCAAGAATATGAGAATCTGTATTTTTCTAGTACGAGAATGGGGCTTTCCCTTTAAAAGTGTCCGATTTGGCTGTACATACTATGTCGAGTTCCTCGTAACAATATATATTTCCATCAACTTCAGTTGAATAAAATCAGTCAATAATAATAGTTTGAAGTATCAGCAGCTGCCATATTAATATTTTGCGTAACTAGAGTCGTCATTTTGTATAATATATCGTAATTTGATCCTATATAGTATTTTTGAAATACATTTTCTCACCGAATATCACTCTAGCTTCAATTAAAAACCGAACACGGAATACGAAGTTTTGAAGAATGTTCCCTTGTTTTCGACTTTTCGAAACTTTTCAAAATATTCGTGTCCACGAAAAAAAATCCTGTGATAATTGAACCTCTCGTGAAAACTTCCTATTTCCTGTTCCCTTATTATCTGAAACACTCTTGCGATACTCAATCATGAATATAGTCTTATTAAGGAATGAGATACAGAGCAGCTTGCTCTTGCTTGTTTATTACTTCTGTAAAGTCTGGAAGGTAAATTACCTTAGGGTTCCCAACATTAATATGGTGTCAAACTTCTGGAATTTTAAGTGAAGTTAGACAGATAACTGGCAGATTACTTATATAATAAATCGGCCTAAGTCTCATTAGAAAGCAAACTTTGGCCATCTCTTGTTGACGGATTGAATCTCAGAAATACTTCAGGTGATTGAAGTTATATCAATATCTGCATGCCAGTAATTAGGATCTGATGATGTAGCGGAGATAGTTGATAGTGAATTTTCCTCAACTTTTTGCAAGAAGTTATCAAATTGAATTGATGTTTGCGGAAATTCCAGAATATCGAGTGAAAAATACTTCAAACTTTCCAAATAATAGTGACGAATTCTAAGCATCCGTTTTCACAGGGTTCCTAAAATTTGCTATAACAACATGATCATCTGAGGAACTGCTACTAATGTATATGCATATACAATACACTGTGATCTAAAAAATCTATCATCCCCCTTTCTTCCACCATAGCCAATGACGTTGTTTTCTACCATTGATCTTTTTCTTCTTGAATGAACAATTGTGATATTACTAACCTATGATCATGACTTTCCAAAGAAATATAGTGTGTAACAATTTGGTCCAACCATTCATAGGGCGATTCGGATTTTTTTTATCTCATAAACTCTAAATTATATGATGCCTGCTGATCAATTCACAATTCGACAAAAAAATGAAAAATTAGTTTCAGCAACTTTTCGAAAATTCATATTTTCGAAAAACACCTTGTTACTCCGAAACGAAGACAGATATCGATATGCGGTTTTCACCATTGATTTTTGCATGAGAATCGACCCTCAGGCACCGGCATCAGTTTTCTTCTATCTATGTAATCGAAGAAAGTGACTTTCCCTTTAAAATTCACCAATTTGGCCCACCCTGTATGTACATACCTAGTATTAATTAAATTCATATCCATAACACTGTTAGGTCAAATTAGACACAATTAACCTACTTTAGTTACTTAAAATAAGGAAAAATGAGTCAAGTAGGCCAATTTCTTAGTTTTCCACAAATTCATTTAACTAGAGGTGGTAGAAATATATTTCCTCACAAGGAACTTATCAACTTATAGAATGAATTCATCGTAATCTGAAGTTGAATGTTAATGTCATTTCACCTATAGTCGGCAAATTATATGTTGATAACGATACAAAATATAGGCTTCCAATTGGTCGAGAATGTCAGGTGCGTGAAATTGTCGAAGAATATCTCATTCTCCGAATGATCTAGTTATGTATATTTGTGTAGTCAAAAATGGACTGTTCATACTCATGACCAGATGAGTTCACTGAAATTTGTCACCCATTTTCACTATACCAACTGAGAAGTAGAAATGATCTACCGTTGATGTTAATATCAAGTATCATCAGTATACAGTGTGTCCATTTAGTGCGTAATTCTTCGATATCTCGAAAGCCGTAACCTATAGAGAGAAACTTTGGAGAAAAACTTTTTCAGTTACTGAAGTTGCTTATTTCAAAATTATTTTCAACATTACTGGGTGTTTTATAAAAGCAGGGCAACTCGAAGAAATTTTTTTTTAAATAGAACACCCAGTATTGTTCATTCGGAATTAATTCCGCCGAGGTTCCCCTTCACATCGCTGTGAAAAAAATTGGAATCGGTTGCGGCGTTGCCAAGTTATAATTGATAAATCTATTTTTACCATTATTGAAGAGTCATGTTGAATTGGGCATGATATATTCATTTATTCAAATTTTGAAAATATTTCTACTATACTAATCCAGTAATTTTGCGACATGTTCTTCAACAGGGTGCTCAATTCTGCATTTAGAATTTTGCAAGATTCAGATAACATTCATCAGAATTTTTCAAATGGAACACCCTGTATTTTTATCCAAAAATTCATTCCTACATCTTTCGCCTTTTTATCGCTGGAAAAAAAATCGGAATCGGTTGCGGCGTTGTCAAGTTATGGTTAATTCATCTTCTTTCATTAATTTGTATTGTGGAAATATTGCGTTGCTACGGTATAATCAAATTTGTTCATTGACCATTCCTATATTTTTTACGAAAGGAGCATTTACAGGCTCTCCAAGTTTGATTTTTTTTTTTCGAAATATTTGTGTAATGACCTGTCAAACATCGCCACAATCAAATATATCTTGGATTGATTCGACATTTTGCTGAATTCCCTCCCAAAAGCCGTGTAGTAGAGACATATTGTTTGTATCATTATGTTTACCTCCTTCAAGTTAAATGGAGATTTGGATTGTGGGAATAACGACAATAAAAATGGCCCAAATTTCAAAAAATTGTGCTAATTTTCGCAATCCGCATCTTCATTGTTTGTATTGTAGAAGTTATTCCAGAGACAGGCGTTGCTTTTGGCATGCTTGTTTGTTTCACATATTTGAATCATAAGTAACAAGATTACGGAATATTTCAAATTTGGACGATGCACATCATGAAAATACCTGAATGATCTATGTAGAACCTCGAATGTCATGTGGCAAGCAATATTCCAACACTCAAATCAAATTAAGAAACCATCATGACGTACAAATTACCCCGAAATAGTAGTAAAAGTGAGGAAATTACTCATAACTTGAAAACGCCGCAACCAATTTCGATTTTTTCTTCTGCGATGAAAAGGCGAATGATGTCGAAATAAATCCGTGATGAAAAATACAAGGTGTTCCATTTGAAAAATTCTTATGATCGTCGTCTGAATCTTACAATATTCAGAATGTAAATTTTAGCACCCTGTAGAGGATTATCTCGAAAGATTACTGGATTGGTATACGTGAGACCTTGCTACTACTGTATGCCAAAAATATTCTCGAAATTTCAATAAATAAATATACCATTTCCAATTGAGCATAACCCTTCAATAGTAGTAAAAATGGGTTTATCAATTATAACTTGGCAACGCCGCAATCAAATTCAATTTTTTTTACAGCGATGTAGAGCTGAACTTATGCGGAATAAATTTCGAATGAACAATACTGGGTGTTCCATTTGAAAAAACTCGTCTTCGAGTTGCCCCGCTTTTATAAAACACTCAGTATTGTTTGAAATATTTTCGAAATTAGCAACTCTGGTAACTGAAAAAGTTTTTTCTCCAAAGTTTTTCTCTTGCGATAATTGATTCCGAGATATCGAAGAATTACGCACTAAATGGACACACTGTATAGGTTATTTCGAAGCCAGCTATCACTGGAAGTCTGAAAAATCAAAAGAAGAATTATTACAACATCACCTCTAGAAATTCTGTGCATTTACCAAAAATTAAATGTACTTCCATAGTTATCTAATTATTTCGAATTATCACGATACACCTACCAAACGAATTTAATGAAAATTAATAGAAGGATTACAACATGAGAGTATATTATTTCACATGACTGGTCTCAAAATCATGCATGCATTATCCTTAGCTCAGAATACTTCATTGCAGGAATAGTATATTCTCGTGTGAGGCGAAGTCATGCAAACACGGAAAAATCATTCATGGAGTAATGAACGATATTTTTAATAACACTCTGATGAAAATTAAAATATAATAATAACGTATTACAAAAAAGGACACGAACGGAACTTGGAACATTTTTATTTTCACAGTTGTAGGAATGAAAAAACTTGGAACTACTAGACCCGGATTTTACTGGTAATAAATTCGCAGTCGCTTGTGCAGCTTGCTCTGGGATATTATCGGGAATTTCGGGATTTTCTTCAGAGGTGAATTTGTTGGCATAATTTTGATTGAAAGTGAATCAACAATGCTGACAATACAGCCTTTGGCATGGATGATTCGTTTCCATGGTTATTCTCAAAGTTTTACCGTTCGCTGTTTCCGATGAAAACAAGTTGATTTCAAAGAAGTGTAATAAATAAAGTTCTTCATCAATGTTGATAATATATGATGATATGAATTCTGAATCAATATATTTCTATTTCTACGATGTTAGTTGAAACATGATGATGATATCACTCTTCCCGTTATAGTGAGCACCAATTCTGTATCTAAAAAAAAATACTTGTTCGCATCATTCTCCTCTTATTTCAGTTTTCAATCACATGCGGATACCAAGGTCACTCAAAATAAAATGCCGGTTCGAAAGGAGCCGTGTATCGATAAAAAACGACACAAAAGGACATTCATTATGTTTTCATGCATATACATTTTTCCACTTTCGACATATGTATAGACCTAATGTATATATCAGCGGCGAATTGAGTTAGGTATAGACCACACAAAGCGTATGCGAGAGGGTATTCTTAGAAAATTAACGTTTGCCAACAATTTGGGATGCATCTTCTTCCACCTACAACAATTAGATGTATCGCGAGTGGCCAAAAAATACACTGCTGTACAAAACATCAAATTGAACAAGAATAATTATCCGAGAGCTATAATGCATCTCCACATGGGTAAAACTGCATTTATCATGCGATGTTTTTTTTTTTTCGAAAATTTTTTTTGGTACTTACGTATTTTTGTCTGAGAAACACTAATTCGATAATGAGAATGTGAAAAAACCACTAGTTATCGAAATATTTCAAGAAAAAGTTCGAAATTTCGCTTTCTTCTTCCTATTGTGTTGGATGCATTCAATGCAGCTACTTGCTCTTCTTGGACACTTTATATACTCATGATGTACTTCAATGACACATTTTTATATAGAAAATTCAACAGGAAATATGATTTTAATGGCGAGATTTCTATATTTAGTGAACAAGCATACCAGATGACGGTCATTTAATCAATAGTCAATCAAATACGAGATGTCAAATGTCAACAGATTGCTTTTGAATGACATTACACACGCCATTATTTTGAATGATATTCTTCCTTCTTTTCACTAAATATGGATAAATCACGAGGAAAACATATTTCTTGTTGAGTCAAATGATAGAAAAAAATGTGTCGTACATATTATATAAATTGTCCAATGATGGAGAGAGAAGGAAAAATTGTTCTAAATGCGATCCAGAAGACAGGCGGAAAAGAAGGTGAAATTTGTAACTTTATAGTGAAATATCTCAATATATAATGGTTTGTTCACATTTTAATTATTAAATTCGTATTTCTCAGACTAAAATACGTTAGTACCAAAAAAGTTTTCGAAAAAAAACCTTCGCATGATAAATGCAGTTTTACCTCCTCATGATATACAGGGTGTCCCATTGAGACACGGAAAAATTTCAACGGTGGGTAGAGCTACAGGGGGAGATAGGTAGATATACAGGGTGTCCCAAAATTACATAGAAAGATTGCAACCACGAATTCTAGGAACAGAAATAGTAAAAAAAGTTTATATGAACATCATATATCCCCGAAATATGTTTCAGTTATTCTTAGTACCATCATATGTTCTCCCGTTAAATGTTAAAATATTTCAAAAATTCCACTCTGATACATGCATAATAATGTTTGGCCATGGAGCAATTGCAGCAGTGTATTTCAAATGACAAATATCATTTTCAGAATCCTAATTGGTTTCCTGGTGGGCTATACAGTTGGAGTGAACCTAATGAATCTTGGAATGTGGATACTTTTAGATCAAATGTAATTGCTCGATTTGAGAAGTTTATTCATATGTGTGGAATACCACACCAGTAAATTTGCCAATTAGTCTAATTGTGTATACCTATATGTATACCTAATTAACGATTCAGACTTCTTGAACTTCGGGAAATATTCTTCTTGATTTCACTCAATGCTTACAAATAGTGCATCAAATTGTAAATGAGACAAAAATCACGATTTTGAACATTCCATATCTCTGAAATCTTTCTGGATAAACCCCAAGTGTGATAGAAAAACGATGGAATACAGGGTGTTTAATTTGGAATATCACTGTTGCTACTACTTTCTAGTAAGCGGCAACACTGCATTGTCGAAAATATTCTGAAAGAGGAAGGCGTGTTCTAAAATATAATCGTGCGCATTCCCATGGATTTATCTGGACTGATTCTCGATACAAGGATAGTGTACGCTCGTCGTGACATACCCTGTATATGTAGAGCTGCATCGACTTTTATAGACAGTTTTTTGTCTTTGGTTCCTGAATAACTATCATGAGGGTTGATATATGAGGAAATTATAGATATTTTCATTTGTTCATTTTGCGAATAATACTCAAAAAATCATTCCTGTTCAATTCATTCCAAGGATTTTGTATCCAGTTGAACATAAATAATCATCTACGAAATAGGCACAATGCTTAAAGTAGCATGAAATCTTTAACAAATACAAAAAGCTCAAAGTATTTTCCACAAACAATTATTTCCCTGGCTAATGCCACTCAAAACATTGAATTACATCCTCCCGAAATCTATGCATCGACTCGTATAAACGAATACTGATACAAGTGATTCTTTCCTGAATGTCATTTGATTTCGATTCATCCAGACCACGCTAGACACCTACAGACCAGTTTCGAGCTCTTTGATTCTCATCAGTGCAGGGCAGTCTCCAGCCAGTCCTAACATCGCTGCAGCCTAGCCAAACAAAAATCAAGTTGGCATCATAGTATTTATATCATCTCGTAATATGGAATCAAAATTCCATAATCACTTATCTGACGAAATAAAATACGTACACAGACGAGAAAATCATTTAAAAAAGGTACGTACATTCAATGAAAAAAATGATCGTGAAAATGTATTTCGACATCAATTTTCAACCGATGCTCGAATTCATTGATTTAATGACTATATCAATCCTTGAGAGGCATCAATTTCATCATCTGAGTTATAAAACGAAAAACATTTCCATGAGTAAATGAATATCAAGCTTTTTACCAATATTTTCTGTACATCGACCAATCACTTGCAGTGATCATAGCGATGAACCCAGGCCATTGATTCAATCACTTGGACATTATTTTTTAGCCATTCCCATAATGACTTTTGTAGCATCGTTCAATCAACTGTCCGTATTTGTTTAATGTTCGCTGACATCAATATAATAACAACAAACATCAACCTAAAAGCATGCCATACAGGGTGTGCCTCTTGAATTGAACGCCCTCCCAACTTTTTCATTCTTGCAGAAATGAAAAATCACTGAGGGGAACTGTTGGTTTAGATAACATGAATTACAAATTGATTCATGTTTTCTCGATTATTTATTATTATTAGTTTTTGATTGGTCGAAATATCCGTGTTAATAATAGAAAACATTATGTTTTCGATTTTGTATTTCGGCAGTTGATTGGACACTGGATGATAATATGCTGTGTTTTCGATTTTGTATCTCGTTTCCTGGTAGTTTCTTCATGGTATGAGGTCCATATCAATCCAGAAGTGAAATATATTATGATTTGATTATATTAATTATAATAATGTGATTCGAATTACCAGTCTGAATCCTGATGGTTATCCATAGAATGACCATTTTCCTAAAATATTATAGAATAAGTAGTCTAGGGTATTCTTTTCATTCAACCTATATTTCCTTCAGGCCTTTCAGCAATGATCAAATTCATCCGAGGATAAATTGTCGAATTTGAGCGATCTTACTGTCGCCCTGCAACCCTCGGAAACTGAAATGATTTAGGTGTGTCTCGAAATCAGCCTGCTAGACTTCACTAGCGACTTCTACGTCCAAAAAACATTTATCAAACTATGATTGTTCTAGCATTGACTCAATGCTTTCAATAACCAAACGCATCAGGAGATGGACGCAGTGTATTGTTATAATGTATAAGTTTCATCAACCCATGATTTCTTCAGCCAGACTCAATACTCTCAGACTAGAGCTCTGCGCGGGCCAGATTTTTGAGGCCCGCCCCGACCCGCATGTTTTTGAAATGGAACCCGACCCGCAGCAACCCGCACGGCATAAAATGTAACGCAGGCCCGCGCGGTCCGCAGTTGACAACATTTTAGCCCGACCCGCGTCATGACCCTCATGTTTACTCAAACTTGGCCCGCGTAGCTCACTCGGCCCGCGTGGCCACTCGGCCCGCATGGCTCACTCGGCCCGCGTGGCTCATTCGGCCCGCATGGCTCACTCGGCCCGCGTGGCTCATTCGGTCCGCATGGCTCACTCGGCCCGCGTGGCTCACTCGGTCCACGTGGCTCACTCGGCCAGCGTGGCTCACTCTGCCCGCGTAACCCACTTATGGAAAGAAACTTCAAATATATCTTGACGTAAGGAAAAAAATCCCACCATGCATTTTCACTTGATATCAATGATATGCTGATGTGTTTGAAGTGTTAATAATTGGATGATTGAATGCTATATCTTTATGTAATTTATCAATTGAAAGATACTTACCTCTAGATTATTCGATTGTAATATTTTCCTAAGGGGGTTACTCGACATTCGGCAATATGGGGACAATAAAAACGAATGCGATTTGTATAAATATATTGCTCCCAAGCTCTCATCGAAATAAATAAAATTAACTAAAGACTCATTATTCATGACCACAGTCACAGGCTATTGGGATTCGACTGATTTGAGGATCCCAAGAAAACCGAGTTCATTTTACAAACGCATGGGCGTCTGGATTGCTCAGAGTATCACGTCATTTCGAATGTGGGATTCTGCTACTAGGAAATGAAGACTCACAACCCACAACACTCCCGCAATCCACAGGGCCCGCCGGACCAGCACGGTCCGCGGAACCCGCACGGCCCGCGGAACCCTCACGGTCAGCGAATCCCGCACGGTCCGCGGAACCCGCACGGTCCGCGGAATCCGCACGTCCGCGGGACCCGCTCGATTCGCCGAGCTCATTTTTATGAATCGGCCTGCCCCGCACTTCTTTTGAATCGGCCCGACCCGCCCCACACGCTACATTCTTCAGGCCCGTGGCGGCCCGACCCGCGGTGCGGATCGGGTCGGGCCTAAGCCCGCGCGGGTTGGCCCGGCCCGTGCAGAGCTCTATCTCAGACATTAACAGAATTACCAAATACATCAGGTTATGGACGCAGTGTATCGTTATAATGAAGTTCGATCAACCAATGATTATGTCGTAGCATTGGTTCACTGCTCTAAGGCATTAACACAATAAACTGAATACATTAGGTGATGGACGCAGTTATTATTATAATGAACTATATATTTTCATTTATTGGTGAATGTTTTCAAGCATTGAGAATGAAACTTCAATGGATCAACCAAATATGAATGAGTCGTTGATGTTATGCTTGTTGAGCATAGCTCTATTAAAATATGCATTATCACAATGCGTCATGAAGATCAAGGGTACACAATATTGATCACTAGGTAGTCATTCATTTGATATATTTTTTACATTGTTCCGATTTCATAATATAGATGACTTTTCTCATTACTTTCATGAAATAACTACAGTATGATAATGATCTAGACTCCGTTATACCAACTAAATGATTGATTGACCAGTCACTGAAATTCATTATTTCCAATTGGTTTTTGGCATTGTACTGATAGAAAAAAACGTCATAGTAATGAATATGTAGTCAAACATTAGAAGTGATTGATATCAGGTTCATTTTTTTTCTGTGTGCTCAACGATATTTGAATATGGATAATTCATGTGATAATATTGATTAATCTGGAATAGTATACGAAGTTTGACGGTCTTATTCTGACTCGCCCTGTATTCATATTATAGTTATCTCGCCTCCCTTTCATTTTATTCTAGTAAGTATTTCACTAGACTCATCTACTATAATATCGCTTTACGACCTCGTCGTGAAATATCCAATATCATGGATTCGGAGACTTCCTTTCATCGACTGGAACAACCATAGTAATTCAGGGCTGCGCTCATTCTTCTGGCCCTTTGCTTAGACAATAAAACATACACAATAAGAGAATCCCCCGTGATAAAGCCCATAAGGAACCGATACTGATAAAAGACTACAGCTTCATTACTTACTGGGAGTGTCTAAATGTATTGTCTAACGGCTTGTTCGCATATATCTGTCTGTCTCTGGAAAATGAGTCTAACTCATTGGGCCTGGAATTTGAAATGGAATACGACTGGATGTTATTTCGAAGATTATCAATAGTGATACGAGACCTTCGAATATTTCACGCTTCAAGCAACATTTAGCAACAACATCGCAAGAGAGAGCGATAATTTTTGCAGAGATGTTCGCAGCTAAGTGCGAAAAAAAACGAAACAAGACCCTGTTCAACAACGATTGACCAATATTTGCCCTTTTATCAGTCATCTTCAAAGTGATGGAAAAAGCTATGAACATTAAGCTCATCAAATCAAAAAGGAACGAGGGAGAAATGTTGACAACATAAATATGGGCTTGGCAACAATTCTCCAATGGGGATCCAATAACTTGTTGGATATCAATGCAAACGAAACACAAGCAGACCATTTCTCTAGAAAAGCCGATCTCACATAAGCTTGTCAGGAGTAACCATATAACTTTGAAGACATGCTTGGTATTAACCTTCACGGAAAATCACGTGAGATCAATTGTTAATAGCGCATCCCAGAAACTTGGTTTTCTGTTTCGGGCCAGGAGCTATTTCACTTCCAGTCAGCTATCTATGATCTATAAGGCACAGATCCGACCTGTCCTGGAATACTGTTTCCATATTTGGAGTGCAGCACCCAAACATACCCTGAAACTGTTGGATTCTGTCCAAAAAAGGCCAATTCGTCTCGTGAGTGATGCCTCGCTCAGAAACTCACTCACTTCTCTGGAACACCGTAGAAAAGTTGGCGATCTGGCTCTATTTTATAGATATTTCCATGGACGATGCTCTTCTGAAATATCAACAATTGTTCCTCCCTTCGCAGTCCCCGCGAGATAAACCCGTCGAGTTGAGTCTTCGCACCCCTTCGTGATGGTCACTTTGGAGACCTGCAGGACATCTCTTTCCAAGGACTAGTTCATTCAACGAACAGCGAGGCTCTGGAACACATTGCCAAGGAAGGTGCTCCCCGAGGCATATAACTTCCAGAAATTCAAGAAGAACACCAATTCCTACCTCATTTTCCTTGGTTCTCACGATGTTCTCTAAACATTACAGGATATCCCTTTTCGTGGGAACCAGAACATAAAAAAAACAGAGACCCCAGGAATCAAGAATGATAGACAATATGTCTCACACTACCAAAGATCAACTGGAGATTCAACTTCCTACGTCACTCATATATGGCTAGCTTCATTAGAGAAACATGGGTAATCTCTAGCTGTAGCGTTAGATATGTATCGAAAGCATTCGACCGTGTTTGGCACTGCTCCATATACTATCATTATACGGCTTACCACCTCAGGTATGCCATCTTTTGTCGCTCCATTGGTGGTGGTCGGAGTATCGTTTGATACCATTGTCATCAATTCCGGCGTTCCACAAGGATCAATGTTGGCACCAACATTGTTCCTACTTCATATATGTATATCAAAGGTCAATTGGGAGTAACCACTTGCCCTATCCACAGCTCTTCAGACGATAGTACTCTCCATACTGTGTTCTCTTCTAGAATTTCCATTTCTCCCCAGGAAACTACGAGCTCACGACAATTACAGCTTAAGGAACCCACAACCCAGTTTATAGTTGAATTCAACATAATCAAAATTCGAGCCTATATTTCCTTCATTTAGATAGGCGGAACTCGATATGCCTAATATATCATTGTCTGGTGCCATCATTTCCACCAAGACCACTATAGCTATGCTCGATATCACCATCAGCAATACTCTCTCACGAGCAAATCATGCCCGATCGATCACAAAAGTAGGATTCTTGTTCCGTTCAAAACAATCTACTTCATACCTCCACAGCTTCTCATGATCTACAAAGCACAGATACGGCCAGTTCTAGAATACTGTTCCCATGAATGGGGTTCAGCACCCAAACATACGCTGATGCTCTTAGATTCCCTCCAGAGAACAGCCGCATTCGCCTGGTGGGTGATGCCACACTCACCAACTCTTTGGCCCTATCAGAACATCGTAGTTAAGTTGGCGACCTTCCACTTCTCTACAGAAAATGTTCCTCAGGAATCTCTGTTATAATTCCATCACTAGCAATACCTGTCAGATGAACTTGACATGCCCAGCCACGTAGTAGTTGTTTCTCTCTCGTTATCTACCATTTTCGTTCATTTTATGAACTCGTGTTTAACTTATAATATTGATTGTATGTACAGGGTGGCTGAAAGTCGAGTCTCATCATTGGATGGGATCTCGTAAACCGTAAGAGATACAGGGTCGAATAAATCATGCTTAAGGTTGAGCAATTTAAGCCTAACAAAATGACTATAATTGAAAAACTTCAAAGACTTCCAAATAGTTTTGGAGAAAACCTAGTATTCACGATTTCGTTTTCATTTTTTTTGCACATTTTCATTGCAACTTTTTCTGTTCTACAGGATGATGTAATCAGATTTTCAAACGGACATTCCGTCTTTGAGCAGTCATCATCAACTTCGTTTTTTTTTTAGACAGCCCTGTATATACTTTTTATTATGGATTTTGAGGCTCTGCAAGCAACATAAACATATTTATATACCGAACAAGACCTAAGAAAGTATAATGATGAGCGTAGGGTCGTAGTTCCTACGATTCCAAAATAATCAATCAATAGGAGCGCTCGGGTCTCACAGACCCGGCGCCACTAGTGTAAAGCAGATTGAAATTACCAAAATGTCCGATTTTTACATGTTGAAAAATGTCAACTTTCCATATTGTTAGTTGAGTTTTGAATTTTTCCGATTCCGTATGCTACTTTTCATTCTGTCTCACTACAAGTAATGACATGTAATGACTGTTGACATCATTTATTATATTGAAGAGAAACTGAACTTTTTGAAAGTAGAAGACATTTAGAAGACATTTTCATCTTGAGGTTCACAAGTTTAAGATTCTAAAGTAAGACAGGTTCCATATGTTCATTCCCAGATAAAATTGATTCTCTCTATCAGAGAAGTTTCTCCAATCACCACAATCACTGCACAAATATTTCTTGATTGATTTTCTAGATTGTTAACTCTAATATCATGATTTTGAAATTAATTGGAGTCCCAATACCTATATAAATATAACATCTTATGTGAATTCTCCCATGCAAGGTCATGAAGATTCGCGTTTTATTTGTAAACGTCATTCTGCTCTCACCACCGCTACCAGAGTGGAACAAATAAAACGCAACTACACACACTGGCACAATTAGGAGAACGGGCAAAATTTACACTAAGTTTGACATCAATTTTATTTCGACCTGATCGCTCGATTCAAATTTTTTTCTTCACGAAATGTAGCTTCATTCTTCATGAATACATCTGAAAAATAATAACCTTCAAACGATGAGTCCTTCCATCATATAAAGGGTGTAAAGAAAGTACGGATTTTTTGGTATTTTTTTAGACATCCTGTGGACTGAACCACTGATAATTGAAACGATTTCTCAACACCAAATTGGAGTCCAATCTATTCCGAATATTTTCGTTCTTTATTTATCTTGATATCCCAATTATTCAAGAAAATACAGAGTTTCAAAGGGAAGGTGGATATTGGTATCAATTTTACACCTCAAAACTCAAATTGGATCTGAAAATGTGTCGTTTCTTGACTGACCTAACCTAACCGTGATTAAACCTCTGACATAGGAGACAGAAGCAGTAGAATCAAATTGTTCATTTTGTTCACCTCGGCGATATAGTCTTTCCCTGCCATCTATTGAATTGGTGCAGATGCGGCTCTCATATGTTGAAAGAACATTGGCCCACTGGTCATTTTCAATTACTACAGCCCTCGCCACATCAGTAGGAGTCAAATCTCTCACGTTGAATCATCATTAATCAAATTTATGAATTTGGAATCGCTTGACTTTGACAATAATTAATGACATTAACGAAATAGCCAACGTTGATTAACAAAAATAGCATTTCACCAGAAGAACATTGGAGCAACTTTTATCACCCCTGCATATTCATGAGAGTATTCGTATATGTGTCTTTAAACAGTAAACCGATAGGTAAAACTGTGAACAATTCTCATCATGAAGTAAAAATCCTCACAGAAACAAGTTGAAAAACAACACGTTCTCCCCAGTTCGAGTTTTGAGATGCTAAAATTAATACCAATATCCACCTCTTCTTTGAAACTCTATATTTTCTTGGATAATTGGAATATCAAGATGAATGAAAAACGAAAATATTCGGGATAGATTGGGCTATAATCTGGTGTTGGAAAATCGTTTTAATTATCAGTGGTTCACTCCACAGGATGTCTTAAAGAATACCGAAAAATCCGTACTTTCTTTACACCCCTGTATATGATATAAAGACGAATCGTTTGAAGGTGGTTATTTCTCAGATGTATTCGTCAAGAATGAAGCTACAATTCGTGAAAAACAAATTTGAATCGAGTGATCGGTTCGAGAGAAAATTGATGTCAAACTTAGTGTAAATTTTACCCGTTCCCCTAATTGTGCCAGTGTGTGTATTTTCTCTTGGTGGAACATCGAAAACATTTTTTAACGAACTGGTTCTGTGATAATCAATGCATTATTTACTCTTGTCGATACCAAACACGATTCGCCTCCACCTAACTCATTGAGGAAACTTTCCTCGAAACTACAGAAAATCGTAAGAAACTTCTGGATCGAATTGCAGGTCCCATCATCCGGAACTGCTGTGGGTATCCCGAAAACCTGGAGAGCTAATATAATTTTTTCCCTGGAAGAAAAAGTTCCGCATCAGATCCCAAAGTGGAAGGTTCTAATTAATAATTGAACTTTTTTCCCATAGGAGAGGGTCTCCTTGCCACGGTTGTTTGTAATTAAATTGTTCAGTTCGGGATCAGATGAGTACGCGGTCAAAGAGTCGGAGTGTCGCAATTAAGTTGGTATCTCTTTTCGGAAAGTTTGTCTTCTCGAGCTCAAGAATGAAGTTGATAGGAGCTAATGATCAGGGGTGGAAGTTGGATTCATTGGTAATCCGATTTTCTCAATTTACTCCACAACAAAAGTTGCAACCGATCTAGAAATAGTATATTTAATAATAATAAAAATAATAATAATAATTCATTGCACTTAAATTACATATTACAAACTTATAACAAATACATTAGTAATATAGGTACACAAGCCAGTCACAGTTAACGTTCAGAAATAGGACAAAAAACGGATACATAATAATAGTAAATTGTTTTATTAGGATCAAAAGTGACACTTTGTTTGACAAGCGAATTTTGCATTTGCGAGGCGGAGCGTTTAGCGAAGCCGAGCGAATGCAAAATTTGCGAGTCGAACAAAGTCACTTTTGATCCGAATGAAACATGCTATTTTTTCTGCAACCGAAACAATCAACTCAAATAAACATGTGAAGTAATAACCACCAATGCCGTGCCATATGTATGCAATGCAACAAATATTGATAAATAATCCATGTGGTGAAAATATTCTACCTGCATTAACAGCAGGTTAGGATTCCAAGGATGTTCGAATTGTAGTTTCAATAGGTTTGTTCGCGTTCGAAAAATAAACAGTCCGAAACCATCAGAAGCATGCGCAGTTTCACGGAACTTGAGAAATTCGTACTGTTCTGTGGAATTGCGCATGCTCCTGATGGTTAATGTTTATATTTTGAACGCGAAAAAGCCTAACATAAATACAACCACACAGTGACATATTTGTGTATGGTGCTCTAATGGCAAATACCACGCCTCCATATTTGACCATTTGCCGTTGTGTCATTTATAAAGTGTCTTGTTTTATTGACTAAAATTACATAAAATGCCTCAAATTAATCCTGAACAAGTAGCAAGATTAGTTGCGTTAGTAAACGATGGGCGTAGTAAACGTTAGGCCACTCGTGCAGTGGGAGTTCATGAAGCAACTGCTCATAGAGCAATCCACAAGTACGAACAAACAGGAAGCCCCCGAAAAACTTCTCCAAGAGATGATCGCTTCTTGAGATTGCGGATTTTACGGAATCGATCAAATACTGCGGTAAATGTTCAGCAAGATCTTCGCCACATTCGTGATGTTGCAGTAAGTAAGCAGACGGTATGTAGACGTCTAAAAGAAGTTAATTTGAAAGCTAGGAGACCTGCAAAAGGTCCCAAATTATTGAATTCCTGAATGGTCGAATGTCTTGTTCACGGATGAGTCGAGGTTTTGCCTTAACATGGTGGATGGAAGGAAAATAGTGTGGAGAAGAACTGGTGAACGGTTTAATCAAAATTTAATAACAGAATGCGAAAGTTTTAATGGTGGGTGGTCCGTTATGGTGTGGGGAGGGGTTTCAATGAATGGAAATACACCCCTTCATGTTTTTCTGGTGAGGCAGTCGATGAATGCCAAAATTTACATTGACATTTTAGAGCAGTATGTCTTACTTTATGCAGAGTTAGTGGGCAATAATGTTATATTGATGCAGGATAATGCCCGACCACACACCGCAGCAATAGTGTGAAACTTCTTAGAAGCTACTGGTATTACGACATTACAATGGCCTGCGAGAAGCCCCGATATGAATCCTATAGAACATTTTTGGGATGAATTAGGGAGAAGGGTACGTTCTCGCGAGAGGTCTCCGGAAAGTCTCGCAGAAATGGCAGATGCATTAGTGGAAAAATGAGATAGTATACCAATGGAAACGATAAGTAACTCAATTTTCAGTATGCCTCGTAGATTAGAAGTTCTTAAAGTTGCAAGAGGAGGCAATACACGGTATTAAGCAGTCATCCCAGTTCATAATTTTATGTTCAATAAAAATGTTTTTTTAAAATTATTGGAATCAGTTTATTTCATTAGAAAATTGTTTCTCGATAAATTCAGAAAGTTGGTAATCTGCAAGGATTCAGCAAAAAAAGCTGTAATTCGGTAAATTTTAGATATAAATCAATGAATAAAAAAACAAAATGCTTGCAAAAGAAGCCTCTTTATTTTTATTTCTCAAGACAAATGCATTACCTACCAATAAAGAAAAAACGACCTACTATTTTTTTTTTGTAAGAAGATAGTGTTCAGAATGTTTCCGACTAATGTATACTTTTAATCCTTTTCAATGCTATTCAAATATTCCCGCTAAAAGACAAAGTGTCAAATAAAATACAGTCCACAAAATCGCTTTCAATTCAAATCGTTTGGAAGAAATAACCGATCACCTGAAATCGTTAGTGTGAATCGATCAGATAGGTCAGATGTCAAGTGCGTCACTTTTTTTAGAACTGAGTGAATACACTCAAATATGGAACATATTATATGTTCACTGTATTGTCAATATCTACTAGCAATATTTATCAGTATCCTTCCTAGCCCTTTTTATTTGCTTGTCTAATAAGGACGTTTCTCTAGCGATACCCGATGCGGGCCGTTAAAACCGAAATAATGCCGACCGAAACACCAAAATAACTAAGCCGATTTGGCGAAAGGCCTCTATATCACCGGCCGGAATCCCACAATTCCAAGAGTAATCCAGAGGAACCGCGAATACTGGCGCCGGATAATCCGAGTTGTCTGAAACGAAATAACCAATCACGATTGTCACCGCAGATGTTTGTTCGTACGCCGCTTTCTGAATATTCAACAGCTTCAGACTTCAGACGACATCTTCTCAGAGAATTTCGAATCATAGTTCGTATGGAAATTGTTCGTGAAATACACTGAACTCTATACACAGTGAACATAACATCAGTTCACACCAGCTAACACCCTTGAGTGTCTCCTGAGGTCCTGATTATTTTAGTGAGAATTAACACTGATATTTTTAACACCATCATAGGGTGTCATTCGTTCTAGTGATTCACACGAGACCAACGAGACGAGACTTTCATAAAGTCTCGTCTCGTCTCGCCGATGAAATATGAAGTCTTGTCTCGAGTCTCGTCTCGCAGCGTCCAGTCTCGTCTTGTCTCGCGTCTCGTACGAGAGTCTCGCAAATGTATCGCAATTTCGTCATGCATAATCTTCTCCCAGTCTAGTACGGGATATTCACATTTACCCACTTTTTAGGTATAACGCAGAAGTAGGACGAGGAAGTTACAAAAAAATAACATAATTTATTGAAAAATAAGTATCTAATAGGTACATACTAAAAGGCGTAGGCGATGCAACCGTGGCGTCGGCGGCACGGAAAAACAAAGTTATTCTATATCTTAGACTATTTAGCACAGAATGACTTATTAATAGATATTCAGGTAGTCATTCAATTTGCGATCTGTGATCTGTCGTTATTGCAGAATTGCCTCTTTATTCCGCCGCCGTAAGAGAGAAAATAGTCCGTTTTTGTTTCACGCATTATGTCGTTTAACAACAATCATGGATTGTGTTTTTAAAGTATTTATGAATGAAATGTTTTATCCATCTGTGCTAAATAGTCTGAATAGCGAGGTCCCAAGTCTGCAGTCGGCACGCA
This sequence comes from Phaedon cochleariae, assembly GCA_918026855.4. Taxonomy (NCBI): domain Eukaryota; kingdom Metazoa; phylum Arthropoda; class Insecta; order Coleoptera; family Chrysomelidae; genus Phaedon; species Phaedon cochleariae. The sequence goes on along the minus strand of OU896709.1, from coordinate 59,554,954 downwards.
GAAATATTTACCTGCAAGACTCTCGCACGAGACACGAGAAGCCTTGCACGAGACTCGAGACGAGACCAATAAGAGTCTCGTCTCGTGTTGTCCGAGTCTCGTCTCGAGTCTTGTCTCGAAAACGAGACGAGACCATGCGAGACTCTCGAAAACGAGACTCTCGCGGGCACCACTAATTCGTTCTTACATACAGTTAAGAACTACACTAGAGTACCTAGTGCTAATTCGATCGGTTCGTGTTATTCAACACCAAAGTGGTGTACTATACAATCATTTGGTGATTATTTTGACACTTCATCTGTTGCGTTTTTTTTTGGGTTACCATCCGTCCAGATCTCCCTGGACATGTCCGGGTTTTGGAGGCGTCCGGGGACGTCCGGGCGGGTCTTTAAAAAATTGTCCGGATGTTCTTCAGTTCAAACCACTGACATAAACTACCTTCATTAGTGAAAGTTTGCTCAAACATTGAATATTTGTAGATTCGTTATTATTTATGTGACTTAGTTTTGTTTCAGGCTCTTGATTCGGAATTTATTTTTTGTTTGACAATGTTTCTGAGTTTTCATTCGATTTGTGCAACAAAAAAATATGTAGTTAATATACCCGAACTATATAGTGATATCTCAAGTGATATTCACCAATCACCTTTGAACTCATTCATATGTATATAAAAATGGAGTTTTAAAATCCCCGCTGTCCGGATTTGGTCCGGATTTTCAAGTAACAAGGCTACTCGAAAATCCGGTTTTCACATTTTAGAGATGGCAACCCTACGTTTTTGCTTTCACTGATGATATTATGATATACAAATATCTTTCGAATATTTTTGTATTGTGAAAACACACTTATTGGGTGTTATCACGCTGAGAAGCGGTGCTTGCTTGTCTCCATCTGAGTGTTGAATATCACGACTCTCATATTCTAACATTAGTATGCAGTGTATGAAATTATCCATTTGGTAGTGAGAGTTGAGACATTACGAAACATCTCTGAGCTGATACCATTTGAAGGCTGTTGAGACAAGAGCGTCGAAGGAGCGCTAGTGTCGCCATCTATCAAGATATTTAATCAATAATTTTCTGTGCACAGAATTCATGCGTTGATATTCAATTTTGTTCTCCAATCTGGTTCTATACAGGGTGCCCGTAATTCGAGCTCATACATAGGGATCTCGGTTATCTTGAGAGATACGATGTTGTTCAAATTAAGACAAACATTATATCATATTTCTTTATATTTTTTAGTTTTTTAGCGACAATGGAAGTTCAAAGTCTTTCGATATTGTGTCTTACAGCGAAAATATCGTTTTATGCATAATTAGTTCAAATGGATTTGTTTACTTTTGCGTGAATAATGCTCCCCATTTAGAAAACTAACTTGCAATCTTCCTCAATTCAAAGTAAATTATCATTATATTTCTTCTAGAAATCATTGTGCTCACCTTTCCGGAATGATTCCATCAGCTTGATTTCCTGCTATTTATTTCTTCCTGGCAATATATCGTGGTAGGTACTTACGAACTCACACAGGAAAAACCTAGTTTTTTCAGAAATAAATTCGAGATAAAATGGCGTCGAGCAACGAGTGCCTTAAACTTTTGTAATACAAAGGAGTGGTCGCAATAAATTCCAGTTAAGTGTCTTATAAATATATTTCGGAACAAGCCATTGTAGCTGTTGAGTGGAAAAATAGCTAAGAACCAGTGTTGTTCACCAAACGATTCTTTTGGGTTTCAACATCCATCTAACACAATAATTTCTGGAAGAACATGGGGAAAGATACTCAACTTCAACAATATCAATAATCATGAAAGCCATTACAATGGAATCAAACATGACGAATGGGGTGCATAATTATACACCAAGGTAGCAAAGAATATATTCAATCTATATTGTACCCAGGAAGCAAGATTCTCGATTCTCGAGGCCTCAGCAAAGGGATATACAAGGTCTCGTCGAAATAATATTCTCTACTTCCAACCCAATAAACACAGCTACGTGGAAAAAACGTTGAATTGTTCAAGTAACGCCTCTATTATTCATCGTTGAAAAAACGGCAAAATGTCGTTAGGCAATACGTTTTATTCTGGTTCTACAGTAACGTTACCTCTTCACGTTGATTCATCGTAACTAAGACGTTGCACACGTAGCACACGTAATGTGAATTCTACTGATATATACCGTTTTATTTCAGTTCCGACGTAACCATTCAAATCAACAGTTTCTTAACGTTTTCTATAGGTACGTTTCCAACCGATTTAAATATAACGATGTATTTTGGTTTCAAACTTGGTTTCAAAGTAACGTTGCTGAGATACGAATTCTGAACGTTGATGTTAACTCTAGAATTAAACGTGAAATTGCAGAATTCAAGTAACGTTGATCTTCTAGATTGAATCAACGATGATTTATCTTATCGTCGAATCGATACACGCTAAAAAATATTCATTTAAGGAATCACAATTCTTGGTAGTGAAATATTTCTAGTACATTGTAATGAGAAGCCTAGACTTTCCAACTGCCAAAACACTTAGCTTCAATAAGCCATTAGTAAATTATACCAGTATGAAAATCACATTTGAATCATAGGGAGGAGTACTGTGTTTCGGAGTAATCATTATCAATTTACTAATACGAAATCGCAGCTGTGTTATTCACTATTCCCCATTGTGAATGCAACTCACGAACTCTGGTATAATCCATTCAGAAGAAGAATGAAATTTTCTATCAACAGTTATTGAAATGTATTGAAAAATATTCACTATCATCGCGGTGAAGAGGATTCTAGAAAATGTTGAAGTTTACTATTCCAATTAGAATTGAACAACTATATCAAATTCGTTATTTGTTAACATGATTTGAATACAAGGTTTTGCAAGGTAACTTATAACTGGAAACCCAAAACAATTTCACTCTTCTAATACAACATCATGAACTATTCAGTTAATTTGAAAATATACCCGCGTATCTGATTAAGAAAACATTCCATGGATTTTTTCCATTATGGTTTGACTTCAGTCAACTTCAGTTATTCGTTGGTTGTTCATTCTCGCAGTATGTTGTGCTGTGCATGATCTACAGAAATCAGATTGTCAGTGCTTGCCAGTGAAAATGAACCCTTCGAACCTCGCAGCTTCCTTCAACTCTCTCCTCCGTAATACAAATTCCATATTGTATTTTCCCAATTTCCTTCAGTTATCAGTACACGTATAGACACTGTTTGTTGAATACGTTTGGTTGTGCTATATCTACCGAATGGGAATCATGTCTGAAGGATAGAAAGTTGATTTTCAGAAATCCCTTCAATCTAATGGAATTGGTCATTTGTATCCACTGTTTGCAGGTAAGCATATTTCATTTTATAATGATCTAGTGATGAAATCATATCTATCAATTGATATAATGAGTATTTTTAATATTTCATATTATAAGAATCAACTTTAAACATGCCTCATCGTGTTTAGGCGTTATTACATACTGTGGACCCGTCCCCTAGGATGGTAAAATTTACTATTCTCTCGTGTGCAACTTCATATATTATACCCATATATAAAACTCATCTACCGAAATGTAAAATTTACAATACGTTTTTCAAATAACTTATTATAAAAATATAAACACAAAAAACTATTTGTATAATCATGGCATGTTGCGCGTACACATACAATAGTAGATTGTTATATCAGGATAAAATGTGACACTTTTTTTGACAAGCGAATTTTGCGTTCGCGAGACGGAGCAACCGCGAAGCCGAGCACGCAAATAATTTTGCGAGTCAAACAAGGTCACTTTTGATCCGGATGAAACAATCTATTTTTTCTGCAATCGAAATAATTTATATCTAATTCATAAAATATAATAATTGAAGTTACCACTATATTGACTCACTTGTCAGTGTAACAGCAGCTATCAAATCAGCTGTCATACGACACAGTTTTAGTTCCTAGGAGTTAAACTTCAACTTTACCTCCTAGACACTAATCATTTTATTATGTCAGTAAGGGAAACATCAACTTTAAGAGCTAATTTTGGTACAAAAATGGACGACTTTCGAGTCGATTGCAGAAAAAAAAGGAATTGTTGCATCAACGAAATATTATTTATGCTTTTTAAATCAAACATACATGATCATTTCATGGAAGCAGCTTGTTAAAAACAAGAATGTAGTTCGATCGAATTTACAATATAATATCAAATCGAAACAAAATACCAGGTGTCACAAAATATCTAAACAAGATATATTTTTAAACTCATTTCAAGATTAATTTTTTGTCGCGCATATATGACACTTACATCTGCTTTATTCAATTAAATGTTGCTTGATTCAACGAATCCTTTTTTTTTTCGTGTACGAAAATACTTATTCAAATAATTATTGATATTACGATTTACAGCGAAAGGAGTGGATACTTTTGAACAGCTATCAGATGCCGTAGTAGAATGTATAGTAGAGGATTTAATTATTCACTTACCCATCTTTTTTTTCAGAGAATTGCGGACATTCAACCTAGTTTGGTGTATAAAAGAAATAAATACAGTCAGCTCAAACTTACCATGCAGCCAATACCTATTTTAGTAGGTCAAAGCATTCTCAACATAGAAAAGTCATTCGTCAGTGTGAATGATATTCTCTGGGAAATGGAGTCACCTTTGAAAGCTATCGATTTGTGCTTTAAATGTTTTAATGCATTCAATGCCAAATATCCTGCAGAGAGTGAAATGGTATGGACATTTGTGCAACAATCATTTTATGAAATGTTTACTGATTATGATGGTGAGTTTATATCTGTCAAGTCATTACAACAGGAGTTGAATAATTAATTAGGTATCAAACTTGATACTAGTCTGTTCAAGTATTTTGTGAAACAAAATGTTTGTCGTTTTATTCTTATCATTTTGTTGATATATATATGTATATGTATATATTTGATATGTAGGTATACAGTGTGTCCACATTGTTAATTGGGATTGTATTGGTAACTTCCAAACCGTACTAGTAAGAAGGTCGGTTACATGAAGAAAATGTTGCGTATCAAGAAACATCATCCAGCGGCAGTGAAAATGAATTGAAAATATCAGTGCCAGTTCTTGAGATATATAACGATTATAGTTTTCACCGCTAGATGATGCTTTCTGATACGCAACTTTTTCTCCATCTAACCGACCTTCTAACTAGTATATGGTTTGGAAATTACCAATAAAATCCCATTAGAGAAGTGGCCACCCTATTACATAGTACAAACATAATATTTATATGTTCAAGAAAGGAGTATATGTTCTGTTATGTTTTATTGTTATGTTCCATTTTTTTTAATTCCAAATAAACATCATGTGAAGTGTTCGAAAGAAAAGTACAGAATTTAATTTTGTGTACCTATACCTGCTTCATCAATCTTATTCTTGCCATCAGTGAACTATTTGCATCTATGAATAATTGATGAAAGATACAAATCCAATTGAATGTCCTAGACAATAATTCCAACTGATTTTATGTTATTTCAGAGATACACTGAACTGCTTATTACTCTATTCATATATATATATTGAAATATTTTATACCAGATGTCCCAACAAGATAACGGTTTCTAAAAGAGAATATTTTTCTTATATAGCTTACGAAGAGAAACATATCCTTGAAAGAAATCAATGGTCATAGATACACTGGATGATTTTCGTTAGGATATTTTCTCGAAAGCAGCAGGAGAACATAGGTATTATTTTCTTAGATATACCGTCGTGTAGAAAATTGTGGAGTCTAATTCTAATTTTTCAAGACAAGGTTCGTTTAAATCCATGACAAATTGATATTCATCATACAGTTAGTGAAATGGATGAAACTGTAAATCCTTTCGGGTATGCAGTCAAAGTAAAACAAAGTGTACTCTTGTTTCTGTTCGAGCTTTCGGATCTTTATTGGCTCTTCATCAGGAACTCTATAGGTATATAGTGATTTCATTCTTTTTACTAATTCCGTATTCATTTATATCCATTACAGACAGATGCAAAAAACAAGTCGCGGTTGGATGATGTAAGCGCTCTTATTATAGAAGTGGCTAGAGGTGTTATCATTACCCAAGTGCTACACATGTTCATTGCATCTGACTGTACCTCATATACTACGAAATGTACGTGCAGTTTACTATACTATAACAAAAATAGTAATATGTTATGCTGATTCCTAGTTTCTATTAATATGTCCTATAGTAAATACTACTGAAATAAGCATGAGCGGTTATAATATCCACGATAATAATAAATACTAAGTCAGTATAGTAAAAAATACTATCCAATATTGATCCGAGTATACTATTTCCGATAGTGAAGTAGTGGATGTGAATCATAACTTTTTCTCATGGTAAGTTTGATTACATTGTATGAAGTTCATTACAGTGTACGGAAGAGCGAATATTACAGCTGCATCATGTTCAGCCGCAGTATTTGTGCATCGTTTGATTTACTGTTCCTCATAGTGAGTATTCATAAAATTCGAAGGGTAATGAATTTCCTCCGTTTCTAATTAAGGGTACTATCACATCGTGTAGCCAGTGCCTTGAATAGTTTCACTTGAACTGAATAGTAAAGTTTACTGGGAGGACTGTCTGTCCATATATCAACTGTTTTTACCAGTGAAATTCACTTTTATGCTAGTATTTCTTACAGGCTTTTTCTTTGCGTGTATTACTACCAATTTTAAACGTAACTAAAACGTTTCTGAGGCATTAGGTGAAGTAACGTTTCCATTTTCACTACGGATCAATCTTTATTATCATCGCAAATTGATTAAAAATAATGAAAATAACCAAAATACAAATACAAGATTCATAATGTGTATAGTCCTAGATCCTAGATATCAATGGAATCTCAATCAGATAGGTATCACTATTTTGTTTTCGACTCGAGACTTGATGGCGCCGTCATTCATCCGTTTCTTCGCAAACTTCAACCAGTCCTTGGTTGCATCTGCAATATGGACATCAGTTACTGCTTCAAACTTCCTTTCGACAGCAACTGCATAAATTATTCAATATGAATATAATGAAAAACGAAAAAAGAAATTTACATACCATAAATTAGTTGGATCACCTTTGTGTCCTTGAGTGCAGCCACTTTTCCTTTGCCTTTTTATTTGTAAAGACGAACTAGCTCATTGGTTCTCAAAATCCTCCATGTATGTTCCTCTGGAGAATTGCCAGCAATTGACTTCAATTTTGTTATCTGAAATTTCGGCTCATTTGTGATCGAAACAAATTCTGGAGAATCAATGATAATTATTTATGAAATGTCTGTCTCATCATCCCTATCAATGTTCCTGAATATTGAGTACCGGTTTTCAACAATTTTCCAACCTTTATTTCATCAACGCATTCAAGAAGTGTTTCATCTACCTTCTATACACGTTTCATCACCGTTATAAGAGGTGGTTAGACAAAACGACCCCAAATGAGATGTGATTTTTCTCGACCGAGAATTTATAACTATGAAATATAATTGAAACTCCATGATATAAATTTGTGCAAGTTGGACCAAGTACCTACCTACTGCATGGGAGTTTGTGAACCTTCCGACATGCAATCGTCTTCAAGAGATGACCATTGGAAATATTCGGAATTTGCGCAATACATAGGTAGAATTCAATAATAAAGTGGATACTTACCAATCTCAATAATCTCATATCTTCTCACATCCACGCATAACCTCTGAAGAATCACAATAAACTGTTAACCTTAATGGCGTCAGACGAACTGTGAGCATACTGGCGAGTGGCGGTGGCGGACTGCCGATAGGTCAGGTTCATTCAATACGAATACTTTTGAATAATGCATCCAACGGATCGAACACGAATTTTCAGAACGTTTAATAAACGTTAAAAAAGTTGTAATTATAGAACGTGGTATTAAGGTCGCTCGAAGATATAGTTGTTATTCAATAATTCATTCAACGGATCGTACACGTAATTTCATAACGTTTAATGAACGTGAAGAAAAAAGTGCATGAAACGTGGAATAACGGTTTCTTGAAGATATAGTTGCTATGGAATAATTCATTCATCGTATCATACACGTAATTTCAAAATGTTTAATGAACGTAAAAAAGTATCTATCAATTCAAAACTGGAACATTATAGATTGCCCGAAGATGAAGTTATCATTGAATAATTCATTAAACGGATCATTCACGTAATTTCATAACGTTTAATAAACGCGAAGAAAGTAGTGATTGAAACGGGGAATAAAGGTTGCTCGAAGATATAGTTGCTATTGAAAAATTAATCAACGGGTCATACACGTGATCTCAAAACGTTTAATGAACGTGAAACAGAGTAGTAATTGAAACGTGAAATATAGGTTGCTTCAAAATATAGTTGTTATTGGATAATTGATTCAACAGACTTTATACGTGATTTTGGAACGTTGAATGAACGTAAAAAAAGTAAGTAATTGAAACGTGATAAAGAGGTTGCTCAAAGATTCAGGTTGCTGAACAATATCATACTCGACGTTATTTCGATGTTTTATGAACCTCATTGAATATACGATGAGGAATCACGATAATGACACGTTGCATACTGGTGGCTATATAGACGAGTTGAATCATTATCGTTTATTATAAGTTGAATCAACGTTTGGCTGAATATACGTTACGAAAGTAACGTTGCGAAATTCAACGAGTAACGTTTAATCAACATCCACTACTATACATAAACGTATATTACACGTGTGTGTGTGTTTATTGGGAAGGTGTATATTGAATTTGTTTCACCAGTATTAGCAATATATAGGGATGAGGATTAGCAGAGTAAAAACAAAGTGTAAACTCTTGTTTTTGTTCAAGCTTTCAAGTCTTCATTGGTTCTTCATCAGGAAGGCTATACACATTAAAATTGATATTAAAATGCAATCCTCATTATTGATTAATAACACACTTACGGAAATTGAGGTCGTATTGGAGCCCACTAAACGGGAGCCAGCATATCATAGTTTCGTGAAACTGTAATGTAGACCTATTGACAATATTGAAGAACTTTTATTTCAACCAATCAAATTTTAAATAAATACAAAAAGCTCAGAGTCATATCCACACAATGTTCATGAAATGATCAACAATGGTAGATTTCGGGAGAAAAACAACTACTTTCCTGGCTAATGCCACGCAGAACATCGAATTACATTCTCCCGAAATCTATGCATCGACTCGTATAAACAAGTGTTTCACTCCTGAATGCCTATTGATTTCGATTTATGCACTGGAACTGAATGAAATCATTATCGAAGTTCATTTCATTATCATCTGCAATGGCTCTTTCCTGTTCCTCAATGTTACTGACATTATGCTTCGCTATATTTTAACCACATTATAAAGGAATAAATCGAAGTTGACCGTATTATACTGCGGTATTATCAACGATTGATGATTGTTAATATTTTATTATCATCAAAACACTATTTACGAACCTAACCTAACTCAAAATCTTATCCTCACGTCAGCAGTTTCCATCCTTCACTTCCCGTCCTCATTGATTCAAAAAGTACCTCTCAGTTTGGTCCCATCTTTATTGAGATATCGTATAGCCGATGCGCCATATAGGTATAGAAATAGTAGATATATGGTGAAACTACTTAAGGCCCGTATTTATAGGCGCTCCTTAAGGTGACCTCGTACCTTAAGGCATCCTTAAGAACCAGTTCCCAATTTATAAATAGATAATAAATAAATAGCGTTATTTTCCTTCAGACTTTCTAAAAAAGTATAGGAATAGTCAGGTTGTTACAAATATATAAATCCGAAACTAGATAAATGACAGATTACATAATATGATAGACGAACATTATATACAAGAGAGAAACATGGTCATTTATGAAAATATTCGTTATATAAGCGAGTAGAAACACTTTTCTATGAGAAATGATTTCAAGCATTATTTGAAAGAAGATACTTTTGTTGCGTTTTTCAAATATTCAGGTAAGTTATTGAATGTTCTAGGACCTAGGATATTTGGTGTATTACTCATAATATTTGTTCTGCTTGGTTGAATATAGAATTCTTTCCTCGAGCGAGTATATTCACATCATGTTTATCACTGTTGCGAGCAAACAGTTGCTTGTTAACAAATACATAGATACTTAATTCAAATATAAGGAGGCAGGGCAGCTTTAATATCTTCAAGCTTATGAAAAAAGGTTTGCAGGAATCCATTCTTTGAATGCCCATTGAACTTCTTACAGCCTTTTTTTGAGCTAGAAAAATATCCTTCGCTGATGTAGATGACCCCCAGAAACATATACCATATCGGATACGTGAGTCCACTTGAGCAAAGTAGAGACTGCACAATTGATTTAAATTCAAGGTATTTCTCAGAGTCCTGAGTTGAGAATTTATAACATTAATTTTTTTCACAATGTATTCACAGTGCTTATTCCAGGTAAGACATTCATCAAAAAATACGCCTAGAATTTACCAACCTCCTGATTCGTGTTTAGGGATGACTCACCCACCCTAAAGCTCAGATCATTACATTGTTTTTGTCTCGTATGGAATCTAGCTGATGAAGTCTTGCTGCTATTAAGAAACAAATATTTATAGTCATGATATGAGCTCAAAGAAAGCCTCAAGGAAATGTTGATTCCAAGGAAGGTAAAGAGAGGTACTCAGAGCTTTCCTTGGTTCAATTTCTTGTATTATTTCAGGTTATCATATGAATTCCATGAATGGCATAATGACATTTAATGTATGCGTATATCAATTTCCAGTAGAAGCTGATTCAAGTTCGAATTGAAAGGTTAATCTTTTTTCATTTAATCAGGTACAAATTATGGAAACTCAGCAAATTCACAATTATATATATAGGTATCATCTTGATGATTTGTTCATGAAATTGAAATACATACATTTTTTAAATGATACTCATATTTATAGGAACAAGGAGGATATCGAGTAAAATGAATATACATTTTCAATGAACAACCACACAAAATCACAGATTCATTCAAAGTATTCAATCAAATGGATATTTTTCTTCTCCCTGGCATATTAATCCATTGCAGTTTAAGAGAATCCGTTTTTAATAGAGTAATTTGGTATTGTAATTTTCCAACATCGTCATCGATAAACCCTTCATTCATTTTGCGGAACTTTCGAAATATTTTGTCTGTGATCGAAGCAATATATTATTGTTAGGCCCAATTTGTAGCAACCTTTGAAGATTATTACTGGATTATCAGAATCTGTCGTAGTCCACACTCAACAGTAAACATTGTTAAATTCGACATTTCACACTTTGTGACAAACAGGTGACATGAAACAACAAATTTGGTCACAGAACACTAAAAGTATACACTTTTGCAAAGTGTAAGGGCTCCTTTTAGAAGGAATACTCATGGGAGGTCTTCAAAACGAGTTTAACGTCAAGTACTGAGGAGTCCTCAAGGAATCCTCAGATAAGGAAGACTTGAGGAGCTCTTGAGGAAAAGACTATAAATACGGGGCTATAATCGCGTCAAACATCTAAATTCAGCGTCACCAATCAGGGTGCATGACGCGCGAAGCAACAAACAAAATCACCGCACCTCACCTGTCACTGAATATTCAATGAGGTTATGAATATTCGTTATCCTGAACGCCACTGCGGAGAGTGTTTGTTACGTATGCTTCTGTGCTCCAACGTTTAGTGTAAACAAAGTGTGCGAGGACCAGCAGTTTACCGGATTTACTGCTACGCGAAACGCCTATTTCCTATCCTCCAGCTCGACATATTCGGAATATCTCACGTGCAAGGTTGTCTCTGAGGACACAGATAAGGCGATTTGAAGTTTCCTCAAGAACAATGGTTGCCATACTCCAATGACAGATGTGATCATGATAATTTACTACGAATACGTTCTTTATGAAAATGCAAAGAATTGGTCAGTGGGATGTGACCATCAAAAATACTTCTGATGATTTTAATTCATTGAAAATACCTTCTGAATCAAGAAGCAATTCGTCGCCTTCCTTTATCAGACTTGAAACTGACAACTGAGCTTGTCGAGATAGAAGGAAATCGGGTTTCAGCAAAACCTGCAGATCAGATAGCACAGCACAACATAATTGAGAAGTCAAAGGAGTTGTTCCAGTGTTGATCCACCACTTTCGACTAAATGGAAGATCTTCCTGCTCAAGTGTGGAAACGATTCTCATGAATAATACGCGCAAACCTATTTTGCCATCTCCCCAATGTCTGACTAATTATTATCTGAAGATTCAGTATCAAAGAAATATCCGTTACGTTTTCTAGACCAATTCACAGAGCTATGAATAGAGCAAAGTGGTTACTATGTTTTTCAAATAGTAGGGCCCAGTGAAAAAAAAAAGAATCCACTACCTTGTTATAAGATAGAAATCACAAAATTGTTTTTTTTTAATGTTCTGGTTCCCACGAAAAGGGATATCCTGTAATGTTCAGAGAACATCGTAAGAACCAAGGGAAATATAAGGTAGGAGTTGGTGTTCTTCTTAAATTTCTGGAGGTTATATGCATCGGAGAACACCTTTCTTGGCAATATTTTCCAGAGCCTCGCTGTTCGTTGGATGAACGAGTCTTTGGAAAGAGATGTTCTGCAGGTCTCCAAAGTGACCACGAAGGGGTGCGAAGCCTCAACTCGACGGGTTGATCTCACCGGGACAGCCAAGGGAGGAAAAATTGTTGATATTTCAGAAGAGCATCTTCCATGAAAATATGTATAAAAAAGAGCCAGATCGCCAGCTTTTCTACGGTGTTCCAGAGAAGTGAGTTTGTGAGCGAGGCATCACCCACGAGACGAATTGCCCTTTTTTGGACATAATCCAACAGTTTCAGGGTATGTTTGGGTGCTGCACTGCAAATATGGGAACAGTATTCCAGGACAGGTTGGATCTGTGCCTTATAGATCATAAGCAGCTGACTGAAAGTGAAATAGCTCCTGGCCCGAAAAGTTCACCAAGTTTTTGGGATGCACTTTTAGCAATTGATCTCACTTGATTTTCCCAAGAAAGATTATTGCTGATAGTATTACCAAGCATCGAAATGGAGGTCTTCAAAGGTATGGTTACTCCTGACAAGCTCATATTGGGCACAGTGAGATCGGCTTTTCTAGAGAAAAGGCATGCTTGTGTTTTGTTTGCATTGAAATCTACCAATTTATTGGATCCCCATTCGAGAATTGTTGCCAAGTCCATATTTATTTTGTCAACATTTCTCCCTCGTTCGTTCCTGATTTGCCTGGCTGGTATTGGAGCCCTGGAAGAGAAGAGCGAAGCTGTGTACTGGACATGAAGTTGTTACCAACAAATCGGCTCGCTGGTCGAGAGCGTGAATGCGCTGAGTTCGCATGGGGACTCTCACCGAGACATAGGTTCGAATCCTAGTTAGGCCATGGATGTTTGTGTTCGTCTGCTTACCTAACCCCGCCCAAGTTTTGACTTATGGGGCGTTTGGTCCCAGTGCTGGGACCAACGAGGTAACGCAATTGCAAGAAAAAATCGTTGATATGGAGTAGCGATAGTGCTAGAATTGATCCTTGCGGAACACCAGCATTTATGATAAGAGAGTCAGATGAAACTCCGTCGACCACTACATGGAGAGACCTGTTTGAGAGGAAACTAGCTAGCAGAGAACATAGCTGGGGAGGCAAGCCATAAGATGGAAGCTTGGCGAGGAGTCCGTGCCAGACTCGATCGAATGCCTTGGAGACATCAAGTGCCACGGCTAAGGTTTCACCATATTCTTCAATAGATTACTAGAGACGTAAGCGAGCAGGTCACCAGTTGGTCTCTGATGCCGGAGACGCAAGCCATATTGCCTATCGTTGATAATACCTGAATGATGTTGCCGAGACAGCAAGAAACCAGGTCAGATGTCATCGAAATTGACAGATAATATTGCCATAAGTCGATGATTCGAATTCTACTTTTTCGAATCTTGCTGACCCGATTGGCTCAGAACACATATGTATTTGCTCCCAACAATACGTCCTTGATAAAACTGAATCTGATTAGAAGTCACCCTGTATGTGTTTTCTCTGAAACGGACCGATTCGATGAATGTAGGTAGTGAAAGCCCAGATATGTGGAGGTGTGGCATTGTTGTTCCTTTAATTCCCGTCGCCTCGAATGAAAGATTCACGGAGTGTGTAGTCGGTGCTCGTGTAAAAATAACTCTCATTGCCGATCCGTACAATTTGCCATACCGTGGCGCAATAACATTAATTAACTGTCGCAGAGGAACAATTCAGCGCCCACTAACGTCCGATGTGGTGACCCTGAAGGTGAAATACTCCGGGTGGACGTACCAACGGGGCTCTTGTAGTCGCGTCTGCGGCATGCTCTCGAAGATAATAAGTCAGTGTACTCTTTGATGTCGGTTATGTAAACGAATGTTTCCGAAAAAAGTCGGGACTGTTCAGTACCGTGAAAGATGGTGGCTTGAAATGATTTTGAACCTTCAAGAGTGATAAATATTAAGGAAAAATTCGAGAAAAAAAAAAGATATCTTTATCAAAATCTATCGGGTGGTCACAAAAAAACCGGAAGTTCTTATCTTCCTCGTGGTTTCATCATTTCTCAACCGAATTCGAATTTCTTGGCATCGTTTCATAGCTAAAGGGCTATAGTATACAGTGGAATATTTGAAAATTTCATAATGAACAAAAACAAAATGGCGGATTCTACCAAAGTATTGTCATTTACAAAAACCGTTGGAGAAAAAGAAAATCAGGTTTTTTCCAACCTGTACCGATGTCATCTTAGACTATTCATTTCTGAAGAGAATGAGTACTCGAACATCGAAATCGAACAAATAATCCAGTAGATATATACACTCATTTCTTTGCAATTTGTTATGGAGTGAATGGTGAATGTGTTAATCTCGAATAAACGATTATTATTTTGCTTCAAGCTTCATGAAAATTCAATCGAATTTGGCTTTCTTAGAGTCATTTCAAAGATAAAGAACTGTTGTACACAATGGAACATTTGAAAATCCAATAATTGAAAGAAACAAAATGGTGGAGAATCCAGAATTTTCGTGATTTTTAAAAATCTCTGGCGTATAAAGAAATGTTTATTCTTCCAATCACGACCGATACAATTTCAAATCATTGATTTCTTAAAAGAATGAGCACTCGATCATCTGAATAGAACAATTAGTCCTGGAGAAACACGTTCTTTTTGGCAACGTGCTATGGAGTGAATGTGCCAATCCCGTGATAAGAATTACATTTAGTTTGCTTCTGGCTTTATCAGAATTCAATCGAATTTCGATCAATCAGTACACAGTGGAACATCTGGAAATTCCATATTTGCAAAAGAAATGGAGTATCCCTAATTTGAGTGATTTTCAAAAACCGCTAGCGAATAGAAAAATGTTAACTTTTCAATTCAGAACCGGGGTAATTTTATATCATCAATTTCTAGAGAGGATGAGAACTTGAACATCTGGATTTAACAAATAGTCCAGAACTTTTATGCACTTTTTTGCAATGTTATGAAGTGAATGTGCCGAAAAACGAACTTCTAAAAATATATTGCCATCTGATTACAACATACTAACAGCAACAACAACATAACATAATTCATTATTTAAATGTATAGGATGGTACTCCTGTGCATACGGCATGCGCAACTATTGATTATCTCAATAACAGAGTTCCTTATCTAATCGAACCAACAATGTGGCCTCCAAATAACCCGGACTTGAACTCTCTAGATTCTAATGTCTGGGGTACCTTACAGGAACGGGTATTTACAAATGAGAGAAACTTCGAGAACTTGGAAGATTTGAAGCAAATAATTGATTATTGCGTGGAAAATGCGATGCTTGAGTTAGAAATAGCCCGGTCGATACAGAGCTGGCTCAGTTTCGTAGTTGAAGCAAAAGGGAGACACATTCAGGTAATTTCAAAATTCGTTATGTTTTGACTACAACTAGTATGAAGTTTGTTCGATTCAGTTGTTCGAGTGCTCATTCTTTTAAGAAATCAATGATCTTAAATTGTATCGGTCCTGATTGGAAGAATATACATTTCTTTATCCGCCAGAGATTTTTGAAAATCACAAAAATTCTGGATAATCCACCATTTTGTTTCTTTCAATTATTGGATTCTCAAAAGTTCCATTGTGTACTACAGTTCTTAATCTTCGAAATAACTCTAAGAAATCCAAATTCGATTGAATTTTCATGAAGCCTGAAGCAAGATAATGATAATCGTTTATTCGAGATTAGCACATTCACTCAATGACAAATTGCAAAGAAATGAGTGTATCTACTGGCCTATTTGTTCGATTTCGATGTTCGAGTACTCATTCTCTTCAGAAATAAATAGCCTAGGATGACATCGGTACAGGTTGGAAAAAATCTGATTTTCTTTTTCCCCAGCGGTTTTTGTAAATGACAATACTTTGGTAGAATCCGCCATTTTGTTTTTGTTCATTATGAAATTTTCAAATATTCCACTGTATACTATAGCCCTTTAGCTATGAAACGACGCCAAGAAATTCGAATTCGGTTGAGAAATGATGAAATCACGAGGAAAATAAAAACTTCCGGTTTTTTTGTGACCACCCGATAGAGCGGAATGAAGCAATTTAAGGCCGAACAATAGTTATTTATTATACAATGGAAAAAAGTTGTAGATTTCAGCTCCAGGTTGTGTTGTGAAAAAAAACCGTGAGCTAAAATCTAATATTTTTCCATGTATAATAAGCTATTTTTTTCTGTGACAGAAGACAGGACGAATCAATATTGAGAAGATATTACATTATTATGAAATCTGAAAATTATCGACGTGAAATTTCAAGTTTTCAACAGTAGGGACACCTGCGTTTTAGGCATCTATGTCATTCTTTTGAAGTAATCAAATATCTGAAGTCACTTCTGTCAGTCTAATTCTGTGATTTGGTTTCAAAAAATTGCGAATTTAGTGGCTGTTTAGTAATATACGTAACCGCGAAGTCGAATGGAAGATAAAAGAACTTGCAGTTCTTTTTCGGAGACGATATTATTGACTCCATTTTTGGAACTATAGCATAACAAAAGCCATCAACAGTGTATATACAGCTAGGGTGGGCCACCAGTAACGCCTCGGTCTCTAGAAGGCTAACCACTAATCTTCTTGGAATTCTTCCTCTCTAGGAAGTTGCATGTCAACATAGGCTACCATTTGAAATTATTTTGAAACATACAGGGTGTCCCCAAAAACCATAAAACACTGAAGTTAAACTTTTTTCTATCGAACACCCAATATATTATTTCATTTTGAGATTCTCCCTGATGAGCTGATTTCAACGACCCATCATACTTGGGGTCTAGCAGTTATAATTACTGAAATATAGGGTGTGAAAAATCGAGATTTTCCAAGTTCAAGAATTTTTTGTGTTGAAACTATTCATAATTGGTCGAAACGGCTTACATGTCCCTATCTCAACTTTTGATTAACTATCTACTGATATTTAATTGGGACATATACCGGGTGATCTAGATTCTGAATTCTGCACCACCCTGTATTTGTTTCAATTAAATGTCAGTAGATAGTTGATCAAAAGTTGAGATAGGGACATGTGAGCCATTTTGACCAATTATGAATGGATTAGACACAAAAAATTCTTGAACTTGGAAAATCTCGATTTCTCACACCCTATATCTCAGTAATTATAACTGCTAGACCCCAAGTATGATGGGTCGTTGAAATCAGCTCATCAGGGAGAATCTCAAAATGAAATAATATATTAGGTGTTCGATAGAAAAAAGTTTAACTTCAGTGTTTTATGGTTTTTGGGGACACCCTGTATGTTTCAAAATAATTTCAAATGGTAGCCTATGTTGACATGCAACTTCCTAGAGAGGAAGAATTCCAAGAAGATAAGTGGTTAGCCTTCTAGAGACCGAGGCGTTACTGGTGGCCCACCCTGTATATGGGATATACATCCGGGAAAAAAGTAGTTTATGAAAAGTGACATTTTATAACCTGCCAACAGAGATGAAATGCCAAACTTTTTCCCCGTCACAAAAAAAAAATGTTTTTTGTTGAATATACAGGGTGTTCCTTAAAGACATGCTTATATTTCAGGGGGTGATTCTTTGACTCATTTGAAGAAAAAAACTTCATATGAACGTATGTCCTAAAAGTCTTAACTTTTGAGATACAGGGAGATGTACTTTTGAAAAATATTCAGTTTTTCCATAATAACTGAGAATATATTGTAAGTATACCATCTTCATGAAATTTGGTACATGTCTTTTATGCATCAAGGTGCATTTTCTGATGCGCAAAAATTCTCATTTTCTCTACCAGTGGCCCCGATACGGGAATATTATTGGTTATATTTTATTTGAGAGGAAGTTGTACTATGATATAAAGCAATAATGCAAGGGTTTCGTAGTCCCCAACTCTTCAGGGTCATTTTTCATTATGAGTGGATGAAAAAAATTGTACATATTCGTGAAGATTTCATCTATGTTCCTGTCGTCTGACTTTTTCGAAATTCGATTCGGTTCTTTCAAAAAAAAATTGGAAAATCTCCAAAAAACACGTTATTTTGCGATTTTTTTCAGAAAAAACTGAATCGAATTTCGAGCTTCACAAATATGTACTATTATTTTCATCCACTCAAAATGAAAAATTAACCTAACAAGTTACGGACTACGAAACCCTTGCATGGCAACAATTTGTATCCAGAGAGTGTTGCCGCTCTCAGAATTGATAGGAATTAACATTTATGAATGGAGATGAAATATACATTCCTTATTTGCAATGTTTACGAGGGTCTGGCATGTGTAAAAAATTATAATTTCATAATTTCAGTGGGATATCAAATTATCATTATTTCATATCATTTCAGACTGCTCCGATATACCTAGAAATTCAAGAATATACGGCAATGTTACCACAGTTATGTTACGGTGAGGTTCTCACAATTAACGATAATATTCCTTGAGTTCCCGAAACATGGATTATTTTGAAAAATATAACGTTATAAACGTTTATTTACGCGTATAATTTAAATTAGGATTAATGACGGTCGAATCAAAAACAATTATTGTGGAAAAGATAGAAAATCTACTGCCATCGCTTTTTTATCGGTATCAAAGTTTTTTTCACGACGACTCATTAGCGCTGCGGTCTGACACGCGAAAAAAATTCAAATATCATACTATGCTATAAAAGGCTATTCAATTATGTACAAAAAAGATTCTCTCGGTGATACTCGATAGAACGCTTCGATTTCGAGAAAAAACGGGAAAACGAGACTTCGAATTTTTATGTCCGAGTACCTTCTCCA
Source organism: Phaedon cochleariae (assembly GCA_918026855.4). NCBI lineage: Eukaryota > Metazoa > Arthropoda > Insecta > Coleoptera > Chrysomelidae > Phaedon > Phaedon cochleariae. The sequence continues at coordinate 59,535,665 of OU896709.1, read as the reverse complement.
TTCAGTACATCAATTACTGGATAACCACAGTATGTCACATTTTGAAATTCGTATACAGATTCAATCACATAGCAGATTCAATTTTGCCATTAAGAAAAGCTATACAGGGTGTACAAAAAAATAATCTATGCATATTATCAACATTGACACCCTGTATCTCAAAAGTTAGGACGTACGTAAGATTCAGGGGTGTCTCCATTAGGAGTGAGACACACCTGTATACCCTGTATATCTGAAAAATCACTTTAGAGCTGAATCGGAATTAACGCTGTTGGTGAAACTGTATAACATTATCATGACAAAAATAAATCCTGAATTCTACTGGATGTCCAGTCTGCAATTACCCGTGCCTCGGGCGTTTCTTCAAACTATTCCATTTCATTCGATAAATGTTCTTAATACATGTTATAAGTAGATATTACCATGTCAAATAGGAAATTTATGAATTATGCTTAAATAACAGCCCGCCATTATCTGATACGGAATACCACGAGATGGTGTGCTGTAGATGCGAAGCATCATTTATTAAATAATTACAGAGTGTTGAACTAGTGCAGGTTTTTTTTATTTCACATGTACACTTTGAGTCACGGAAAATTAAATGGACTGCTGATTGAGATAAATGTGTATTTTTTTCCTTTATTGGTATGTAGGTGACCTGAAATTTTATAAATTTTCACGAACGTTCTGATTATTGCACAAAATAGGCACTGGACATGAACATTGCTAAAACTGTTTCTGAAATGGATATTTCCGCAGATTACACATCAGAATTCCGGAATACTGATTCATCATGACGAATTTTCATTCTTTGCAGTGTAAACAGTCTCCTGAACATAGGTGAACATTTTGTACCCATTTTCATGGAAAATTCCTCCTGAGGAAGCAACGCCACTTCAAATAGAACACCCTGAATACGGTTTTTCCTCGATGTATCCAGAACCGTTAATCCAGAAATCTTGAAACTTGGTATACAGGGTGTTTCATTGGGAATGGTGAATAATTCAACTGTGGATAGGGGTCACTGAGGTTCAATCAGTTTGGCCCATATTTTTATTGTCTCATAACTTGACAACCAACCTGTATATTTTTGAAAAATGGTTTACTCACTTAATCTTTCCTGTCGAATTGATTGAGGCATCAACAGAAGATGAAATCCAGGTCCGGCTTCACTTTGAATCCACAAATTTGTTCTGCCCAAAAACAACACCCTATCCATTGGAATTTCTCAATTTTTTTGCAATATCTGGGCCATATCTGAGGAGAGCTTCGAAATGCCTATTCAACGATGTACTTTTTTATTCATGCACAGACGATTTTACTACTCATATTTTTTGCTCAAGATATTTTTTTTGCTCATTTTGGGGTATAAAGTGAAATCAGACGAAGATTCATCAATTTCATTACTTCCTATTCAGTCTACGTGATTATTACGTTCAGAAAGAGTGTTTCATATCGTTTCTTGTATCTATCCAAACTATTAAAGAATATAGTTGCAGGTCCGTCATCAAAACTATACAGGGCTTATTTCCACGATGAGCGTTAATTAGACATTAGAAGTTCGATTTTTCAAATGGGGCACCCTGTATTTAATTACATACTTGGATTCTTCCTGGAGAGTTGATTTCATCGATTCACAACATCCGGGGTCTAGCGGGACTGATAACTGAGGTAAAGTGTGGGAAAAATCGATATGTTTCAACTTTTTTTTTGTGTTGAAACTATTTATTATGGCATATCATGTAATACAAGTGTATCGACAAATTCGATGATATTATCGCAAAAGGGCAAATACGCCATTTTTGCGATTTTGACATTTTTGCAGGAAATCATAGATTTGGGATATAAGTACAATCTGGCAATAGGACGGTTGTGTTCGGTTCGGTTGATGATGAATTTTTTATAGAAAAAGCTAATTCACATTGGGGCAAATGTGTTCATTATTTCTTGGTTGAAAGGCGAATGTTGCGAATGTTAAATACAAAAGGACGAATGTGTATGAACGTAATATTAGGAAATATAACCTGTCTTAGTCTCGATTAATTCAGATTGTCAGCAGTAGTGTTTTGCACTGAAATTGCCGAGAAAATGTGTGATAGGACAAGATATATAGCGAATATGGGTCGTAAAGGTAATAATAAACAAATTACACTTATGAGCAATGTGAATATGATGAGGAAAAATAGATATGTTACAACTGAGAATGTTACAGATGTTTGTGGGCCTGCATCAAGTAGTGTTGACGTTGACTTTAACACAGACAGTATAGTTGCCTTCATGCCTTTCACGAATATGCGAGGAAACTAATTCTTCGAAAGAAGTAGTGTCCACTTAGCTGAAAGAATTTTCAATATGAAATATCTTCTTTATTCAACAAAACTTTCATCGTTGATTCGATCTCAAGTGATTCAGAGTAATATTTTGACATTTCTCTAGATAATACTAACATGTTTCGAAAACAATATAAACAGTACTAAATAACAAGTTTTTCAGGCATACAAACCGGAAACCCAGATTCAATTGAATGTATTCACACTATTTCACATACACTTGACTCATATACCTACTATATTACATACTTTCCAAAAATTTACAGAACTGAAGCCGGAACATCTGTAAAAATAAAACAGATGCGAAGAATTACATTCAGCAAATACGTCTCGGGAACTTTCCTTTGCAGAACCTAGTTTTCTTATTCTTCACCAGAGTTTGAAATCAGTTTTCCGGAAAAAGTTAAGAGAGCATCATCCACAAATACAATCAAGTCACTCGGAATTTATAAAACGAAACTCCCAATAGCCTCAAAAAAATATTTGGGTTTGATAAGTTTATGCAATAATCTTACAATACCAAAGAACTATCACCAAGAGTTTATTTATATTCCTTATAAATCTGATATTCAGGATGTTTCGCCAGAAACGGATGAAGAAGACGAATCTAACAATTGTGACCAGTAGCTTCTGAGATAAATCTCATCTTTTTTTATCTTCTGTATTTTTCCAGAATATATACGTGAAAATTATTGTCATTTTTCCACCATGGAATGTTAATGCGAAATGCAGATGACGATGGGCGAATGTATTTTTCATAAAAAAAAAACTAGGACGAACGTAGGGCGAATATACCACGTTCAAAATTGTGATTCACCAAAAGGGAAAATATCCATAAAAGTGTGATTAATAACGATATTTTCCACTTTTCCTCAGGATAATTAAAGGACCTTGCTGACGTCATCTGGAACAGATCTTCCCGTATTTCTCAAAAGCGACACTAGCTCATAGCGTTCACTTATTAATTTAATTTATTCCCATTCTTGTTTTAAAGTTCATTCCTCTTTTCGAAACCAGTTTATTGAACAAACGAACTGGACACTTTTCTGAATTCTCCTCATTTGGCACCAGCCATTAACTTTCAGCCATGATTTTTTAACCCCCTTGTGCAGTTTTCGTGAACAAATGATTGTATTCCAGTCTCCCACTCGATGATCCATCGTTATTTATTTCTTCTTTGGAATACTAAACTAACTATTATTATTAACAGAACCACGATATTATGATGATCGGCATCCATTTTAAAAATAATGTTCACCTTCATTAACTTCTGAAAACGGCTGAAGATGGACTTTTATAAGTCCGAAACATGTCCCCTTGATTGATTCACATCAGTAATAAAGTAGTGGAGATGACTTCGAGCTTTCCTTCTTCCTTTTGAAAAATTCCACTCCACTTTGACCAAACCTGGACTTCTACCAGAGATTGAACTAAGTTATTCCACTGCGATAGATAATATACCTTTTTGTAAACCTGAATGACGGAATATCGAAGTGGTAGACTAATTCAATCTCCTAGTGAACCTAACGATTCTATTGACGACCTAGTAATTACAACAGAGTTGGTACAATCAACATGTGATTAATCGAATTTATTATGGACTATAAAACAACAGTTAGGTCCAAACTGTGCAGATCTCATCAAAACTTCCATTCGCTAGCAATTAAGGTTGAATAATCCGATCCAAATAATATACGACGGGAATCCGTATGGAATGAACGCATATCTGGCAGACACCTTTGTATGTTGAATAATACTAATTTTCAACATAACAGCAAGAGATCAATGTTCTGATTAGGACTCTACAATTGGGATGAGCATCATCTCAGTGTGGAAAAAGAATCTACTACTATATTAGGGCTTGAAAATGGTATAAGTGGTTGATGGTATAGCTATATATTATAGTCCTAAAATATAATGTCTGATAATTTTTCATGAATCGCTATCATACAGGATGTCGCGAAATTAGCCTGCCCAGCTGCTTTTATGATCAAAAGTAGTTCTGATAAACATGAGTTGATGAATGTCTCCTAGGCCGCCTGAAAGGGGGCTCCTGAAGATGATATTTCTTGAATATTTTCGAAACGCTATGTGATAATATGATGCAACTCGGTACAAGAACTAAACTTCCAATGCCGAATGCAGTGAAAATAAAAGTATCTCAAAACTGTATCCAGGAGTGTATAATACAGGGTGAAACATTAAATATTGCTCATACTTCATTATATGCACCTCTTTATGATAAAAAGGTGCTCTTTTTTCGTATCGATCAGATGATTTGCCCGAAAATGTCCCTGAGTTTAACAAATTCTTCCATCAGAGTGTGATAATAATGAAATCCTAGGAGAGGAAGATAACAACCAAAAGAGAAAAATCAAGAAATCCGCTTGCATTCTTCTGAATGGATACGACTGCATTGCTTTCTGTTCAATTGATATAGATAGAAGATGGTATTCACTACAGAAAACTGAACATGAAAATGGTAGATTAAAGATCAATTATTGATAAAAACATCCTGTGACTCATTTGTATACTAACATCATCACTCATGCCATCATCAGTATCAGTATCAGGTTCGAAGAAAAATATTTTGCATTTTTATGTTCAGAACGGGAGCAGATTCGTTGCCTAAACGTCCAAAGATAAGTAAAAATCCGATATTCTTTCAATGTATCTATATTTCTTCTCTTCAATAATATTTCCATATTTTTATGAAAAATCCCAAATGATAAAGTGAAACGCGATTAAATTGTCGAAAAGTATGCATACAAATAAGCAATATTCAATGTAGTCACAGTATACCATCAGTCTGGATTTCAAGATAATTTCAAAAATATTTGGGAACATTGGGATTATGGAAATAGGATAAACATCAGCAAGAAGTTATCTTCCTGAAGAATGACTATTCCCTCTGAGTGTTGTACTAGTGGCGCCTGAATATATTTGCTTTTATCAATTCAGAACAGCATGCACCAAAGTTACGAGTCTGATGTCCTATGGAATACAGTTCAAGAACACTCGTTTTATTTATTTCCTCGCGACTGCTAGCACGTACCTATACCGACCGCAGTGTAATAGAGTCCTCTCATATTTATAATTGAACTATGCCATAACTCAAAGATAATATTTTGCACGATCCATTAGCATTCATCAATAGATTTGTAATAAACTATGGAAGAGGCATTAGATTCAAACTTTCGAAATAGTTATTCATGTACCAAGTGCGTTATACAGGGTGAGTCGTGAGGATCTTTACATACTCCTACCACGAATAGAACCCCTGAGGGGAATACCTATAATGTCCATCAGAAAGCGTCTTCTTCACTTCTTTTCCATTATTTATGGTGAATTATGATATTTGGCAAAAACATCTTTTGCTCATAGCTTTCCAATAGTTTTTTCGATTCGTCTGATTTTTTCATGGACTATTTTGGGGTACATATATTTCGTCAGATCGTATTGTATCAAAACCGTATTTCATCAAATCGAATTCTATCATAATGGCATTCTGTAGAAACTGTACTTCATAGAACCAATAATTCATCAAAATATAAAGGATCATAATGTATCTCATCATAAAGTTAAACGAAGAAATGTACTTCATAGAGAAGTAAAACATCATACCTTATTTTTTAGAATTGGTAATCCATCATAACCGTATTCCATCGAAACAGTAAATCATCAAAATCGTATAATATCGAGACAATATCGTATAGAACCTGTTGAGCATCGAAACGGCAATTCTTCAGATCCGTATTTCATCAAAACATCAATCTATCAGAGTGAACACTTATCGAATTTGTAATTCAGCGAAACCGTAATTTGTAGAAACCGTAATTCGCCAGAACCGTATTTCATCAAACCAATAAGCCATCATAACCGAATTTCGTAGAATCGGTAATTCATCAGATTCGTATTTCATAGAAACAGTTATTCATCAAACCCGTATTTTATCAAAACGTTAATTCACTGTATCCGTATTTCATAGAATCAGTAATTTGTCAGCTCCGTATTTTATAGAAACGGTAATTCATCAGATCCGTATTTCATAGAATCAGTAATTCATCGAACCCGTATTTTATAGAAACGATAATTCATCAAACCCGTATGACATAGAATCTGTAATTTGTCAAACCCGTATTTTATAGAAACGGTAATTCATCAGATCCTTATTTCATAGAATCAGTAATTTGTCGAACCCGTATTTCATCAACATTGATTCTCCATATCGAATAACTGGTAATTCAGCAGATCTGTATTTCACAGAAACCGTAACTCGTCGACACCGTATTTTATCGGACGGTAAATCATCGGATCAGGTTGAAATCGAAATGATACAGGAAACTGCATTGGAGTGACTCGCCAAAGTGGATTTAGATAGTTGAGTAGGACACGCACAGATGTCGCAGCTCGATAGTGAGGTATAGTAAAATACTGTCGAGAATTATTGATTTTACAGGAACAGCAAGAGATGCATTCGTTCATAACTATAATTCAAATACTCGATGGTAGGGTAGGTACCTAAACGAACAATCAAATCTTGCCGATATTTCGTGAAGTTGAAGTACACAGCAATTTCCAAACGTTCGAGAATAATTGAATGTTGCAATTATGTTATGTTATAGAACTGACATGAGTATTTCCACATCGTTCTCGATATAGGTATATTATTTCATTTTCATTCATTATCATAATTGAAGGAACCACTTCTTTTCACTGTAGTGATTTATAATCGATAGGTACGTCCATAAATACTTGGGAAGAAATCAGGTCTGGCCTGAATAGGTACCTATACCTAGGTGTTATATTTTGAACATTTCATTTTTACCAGGTGCACATCCATGGGAGCTAGAAGGGGTGATTATCCCCCCTCAGAAAGCAGGAAGGATAAATTCAAGATCGCGGATCCCATATGGCGGACGAATTTTGTTATTATGATTCAAATCTATTCAAAATTTGTATCTGCGGGTTCTCGGGATCAGAAATTCTTATTCTTTCGTCGAAATTTGAAAATTCAAGAAGGCGAATCCAATATGGCAAACGAGTTTTCTAATTATTATGATCCGCTTCTATTTAAAATTGGTATCTGGATTGAAACGGTTTTTGAGGTCGGAGATTATGATTCTTTCGTCGAAATTGTTGATCTCAAGATGACGGATCTAATATGGCGAACAAGTTTTCTAATTATTATGATCCGCTTCTATTCAAGATTGGTATCTGGATTGAAAGGGTTTTCGAGATCGGAGATTATGATTCTTCCGTCGAAATTGGTAAATTCAAGATGGCGGATCCAATAAGGCGGATGATTCATTTCATTCGGACTCGAATCTATTGAAAATTTGTATATGGGATTTTTCGGTATCGGAGATTATGATTCTTTCGTCAAATTTGAGAATTTGAGATGACGGATCCAATATGGCAGACAAGTTTTGTAATTACGATCCGATTCTACTCAAAATTTGTATTTAGGGGCTTTCGAGGTTGAAGAATGTGATTTTGTTTTGTCAAAATTGGAAAACTAGTGATGGCGGATTCAATATATTATTATAGTGGAGCAGTTTAGGAATTATATGATTCGATTCTATTCAAAATTGGTATCCATTTTTTTTTGGTCGGAGATTATGATGCTTTTATGAAAATCGAAAAATTCAATGAAGCGCATATAATATAATATATATGGCAGACGGGATTTGTTGTATCTGGAGGTTGTTGGGGTAGGAGATCAAACTAGAAAAAACGCTTTTGTAGTAAGCCGCCGAAATAAAAAATAGAAACCCTTTAATAGATAGTCAAACTAAAAAGAGGTAGAAAATAAAATAATGAAAGTGTGTTGATAAATACACAACTTAAAATGTACTGATCACGGAGATGCTAATTTTTTCGGAAGCGCGTTTGTTTCCTTTTGGCCTTGTCATGCCATCAGAGACTCTTCCATAACTACGATTCGTTCTTCAAGAAAAATTTGAAGTTATATCTCAAGACTGTTTGAGAAGTTTGATCAACTCGATGCCACGGCGGGTGAATGCTGTAATTCAAGTTCGAGGATAGTATACCTACTTATTATTGACCTACCATCTAGGTCTGCTTTTTGTTTGTTTTTCGTACTCAGGGTTCTTTCGAGGAGTCAACCAAGTCCAATCCCGATGTAATCCGTCCAATCTTGCTGAACGGATCTCATACCATTTCCATCCATTCCGGCGTTCCACAAGGATCGCACTCTCGGCTCCAACATATTGTTCCTACTTCATATCAATGATCTGTTGGGAGCGGCTCCAACATATTGTTCCTACTTCATATCAATGATCTGTTGGGAGCTACCACTTGCCGTATCCACAGCTTTGCAGACGATAGAACTCTCCATACTGCGTTCTCTTCTAGAATTCCTACTTAGTTCCAGGTAACCAAGAACCCAGCAAACACAAATACATGTCTGATACATAACAACTACATATTTCTGTTCTCATCCGATGTTGCAGACATTTTATTTGTACAGTTAATGTATCTTGCATGTAACGTCAAATTTCCGCCTCCCTGAATATGTCCTTTATATATCTGACATATGTTGAGCGTTTTCGAAGTAACATTGTATACATGTATCAGATACATTATAAGTAACGAATTTGTTCTTATAATGATATGTGAATGAATATTACAGAGTAATATATATGAGATGAATACAAAATAGTGTATATTTGATCATTTCGAGAAATATACAGGAATTTTAGTGTCGACAGCCATATTGATAACTTTGTTATTATTGAAGATACAAAATTGTTCACATTAACAAACTATCAGTAGGTACATATAGGTATTTCTGACTATAGAAGACAATTTCTCATTATATGTTACAAGAAACGCGATACTCAAATGTTTATTTTTATTCTTTCACCATAAAAAGCATTGAAAATACAGCTAGTTTGATGATTTAAACAATGTTGTATATTCAACTATAACAAAGTCACCTATGGTGAACACTCAATTTGGATTACCCTGTATACTTAGGTTGTAGTTATCAACTCCATTGTAGTGTTTCATGTCTGATTGAAAATCAATGGAAACAATTCCAGACATCTTCAGCAAGCATTCAGTGAGAACTGAATTATAATTAATTTGGAATTGTTTGAAATTCAGGTTTTGGATACATCACTGAGAAGACATCATACCTATGTTAATAGAGACAAAATATTGAAGATGAAAATTTTATTATCAATTTGAAATGATCCAGCATTTCTGGCACCAAAATGGAACAATAGGTACTTCAGTGTTAATGGTAGGTAAATTGAGTGGTAAATCCCCTTTATTCATATTGTCACGAGTAGAACATACGGCGGTATATCAGTAATTTCGAACCATGAGGATTTTATAAACATAAAGTAAATCAAATCATCCGTTGACATTGAATTCTAAAAACTGACCAAGGAACTCTCATGAGAAACGTGCATATCTAATAAAATGTTGTATATAAATATTGGATGTGAGGGTTCCGAAGTTAGTCTGGTCTGGGGCTACTCTTGACTTGACAAGAGCTCGTCGTAATCGTCGTTATAATGTAAGTTGTTATTAGGTCTTTATATTCATTGTTGATTATTCATATTTGTCATTGCTACCCATAATGTTTCATGCTTCATTAAATATTGTCATGTTTGAATATAGTTTCGTACTTTCAGTTACCCCTAAACTATTATACAGTGCCTATTTGAATATTACCTCTCGCAAACTATTAAGCCAAGCATTACCCCTTATAAATCGATAGGGATGGACTAACCATCTATATTTATATCGTGTGAGACAGTCTTCATTATTCCAAGTATTGAATGTTAAAATTTGTTTTTATATGGGGCATCTGGCCAGGGTTTGCGAACGGTCCAGCATGCTAAAACTGGACTGCTTCGGTTTGATCTACAAATGGGGCGTTCCTGGTAGTGCACACAGATAGGCATGCTGAAACCATCTGTACCCATACAAAAACTAAGCAAACAATATCAATTCATTTTTAACAACAAACAATCCATTTTGTTGTGACAATATGCTTTCTAGCTGATTCTATCAGGTATATATCCAGGAATATATTCCCTTTTGAGAAAAGCACTGCACATACACTATATATATATATATCATTTCTGATACCACTCATATTGACCTTTGACCATACACTATTGATAGGTACACCTTCGTGTTTCTAGTTGGGCTCTAGAGTTCTACTTCAGAGGTTAAAACCGACTTTGGAAAATGCACTTGAAAGTGTAGTGGAATATGGAATGTTTGATTGTTCAATGACCCGAAATCTTCTGTCAAAGAATGTTTCCTTTTTTCATGCTTTTGAATTTTCTAACCCATCCATGTTGTCCCTAAAAGTCACAAATGAAAACACCATTACTTCCAACATCCGTCTGAGCACATTCTTCAGGTTCAGTTGTTATGGAACGGCTTACTTACATAGATAAACAGACATTGGAAATTGCACATGAAAGTGTCATGGAATATTCGATGACCCAGAAGTCTTCCAAATTGATCTTGATAGTCACAGATAAAAACATCATTCAAAACCCCATTGGGCATCTTCTTCAGATTCAGCTGCTTTGGAGTGGCTGGTGGTACTTACATAGATAAATGCACATTAGCAGTGTGATCATGTAGAGACAGATAATTAGGTAGGTAAATCACTGTCATTTGTGATATGATATTACACCCTCGATTCCACCTGTCTTGTACTCAACTCTTGAATATATTTTTGAGATATTTCAATATCACTATAAACAATCCAAAATGATAACAATAAAACACTATTTGATTTTTTTTTCTGAAAAAATATGTGAGACAAACATGCAGAGCATAACATAACCTTCAAAGGAAACTAACATGAAGTTCTCTCCATCAACTAGGTACCAACTCCTATACAGAATAGAACGTTTCACTGTTATGAATATGTCGATGATTTTAGAAATAATCTTGTATAGTTTCGAGACATAAGTGAAACATGAGATTCTGAAGCATCATAAATGAATATGATATGTTTCCTGTTATGTAACCACCTGAACAAGAAAATATATTGCATGAAATGTAATAGCTTTGTATCAGATATGTTCCACGGTGATGTTTCTCCGAAACTCTGATGAGCTCCATTCGCCATATGGCAGACATATGTGTGTTTGCTGGGAACTTACGACGACGGCAGGTCAACGCTGTCCATGACGACAAATTACTACCTATAAGGTACCAACAATCTAGATCAATTCAACGCCACCGAAAGTATACCCTGTATTTTTCTCTATAGAGAGACAGAACTCAGCATGTCTGATATAACAATGTCTGGAACCAGTATTCCTACCAAAACCACTATATTTATGCTATAAAGGTATTTTCATCAGCAATACTCTTTCATGGGAGAATCATGTTCGATCCATCGCGAAAGCAGCTTCGCAGAAACTCGGATTTTTATTCCGCGCGAAAATTACTTCAAACCTCAACAGCTTCTTAAGGTCTACAATGCACCGATACGGCCAGTTTTAGAATAATGTTCTCACATATAAGGTTCAGCACCCAAACATACGCTGATGTTCTTAGATTCCGTCCAGAAAGGAGCCATTCGTCTGGTGGGTGATGCCACACTCAGTAGTACTTCGACCTCATTAAAACACCGTAGAGAAGTCGGCGACCTTTAACTTTTCTATAGATACTTCCACGGGAAATATTCCTCAGAAATCTCTGCAGGCGAACTCGACAGGTCCAGTCAGCACATCTTTTCCTTATACACCTTGAAATATGTCGAACAACACTCTACCAAAACTCCATGTCTATAGAACGGAAAAGCTTTGGAATTCTTTGCCAAGGGAAGTATCACCAAGAGCTCAGCACCTCCATAAGTTTGAAAAAAATGCCAACACCTACCTCCTCATCCCTATCCTCCCTTCCGTGCGCTCCAAGATATATGAATAATAATAATAATAATAATAATATCGTAATGCAAATGACTTATTAGGAGTATCTGGAGAACGGAAAGGCGCAGGTCATTCTCAAAATTAGTATGCATTACCCATATGAATACATGTAATCTGATGAAAAAATATTTTTATAGTGTTCGACTAACCACATCTTTCTGTCCGATCCGACAACAGGGAATCAGGGAGTTACCAATCCAAATTGCTCCGCACCATGACATCACACGTTTCGCGGCTATGTCTAATCGTTTGAATTTTCTCTTTTATTTTGGCGTTTCCAAAGATTTTCAATACGATGAGTTGATAGAAAGAAATCGCAGAAAAATATTTCAGAGCCATATATTTCGAGATATATTTTTTTTAGAAATGACTGGAAAGGCCCATTCACTGTTTATGCTATAACTTACGGAAATCTGCATTCAAGTCGAAAATATGGATTTTCCGTTAACATGTAGCATTTCCAAGTTTTTGCAACGATTTTAACCTCAGTTTCATAACATAAGGAATTCAGAGAAAAAAAACTTTCAATTCTGCTTCACCACTCTTGATTGAGACATGTTTCGACCTATCGAATGGTCATCATCAGTCATAGTACTAACAAAGTCAATGTGAAATCGATATATGTATTGATAAATGGATATAGTTATCGATATATAAATTAATCTTGGAAATATAAGTGGGATGCAGTCTGGACCAATGAATCAATTAAACTTCTTCGTTATTTGTCGTCGAGCTTTCGAAAATTTCTATTTTCGTTATCAAGACTAACTGAAAACATCGAATGGAACAAATATAAATGTACATCAATTGAAATTGGTATACTTACAAACATGAAATTCTATATAAAATTAGCACAAAAAGGAAACATACGCCTCTCTCTGGAAATGGTACATATTAATGAAAATGATAAAACGATGAACAAAAGAACAAACATCAACGATCTTAGTACCATTTATACATTCCTTTTGAAGAAACAAAAAGATAAAGAATCAACTCGTCCTCCTTCATTTTTCAAAGAAAAATCTCTGAAAATGGCTAAATTTCTGGTATATAATATGTTGTGGATAGGAATGAACTGATGGAAAACTCTAATTGACCTAATCTCGAGAAATTGACAGTTTTTTCGACATTGACCTCCAAATCTAATTTTTTCGAAAAATAATCTATGGAAATGGCTGGATCAAGTAGGTAAGGTATGCTGTAGATATGAATGAACCGATGAGAAAATCCTATTGACCTAAACTCAAACAATCGACACTTTTACTGCTACTGACTCCTATAAATGGTATTAAAACAACTGTATGGAAGTTGACCTTCAGAATGTAATTCCGTACAATTTCAGGAGAGGAAAAAATAATGTTTCATCATCATCGACGTTTAGTCCTTCACTATGGGGCATCCTCAGAAATCTATGAGTAAACCTACTAGAAAAATGGGTCAACTAAATTATGGTGCAGTTTCGATTTTCAAACACATTCTCCTGAACACCCTTATATTGGTGAGTAGATTCCTGAAGTTTCAGGTTCTCATTTTATTTTGATAACTTTTCCATGTTTTTTTGTGTCTTTTTGCCCATTTTATAATGTTTCAATGTACCCATGCTGCTTGTAATTGAAGTGTCCTGAATTTTTGGTATGTATGTATCAGTTCATTCCTATCTACAAGATACCAGAAATTCAGCCATTTTCAGAGATTTTCCTCTTGAAAAAATTCCATTTGGAAGTCAATATAGAGAAAACTGTACATTTTTGGAAGTTAGGTCGATTGGATTTTTTCATCAGTTCAATCCTATCTTCAACATGCCAGGAATTCAACCATTTTCAGATATTTTTGTTTCTGAAAAATTACATTTGGAGGTCAATATCGAAAAAAACTGTCCATTTCTTGAGGTTAGTTCAATGGAATATCTGATCAGTATATCAAAGTCTGCAACATACCAAAAATTCAGCGATTTTCATCGAGAGCCATTTTCCCTATAGTTTAGTGCGGGATTCTTTGTGATATGGATTTTATTGCCTTATATTCACAAGGCGGATCAATAAGACATATACTAAAAAAATTGTATCACACAAAGCTCGGATTTTTATTTCGAGCACGAATCTACTTCACACTCCAACAGCTTCTCATGATCTACGAAGAATAGATTCGGCCTGTTCTAGACTACCAGCACCCAAACATACGCTGATGCTCTTAGATTCCATCCAGGGAAAAGTCATTCGCCTGGTGGGTGATGCCACACTCAACAATTTTTTGACATCACTTGAAGACCGTTGAAGAGGCGGCGACCTCTCACATTTCGATATAAGTTCTTCTACGGTGAATGATCTCCAGAAATCTCTGCAATCATTCCATCGCAATACCACTCAGACGAGCTCGACAATCCCAATCAGCACATCCCTTTGTCGTCAACCCTAAGATATGCCGAACAAATCTTCAACAATAATTGTTTGCCTATATAGAACGGCGATGCTCTGGGATTTTTTGCCAATGGAAATATTCGTAAGATCCGAAAGATCGAAACAAATTTCAATTCCTACCTCCTCCCCCTATCGTTCCTGGGTACGCACGATGATTTCCAAACATTGAAGGGATTCCCTTTTATGCGCCCCAAGAGACAAAAAAATTAATAGTGACAGCTCATTTTGAAAATCTGACTACGCCACTGGATTCTACGTGAAGAAATGTATGAGAAACAGTTTTCACTTCTTCTGTAATTTGAAAGATAGCTGAGATAAAGGAGTGGTCCGAAAATGCAATATTTAAAATTTCTCCCTGTATCCCAAAAACCAAACAGGCTATGAATATTATGTTTGCGGTATCGTCAGTTCCACAGAAAAGTTACAGAAAACGCAGATCTCCATCTTGAATAATGAGTGAGGTATCCCGTGAGGACATCAGAAATGGGACAGCTTGTACATAATATAATTATGAAATGATGTTGCAGTATTTCACAATGATTTCATTCTCGAACATTCTGAGGTTGCCGTGTACAACTTTAGTTTCGATTGTTTATAGACAAACTTGCTGTTTCTGTGAAATCATTGCACTTTACTGTCAAGCTGCGACATCTCTGCGCCTCTGCCTGAACTATGGCGTGTCACTGCAGTGCAGTTTTCTGTATCATCTGAATCTCATCCTGACGGGATACAATCCGATGATTTACCGTCCGATAGAATACGGTGTCGACGATTTAAGGTTTCTATGAGATACGGTGCTGCTAAATTACCAATTCTATGAATGTTCATTATGATAGATTAACGTTGATGGAATACGGGTCTGATGAATTATCATTCCAATGGAATACGGATCCGATGAGATACCTTTTCTATGAAATACGGGTTTGACACATTACGGTTTCTATAAAATACGGATATGATAAATTATCATTTCTATAAAATACGGGTCTGACAAATTACAGGTTCTATGAAATACGGATATGATGAATTACCGTTTCTATGGAGTACGGGTTTGATGAATTACTGATTCTATAAAATACTGATTTGATAAAATACCGATTCTATAAAATACGGTTTCTATGAAAAGTTGTTATGACCAAATACGATTATGATGGTTTATTGGTTCGATGAAATACGGTTTTGACGAATTACGGTTTCTATGGAATACGGTTATGACGAATTATCGTTTCTGATGGAATACAGTTCTGATAGATTACCAATTTGATGGAGAACTAGTACGATAGACTGATGTTGCGACAGAATACGGATTTGATAAACTACTGCCTCGATACAATATAGTTCTGATAAGATACAGATATGATGGAATAATGACTCTTATCAATACCATTCCGACATAAAACTGTTTGATGATTTACGTATTGAAATTTTATATTTCGATGAAGTACGGCCCGATGTTTTACAATTTGATATTTTACGGTTCTACAGAATACAGTGTCGATTCTATACTATTTCGACGGTTTACCAATTCGATGAAATATTTTTCTATGGATTTGAATTCGATACTCTATATTTCGACACATTAGGTGTCCCCCTATTTTGCACTACTCTCTGATCGACTGATTTATTCAGAATCGGGAATATCCAGGACCGTTCTTGCAAAATTTTGATAGTTTAGTTTATAGCTGAAAGTTCATCCTGTATTTCGTTTTTGTGAATTGTGACAGGAAATTTCCAAAGGTCACAGACAAACATTAAAAATAAAATATTCCAAATCTTTCTCACACTTTCACTGCAGTTTTAAATGAACCATACATTTTACGAATAAACGGAGATTTGTCAAGAAATATACTTTTTTGGAAATTGATACTTTGCAACCCATAAATTTCACGAATAGAAGTGAAACTTACATTCTTAATGCTTCAGCCCAATGAAAATCAACATGCTTTTGGGTGTATGATAAATTGACATTCATCATACAGGGCGTGGAGAGAAATTCTGAATTGAGACTCTATCACGAATCTGCGATTAGAGGTCTATAAAAATCACGAGTTTCCATCGTTCAAGTTTGAACCCCCTGATTGGGTATGAAAGTGTTGAAAAGGAATATTCTCAGATAAATCATGGACATACAAAAATGGATATATTTTAATATGAAGCAATACATTGAGAATTCGTATTCTCTATGTGATGAAAATATCTACTCTTTTTTAGTTTATTCAATAGAAACAACTACTTTCCTGGCTATATGCCACGACGAACATTGATTTATATCTATTGAACACACACGATAAGAGTTTGGAAATAAAATATAAAAACTTCTGCAATTGAGAATTTGCATTCTCCTTCAGACAAAAATATGTATATGCACACATCATTCTGAATATTCAACAGAAAACAACTACTTTCCTTGCTATTTGCCACGTCGAACATTGAATTATATCTGATGAACATTCAAAAGGAGAACATGAAAAATAAAAAATAAAATCCTCCGACATTGAGAATTGACATTCTTCTTCAAATCGGATGAATAATATGATGTATAATGATATAGAAATATAACTTACCAATATATTCAGGATTGAAATGAAAATTGGAATGTATAGGAGGAGTATACTGGCATAAACTCTGATCTTGATGAGCTTGAAAACTTCCAAAAATAATCATTCATATCAGAGATATGGGAAATATTATCCCTCACACACCAGGTTATATGACTTTATTGCAAACCATTTCGAAATGGTCATGTAACCTGTGTGTGAGAGATAATATTTCCCATATCACTGATATGAATGATTATTATTGGAAGTATTCAAGCTCATCAAGATCAGAGTTTATGCCAGTATACTTCTCCTATACATTCCAATTTTCATTTCAATGCTGAATATAATGGTAAGTTATATTTCTATATCATTATACATCATATTATATTCATCCGATTTGAAGAAGAATGTCAATTCTCAATGTCGGAGGATTTTATTTTTTATTTTTCATGTTCTCCTTTTGAATGTTCATCAGATATAATTCAATGTTCGACGTGGAGGAAAGTAGTTGTTTTCTGTTGAATATTCAGAATGATGTGTGCATATACATATTTTTGTCTGAAGGAGAATGCAAATTCTCAATTTCAGAAGTTTTTATATTTTATTTTCAAACTCTTATCGTGTGTTCAATAGATATAATTCAATGTTCGTCGTGGCATATAGCCAGGAAAGTAGTTGTTTTCTATTGAATAAACTGATAAAGAGTAGATATTCTCATCACATAGAGAATACGAATTCTCAATGTATTGCTTCATATTAATATATATCCATTTTTGTATGTCCATAATTTATCTGAGAATATTCCTTTTCAACACGAAAATCAACATATTATTTTATATTCAGGCCTAGATTTAGTAATTCAATTTTTTTGTGGAGGATAATAATCACCCTGATGTCTTTTTCGAGCAGTGGATGGTGTATCTGGGGGAATGTTGATGACCATCGCTATGAATAATTTTATCATCTCAATCCACAGTTTTATCTATTCGATTTGTTTTAATCAGTTAATTTGGTCTCTCATTTTCCGTACTAGAATATTATCCGCCTTTGTATAGCTCTTGAAAAGTAATTGTGAATAAACCTTTATTTTGTGTTCGACTATCTCGAACCATTTGAATCGATGACCATCAACATCTAAACAGATAGCCCATCCACTGATTTGAAAAAGATCTACAGGGTGATTATTATCCTCCACAAAAATTAAATGTCAAAAACCAGACCTGGACATGGAAGAACATGCTGATTTTCATTGGTCTAAGCTAAGCTAAAAAGCTGAAAAAAATGTAAGTCTTACTTTTATTTGTGAAATTCACGTTCCATTATTGTCGCTGGAAAGGTTAGGGCAAACTTATGACAAAATCACGCGGCTTGTGGAAGTTTTCATACATGAATTCAATAGTCGAATGAATACATTTTTTTGTGAAACTTTCGTTTTTCCTAATAGTTTATCGTATTTTGAAAAATGCTGTGAAAGTGTGAGCAGGATTTTGAATATTCAATATTTGATGCTTGTTCGTGGGCTTTGGAAATTTGCTGTCTTGCATCTTGAGGATGAATTTCTTGGTAAAAACTAAACTATCGAAATTTTTCAAAAACGGCCCTGGATTTTCCCGATTCTGGAAATGTCAGTTGATTAGGGTTTAGTTGTCGAATATTCCATAAAAAAAATCAGTTAAATCGATGGAGCTGTTGAAAAGTTATGACCAAATGATCTTGCCAAATCTCATAATTCACCCAATATATTGGTAAAAAAGAGAAGAAGACACTTCCTGATGGTCATTAGGTATTTCTCTCAAGAGCTTTTATTCGTGATAGGAGTATGTACAGTTCCTCATGACCCACCCTTTATAGATCCTAACGCCCGGACGGTAACATTCATCCCTCAAGAATATCATAAAGAGTGCAGACAAGGCTTCGATAAATTTATTGCCGGAGAAATCCAGACTCGTGTATATACGGAGTATATAGTCAATGGAAATAGTTATGAGATCTAGCAGTTGAATAGGTCGGTAGAAAAATCCATTCAAGTATATGTCAGGTTAGGTTAGGTTTCAGCAGAGTGGTTTACTAGTAGTACCACTCTGTAGCGTATAGACGTAAGGGTTTGTACGTGTGACTATAGATGGCAGTGCCATACATTGTGTCTCGCGATCTCTGGATCCTACCTCCGATCTTTGCCACTAGATGGCTACAACTTGACTAGAACTTCATGGTGTACCCTGCGTAACCAATGGAAGTTGAAAAATTGAATCATTGCCAAAGATGAGACTGTGCTATTGGCACTTTCAAGAATAATTGGTTTGTAATTTTATAAACTACAGAAAAAACAATTAGGGGGCGTTATGGGTCTGTTGAAAGCAATCGTTGCCAGGGTATTATAAAGCAGTAATGGACAAGTGGAAAATCATATCGTGCCATAATTCAGATGAGTATGGAACGAAGCAACACTGAAAAAAAAAGATGGTAGTTATTACCAAACGTTTAGTAAAATAGGCGCCAGTCACAACTTTCATCAGTTGATACCACTACGACATTATATAATACTATACTATATCAAATATTACCACTACAAAATAGTATAATACTCATGGTTTAGTATAGTACAACTTTGTAGTGGTATTATTTGATGAATGTAGTGACTGGCGCCAATTCTACTAAACGTTTGGTATTCACTACCGACTATTTCTCTGAGTGAAAGTAGCATGATCTCATAGTTTCTATTTAGAGCTCTTCTTTCAAACTGCATAGCACAAATATTGTACTTTAGAGTTTTCGGCATATTTCATGAACATGACAAGATAAATTCAGTTCATCATCACACACAGTTTTCCAAGCTGAGGTGTTCGCCATCCTGGTCGTAGCAGAGAGGCAAGAGGTGAATGAGAGAGCAGAGCAGAAGATCTACATCTGTTCGGATAGTCAGGCAGCACTCAAGGCTATCTGTCATCCCAGACCAAGCTCGGCATTGGTACAGGAATGTGAAAATTCCCTTGAGATATTAGCCGAATCAGAGGAAGTTGAACTGGTATATTGGTCTTGGGTCACAGTGGGGTGCCTGGAAACGAAACAGCAGACGAGATTACTAGGGCTGGATCCGCGGAGCCGTTTCTGCTGTTTCTGGGACCGAAGCCTGTACTAGGTATAGCAAGGAGCCGAACTACGTCAGCCCTTGATGAATGGGCAGACAAGGCACTAAGAGAATACTGGAGGAATGTCACAGGTTGCAGGTAAGCCAAGGAATTTGTGGTCGGTCCGAGCAAATCAAGGAAGGACTGGCTGCTTGACAGAGACCGTCAAGTACTCCGCCTTCCCATAGGAGTACTCACAAGACACAACAGGCTTGGCTAAAAAACAGGACAGCCCCACTTGCCGCAGATGTGGGGAAGACGAAAAAACGTCACTCCATTTTCTCGCGAGTGCGAGGCGTGCGAAAGGCTGAGATTTTAAATCTTTGGAGTCGACAAACTCTAACAGGAGTAGTTGATCATATCAGAGTGGATGGACATACTGGCTCTCATCAGAAGGCCAGCGGAGATTCGTAATGAAAATCCAGTGGAGAGCAGGGGTTAGCAAAAAGGGCCCATCGGGGCCTACTTGCTTGGCCTCCTCACCTACTACTACTTCTAGTTTATCAGCGATCATCAATCCAAGCAGCTTCACGCTTCACACTATCATCTTTGATAAAAATGTTTTGGTTCGTTGAGAAAAGGAGATTTTGTGTTTATTATCATTGATTTTGAGATTACTCAATCATTTTCTGCACGATAAGTTGTAGTAGTAACAAAACTATTTATCTTCAAATATTCAATATTCGTGCTAGCATGAACCAGACTTGTGGCTTCTGTGAAAGCAACCAAAAGTCTTGGGATAAATATTATTAAGAAGATTATTTACTCGAATTATGAACAAAAAAGAGGACCTAACACAGAGTCTTGTGGCACTTCCTGAATAAGTGATCTGTAATCAGATGGTGAATCATTTATGCTCACTTATTATATCCGATTACTTGAATATGAACTGTAGAAATCTAGTGGCAACCCCTAAATTCCAAAATAACGTCAGTTTTTTGACCGGTATAGCACAAGACACACATTCGAAAACCTTGGAGGAATCACATAATGTAACAGATACATTTTTCTCATCTACCAGAACTTCCACTACTCATTGCTCTAAAAACTGCATGGGTTCTTTTACACTTCCTCCTGAACCCAAATTATGATGGATCAACCAAGTTATCAGATTACACGTATAACATGAGTCTAGATTTAAAGATATTGTCAATGATTTTTGTGAGATTTGATTTATGGAAATAGGAAATTGTCAGTTTTGGCAACATCACCTGTTCTGATATTATGGGAATCTCTTTCGCTGCCTTGAGAACACACGGAAAGTTTCCTTCCCGTATAATGTTTAGTCGCTCTGAATTCTGTACTAGTGGCGCCTGAATACATTTCCTTTTTTCAATTCAGAACAGCATGCACCAAAGTTACTACTTTGATATCTTATGGAATACAGTTCAAGAACACTCGTTTTGTTCATTTTCCTGAGACTAGTAGCACGTATAGAGGGTGATTCTTTGGGAAATTCTCAAACTGTTAGGGTACATGGAGGACACCGAGATGCTTCTGAATAATCTATATTATACGGTGTGATTCTTCAGTTTTCCCCATTTTTTCAATTAATCATAACTCATGAACCACCCAATACATTTTTGAGATATTTGGTTCGTATGTTCTTTGTCCACAGTAGATAGACGATTGACATAATGAAAAAAATCGTATTCAAGGTAGGGCCCAATATTTGGAAATTTCATTCACAAATTTGGAAAGAAAAGCAAAAAATTAGTGAGGCTGAATGTATTTGGTGTTTCCACATACAACTTTTCTACCTATTAACTTGGGTCAAATCTAGATGTTTCGATGATGAGGTGGTACAAAATTGAAAAAAATATAATTTGTTGTCCCCAAATGATACTTCACCATTACAAAGCCATACAATCATCAAATATTTCTTATTCTCGTAATTTTTCGATCTTAACCTGAATGAAAAACGAGATTACAAGTCCGTACATTCACAACAAAAATTATGATAAAAAGGGACAATGTCCATTCCGAAAGAAGCATGCATAACTTTATTTCAAACAAAATTGTCGTTACGACAAATTGTATTGCATTTAACGAAATGAACTATATATCAAGGGCTTAAAGTAGGCGTTTATGGCCTGTGGTGTGAATAATGGCCCGATGTCGCTAGCCGAGGGCCATTACACGCTGAAGGCTATAAACGCATTTTACGCACGTGATACAAACAACATTTTATGCACTAGTGGTTCATTTCCCGAGTCACAAGTAATGACTAGATAACAAACTACAATAATTCATATATGTTACTCATAAATTCAGTTTTCAAGAGAAGCGCGATGTTTATGTGTATAATATACATATCAAAATCACCGTAGGAATATCGCAATTATCGTAAGAGTACTCATTGTTCAATAACAAATTTTCATTCCTTGAGATGTAACAATATGTATACCCAGTATATAGCTACCTAAATTTGACGTTGTCTATCAATCTGATGGTTGCTGTCTAGCAATGCATCCAAAAAACAAGCTGAAATTGTCTTCTTTTGGCAAGCTTCAGGAAGCCAGAAAGCAACTATTCAAAGGAGGACGTTATAGCGAAGATGGAATCATATGAACAATAACATGTATCGCATAATCATAACGATAAAATCAGCTGAGAGTTCAAATATAGGTATTCCACAAATGGATGTGTGGATATAAGGGACTCGAGAACAGCTGGCGGTAAAGTGCACTTTATGGCCCGTGGGCGATAATGGGTACGCGGGCGGTAAAGTACCACTCTACGCCCGCAAATATGGGCGATAAAGTGCACTTCACCGCCCGCTAGTGCATAAAGAATGTGAACAACATAATGCATTCATTACTTCACCGGCCTTTCACCTACTTTATCGCCCACCGGACTACTTTACCGCCCGCGGTACTCATTTAACGCTCTAGGGCACTTAAGTGCTACATTACGCCCGCAAATCCGGACGATAAATGGCTGCTTCACACCTGGCTGGGCATAAAATAATTAGAAGCAGATAATGGAGATTTTAATTCTTTGATTTACTGTTATGTTTTCTGTACATTTTTGTTTAAACGAAGTAATGACTTTTTCGGATTGGGCATTTCTCTCATTTTCATAATCGTTGTTTTGAATGCAGGGCAATGAAAAAAAGTTTTGATAAATGTCTTACACATACAGGGTGTTTAAAGTTAGTCATTGATGATAATTTGTACCACATACGGACTTGTCCTCTCGTTTTTCAATTAGGTTGGGATCAAAAAATTTGAAGAATAAGAATTAGTTGATGATTTTATGGATTTGGAATGGGAAAGTACCATTTGAGGACGCAAATTATTTTTTTTTTTTTTCATTTTTGTGCATTACATACACTCAGTCACACTAATAATTGAATTTGTGAATAAAATTCCAAAATATTGGTATAATAGATGCTTTTTCGACTGGAAACTCACTTATTATTTTTTGTATGGCGGGACCTGGATACGATTTTTTTGTTATAATGTCAATCGTCTCCAATGTGGACAAAGAACATACGAACTAAATATCGTGAAAATATATAGAGTGGTTCATGAGTTTTGAATAATTTAAGAAATGGAGAAAATTAATAAATCATCAGTATCTTGTTTCTAAAGTACGATAGACCCATGAAATAAGTATAAATTATTCAGAAGCACTTCAGTGTCCTCCATCTACCCTTACAGTATGCGCATTTCCCAATGAATCGCCCTGTATATACCGACCGCAGTGGGATAGAGCCCTCTCATATTTATAGTAAAAGCATGCCATAACTCAAAGATAATATTTTGCACGCTCCATTAGCATTAATCAATAATTAATACGAGTTGCGTGTTTTGGTCGCTTCTGTTAATAAACTACCGCTCTCATTACATTAGTTCCTTTGCGTCGGTATTCTGTGCTATGCACCCTCCGCTACCTTAACTGCCCTATGTAGGTGTTGCGACAAAGTAAATTCAAGACCACCTAGCGCCTGTTAGGCCCAAAGAATGCGTATGGCGATCGAGCAATTAAGAAGTATCGCGAATGGCAGACCGTTATCACAAAAGCGTCTAGCTATACCCTTTTCGTCTGTAGCTCTCTGAATCCTGATGACGGTGTTTCTAAATTTAGTTTCAAGGTTTCAGTAGCTTATTTTTCAGGTCGAAATAAGACTTTTCGCAAATGGTTCTCAACCGTTCTATATGTGTAGCGTTAAGTTAAGTTAAAAGAAGTAATATACCAGTTAGTCGGGCGTTTGATATTTCCAGATCAAAACCGTACGGGAATCAATGTTACCAGGTGGCGCTCGGTTTTCATCGTACCATTTTAAAGCTACGTCGAAACTGGGGGAAAACAAACTCAATCCTCACTCAATCCCTTTATTGCCATTAGCTTGTGTACTATGTATACTGATGAGAGTGATGACACTTTACGACGTCATTGACAAGTTTGACAACTACTACAGCAACAGCAAGATGTATGCAATGTAGTCTATGCTCCTTATACATGGACAACAGTTTGTTTTCTCCCGTTCGAAGTTCATATTATGTAACCTAGATGTCGATGTCGCCCATTTCGTGAATCTCGCGAATGAGACCTCATTGATATCATCTATACCACTTGGGCCTATTTAGTCAACTCTGTCTTCGTCTCAGTCTCAGTCCTTGTTCTGATTTTAGTCCTCAAACCAAGTTAACTATGCACATTCGCATATATAAGAGCATTTATTCCACAGTATTTGTCACAATATCAAGTCTCAGTTCTAAAAACGTGACCTTGAGAGTTCCCAATGTTCAACTTTTATGCTTATATAGGACTAAGACCATGACGTCAGTGCGCATGCTCACTGCGCGCATAGCATTATTGACAAACGACAACAACAATCAAAAAATACAAACTGGTTGTGATTAATTTTTGATTATCAAAGCAATCCATTTTTTTTTTTCACTTTAGAAAATATCAACAATGATATTCAGAGGGAAGAAAAAAGTTAGGTTACATGTCTGACATTTCTGTCACTGTCATTTGTGTCATTTGTCGAAGTCCTAAGTCCTAATATCATGAATTGTATGAATAGTCATGTCCTTATTCTTAAAGATAAAGACTGAGACTGAGACTTGAGACGAAGACACATCTGCGGTATCAAAATATCGAAATTCATATTGAGGGCTAATATTATTTATTGACTGATAAACATAACTCTTCCTACAATATCTTCTTCTCCGACAATATAGGAATTGGTCCTAAAGTATTTCCATAACTTGAGTTTTCCATGTTCCAATATTTTACATTTTTTTTCCCACTATTTCCGATAAAACAGCAATGCATAGCCTTAAGGGCTATCTGGAAAAAATTTGGGATTTTTGACTGACATTGACCTCTCGTTTTAGTAACGTCAACTGGACTGAAAATGTGATAAAATTAGGCTGCTACAACTCATTCAGAAGAGAAGCGGTAGGTGAACATTCGTTATTGAAAAACATATCTGGGATGAAATATTTTTTTGAAACCATCGGGTGATCTTGATATTATAAAGAGACTGTATACCTGAATATGATAGTAATGTGGATATCCGAATTGTATTCCTTGTAAATCATGATTGGGTTCATGAAGTATTCATTATTATATACACTGCGAGAGGCAGTAAACTGGAAATGAAACGAGAATAGGTAGAAGATTGATGGATCTCAGCAGGCTAACTTACAAAAAACGCCCTAGAAGCTAATCAATACAGTTAGCTGAATGTTAATTGATAGTTTTGTTTCCATAAATGAAGTATTAAACTCCTACTCTCTATTCAGTGATGAGTAGATACAAATGAGTATGTCACAATTGTTCCACTACATTAAATTCCATGACATATTCCAAACTTGGTTCGAAATAATGATATTTTTTCTGTGACGGGGAAAAAGTTTGGCATTTCATCTCTTTTGGCAGGTTACAAAACGTCACTTTTCATAAATAACATTTTTCCCGTGGGAAAAAGTAAGTACTTTTTTCTCGGATATACACTTTTGATGGCTTTTGTTGTGCTATAGTTCTGAAAATCTTCCATTCGACTTCGCGGTTACGTATATAACTAAACAACCACTAAATTCGAAATCATTCAAAATCAAATCACAGAATTAGACTGACAGAAGTGACATCAGATATTTGATTACTTCAAAAGAATGATGAAGATGTCTACAACGCAGGTGCCCCTACTGTTAAAAACTTAGAATTGCACGTCGATAATTTTCAGATTTCAAAATAATGTAATATTTTCTCAATATTGATTCGTCCTTTTCTTCTGCCATAGAAAAAAATAGTGTATTACACACGGGAAAAATATTAGATTTTAGCTCACGGTTTTTTGTCTCTCTGCTACGCGTCGGGAGGCAACACAACCTGGAGCTAAAATCTACTACTTTTTTCCCTTGTTTAATAAATAACTATCGCCAAACAGTGCGATTAACAATTTATTTTCTTATACTTTTCACGTCAGGATTACAGAGATCAGTCAAATTGGTTCAGTGTGGTGATGTGATCAAATCAGTTCATTATTGAGGTTTGGGTTTTTTTTATTTCGTTATCTTTCAAACCATAAGCTTGTTGTTATCACAATTTTTAGTGAGTGAACGATACTCGATAACTGACAAGAGGTGATCGATATCAGTAAAGTCACGTGGAATAAAGGAGAGTAAAGGAGTAGGGAATGCCAGTCCCTATTGAAATAAGAGATAATTTGAAGGCCTTAGGACCAGATGGATCCTCTGACGCCATGTTGATTTTGACGGTGGCTTGTCCCTTTTTGATGCAAAATATAATGAAGTTGCCAATCCGGGATCGTATGATAGTAGTGCCATCTGTGATCGGCTATTGGCTAATATTATCTTGAAGATGGAATGCAGAGTGCAGTTTGTTCAACTAATCTTTGACAAAATTGTGGCTTATCCCCATCTGGTCCCAAGGTCTTCAATTCTACTGTTTCAGCTCCAGTATTGATCATAATATTGTCAGTGTATTTTGAGTGGGTAGAAACTGAATATTTTATTCCTGACATGGAAACATATAATATCAGATTTGTCCCGAATATGCTACTGGGTAGTAATAAAATTCTACTCGTATTTATGTCCCTACAACTCCCAAAATCTCTTGAGCTTCAGATATATCTGGAGTTTTCTCCAGAAATAACACTTTCTCGTTCAGCGGTCCGACCGTTCCTATCCTTTATGAATTATATATCGTATTTTGAAAAGATTTATCCTTTTGTGGACGTCTCTGAAGGAATATCCGGTCTCTTATTACTTTAATCATAGGGACCATTTGGCGCAATTCATCGAAAGCTCCTGATTTATTGGAAACGTAATCTCGTTTTATCAGCAGGACGGCTATAAGAAAGAAGAAATTCTGTATGGAAGTTATCTCTGCCTTGAGTCGAGGCTTTCTGGATATATTGAATGTCCTCCGATTGATGAAATTTTTTTTGAGTGTACTGAATATTGGTTCTCGCAGTGGATTAGGTTTCTATATAAGATTTATTCGATCATTTTATTCAAATCACTCAGAACACTAACTTCTGATTAAAAAAAGTTTTTCGAACTGTTTTTTTAACTATTAGGTAGTCGTTTCATTGTTATAGAATAGGTAGGTACACTTTCTGCTACCGTTTGAACATTTCACTGTGTATGTTATGATATCGACACATCAATAAAACTGAGAAAAAGCCCAAATACTCAAAGTGGAATGAAATGATAAGGAAGAGGGAGAAACTCAGAGTCATTACCACAATTCTCCATAAAAAGAACGAAAATTGTTTAAATAACAAGAGAAAAACAACCAGTTTCCTACTGATATGCCACTTAAAACATAGAATAGAATAACATCTTCCCGAAATCTATGCAACGATTCGTATAGACGAAAATGATTGCAAGTGTTTCGTTTCTTCTGCCCTAGATGGCGTTGTGTTCATTTCGCAGTGGTCGAACGCCTTGTGGGGTATTAAATGCTGTTTACGTTTGGTTCGCTTTGCACCAGATGAAGGTCATGAATGCCATTCGGGTACATCCCTGCACAAATTACAGCAAAAGCTCGAAACCGGTCTATAGATAGTCATGCGTTCTTGAACTATGTGAGCACAATTCAGTATTTAGGGAAGAAATACTTGCAATTCATTCGTCTATACGATTCGGTGCATATATTTCAGAAGGATGTAATTCAATGTTCTGCGTGGCATATAACCAGGAAAGTATGATTGTTTTTTTTTTCCCTCGTCATCTACCATTTTCGTTCATCTTATGAACTATTGTGGTAATGACTTCGAGTTTCTCCCTCTTTGTTACCATTTCATTTAACTTCGAGTATTTTGGTGTTTTCCTAGTTGGAAAAAAGTCAGTCGGGCAATCAGCCACTTCCATTTCATCCGAAATGACAATTTCAGTCTTGGAATGTTTCTTTCCTCCTGCCTTAGAAGGAGTTGGGTATATTTTGCAGTGGTCGAACGCCTCGTGTGTATTAAATGCTGAGAGGTGTTTACGTTGACAGATGACAGTCAAAGCTCTAAACCGGTCTGTAGGTCAATGACGGCTAAATGGACTGTCTGACGAGTACTACCGTCAGACAGTCCATTTAGCCGTCATTGCTGTAGGTATTCAAGCGTTTCTGAAAAATTCGAGCACAACATATAGCCAGTAGTTTTTTTATGTTCTGGTTCACACGAAAAGGGATATCCTGTAATGTTCAGAGAACATCGTGAGAACCAAGGAAAATAAGGTAGGAATTGGAGTTCTGAATTTTTGGAGGTTATTTGCCTCGGGGAACACCTCCTTCGGCAATGTGTTCCAGAGCCTCGCTGTTCAATAGATGAACGAGTCTTTGGAGAGAGATGTTCTGCAGGTCTTCAAAGTGACCACGAAGGGGTGCGAAGCCACAACTCGACGTGTTAATCTCGCGGGGACTGCCAAGGAAGGGAAAATTGTTGATATTTCAGAAGAGCATCGTCCATGAAAATATCTATAAAATAGACCCAAATCGCCAACTTATCTACGGTGTTCCAGGGAAGTGACGAATTGCCTTTTTTTGGGACATAATCCAACATTTTCAGGGTATGTTTGGGTGCTGCACCCCAAATATGGAAACAGTATTCAAGGGCAGGTCGGATCTGTGCCTTATAGATCATAAGCAGCTGACTGAAAGTGAAATAGCTCCTTGTCCGAAACAGAAAACCAAGTTTTTGGGATGCTCTTTCAGCAATTGATCTCACGTGATTTTCCCAAGGTTATTGCTGATAATACCAGGTATCGAAATGGATGTCTTCAAAGGTATGGTTACTTCTGATAAGATTATGTTGGGCACAGAGAGATCGGCTTTTCTAAAGAAAAGGCATGCTTGTGTTTTGTTTGCTTTGAAATCTACCGAGTTATTGGATCCCCATTCAAGATTTATTGTTAAGTCCATATTCATGTTGTCAACATTTCTCCCTCGTTCGTTTCTGATATGCCTAGCTGGTATCAAAACCATCGATAGTAATGACATGAACTACTTTTGCCGTAGAATGAGAATCAATTTCGGGAGGGAAATTGTAGTCTGACATTATTTTGATTGATATTTCGATTATATTTTACACGTTAGAATGCATATGAGTTTAGAATTTGTTCTGTTATGTCATGAGGATCAATTTTACGCTCGAAAATTGTGTTGTTTGTTGTACAAATCATCCATTCAAATTCGTGTGATTAGATACAATCAAAATTCGCTTGGGACTGCCTTCAAGACCTCGTATGACTCAAGCGAAACACTCCTTGTGTGGGTGACGAGACAACGAGGGAAAGAAGGCAATGAAAAAGCTAGACAAAAGCCAAGTTCTTTATTCCGAATTCCACTGAATTTGTGGAGGCAATACTGAGTGGTCTAAGCAACAACGCCAGTAATAGTAGAACTGTATGAGTGTGAGAGGTGATAGAAAGCAGAAAATGATTAGTGTTTCACGTCCTGGTAGGGAAATAGAAATGGATTTGGTGAGCAGCTTGTTGAACCTAACTGTGGGGTTCACACAAAAGGAATGAATGAGGTGAAATACCAATAGGACACACTGACTGTATAAGAATGGATCATAAAAACCGCATCCTGATGTCATGCAACTAGGAAAGTAAGTTTATAGAACTCCAAGAGAAATATTTTTCAGGTAGAACATTCTGAAATAGTCTCTGGTAGAAGTCCATCGTTTCTGAAAGTGGAGTAAAGTGGTTAATACTGAATAATACACAAAGTCATCTCCACGACAATTTATTGTGAAAACTCACGGGTTCATTGTGAATAATAACATCAAGGGAACATGTTCTCGGACATACGTATGTCCATCATCAGCCTAATAAGAAATTACATAGTCCTACAATGAGGAATCCCTACCATAGATAGCTCACTTGAAGGAAAGAAAATTTTTTTATATAATAACCGTAGAGAATTGAAAATATAGAAGTTGAATGGTTAATTGTTTTCATATAGGAGGATAACCATGAAAAACCCCCATTGATGGGCATTATGGTGGATAGTCAAAAACTAAAGAGTCCCCTAACATTTGCGGCACTTCCATGAGCGAGCTGAAGGAACACTGATGAATGACTAATGACTTCCATCTTGTTAAACAAACCACAAGTGGAGGTAGGAAATCACATGACCACCGATACAAACTACAATGGTCAATTTAGTGACAAATGAGATCCAACAAACAAAGCTGTACTGGCTGTCAGTACCTACAATAGCAGAATGTTTACGTAGATAAAAAGAAGAGAATTATAAAAACACTGGAATGTAGAATTATGGTATAAAGACCAGTTATCGAGATGACTTTGTGTTTTATTCAGTATTAATTCTGAAATAGCATATAATGTGAGGAATTCAAAAAATATGGGAGTGTTGGGATGATATTCACCTACTACCTCAATTCGAACAACTTCCTGATGACTCTTGCATGTATACTCTTAGAGTATATGGAAAATATTGAAAGAATAAAGCATTCCCATTGTCCTAGAAACTTCCTGTAGAATAAAATTGTTTCGCCGTGAAGAATGAGCTAAGTCTGTTCGAAGTGGAACATTCAGAGTCCAGGTAGGTATGTTGACGAAATATGCTTCGCTCAGGTTGACACCATCGCACTCAAATGGAGTATGCTGCGACTGTGTGCATAAGAAGCAACATACAGGGTGTTATTCGAAGTTATGTGCCTATTTCGATAAGGTTCATATCATTATAAACTTGCTTCTTTCAGAGACAGTGTATGGGAGTTGAAAATAATTGAAGAGAGAAAAGACTCAAAGTCGTCTCAACAAGTTTACTAGTGAAGTGTGCAGTCAATTCTACTTCATTACTTTTGACTGAGACATGTTTCCACCATTCAAATGGTCTTCATCAGTCATAGTACTGAAAAAGTCAATGTGGGAGTGGCTCTATCATCATGAAGTCGAACAATTTTTATATCTAAGATATATTAAGATTTGGAAAAGGTATATATAGGGTCGTGTTTTAGGAGAAAAGCAGAGTCAATCACACTAAAAATTAGGAAATATCAGCATCTGGGACTGCAGCGAAATAATTATTATTTTTCAATGATATCAATAGAGGACTGCTCGATGAAACTAAAAGGTTTTCTAGTGCGTTACTGAATATACAGAGAATTGAAAATCATCCAGTCATGCAGCTGGTGGTGTAAATTCCAGTAATGACGTTAGGGTGATAATATTTTGTTTTTCGGCGCAAACGATAGATATGGCGAGAAAGAGTTTCATAATATTGTATGCAAATACGAAAAGGCACGTGAAGAAGTAAATTAGTACTTCCCCTAGTGCAGGAAAAACTGTGAATATCTATTGACTACGTATTTGATCCAAAGATAACTTTGTTAGGCAGTAGGCGCAATCAATTTTTTCTCAAAACCTTACAGTTTGATGTATGAAAGATATTATTGACAATGCGGAGGTTTGGCCATAAATTTCTTTGTTCATGTGATTATAGAACTATTTTAGAATTGATATTTAACAGATTTGGGGTCTGTAGAGGCACACCTGTGTAACAAAGATATACATTTTATTCTGCAAGTGATCATTTTTTGTTTTTTTCATTCACTCCATGATATTTCTCTAGATGATATCTTGAACATTTGCATAATCAGTTTTGCATGAAATCTCACAGACTTGGGTGTTGTATATTTTTTTTCAGCAATTTTCAAAGATATCATGTTTTTTCTCGTGAGAATTTCGCCATTTATATGTCTATTATGATATCTCATGAAGTCAAGTCATTATTGAAGTTACTGTTTATAATTTTGAAGTAAATTCATCTAAAAACTTCTATTGGTGTTTCTTATTATGGGGTACATGAGACCCCACCTGGGTGATAGTGTACAGATTTCCCACGTGGGTGACACCAGGTTAAACGAACATACACTTTTATACCAGATGTATAAATAACTATTTTCGTTGAAATCACTGAACACTTATCACTTGAAAACCATGATAAGTAAAGCTCTGATTTGGCAATTCGTCAGTCCTCGTTGACAAATCCAACTTCGAAACGTATAATAATAGTGTTATCATCAGGAAATCAATCGAAATTTTCTACTCCTCCTTAACTAAGGACACATTTTGGTCAAATAAAAGGAGCCAATGATCTACCTTCCTTAATGAGCACATTAAGGAACACCCTGTATTCAATTCCATTGTGAATGACATTATTATAAATTATAACTTACTCGCCGGCAAAAGTTTGCAAGCACAAGAAGTTGTCTGCTCCAAAGTACCATCTTATTGTCCATTAAAACACGGGGTTTGTTTTTCACTCGGCCTAAACCGCATTCCGTTTACATTAAATTTCAACAGACGTTATAAATTTGTATGCTGACTGCACTGACTTTTTACTGAAATAACATTCGTCTTGAAAAACGCAGAAGACTTTGGCGAACGATATTCATTTCGGCATCGGATCCCGCTATGGTAAATGGATATGTCACAAATCATATTTTTCTGCTACCGGTGAGTGCTACCGTTACCAAATGACTACTTTTTACGCTTGTCATTTCCATTTCGAGATATTTCGTCGGTTATTCGAATTCTTATTGGCGAAAACGGGATTATCAATTAATGATTGCGTAATCTACATAATATAGTTTCAGTTCGTGAGCTATAGAAGATCTCATACAAAGAAAATAATTTATAGAAAAATTCCATCATCATCATCATCCAGATAGTAAGTATAAACACACAAGTGAGAAAAGTACATTTTTCTACGGCTATAACACAAAATCGCTCTTGTTTACTGTGTTCGATACATCAATGAGGTACTTTGTATGTCATCAATTTCATTTCCGTATCATCAAAGTGGTATCAACTCTCAATATATGTATTATTTATCATGAATAGATATATGGAGTGTTGTCATTGAGCTGCTATAATCCCCACATTAATGGCGGTGAGATTTGAAAATTACAAGATCATGTGATCTTTCTCCATTAATACATGATTTTTAGCGATCTCTCAGGACCAAATCATATGAAGTTGATGTAAATTCGTTTTTTTTAATGGAAGAGTATTGAAAAATATCCATCGATTCAGTTAATTGGTTGCCTCCTATTATAGTGCAATATTTTTCTGTTTTAACTTGATATTTGCCGTTGCATCATGCACTATTTTCTTGAATTGTGATAATGTTATTGTAGCAGAATGCTAATCATGTATTATATTATATGTTACCGTGAAAGACCGAAATTAGTGGTTGTTGACATACACCGGTTAATGTCGAGTGTCGACACACATCAAATGTATTGGTAAAAGACCGAACATTTATAAGCTTTGGTCGATGTCGGAAACGACGGGTCCTAACAGGCTTGTTGCCAGTCTTTCACAAGGCTTGATTGATAGTGGTATTATAATTTGTACTCGATGGCTACTGCAGTTGATAGCAAACAAAAATGGCATCTTGAAGCAACTTTTCACCCGTAATCAATTTGCAATTTGCAAAGAAAAGTTAATTTCCATGGATAAACTTAATGTCGGTGTTGCATTTAAATCAACACTGACATTTTTATTCATATTGCTAGTTGATGTTTTTTGTGTGAAGGAACTGTTATTTGATGATTGAATTCGAATCTGCCGTTTTTTTTATTCAACATGGAATCTTCTAGAAATCCTTCTGCCACCGATGTGCTCTTCCAGCCACCATGTCTTCTCAATGCTGTTATACCTCCACCTGCATTGACAAGCAAAGCAATGCCCGGTGTACATCTCGGGATTTGGTAGCTTCCAAAATGTAACTATTTGTTTTCCCATTGCTGCAAACTTATTAATTCCAATTTTCTAAAGAGTACATTTTCCTTTGGTAATTCATGAAAAAATTGGAAATCACAACATTTGCTGCTCGTATATCAATGTACTTTTAACAAAATTGATAAAATTTTCCGGTTACAGTGAACCTCCTTACAATTTTTGTTTTGGTCTCAGGAATAGTTATCATCCTTGCAGATCCAAGATCTCGAATATCTTCAACATTCATAGAGTACATTTCTATGGAACGGCAAGCCTTCATTATATCCTCCATATATCAAAGTTAAAACTTAAAAGACTCTATAAGTCAATATGAAGCACAGCCTTCTTGAGAAATTTGTTTGGTAGATTTGCTGCTTTTCCATTAGTCTAACCTTTTCAGTTGCTGTGGATCCTGAAAATTCTGAATCTGTGATTGGTCGAGTGCCGTTGAATAATGAGTTGGGATCCACGGTGTCTTGGAATCATCTTCATTCATCAATTACTAACCTATATGTAATCTATGTAGAGACGATAGTCGTAGAGAAACATACTTTACGCCTTGAGAAGAAGTAAATAATGGTAGGTTCTATATAGCTAGTGGTGAAAAAAAACATATCGCTGTATTTCCATCACTTGAGTCACTTCTAGATTGAACATTGTTAGGGTCAATGTCATTTTCATTGACTAGCGACTCAACTTTACTATTTTTCTTGCTTTAGCACAGCATTTCCGGAAACGCTTCTGTTCGTGTCAGCCATTTTGTGTAGCTTGTCAGTATGGCGAGTAGTAACTAGAGATGAAGTGGGAATATGCTTTTCGTGCCATCTATCAACAGAGGCCTGAAATCATTTTGTAGTGGCATGTTATACTAATGCGAAGAGTGAACTAATCCTTTCTGAACTCTGTGGCTTATCATTGTTTTCTTCCATATTCTGATGCGAATTTACTAATACTACTAATTTAATTCAGAATGCAATAACTCACAACTCAATAAGAATGAGTGACAGTTTCACCAATAAAAAATGGTATAAATGAAGATGTTGATGAGCTTTCATTACTTCCGCTGAGGGAATTTCTTGATGGCATTGCCTAGTGACTCTGAATTTAGTTACTCGGCAATGATAGAAACCTCGATTTTTTTTCATTTTCCTTATATCTTTCAGTAAGTCCTCTGCGACATCTTGCTATCGTATCGCTAGCTAATCTTGACTTGTGCTATCTGTTCCTGCATCTGTCGCGCTGCTTATCTGAACAAAGCCAGTTAATTACCGAACTTGGCTACCTGGCAGCAACTGGCATTCGCGATCTGACGTGCCTACTAGTGTTTTGTTTGCACAACTCGGAGTCGTCTTTCTTTTCAGAATAGACATGCTTTTAGTTCAGTTTAATTTGTTGTTACTCACAGGAATAGAGGAATCGTAGATGAAAACAGTAGTATATTGATGAAGAAAGTGTTCAATGAAATAAATATCAATGAAAGATGATGGGAGAAAAAAAACGAGGGACTAAGGCAAAACCAGAAATGTTCAAAAAGCTGATATTTCAGGTAACGATTATTAAAGTTCGCGGGATCGCTGAAATTTGGATTCCATTCAGGTTAATGCGGTGAATTCACAACGAATAGCATCTTCTATTCTAGCAGGGCAGTGCAAAATTCTTCTAGATAATGAAGTTGCTTGTATACATTTGACATATCGTGTTTTGTCTTTCCGAGTTTCATTTAGCAAATTGACATATCGCTCACAATGACGGTAGTATGAGGGTCATTTTCCACATAATTCTTGAATAATTCGAGAAGTGCGGTATCTAGCGAAAAAGTGAAATTAAACAAAATTTACCGACATAGAATTTCCTATAGAATAAGTCCAATTTACTTCTCGTCTACAAGCAATAGTTTCATGGTTTCAGAGATACAGCTAGGGATTACAAAAATCGAGAAGTATGAGAAATAGAATTTAATGGTATGAAATTGATGTTTGACGTAGATAGTAGATGAAAAAACTATATAACTCGAACAAACTTTTTCAATGTGTACTCTTCAATAATTAACAATTAATCATCATCTTCTTCTTCATAATTTTCCATATCGAGTGAATCATTCGTACACGTACGTCAGATGCAAAGAACATGTCGCGGTTAGATGGTGTTTTTATTGCAGAAGTGACTAGGAGTACTGCACGTTCTTCCAATCTGACTGGAGCATGACACATGTCGCACACCAAGGAGTATGGAATTCCAGGTTTTCGGCACCCACACCGTCCCCCACATCCAGTAAAACATCTGCAGAAGATGTTGCTCAGTATCGCTTCAGGTGCTACTGAATCTTTGGTTGTCACTGGGATGAGCGATCCATTTTGACCTCGATTTTTTCTACCCCTGTATTCCAGAAACTATCAATTGCAGACGAATAACAAATAGAGCTCTTTCATTGGGAAGTTTATGTTTTTTGATTCCAGTTAGGCCTAGACTTTCAAACTTTACCTTTCCGCTCTTCTTGTTGTCATTTTCCTTACTGCACTTTTTGCATATTTTCGTCATCATTAGATGAGACCTTTCTGTGAATGAGGGTGAGTCTCTGCCTATAATATAGTATATGCATATTGCATACCCTTCAGGGTTCAAGGACTAACCATTCGAAATTACGTGGATGATATCCTTAGAAGTATATAATATTAACATAAAAAACCAAGCGAATGAATTCAGTATTATATTAGCGAAATTAATTGAAATCACAAAAACGTGATTCGCTTTCTTTAGAATGTTCCTCTAGCAATTCTATACTGTTCTGATACCGATTTCTAGACTCAAGTTAAAACTGTGGTACCCAGATTGACGATCCTGTCCCTTTAGGAGATTGGTGGAAGGTGGCCCATCATAAGATATCGTCAATAAGAGTATCGGTGAATTGCCCCGTTTAAATCGTTTCAATTCGATCACTCTGAAGTGTTCATCATTGAGTGGAGTTTTGAATTGGATAACTTCAAAGAGTTTCTCATGAGTAAGCTATTCCATTTCAAGCCAGTTCAGCGTTCTACCCTCCGAAACCAGTCTCGGGGCACCATGATGAGTTTTTAAGCAATCTTCTTTGATTTTTCATAGTTTGATGAGCCAATGGGATTCACAATTTTTATGCTATTATCCGACCCAGCCAGAACCCGATATGTCTCATATATTGGGTTTGGCCTTCTACCAGTTTTTGTATAAGTAACATATCGGAATTTCATTGAATTTACCTACAAGCTGTTAGAGCTTCTTATGAATATCGTGTTTTGCCATCATATCCTCTTTTACAAACTGCATATATTGGCATTGAAAACGAAAATTCGATATTTTCTGACATATCGGATTCTGCCTTAGTTAGTACCACAGATTAATACATCAACTTTCTTCCTAAATGACGAATGTCCCCAGATTGTAGCTAACGCTTTTGTCCATCATTAGTTTAGGCATAGATTATGGTATTTTCAATCTATGGTATAGATAGGGTAGTAACCAGACAGCAGTCTCTAGATCGCCATTCAACGTAAACCTGAACAAACGAAAAGTCCAATGTTGTGTTCATAGGGTGCAATTATAAGAAAAAAATGTATTGACTTTGTACAGTGGTATGTTTCGCTAACAACTTTGAATCGACCTTCATCATCATCATCATCATCAAAATACTTTATTGTCTGAAGATAGATACATCTTATTGACAAAGTCTGGAATCCTAAATTTAAATTTAAAAGTTTATAGTTCCAATATACACACAAATGTTGAAATCAGTTTTTTGGACAATACACAAGATAGTCAATCAATAATACAAATAAAAATAAAAAAATAAAAAATAAAATAATAAAAAAAAAAATTTTGTCGACACATCATTAAAAAAAATATATATGTATATACATTGCACAGTGTGTAATGGACGAAAAATGTAAATTTAGTATAAATATTGGTAAGGTCAGGTAAAATACATTAACAGCTAATGATTTAAACTAAAATGGAAAGTCCAAAAAGTTGTATCCTACTTGATCAGATTAATAAAAACTCAGCTAAATTGATCTTCGTAAAATTCCTCTGTAGTATAATAGGCCCTCACAACCAAGAACTCTTTCACTTCTTTTCTGAATCTGGATACACTCTGTATTTCTTTCAAATTGCTGGGTAGGTGATTGAACAATTTTCTGCTCTTGTAAATAAGAGAATTTTGAGACGTGTATTATATACTGACGAGTTGTTCATATCATTTCTGTATTTCTTGTGAATTAGACATACTGTCTCTAAAATAAAAAGACCTGCCAGTGTTAAAATCCTTTGCTCTAAAAACAATGGTCTACATGAATCGCGGCATTTGGCCTTACATAAATATCTAATGGCTCTTTTTTGAAGGGTAAAGACCATTTCAAACAGTTGCTGTGAACATATACCCCAAAAGCAAATGCCATAGCGTAGATGTGACTCTGCCTAGCATCAGCAATATCCAATTCGTGAGAAACACTACGTACAGCAAAGCAACCCGATGCTAAACTTTAACACAACTCGTTAATGTGGCTTTCGAATCTTAACTTTTCATCAATAAATAATCCCAAGAACTTATTTTCCGCGGCATTGCTAATTATTCACACGGAGGATATCAGAGAACTCCACAAATATCGCATTATTCCTTACTGATTGTTCAATCAAAATGGCATAATGAAGGTATCATTCACCCAAGTTACTAGGAAGTAAACTATGCAACAAGAGCATAACATAGAACATAATTTAAGGACCCAGAAATAGCGAACTTTACACTAAGTAGGCGAATATTTGGTGGGCGAGAGAGAGTTGTACGATGAAATTAAACGAATGTGTTAGCTGACAAGAATTATTTCAAACGAAAGTTAACTCAGCAAAATAATCTACCTAAATCTTTCTATCGACCATGAAATATATCAATGTGAAAATGTTATATTAGTCTACTATTTGGGAAAGTGCGATCCAAGTTGATTCATGACATTACATTCGAAATCAAACCTGCGAGAAATCATAAAATCATGTTAAGCAATAGATTTTCAGAAACATATAAATGACTATTTCACTCATCACAATATAATATTACCAATCTCAAGCCAGAGACAACGTACTTACCTATCGTGCTTAACGTTCTGGTTCCCACGAAAAGGGGAGATCCTTTAATGTAATGTAATCAATTAGATGTCCATAGGATGTCCCCGGGACGTACGAATTATTCTCGAATTTGAATTCTTCTTGGTCCCTCTAGGACCAGATCTTGCATAACTGATGAGGACATCCAGTTGAGTTGATGGTCCGTAGAAGGTCCCCAATAGATCCTGAAAAAGTTTCTCAAGGATGTCCAATGGACTTACTTGAAGGACATTGACGGGGAGTATTTATAGCCTACGAGCAAACATTCGTCGGCGAGGTGTAAGTTAACGTCCTCGCGGGGACAACATATTGAAAGAAACGACTGGGACGTCCGTAGGACGTTATTTCTAGGACATTGAATAAGTACAGTTCATGTACCAAATGGGACATTCGACGGATATTCCTGAGGGACATTGGAAGGATGTCCCTGAGGGACATTTCGATTGTCATACGATCCTGGAAATATCAACGGCGCCTGTGTAGAGATATTTAAAGGAATGTACCATCAGGGACATCTCATGGTTGTCTAGAAGGGATATTATATAAGATCTGAAGTCATGCCAGAATATGTACCTACTACTCGGGACATCCGATGGATGTCCCTAAAGGAACTTTTAGAAACATATCTCATCAGGGACATGCCAAGGACGTCCTTGCATGGACATTCTACAATATGTATCACGTGGGACGTCTAAGGGATGCTATTTCTAGGACATTCAAATTGATGTACCAGCTGGAAGAGTCCGTGGATGGGATGTCCCAAGGACACGTATTCTTGGTTCGGGACATTCGGACTTGAATTGTATCAAACAGACACGTCCCTAGGACGTTGTGTGCTATTTGGGTTATCAACGAAAGAAATTTTAAGACTCAAATCAAATATGTCTTAGGAGTCCATGTTTTGGTATTTTGGCATAACTTTCAATTGGAAGCAACTTTTCTCATTGACATTTTGCTGAATTTTCTGAAATAAGGGGACTTTACTCTTGAACAATTTTCATATATTTTGGCATATTCTGTATGCTGTTCAATTTGCAACCATTTTAAGGGCACCTAAAATGATCAGTGAACATGCACCAACTCTTGGCACTTTCTGTATTTTGGTTGTGCAATTCATTGAAAAGATTTCCATATGTTGCACACTTGAATGACCACACTGTATAATTGTAAATATGCTGAGTTTCCATTATTTGTAATATATATAATTATCATTAGGAATTAAGAAGATTTACTTCTCAACTAAACTGGAATTAGCTTCTACTGGAAATCAATATACTGGAATCAGATCTTCTGTACAAATTTCAAGACTCAAATATTCATTTGATTATGACATTCAATTTCATCATTCTATTCATGGAATTCATTACATTACCTGATATAATACTAGAAAGAAATGCTCAAGTTACCTCTCTACCTTCCTTGGAATTGATATTTCCTTGAGGCTTCCTTGGAGCTCATATTATAACTATAAATTGAAAACTGGTCCTTAACGCTGCCTTAAGGGACGAGGTCACCTTAAGAAGCGGCTATAAATACGGGCCTTTTGAACAAGTTCAACGCCAAGTGCTGAGGAGTCCCCAAGGAATCCTCAGATAAGGAAGACTTGAGGAGTTCCTGAGGAATAGTATATCACATAACTAGTGTGGAGAGTGACATATTTCGCGCGAGTGGACGTTTAGCACGAGCCGCAGAGTGGCGAGTGCGGAAACAAAACGAGCGCAGGAAATGCACTTTCCAACGAGTTTTGTACACTATTTTTTCCTACGACAACAAATATTTATATTATATGTCATGACTGTTTATAAGACTAGAGTAGGGATCATGTTTCCAATCATATTCGATCACATGAAGGTGATATCATTATCATTATTATTTAATTTTACTTCAATATTCAAATGACATCATTAGTTCAACGTTAACTCAACATTAACTTAATATGAACTTAACATTAACTCAACATTAACTTAACATCAACTTAACATCCACTTAACATCAACTTAACATAAATTCAACAGTTTATCAACATCAACTCGAAATTAACTTAATATTAACTCAACATCAACTCAACATTGAATCAACATTAACTCAAAATTAACTTGACATTACCTTAAAATCAAATTAACATCAACTCAATATCAAATTGACATTAACTTCACATCAATCAGTAAATTGCCAATATATTGACATTAGTTCAACTTTCAATTGAAATTAACTTGATTTCAACTTTTCATCAACTCAACATTACGTCAACATTAACGACAATAACTCATGTTAAATCGACACTAACT
Organism: Phaedon cochleariae; assembly: GCA_918026855.4. Lineage (NCBI taxonomy): Eukaryota > Metazoa > Arthropoda > Insecta > Coleoptera > Chrysomelidae > Phaedon > Phaedon cochleariae. The sequence goes on along the minus strand of OU896709.1, from coordinate 59,493,663 downwards.
TTCCATTAACTTGACCATAACTTAACTTACCATAATTCAGCATAATAATCATTCATTGGTACATCATAATCTATAGACCCTGTTACTGTGCGATTTTCGAAAATTTCCACCCATGTGAGTTTTACTCTCAAACTTTCTAACTGTTATATGTTGTCACAGTGAAACGAGTCACTTTCTCAATAACAAATCAATGTGTTTTGTGCTGTTTTCATAGGTGGTCGTAGGAAAACGATTATTAATACGGGTCTAAGGTTATCGTACTAGGCTAGTATTTATACAATGATACGGATTATAAATGTTGTAACCGGGCCAATGGACTCTCTCCGATGATGTATGCGTGTGGTCGTTGAACAAATGCGAACATTACGACGCTACATGGGCGTCTCGCGAGCGTCCACCCGAACGTCGTTACCGTCGTTTACCTGCCAAACTTACCGTGCAACTTTTAAACGAGGACCATGTGTGCTCTATTAATGCCCACGGATAAATCTTCGGTATGTCTTTATGAATATGTCTAATCTCATACCACACGTTATGGTGTACAGGATGTCCAATAAACCAAAGAAAACAGAAATTTCTATCAATGTAAAAATGGATCCTCTCATTCAGAGAAATACGCACTTTTTTCAAATTAATTTTGATCTTGGATATGGCCAAATGAATGTTCACTTCAATTATCATAAAAATTCTCTTGCTATAAGATTGTCAGATTATATTATATACAGGGTTTTGAATTGACTCGGCCGTTACTTGATGGAAATTCATGACACATGTAAAAACTCCACAAAGGATAAGATTTCCACAAAATTCTCAAACACACGATATGTTTCGCTAACACAGTAGCTTCGTAAGGTTATATACTGGTGAAGTTCAGTTCATTGTACCAGTATATCACCTGACGAAGCTACTGTGAAAATCTTATCGTTTGTGGAGTTTTTACATAGAAGAAGAAGAAGAAAGTCTTTATTGTACTAAAAACCTAAAGTTTTTGTTGACAAAGCATGTGTATCATAAGCTATAACTAATATTAAAACTACATAAAATCATGTAAAATATGCACATATATAAGGAACAAAACATTTAAGTCGAACATATACTAGTAAAAGTCACACTATAAAAAAAGGTATTGAACAATTAAAAACGAATTATACAAACTGACAAACTTAATTAAATGCGTCTTCATAAAATTCTTGCAAGGTATAATAGGCTTTACTCAGTAGTAGCTCTTTTACTGCCTTTCTAAACTTAAAATGTGTTAGCAATGAACGAATATGTGAAGGCAGGTGATTAAACATTTTTTTGGCATTATAAATAAAAGACTTTTTTATTAATGTACTTCTAGGAATTAGTAGGGAAACCGTACAGTCAACATTTCTTGTGTTGTATACCGACATCGAATGAATGTTCGTGGTATATTTTTTGTGGATCATACATACACTCTCTAGAATGAATAAGATGCAAGTCAATGTCAGTATTTTCTGAGCCACAAATAAGGGTTGACATGGTTCTCTGAATTTAGCTTTACTAATAAGGTATCTAACCGCCCTCTTTTGTAAAATGAACACAGAGTTCAAAAGAAATTGAGAACTATTCCCCCAAAAACAAACTCCATATCTCAAAATTGAGTCAATCAGGGCAAAATAAACTGATCTTGCTGCAGATATATTCAATTCAGATGAGATGACTCTTACTGCAAAACAACCAGAAGATAATTTTCTGCATAAATTTGTAATGTGGGTGTTGAATGAGAGACTGTCATCCACATAGAGCCCTAAAAACTTAGCCGAGGATTGAGTACAAATTCTTGAGTTTTCCAGAACTATATCATTAAGAGTGCACTTGAACGTCAAAATACATGTTTTAGAAATATTGAATGATAACTTATTCGCATCACACCAATTTTTTACTTCCAATATATCTTCAGCGACATAGTTACTCAGTTCGTCATTATTGTTGCTATGCCACAGTATTGTGGTGTCATCTGCGAACATAGTAAACTTTCCTTTAATAGTGATATTCGCTAGGTCATTTATATATATTAAAAATAAGATTGGTCCAAGCACAGATCCTTGAGGGACCCCACACTTCACTAATTGAGACCTGGACTTTATTTTGTTAAGCGAGACTATTTGAGTACGCTCTGATAGGTATGATTGGAACCATCTTAGTGTAATATCTCTAAAGCCATAAATTTCTAATTTTTGAAGCAAAATTTCATGATCAACACAGTCGAATGCTTTTGAAAGGTCGCAAAAAACTGCTGCAACTGCGTCACCATCGTTTATGTTGATATATATATCCTCTAATAAAGCAAACATAGCATCATTTGTATTTTTAGCTGTTTGAAAACCGAACTGGTAGGTGCTTAGAGTGCGATTATGAAGCAAAAATGAGAACATTCTTTTTTTAACTAATTTTTCAACTAACTTAGCCAGAGTTGGTAAAAGTGAAATTGGTCTCAGATTTGATATTATGTCGCAGTCTCCTCCCTTAGGTAAAGGACTTATTATGGCTATCTTGAGACAGTTCGGGAAAATCCCACTCAGAAATGATTTATTGATTGCCTCTGCTAAAACAGTCATAGCATCATCTGGTAAATGGAGTAAGACTTTAGCTGAGATCTCATCCCATCCAAAAGTATGTTTATTTTTAAAATCCTTCAATATTTCTTTCAGTTCATCAGGACTAGTGGGTGAGAAGAAAAAGGAGTCTTTCACAGATAAATTCTTCATGTAGGAGATTGGGTCCTCTTGTGCTCTTATATCCATAGAAATGGTTTCAGCGATAGAACAATAATAATCGTTAATTTGATCTGCAGACAGAGTAGTATTTAAGGGTGGTTTACTATTTTTCCCTCTGAGATTATTGATAATAGCCCAGCTCTCTTTACATTTATTGGTGGAATTGTCCATTCTTTTTCCAAAATATTGTTGTTTGCCTGCTTTTAAGACATTTCTATAAATTCTCCTGTAATTTGTGAAATATAACATAAACGCTTCATTTTTCAGTGAATATTTTCTTATATAATGAAGGGAGCGCAAGTTTTTGGCAGATACTTTTATACCCTTAGTTATCCACTGTTTGTTGTATATATACAGGATGTCTGTAAACGGTTGGGACATGGCTCGGCTGTGGACTTCCTGGGATAAAAACAAGTTGATTTAGGGCCAACTTACCTATATCCAAAATCGTCTCGTTGAGTTGATACAAGGCGTTGAAGGTTTTTTGGAAAAAAATAATTTTGCTCATAAAAAGAGTAGGCTGAGATCGATTTTCATAATTTTCAGCATGGCATGGTCTGTGTCTGTAAGTCACGTTTTGATATGTTTTTGCTTATCATCAGTGACTTGCAAGTGTTCCAAACCACCATGTTGCCGTACCAATTTGGTGATAACTTTTCCGAGGTCGGACTGGTAACTTCCAATTTTTTTCCAGAAAGATATTACCTTCAGAAATATTTTCTGTATCGTGTTAATTTCTGCTGAGTCTCGAGGTTCATTTGAAAATAAATAATTTCTGATCTGAGGCATCTTATGCATTTTTCAGAAAAATAATCTGGTTGGAACATGGCTTGACTGTAGACTCCTGGGATAAAAATACGTTGATTTTAGCCAACCTACCTATATCCAAAATCGTTTCGTTGAGTTGGTAGAAGGTGTTAAAGTGCTCACCTCAGGAAATGAATAGTTATCCTAAATTTATAACGCGAGAGTTCTTGTAAAGCCCGCGAGAACCAGCAACATATCAGTTTGTTCACAATAAGAATACATTGTAGCCATGATCAATAAACAGTCCGACTAAATAGATTAATTTTCAAAAATGCGCAGGATGCGTCATATCAGAAATTATTTATTTGTAAACAAACCTCGAGACTTAGCAAAAATTAATACGATATAAAAAATATTTCTGAAGGGAATATCTTTCTGGAAAAAAAACTGGAAGTTCCCAGTCTGACCTCTGAAAAGTTATCACCAAATTTGTACGGCAACATGGTTGTTTGAATCAATTGCAGGTCACTGATGATGATCAAGAACATGTCATAACGTGACTACAGTTACAGAACATGCCATGCCAAAAATTATGGAAATCGATCTCACCAGTCTACTCTCTTTATGAGCAAAATTATGTTTTTCCAAAAAAACTTCAACGCCTTGTACAAACTCAACGGGACGATTTTGGATATAGGTGAGTTGGCTAAAATCAACTTGTTTTTATCCCAGGAGTCCAAAGCCGAGCCATGTCCGAACCTTTTACAGACACCCTGTATATTGTTGCAGTCAAACTTAGACAAAAATATGTTTTTTTCGAAAAAAATATAACTGATTTTCTCTGCGGTCGAAAAAGTGGTGATAAGGAAGTGGAAATGATAGATATAATAGTGTGTGTGCATTTTTATGATCACAAAAAACCCAATGTTCTGGAAAAAAAACAAACAGGGTATTTCATTTAGAAAGAGTTATTTTGTAGTTTGATCACCCTGTTGAACCTTCTCTGAAGGCTGTGGAAAGGCATAATTGCTCATTGCGACATTCAACTTCCGCATATTGTTTTTTCTTCTCGATACGAAATCAGATACAAAACTCAAAGTCATTTCCACGAATGTTCATAATATGAACAACAATGGTATAGATAACAGGAGAAGAACAACTACTTTCCTGGCGAGTGTCGCACAGAACATTGAATCACATTCTCCCGAAATCTATGCATCCATCCGTATAAATGAATACTGATGCATATGTTTCTTTCCTCAATGCCTATTCATCTCGATTTAGCTTGGTTAACGCTCAACACCTACAAAACAGCTCCGAGCTTTCGACCCTCATCAGTGTAGGTCTTCAGTTTGCTGTCCTAATACCACCATCTAAGCGTAACCTGTCGTGGTAACCACTAGAGTCTAGCCATAGCACCATAGCGAGGTAATATTGCGCCTCGCTCGTTACTCGCTGGGCGCGAGAAACTGAAAATTTTCGGACGATGCTGAGAAGAAACATAATTGAAATAGCGAATCACTATCGGCCTAACCAATAAATGCCTCCATAGGATTTGTTTGATCAATTACTTCGAAAAAAATCAAAAAAAGATTAGCTGGAGTAGGGATCGAACCCCGGTCTTTTCGCTCGGAGGAAGGAATACTACTCTAATGATCATCATGGTTCTGGTAGAAGAAACAACAAATAGTATATTATGTTATAGTGTTATAAATGTCCTTTTAGTAACGAGTATTTTAAGCACGAGCGGAGCAGAGCGGAGCGAGTGTTTAATAAACGAGTGTTTATATGAGTTTATAAACGCGTTACATACTATACTTTTTCTACAAACTCCGAAAATTACATGAACATACCTGCTATTCCTGCTAACCTACAAAATAAAACGAAAGGAATGGGAATTGAGAACATAATACATGCAACTGCATATGCAACCAGCGAGACACGTATAAGTGATATTAGTTGATGTGTCCAGTCCATTGCTTACTAACCTTTGTTTCACATTTGTCATGCTTAGCGCAGAATGAATAAGTTGTTCTCAAAGATGGATGCTGATTCATTTTTACACTTCTTGGAGATATGCTAGTACCAGAACATTCTCTTCAATTTCACTTTCGTCTACATTCCGCATATATTTTTGATAAAGAATTCTGATACAAACGAATATTGTTTGAATAATTTTGTAACGAAATTTGAAAATAACAGTTGACAGTTAATACAATTGTCAGGCCAGACATGTCTCAAATTACTGAAGCTGTGTTTAATGAACTGTGTTGTCATCGTGTTGCCATGGTAACGTGTTTAATATTTCGAATAAATCACAGATCGTCAATTCGTGATTAATCGATCATTTAGCGTGGTACATATCCGTACGCTAAATGCCATTTTAGATATGTGAGTAGAAAAACAAATTTATACGCTCTTGACTTGCCACCGTGGCAATATTTTCCGTATTATGGTGCTATGTGGTAACCTGGACCAACAAAAATGTGATCGGCATTTTATTCCCTCAGATGCGTCTACCATAGGCCAAGTGGGTGTAACGCTACCTAGAGTACAAGAAAAGAAACACTCCCAAACTGAAGTGGGAGTGGGTGATTGCCGGACTGGCGTAATTTAAATTACGATAATGTTAGATAAATAGATACAATACTCAAAGTAATTCCCACAAATGTTCATAAAATGAATTAAAATCGATCGGCGGAAAGAAACACGTTTCAATATTCCAGTTGAAGAACTAAACTAGGTAATCAATCATTCAAAAAAGTTGAATAACCAAAATCCAGTAATGAAATTTCACTAAGGATATTTAATTGTATTCTGGTCTTTGTAAATAGCTTCGCAAAGTAACATATACTTTTCTCTTCCCTGTATAATCATGTTGAACTTGGCGTACGGTAATGAGACGACAAGATTATACCTATATGTGCGATCTATTAATGGAGATCAATAAATCTTTATTATGAACTGTCAAAATCTTGGACCACACGTACTCACTCACATTATGCCGGATGCCGTTCATCACTGAATTTAACAAAACATTGATAGCTATGATTTCCTCAAAGTGGATAGTTAATACGGTGTTCCTTCTTTTTCAACAGGAGAAAAAAAGGGGAAGAAAACGAAATCATAGTTGGTCGACGACAATATCTGAATAAATAATCAGCGTGTGACTATATTTTAGGCTCTACCGCCATCTTCAGACACAATGAAAAAAGAACCTAGAAAATTACAAGTAGTGCAGATATGAAACAAAATGGTAGCTGAGAAAGAGTTGACATACCCCTTATGTAGAAATAGTATATTACATAACAAGAGTTGTAAAACGCATATTACGCACGAAGTGGAGAGAGTTACACACGATGCCGCATAGCGGCGAGTGTGTAACAAGTGCGTAATTGCTTTACAACTCGAGAATTGTACTATACTTTTTCTACGACTACACTATATTTTCTTCCGGATAGTGCAGATATTATATTAAGGCACAAATAACGAATACCAATATAAAACGTCTCCCGTCACTAAGCCAGCTGCATGGAAAGTTACAAATCACAATTCTTGTGTTTGTTTATTGATACATTGCATACCGAGACATTTTCCTCCATTCGAACTGAAATGGAGCCGTTTTTCATATCTAAAAAGCTTTATTAATAGGTAGCCAAAAACACATTGCATAAAAATATAAAATTGACTTTCATAATGGTTATTCATTTGTAACAGTGCAGCACGAGAGATTTTTTAATCGTTATTAAAAATAATAAAAAAAAGTTCTCCTACTGCGCTCTGAAACACCGACCTTTGGGTTCGGAGCCAGCGCTTCCAACAGCTGAGCTATCACCATTTCTCCGTATTAGTAGATATTTTATAAATATAATGTCGAAGATGGATCTTCTTCAATTATTCCTGTTATTTGAAAAAAAAAGGAATTCATCAATTCAATGTTGAGTATGTACCTATGTTATTTGAGAAATAACCTTCAGGAGCATTCTGCAGAAAGTAATTTATCTGTTCAGCATTAAGTATTTTTGATTTTTTACTTCGGAATCCCTTTTGAGGAAATGGAATATGTTGCTATATTAAATATTGGTGATTGATATTCAGTGTTGATCGTAACATGGAATATATCGACCAGAGTGATGATGATTTCATGAAATTTGGTAATTCTTGAAAATATACTAAAAGGATATTTTCCGAAAATGACAAGGTATTATTTCTAATTCTCCAGTCCAGGAATTTTTGATGTGCTATTTCGTATCATTTACGAGACTTATTTAGCGGTTAGTAACTCATTTTTTATCATTCTAGCTTTTTCCAACATTTCTGGTGGTGTAGAAATAATCTGCTCATCATCGCTTGACATCATTTTTTTTTTTACTGAAATTGAGGATTCTCAATAGAAAATAATCATATTTTCAAAAAATATAACTTTCCTGATGCTTTCGGTTTCGGTGGATAGCTGGATTGATTGATAAAAAGATAAGTACCTACCCACCTAGCTAGTGACATCAATGAAATTGTTGATTGTTATTGACACATCGCCTAAGCAACAAAACAAAGTTATCTATCAACATACCTATGAAAACCGTGCGATCGCTCTCTTTACGCACACGTGTGTAAGGAGAAGCTTACTGCCATGGTTTTGTGTACAATATCCATCACATCTTAACAATATAAAAAATTATTTATACACGGAGAAAAAGAAATTGTTGAATCATGCAAAATTTAATTGAATGAAGCAAATAAAAGTGTCATATGTGCACGACAAAATATAATCTTGAAATTAGCAAATCTATATCTTGTTTCAGAGCGAATTTGAAGCTTGAATTAAGTAAATATGTCTTGCATGTACTCTAGATCCTATTCAATCAAGCACATCCATGAATTGCTTATCAAGAGATTTTGAGTTGGCTCAAACATCATCAAACAACAGCATTTTGTTTGATTCCAAATAACAGGATATTGATTCAATCAAATATTTAGTTGATTCAGTAAAATATTCGGTTGATTCAAAGAAATATTTGGTTGATTCAATGAAATATTTCGTTGATTCAACAGAAAGTGTATTTCCATTCGACAAATTGTTTTGTTTAACCAAATTTAGTATCAATTTGGGAGTTTTCTGAAATTTCACATCAATAGAATGAACTACACTAGGAAACAAGTCGACTCCCAGCATAGATCTCCAGTCTTTACTTCTCTTCAGCTGGTGCAAAACTATTTCGGATTGCTAATCATCCTAAGTTCAATTGATCCAGCTGATATTTGAAATTCGAATAATCAGGCGTCACGTGAATAATGAATTCGAGGCAGGCATAGACGAGGCGAAATAATCGCCATCTAGAGCGAGTGATCCGTTCGAAACGAGTTCATTGCTACATCGGAATAAGAAAACTTGTATGTTGTTCCAAAGATATATTCTAATCAAAATGATCATCATTTCATGAAATGAACAAAATGTTCATAGTTGAATCAACATCGACATCATTTTGGATCGACCTAATTTGTTTTTGAGAGAACCATATATTTTGTTAATGGAATTGGTATTATACTGTTGATTCAATTAGACTACATTCTCGATTTGAACAAGCTGTTTCCATGAAATAATCATGTATCTGGTTGATTCAACAAAAAATTGCTCAGTTCAACAAAAATAATTCACGCATAAATAATTTGTTCACAAATCCTTTTTTGCGTGTATCATTTGAGTTCCATCCCTTCTTCATTTACCATCTTTGTCATACTCGTTCACCACGATGAGTCATCTCACTCACTTATGAACACTTGTTTCATCAGAATCGTTAGTTGTCTAAGAAGACCTGACAATATGTAAGGCTCGATGTATATATTAGCCCGCAGCAGCCCGTAAACTCTTTTTGCAGTTTGATAATTTTTTTTATTTCGAAAAAGTGAAATGTTTGAAAGCTCTAGAAATTTTAGGAACATTTTTGTTTATATAGCCCCCAAGTATAGGATTTGTTGTGTTTTTCCAATAATGGATAAAATTTTTGGGTTTTGTACAGTTATATCGGTGGTATAATGTATTGCGTATACAGTATACAGTATGTCCAAGATGCGGATGTCTTCGTAAACTCATCTTGGACACAATGTACATGTATTTATTTGATTCGTATAATTTCATTTTCAGATTCAAAATTCACAAGAATTCTAGCCAACAATTCATCAGAATAAATAAAGGTTATTCGTTCTCGTTTCGTGATTCGTAAACCCTTATTTACTGACGCCACCATGTAAATTTTTGACAACTATGTTAACAAATAATCCAAGGTAGTGACAAGAAGAACAAATACTTCAAATTAGAATCATTTTTATCGTAGATTCGTGGGCAAATTGTATATTGTGTACTGTGTACTCAGTGCCTGAGCCTACACGGGCATATCTCCTGAGCCTAGAGTTGTGATTCATGCTGCTCTTGTATGGTTTATTCCTTTTCTCATTGTCTTTATGTAATTCATCATTTCAATAACGCATATTGATATGAAAATTTGATGCAACCAAATAAAAGGAATATACCTATGAAAAATGTTATATGATGTATTATTTCACCATTTTGTAGTTCAAAATATATATTTTAATAATGACAAATACGCGGTAAAAAATCCTATTGAGTGAAGCTTTTCGTCAAAATATAAATGAACAATCAGTTTCATCAATGATTCAAATGTTGTTGAATTTCAGTCAAAATTTTGTACATGATTTCTCCAACATTTTTCATACTTCTGAGACATCTTTTGTCACTATTATTCAATAGGTACCTGTAAAATATTTACACAATCCGGTGTGGACCTGGATTGACACAAAGTTGTGTGGACCTGGAGTTAAAATCAACTCAAAAATTTTTACCGTGTACCTTTTTCCTAATACCAAATGAATAGTAGATTGTTTTATTAGGATCAAAAGTGACACTTTGTTTGACAAGCGAATTTTGCATTTGCGAGGCGAAGCGTTTAGCGAAGCCGAGCGGAAGCAAAATTTGCGAGTCGAACAAAGTCACTTTTGATCCGAATGAAACATGCTATTTTTTCTGCAACCGAAACAAATAACTCAAATAAATATGTGAAGTTACCACCAATACCGTGCCATATGTATGCAATGCAACAAATATTAAAAAATAATCCGTGTGGTGAGAACATTCTACCTGCATCAACAGCAGGTTCATTCAATTTTCAAGGATGCTCGAATTGTAGTTTCAATATAAATACAATCACATAGTGACATATCTGTGTATGGACCAGGTGCTCTAATGGCAAATACCGCGTCAGTGCCAGCTATAGAAACAAGACTTGGAAAATGTTAGGTTAGTGAGCACATCAACAATAAGAATAGCAATTATTTTTCCTTTCCGTAATACAATGTTTGTCGCTTGATAATCAAATGAAGGTTAACAATATCGTTGTTTGAGACAAAAAACTATTGCTTGCCATGCTTATCCAAAAACAAGTTATCCATCCCGAGAATAACGAATGAAATACAGATCAAGCAAGTATTTGAATCTTGAAGGCTTCCCTGATCAAAACAAAAATACTTAACTGAGATGTTTATAATTCCAATACTAAACTATAATAAGGTGTATTTATATCTCCAGCATGGGTATGAAATGCCAAATCTGCTGAAATCGGAAACAAATCAGGTATGCCGCTCAACCCAAATACCAACCGTCACAATGTTGTTTATTCTTGATGACGTCCAGTAGATCCTTTTTAGTTCCTAGGAGCTAAAGTTCAACTTTAGCTCCTAGGAACTAAAATTCAACTTTAGCTCCTAGGAACTAAATATGTTGCCTAGCAACATACCTATTTTTGTGTCAGTGATAGAAACGTCAATTTAAGAGCTAATTTTGGTATCAAAATGGACGACTTTTGTGTCGGTTGCAGAAAAACATATTTTCCTCTGTTTTTATGTAGTCTTGAGAAGTTTTGGAAAACA